>CM035842.1:418862668-419462668 GCA_020510985.1 Pholidichthys leucotaenia
CGAAGACGAACACGAAAACCACCTCACGGCAGTTTTCCAGAGGTTGGGAGAGCACGGTTTAATAATCAACCCAGCGAAGTGTCAGTTCGGGGTGGCACAGATTGATTTTTTGGGGCATCGCGTCTCTCCAGAAGGAGCGGTTCCGCTACCTGACAAAGTGCGCGTGGTAACAAATTTTCCCCAGCCACAAACGGTCAGGGCGTTACAGGAGTTTTTGGGAATGGTACATTTTTATAATCGTTTCCTCCCCTGCGCAGCGCAGCTCATGCAACCACTGTACGCCGCGCTCAAAAAACAAAAACCCGCGAATAAAATCGAATGGTCCCCGGAGCGAGAGCGAGCGCTTTTGGAAGTCAAGGCAGCCCTGGCCAATGCTGCGTTGTTGGCGCATCCGAACCCAACGGCCCGCATAGCGCTCACTACGGACGCATCAGATGTGGCTATAGGGGCGGTCGTGGAGCAGTATGTAGCCGGGGCTTGGCAGCCGCTCGCCTTTTTCAGCAGGACTTTGCGCGATAGTGAACGTAAATACAGTGCGTTTGACAGGGAGTTATTAGCTCTCCATTTGGCTATTCGCCACTTCCAGTTCTGGCTGGAAGGACGCCGTTTCACCGTGTTCGTTGACCACAAGCTGCTGACTTTCACGATGGCCAAGGTTTCAGAACCGTGGTCAGGCCGGCAGCAGAGACAGCTGGCCGCGATCTCAGAGTTTACCACCGATATTCAGCATGTGGCGGGTAAACTTAATGTAGTGGCAGACTGCCTCTCACGCGTCGTGGCAGACCCAGTCCGCGTAGGGATAGATTATGCAGCCATGGCCGCGGATCAGGCTAGCGATGCGGAAGTGCGCGCGCTCCAGTCTGGACCAACAGGGTTAAGGCTGGAGAACAGGGTGCTGCAAGACGGTATGCCCCCCCTAATCTGCGACGTCTCCACTGGACGACCGCATCCTGTGGTACCGGCCGCGTGGCACCACCGCGTTTTTGACTCGATTCATTCTCTGGCTCACCCAGGAGTGCGCGCGTCAGTCAAAATGGTAGGAGAGAAATTTGTATGGCCGAGCCTGCGCAAACAAGTTAAGGAGTGGGCAGCAGCCTGCATGGCATGTCAACGAGCCAAGGTACACAAACACACGAGAGCTCCCTTGGAGCCGTTTCACATCCCGGCTAAGAGGTTCGATCATGTTCACGTGGACCTCGTAGTCCCCCTCCCGCCATCACAGGGGTGCACACACCTTCTGACAATGGTGGACCGCACCACGCGCTGGCCGGAAGTGGTTCCACTGGCGTCAACTACAGCCGAAGAGGTGGCGCGCGCATTTTTAACTGCGTGGGTGGCGCGTTTTGGAGTCCCGTCGGACATTACGTCCGACAGAGGCCCTCAATTTGTTTCCGAACTTTGGTCAACAATGGCCCGCAGCCTGGGTGTTACAATTCACCGCACAACTGCGTACAGTCCACAGGCTAAGGGGTTATGCGACCGTTTTCATAGGTCATTGAAAGCGGCCGTCAGGGCGTCACTTACGGATGCAAATTGAGTAGACAAGCTACCATGGGTTTTATTGGGGTTGCGTTCTGCACCTAAAGAGGACTTAGAAGCCTCCCCGGCTGAGCTAGTTTTTGCGCAGCCACTTCGGCTGCCCGGGGAGTTTCTCCCAGATAATCCTGCGCCAGATAGCTCCCCATCTCAGCTGTTGCAACATGGCGTGGAATCGGGCACGCTGCCTGACCCCATTCACCACAGTTTTCCGTGCGTTTTTGTACCGAAGACTTTGAAAAACGCAGAGTTTGTTTTTGTCAGACACGATGCTCATCGCCCACCGCTGCGGCCACCTTATGATGGACCGTTTAGAGTGCTGGAAACAGGGGACAAGCATTTTTTGCTAGATTTGGGGGGCAGGAAGGAAAAGATTGGCATTAACAGGCTCAAACCCGCCGCCTTTGTTGTGGCTGATGAGGACGTGCTGTTGGCCAGGGCTCCTCGGCGCGGCAGACCCCCTGGGGGAAATTCCCCAAAACACCCACAGGGACTGACAAACAGTTTTCACCCCCAGACGGCAGCCCCTCAGCATGATATCGCCGCAGAAGTGGTGAAGCCCACTTACAGCAGATACGGGAGGAGGCTGAGGCCCAAGCAGCACGTGGGTTGATGTGTAATGATTTTATCATGACATGCAGACTGTTATTCTGTTGTTCCATCTTAGATGTTTGGGGGGGGGGGTCATGTGGGACACATATGTATCGCTTTAGGCCTCACATCTCAGATTAGAGCAAAGAACTGAGTCTCCTTGGAGATAATAGGAGGATGTGAAAGTTTAGCCTTTGGTATGCAAGAGATGGCCTTGGGGGATTTCCGGGTGGCCGAAGACTATGAAAAGGAGTTTATAGGATCAAAGAGTAGATGCATTGTTACTTGTGATTGAAATGCAATGTGACTGTGAACTGGGAGAGTCCTGGTATATAAAGGACGAATGCTTCTGTGTTTTTTCTCTTTCTGCTTTGCTGATGTTGGAAGATGTGAATAAACCTGACTCGTGAGATAAACTCTGCCTTGTCATTTTCACATTTCCACAATATATATAATGAGATGTAGTAAAAGAGACTATTACAGTAAAGAACTGGAAAAAAAACAGAGATAACACTAAAAATACATGGACAATACTTAACAATATTCTTGGAAATAAAAACAGAAATACAAGCTACCCAACCAATCTTTCAAAAAAAAAAAAATGACTCAGAGTGTGAAAGCAGTCTCACCTGCAGATGAATTTAATAATTTTTTTGTTAACATTGGTCCTAATTTGGCACGAGAAATACCCATTACAGCACCTACAGGTGATACAATAAGCAAAATCAATGCTTTAAAAGACTCCATCTTCATAAAGAACACAGATGAGAAAGAGGTCATTGAAACTGTTAAATTGTTTAAAAGTAAAACATCTACAGATTGTGATGGTATTGACATGCTTTTAGTCAAAACTGCCATTGAATGCTTAATGAAGCTACTGGCGTATATCTGTAACCTGTCTCTCCAAACAGGTATATTTCCCAATGCAATGAAAATAGCCAAAGTAATTCCGATATACAAGACAGGTGACTGAGGGGAATTTTCAAACTATAAGCCTATTTCACTATTGCTGCAATTTTCTAAAATACTCGAAAAAATATTGTATGAGAGAATTGACAACTTTATTATGAAGAATAATGTATTGTGTGAGCAACAATATGGGTTCAGACACAAGAGGACAACTGCATTTGCTCTAATGGAATTTATCGAAAAAATATCAACTGCTGTAGAAAATAAAGAATATTCAGTTGGGATATTCCTGGATCTTAAAAAAAAGCATTTGATACAGTGGATCATAAATTATTGTTAAAGAAACTACAAAATTATGGTATTGGAGGTAGCACTGTCCTGGTTTTGTAGTTACTGTCCTACTGTAGTTAAGAACAGATATCAGTATGTATGTGTTGGTAGCAAAAACTCACAGTTACTGAAGGTTACTTGCGGAGTTCCACAGGGTTTAGTTTTGGGGCCATTGTTATTCAACATGTATATAAATGATACTGTATATGTAAAGTTTTGGAAAAAAAATGGATTTAATACTGTTTGCAGATTACACTAATTTATTATGCAGTGGAAGCAATTTGGAACAACTTTTGGATACACTCGGAAAGGAATTAGGAAAGCTCAAACTGTGGTTTGATTCAAACAAATTAACGCTCAATTTAAATAAGACAAAATTTATAATTTTTAACAACCATCACAACAACTCAGTATCTAAACTCAGTGTAAATGGTGTAGAGATTGAAAGGCTATCCGAAATTAAATTCCTTGGAGTAATAATTGATAATAAACTGTGTTGGAAGTCACATATTAATTATATTAAAGGTAAAATATCCAAATCAATTGCAATACTACACAGAGTGAAATATTTGCTGAATCAACCCACACTATATATTTTGTATTATTCATTAATACTCCCATACATGACATATTGTACTGAAGTATGGGGAAATACATATAAAACAAACATATATCCAGTATTTATGCTTCAGAAAAGAGCTATTAGAATAATAAACAATGCTGCTTACAGGGAAACAACAAACCCACTTTTTCTTAAATTAAAAGCTCTCAAGTTGAAAGATCTGGTTGATTTTAAAACTGCAGTAATAATGTTTAAAGTGAAGAATCTATCACTGCCTGCAAATATCCAAACATTGTTCCAAATAAGGGAGAAACAATATCATTTCAGAGGAACATGTACTGTAAGGATTATCATATCCAGTCTGTGTTGTGTTGTTGCTTAGTTTTTTGTCACGTTTTGTCTTAGCTTTGTTCTGATTTGTAATCACTTTTATTTTATTTTCCTTTTGAATTCTTAGATGGAACATGGGTGGGCAATATAAGCCGCGGCTTCAGCCATCACCCATTTCAGATAACTTATGTTGAATTGTATAATCCGAGGAGTTATTGTTTAATTTGACCTTGTTGGTTTTATTTTTCCCTTTGTAATATTATTCTGTTCCTTTCTTTTAATCTTTTAATCTAATCTATCCGAAATAAAGATACAAAGATTCATGATGTGCCTATGATGTCCCTATGATGTCTGTGACTTCCGGCGCCACACGAGTCGGCTGCCTTTCGCAACAGCGGCTCAATACTGAGTTTTTTTCTTTCTTTCTTTACACACTTTATACATCACGGACACACAGATCGGCTCAAAATGTTTCCCGAGCTGTCGGACGGAGCCACTGTTTACAGCAGGAGACGGTACAGCAGGGAACAGCTGCTTGCACTTAATCGCCTCTCGGTGCTAACGGAAAAACTCGACGTACCGAGAGAAATAAGGCGAAAACGACGTGGTTGTCGGGCTGGTGTTAGACGGCGGACAAGGAGTATAAGGTACAGACCCACCTTCCCATCCGTTATTATGGGGAATGTACGATCTATATTGGGAAAGGTAGATGAGCTGGCAGCTATCTCCCGCTACGACAGCTTATACCGTGAATGCTCCCTCCTTTTGTTTACCGAGTCGTGGCTATCTGAACTAGTAGCAGATGCTAACATTGAGCTGGAGGGTTTCCACGCGACACGGGCAGACCGAACACCAGACAGTGGCAAAGCAAGGGGCGGTGGAGTGATGATCTATGTTAATAACAACTGGTGCAGACCGGGACACATCACTGTTAAACAAAAGCACTGCAGCAAAGACATTGAGTTGCTAACTGCTAGCATGCGGCCTACATATCTCCCAAGGGAATACTCACACGTGATCTGCATTATTATTTATGCAAATCCGACAGCGAACGCTGGGACAGCGCGTGACGTCATCCACTCAGTAACTGGCAGGCTGCAGACAGAACACCCAGATGCTCTTCTCCTCATCTCAGGCGATTTCAACCATGTTTCACTGTCTCCCATTCTACCCACGTTCACCCAGTATGTCACATGCCACACTAGAGACAATAAAACACTGGACTTATTCTACGCAAACACTAACGAGGCATACACCTCATCACAACTCCCCCCACTCGGGAGATCGGATCACAACTTGGTTCATCTCCGGCCGGTGTACAAACCCCTAGTGCACAGACAAGCTCTGGCCATGCGCACAGTGGAGTTATGGTCTGAGGCAATGGACACTCTAAAGGGCTGTTTTGAAACCACCGCCTGGAAGCAGCTCTGCGATCCACATGGTGAGGACATCGATGGCCTCACTCACACCATCACGGACTACATCAGCTTCTGTGTGGACAAAACCGTTCCCACCAAGACCATACGGTGTTGCTCAAACAACAAACCCTGGATCAACCCTGAGATAAAAACACTTCTGAGAGAGAAGAAGAGGATCTTCAGGTCGGGGAACAGGGAGATGCTGAAATCCGTACAGAGGGAGCTGAGGAGAAAGATCAGAGAAGACAAGGACAGCTTCAGGAAGAGGATGGAGGACAAGCTGCAACAGAGCAACATCAGCGGGGTCTGGAGAAACCTTAAAACCATCTCGGGGCTCCAGAATACCTCCCCCCTGGCCACAGGGGGCAGGGAGTGGGCGAACAATCTGAATCTGTTTTTTAATAGGTTTGACCAACCACCTTCCCCCTCGACTACACAACAACCACTGCTGCCACTGAAGACATCAAGTCCTGCTGCCCACTCCCCACTCCACCATCACCCCCTCACTCCCAACACAGAGCCCCCCAACCTGACCCTCACTAAGACCCAGGTGAGGACGGAGCTGAGGAAGATCAAGGCGAGGAAGGCATCAGGACCGGACGGCATCAGTGCAAAGCTCCTCAAGTCCTGTGCAGACCAGCTGTGTGGGATTGTGGAGTACATCTTCAACCTGAGCCTGAAGCTGGGGAGGGTACCACAGTTGTGGAAAACATCTTGTGTGGTACCTGTACCAAAGACTTCTCACCCCAAAGATCTGAACAGCTACAGACCAGTGGCCCTGACGTCCCACATTATGAAGACCCTGGAGAGACTGCTCCTTACTCACCTCCGCCCCCAGGTGGGTCCAACGATGGATCCACTCCAGTTCGCCTACCAGCATGGTATTGGGGTGGATGATGCGATCATCTTCCTCCTTCACCGTTCTCTGTCCCACCTGGAGAAGCCCGGGAATATGGTGAGGATCATGTTCTTTGACTTCTCCAGTGCTTTCAACACCATCCAACCGATGATCCTGAAGGACAAGCTGCTGTGCGCAGGGGTGGACCAGCACCTGTAATCATGGATCCTGGACTACCTCACAAACCGGCCACAGTTTGTGAGAACCCGGGACTGTGTGTCCGACACGATCATCGGTAGCACGGGGGCCCCACAGGGAACGGTTTTTGGCTCCCTTCCTGTTCACCCTTTACACTGCGGATTTCTCACACAACACAACACACTGCCATGTACAGAAGTTCTCTGACAACTCTGCGATCGTTGGCCTCATCTCCAACGGAGATGAAGCTGAGTACAGAGGGCTTATCCAGGACTTTGTGGACTGGTGCCATCGGAACTGCCTCCAGATCAATGCGAGGAAAACTAAGGAGCTGGTGGTGGACTGCCGCAGGCAAGTACAACCCCTCACAGCACCAGTAAATATACAGGGAACAGACATTGAGATGGTGACATCCTACAAGTACCTGGGTGTTCATCTGAACAATAAACTAGACTGGTCACACAATACTGATGCACTCTACAAGAAGGGACAGCGCAGGCTGTTCATACGGAGGAGACTCAGGTCTTTTGGTGTACAAGGGGCGCTGCTGAAGACATTCTATGACACGGTGGTGGCATCAGCCATCACTTTTGGAGTGGTCTGCTGGGGCAGTGGCATTACAGCAGCCGATAGGAAGAGACTGAACAAAGTGATCAAGAAAGCTAGCTCTGTCCTGGGGCAGCGCCTTGACCCAGTGGAGGAGATGGGAGAGAGAAGGATGGTGGCTAAACTGTCATCTCTGCTGGAGTCCGAGTTCCACCCTATGCAGGACACACTGAATGCACTAAGGAGCTCATTTAGCAGCAGACTACATCATCCTAGGTGCACAACCAAGAGGTTTCGCAGGTCCTTCCTACCAACGGCTGTCAGACTGTATAACCTAAGCAGGGCTGCTCACAGAGATAGCAAAAAGACGTGACAACCTAATAGTATTGAATGCAAAAGACGCAATAGACTTACACAATGTTCCCCTCCGGTATACAACTAGGAAAATACCGGTAGCTACAGAGGGTGACAATATGTATGGGTACATAATCATACCATGTAGGATAACTAAGTAGACGGTTATGCTGTTTCATTCCATCTAGCTGCAATGCTCCGCACTGTGTGTGTTTGTTTGTATATTTATATATTTGTTTGTATATTTACATATTTATTCCATCTAACTACAGTGCTCCGCACTGTGTGTGTTTATATATTTACATATTTATTCCATCTAGCTACGGGGCTCCGCACTGTGTGTGTTTATGTGTTTGCATATTTGTTCCATCTAGCTATAATGCTCCGCACTGTGTGTGCTTATATTTGCATGTTTGTTCCATCTAGCTGCAATGCTCCGCACTGTGTGTGTTTATATGTGTCTGTGTCTGTGTGTCTGTGTAGGAATTCTCTGTGTGTCTGTCTGTGTGTGTGTCTGTGTGTCATGTTTATAGGACATCGTAGGATGGTCTATGATCTCTGCCTGATCATCATAGGATGTCCTATGAACTCAGGCATCATAGGACTCGCGATACTGTCATAAAGATATGATGTCTATATGACGGCACATAGACAAATGCGTCTTTATGATGTCATATAGACCATCACTCACGATGCCTAAACTAATGTGTCTTTATGATGTCATATGGCTCAAAATTGGCAAGGTGAATAAGTCACAAGGCCAGTCTTTACAGCCCGTTTGTGTTTTCTGCACAATAGATTTCTGCAGCCATGGCCAATTCTATGTTGCCGCGAGAAGAGTTGCCAGATCAAGCAGTCTTTGCATTCTTGCTCAAGATGAAGAAACTAAGTAAAAGCATTGCTTTCTCAGCAATGTCGTTTTTAAAGAGATAGCTGACAAGGTAAAAATGTGTAACCTTGAAGAATGCTAGTCTACAAATGTGTAAAATGCCAAGCAAAGCACTGATTTTCTCCGGGTGCTCTGGTTTCTTGGTTTCGACGGGCATGCACGGGTCTTCCAGAGTAGGGTCGAAAGCCACTTTTTGCTCAGATCTATTTTCATGATCCTGTCCATGAACTGGAATTATGACGCACCTATCCCTCAACCAGTTGTCTGAATGAAGAAGAAGAAGACCCACCAGATGGAGAGCAATAGAATGAGAACTGCTGCAAGTCAGAAAAGATGCCGTGCACATGAAACACCTCAGGTCCCAGCAGTACGCCGCAGGCATGACTGTGAACAACACAGCCGTCTGAGACAGGAGGAGACCCTTCAGCAACGGGAATGCAGAAATACTTGCTTATACTTGGTTTCTACGGGCATGGACGGGTATGCACGGGTATGTACTAGTCATCACTCCATCACTCTATAAAAGCAAGATATCGACTGTGTGTCGATTTCTTGCTTTTAAAGAGTGATGATGATGATGATGATGATGATGATGATGATGATGATGATGATGATCTCAGGCATTATAGGACACAAATGTGTCTTTATGATGTCACATAGACCACAGAGATCATAGGACGATTTGTCTTTATGATGTCGCACATAAATTTTTCTATGTGTCGATATGCATAGGACACGTGTCTTTATGATGTCATATGATCGCTGCCTGAACATCATAGGACATCCTATAAAATCAAATCAAATCAAATCAAACTTTATTGTCATATTGCTGTACATACAACTGTAGTGCAGGCAAGATGAAATTGTGTTTCCCTCGGCATCCACATAAATAGAAACAGCATGATTTAAGACACACTCACACATAGCTTCACCCCCCACCCCCACCCCATCCTTTCACACATCCCTGAGACATACTTGGGAAAAAAAAAAAAAAAAAAAACTAACTAACTATAATATACAAATAATATACAAAATGTCCATAGGTGCAGTAGTGTGTATGAGAGATTCCGGGTCAACTGTTCAGCATCCTGACAGCTTGTGGAAGGAAGCTGTTGATCAGTCTGGTGGTTCTGCCTCTGATGCTCCGGAATCGTTTACCAGATGGAAGAAGTTCAAAGTGTTTATGCAGAGTGTGAAAACGGTCCTTGACAATGTTCAGTGCCCTGCTCCTACAACGGTTCTGAAAAAGTTCTTGGACAGAGGGGAGGGAGACTCCAATTACCCTCTCAGCCCCCTTGACTATCCTCTGCAGGGCTTTTTTGTCTGACATACTGCAGCTGGAGTACCATGTAGCAATGCAGTACGTCAGAACACTCTCCACCACACCTCTGTAGAAGGTCCTGAGGATGCAGATGGGGAGAGAGGCCTGTTTGAGTTTCCTCAAGAAGTGTAGTCTCTGCTGAGCCTGCTTCCTGATCCCCAAGGAATTCTTGCTCCAGGTCAGGTCCTGCAAGATCTGCACTCCGAGGAACTTGATGTTCTCCACTCTCTCCACTAAATGGCCGCCGATGCTGAGGGGGACGTGCTCAGGCTGTGACTGCCGGAAGTCGATAATCATCTCCTTTGTTTTGTCCACATTGAGCACCAGATTGTTCTCCCTGCACCAGCCCTCCAGGTCTCTCACTTCTTCCCTGTACATTGATTCCTCATCCCTCTGAATAAGTCCCACTACCGTGGTGTCGTCTGCAAACTTAATAATCTGGTTCCCCTCCTGTCTGGATACACAGTCATGTGTTAGAAGTGTAAACAACAGTGGACTGAGTACACAGCCTTGAGTGAATCCGGTGGTCAGCGTGACAGAGTTGGAGATGTTGTTTCAAAACCAGGACAGACTGAAGTCTCTCAGTCAGGAAATCATGGATCCAGAGACATGTGGCGGTGTTCAGACCGAGAAGGAGTAATTTCTTCATCAGTCTCTGGGCAATAATGGTGTTGAATGCTGAACTGAAATCAATATACAGG
This sequence comes from Pholidichthys leucotaenia, assembly GCA_020510985.1. NCBI lineage: Eukaryota > Metazoa > Chordata > Actinopteri > Cichliformes > Pholidichthyidae > Pholidichthys > Pholidichthys leucotaenia. The sequence goes on from CM035842.1 coordinate 418,873,192, forward strand.
AGTCTGGCATAGGTGTCTTTCTGGTCCAGGTGGGTGATGACAGAGTGTAGGGTGGTGACTATAGCATTCTCCGTGGAGCGGTTTGAACGATATGCAAACTGGAGCGGGTCGTGTGATGCAGGGAGGCAGGCTGTAATGTGTGGTTTGACAAGCCGTTCAAAACACTTCATCACAATTGGTGTCAGTGCAACAGGACGATAGTCATTCAAACAGGACACAACTGGTTTCTTTGCCACTGGTACAATGATAGAGGTCTTGAAGCATCTGGGAACGATGGCCTGACTCAGGGAAATGTTATAAATGTCAGTCAGGACATCCGCCAACTCGCTTGCGCAGTCTCGGAGCACACGTCCCGGGATGTTGTCCGGACCTGCAGCTTTACGTGGGTTGACTCTGGTTAGGGTCCTTCGTGTGTCCACTGTGTTGATGGTAAAAGCTGGTCCGACCGATGGTGGGGGTGGGCCAGCCCTCCCTCTGATTGTCGAGTTTGATGCTTCAAAACATGCAAAGAAGTCGTTGAGCCTGTCTGGAAGTGAAGCGTCACCATCATCGACTCCCTGCCTAGACTTATAGCCCGTCAGTGTCCGAACTCCCTGCCACATCTGCTTGGTGTTCCTAGTGTCACAGAGGTGTCCCTGGATTTTCTCCTCATAGGCGTGCTTTGCCGCCTTAATTCCTTTTGAGAGCACAGACCTGGCTGAGCGGAGGGCGATCCTGTCCTTCGCTCTGAAGGCTGCATCCCCGGCTGTAAGCAGCGAGCGCACCTCTGCAGTCATCCAAGGCTTATGGTTACCCCGCATAGTGATGGTCTTCACTGTAGTGACATCCTCTGTGCACTTCGCGATGTAGCTGGTGACCGTTTCAGCATACTCCTCCACATCTGTCTTGTCTTCCTGGGAGGCTGCTATTTTGAAGACCTCCCAGTCTGTGTGCAGAAAACAGTCTTTCAGTGCAGAGGTTGCACTCTCTGGCCAAATTCTGATTTGTTTCACTGCTGGCCTGCTGCACTTCAATAAAGGTTTGTAGGCAGGAACCAGCATCACGGATATGTGGTCAGAAAGGCCGAGATGGGGGCGGGGTATTGCCTTATATGCATCTGTGTTTGTGTACACTAAGTCCAACATATTCTCTCCTCTGGTCTTAAAGTCTACACATTGTTTAAACTTGGGGAGCACAGTCTTTAAGCTGGTGTGGTTAAAATCCCCCGCAACCACCACAAAACTGTCTGGGTGTGAAGTTTGGATTTCACTAATCGCATTGTGCAGTTCCCCGAGTGCCTTCTTAGCATTAGTGTTAGCATTAGCGCTCGGCACTATGTAAACAGCCGCTACAAACACGTGAATTCCCTCGGCAAATAATATGGCCGACAATTTACAATAAGGAACTCCGCCAATGGAGACCAGTGTTTAGACACTAACGTGGCACTAACGCACCAGTTCTTGTTAACATAGATGCATAGCCCACCCCCCCGGCTCTTACCGGAGCTCGCAGTTTCCCTGTCGGCACGGAACATTGCCATATCTTCCAGGCCTCGTCAGGGATGTTGTCGTGGAGCCATGTCTCCGTGAACGCAAACACACAGCAGTCTCTCCACTCTCTCCGGGTTTCTCTCAGCAGACGCAGCTCGTCCAGCTTGTTGTTGAGGGAGCAGACGTTAGAGAGAATGAGCGACGGTACCGCTGGTCTGGAGGGGTTAGCCTTCAGCCTAGCATGGATCCCGGCCCTTTTTCCACGCTTTTGCTTGCGTTCGCTCCGCTTACGCCTCCTCCTCTCTTGAGTAGCTTCCAGCGGGGACTCCGCCAGAATTCCATGCTGGCGTAGAGTGTCCAAATCACAACCGATCGCCGCGATTCTTGCAGCGTGCAGTACCTTGATGGTTAATAAGGTCTCACGGTTGTAAGTTATACATAATGTACGTCTGGGATGATCAAAACACTCAAAACACTCAAAACTCTCACACTCGCTGATGCCAAGAGGGGCCGCTGCGTCCATGTGCGCTGCCGCCATCTTAAAGACCATGTGTATACCATGTGTCTTTATGATTTTCATGATCCTGTCCATGAACTGGAATTACGACACACCTATCCCTCAACCAGTGGTCTCAATGAAGAAGAAGTAGAAGAAGAGGACCCACCAGATGGAGAGCAATAGAATGACGACAACTGCTGCATGTCAGAAAAGATGCTATGAAGATGAAACACCTGAGGATCCAGCAGCACATCGCACCCGTTTGAGACAGGAGGACACCCTTCACCAGCATAGGGTACGACAGACTTTAAAGCACATTTCTAGGACATCATAGGATGGCCTATGATCTCTGCCTCATCATCATAGCACGTCCTATGAACTCAGGCATCATAGGACGACTCGCCATGCCTACATGACGGTAAATGCGTAACATCATAGGACGACTCACCATGCCTACATGATGGCAAATGTGTAACCTTTACGAATGCCAGTCTACACTACAAATGTGTAAAATGCCAAGCAAAGCGCTGATTTTCTCCGGGTGCTCTGGTTTTTTGATTTCTACGGGCATGCACGGGCCTACCTGAACAGGGTCGAAAGCCACTTTTTCAGGATCGTGCCCATGAACTGGAATTACGATTCACCTATTGCTCAACCAGTGGTCTGAACAAAGACGAAGAAGACCCACCAGATGGAGAGTAATAGAATGAGGAGAACTGCTGCACATCAAAAAAGCTGCCGTGAACATGAAACACCTCAGGTTCCACCAGTACGCCGCAGGCATGACTGTGAACAACACAGCCATCTGAGACAGGAGGAGACCCTTCAGTGGTGTGAAAGAAGAAGAAGAAGACCCACCAGATGATGTCTATATGACGGCAAATAGACACAGCACACGACCCCCTACACGACATATATAGAGACACAGGTGAGCAACATAACACAGAACAATGATAGGCAGGACAAGAAGTAACAAGCAGGGGCAAACAGCCCCAGATGGCAGGGCATAGTTTATGTGATTTTTATGTTTTGCTGCATATAAAAGCTATCACGTGATTGCCACTTAGTGCTGTGTTGCTATACCAACTGTCCTGTAACTGGCAAGAATTCTGTTCCAATGCATTCCCTCTACGGGCATGAACGGGTTTCTACGGGCATGCACGGGTATGGACTAGTATACATAATTCAAGAAATCTGTGTGTGTGTGTGTGTGTGTGTGTGTGTGTGTGTGTATCACGATCATAGGACTCACTAATAGATCATAAGACCACCTATGATGTTCCTGTGATGTCTACATGAGGTCCTATGATGTTCCTATGATGCCAAAGATCATAGGACCGCCTATACAGTGGGGCAAAAAAGTATTTAGTCAGCCACCAATTGTGCAAGTTCTCCCACTTAAAAGATGAGAGAGGTCTCCAATTTTCATCATAGGTATACCTCAACTATGAGAGACAAAATGAGAAAAAAAAAAAATCCAGAAAATCACATTGTCTGATTTTTAAAGAATTTATTTGCAAATTATGGTGGAAAATAAGTATTTGGTCACCTACAAACAAGCAAGATTTCTGGCTCTCACAGACCTGTAACTTCTTCTTTAAGAGGCTCCTCTGTCCTCCACTCGTTACCTGTATTAATGGCACCTGTTTGAACTCATTATCAGTATAAAAGACACCTGTCCACAACCTCAAACAGTCAGACTCCAAACTCCACTATGGCCAAGACCAAAGAGCTGTCAAAGGACACCAGAAACAAAATTGTAGACCTGCACCAGGCTGGGAAGACTGAATCTGCAATAGGTAAGCAGCTTAGTGTGAAGAAATCAACTGTGGAAGCAATTATTAGAAAATGGAAGACATACAAGACCACTGATAATCTCCCTCGATCTGGGGCTCCATGCAAGATCTCACCCCGTGGGATCAAAATGATCACAAGAACGGTGAGCAAAAATCCCAGAACCACACGGGGGGACCTAGTGAATGACCTGCAGAGAGCTGGAACCAAAGTAACAAAGGCTACCATCAGTAACACACTACACCGCCAGGGACTCAAATCCTGCAGTGCCAGACGTATCCCCCTGCTTAAGCCAGTACATGTCCAGGCCCGTTTGAAGTTTGCTAGAGAGCATTTGGATGATCCAGAAGAGGATTGGGAGAATGTCATATGGTCAGATGAAACCAAAATAGAACTTTTTGGTAAAAACTCAACTTGTCGTGTTTGGAGGAAAAAGAACACCATCCCTGCTGTGAAGCATGGGGATGGAAACATCATGCTTTGGGGCTGTTTTTCTGCAAAGGGACCAGGAAGACTGATCCGTGTAAAGGAAAGAATGAATGGGGCCATGTATCGTGAGAATTTGAGTGAAAACCTCCTTCCATCAGCAAGGGCATTGAAGATGAAACTTGGCTGGATCTTTCAGCATGACAATGATCCCAAACACACCGCCCGGGCAACGAAGGAGTGGCTTCGTAAGAAGCATTTCAAGGTCCTGGAGTGGCCTAGCCAGTCTCCAGATCTCAACCCCATAGAAAATCTTTGGAGGGAGTTGAAAGTCCGTGTTGCCCAGAGACAGCCCCAAAACATCATTGCTCTAGAAGAGATCTGCATGGAGAAATGGGCCAAAATACCAGCAACAGTGTGTGAAAACCTTGTGAAGACTTACAGAAAACGTTTGACCTCTGTCATTGCCAACAAAGGGTATATAACAGTATTGAGATGAACTTTTGTTATTGACCAAATACTTATTTTCCACCATAATTTGCAAATAAATTCCTTAAAAATCAGACAATGTGATTTTCTGGATTTTTTTTCTCATTTTGTCTCTCATAGTTGAGGTATACCTATGATGACAATTGGAGACCTCTCTCATCTTTTAAGTGGGAGAACTTGCACAATTGGTGGCTGACTAAATACTTTTTTACTCCACTGTATCTGAGTGCCACAATCATAGGACTTTGTGTTGCCATGGTAACCATGTCAAAGATCAAAGGCAGGCATCACTCATGATCATAGGACTCGCTATGACATTATCAAAGATCAAAGGAAGGCATCACTGAATGAGTAGTGACGTCTAAGATCAAAGGCAGGTTTCACCAGGGTTACTGTTGCCATGGTAACCATGTCAAGCATCACCATGGTTACGGTTGTCATGGTAATCATGTCAAAGATCAAAGGCAGGAATGGAAAAATGCTTGTTTAAACTTGCTTTCTACAGGCATGCAGAAACACTTGCTCATACTTGGTTTCTACAGACATGCACGGGCATGCACAAAAAAAAAAAAAAAAAAAAAAAAAAAAGTATGCACTAGTAATAATAATGCTGACAAACTTAAACTAAGAGGAAGACCAATGAAGAAATAAATATGCAATAATAATAATAATAATAATAATAATAATAATAATAATAATAATAATAACAATAATAGTAACCCAGGATAATAATAATAATGTGAAATACAGAAAATCCAAACTTAAAACAAAGATGTGGGCTGGGACCCATGCCTTGGAGACAAGGAATATCACTCTATATATAATTCAAGAAATCTCTGTCGGTCACGATGTCATGATGTCACGATCATAGGACTTTCAAAAACAACACAGAACTTGCCATGAGATCAAAGGCGGGCTGCACTCACGATCATAGGGTTCGCTATGACATCATCAGAAATCAAAGGACGGCATTACTCATGATCATAGCACTAGCTATGACATTATCAAAGATCAAAGGCAGGCATCACTGATCAAAGTCAGGGATCAACGAACAAGTGGTGACGTCAAAGATCCAAAGCAGGTTTCACCATGTTTGCTGTTGCCAAGGTAATAGTAACTTTCGACGGCCATGCAGAAATGTTTGCTTACACTTGCTTTCTATGGGCATGCACGGGTATGCAGGGGTATGCACAGGTATGTACTAATTTGACAGATTACACTGATGGTAATCTAATTAACGCCATTTAAAATTCAAATCAAATCAAATCAAATCAAATCTACCTTTATTGTCATATTGCTGTACATACAACTGTAGTGCAGGCAAGATGAAATTACGTTTCTCTAGGCATCCATATAATTAAAAAGAACATAATTTAAGACACACTCACACCCCCCCACCCCCACCCCCCACCCCAACACAGCCATTCACACATCCCTGAGACATACTTGACCATAATGTGCAGTAGTATGTATGAAAGATTCCGGATCAACTGTTCAGCATCATAACAGTTTGTGGAAGGAAGCTGTTAATCAGTCTGGTGGTTCTGCCTCTGATGCTCCGGAATCGTTTGCCAGATGGCAGCAGTTCAAAGTGTTTATGCAGAGGGTGAACGTGGTCCTTGACAATGTTCAGTGCCCTGCTCCTACAATGGTTCTGAAAACGTTCTTGGACAGAGGGGAGGGAGACTCCAATTACCCTCTCAGCTCCCTTAACCTGTTGAACTCTGGTCAATTTCCCTAAAAATGACGTGCCCAAAGTAAATCAAAAGCTGTTCTTCAACCCTTTGCAGCATCTTCATGGGGTTGGTCTCATTTTAAAGAAAACACTGAATTTTTTGGCAAAACAGTCATAATCTCTGTAAGTGCTCCTGCCCCTGAGTAACAATCATCCAAACATACTGAATTGAAGAAAATAAAGCTCGCCTGGATGTTTTTTTTTTTTAATATAAATGCTTGCAAATAACATACAGCTGTGTGAAACGTGCTGGAAAACAACAGAAATGTAGAACCAAGTGTTTTCAAGCTCAGGTCAAAATTTTGTAACAATGCCACAACAAATGAATATATTACACAGCTTTTTTCTCAGGTTGTAACAAGGCGTTCTTTAACTGTGCCAAACTGTGCCAAATGGCACAGTTTGGAAAGCTATGTTCCAGAGTTCACTATCTCAGCAGTTTGCACAGTAAAACCAAGGGGTAACAACCCAGACATACACAGCACAGTTCCTGTTTTTTTTTTGTTTTTTGTTTTTTTTTTTACAGGCAAAAATAGCCTACAGTGTAAGAAAAATTATGCGAAAAATTAATACATTTCACTAAAGTACACACAAAAACAACCCTCTCCCCCCTCCAATTTTTCCAGAGTTCACTATCTCACCAGTTTACACAGATACAGGTCAACTGGACCCCTGACCAAGTGCGGACCCCTGACCAAGTGCACACCCCAAGTGGACCACGGAATCCAATCTGTACATGTACAGGTACATTCTCCATCCAGTGATTTAACCGGAAAACTTCCGGTTGTGGCATGTAAGGTGAGGACGCACAGGTAAAGGCTCCCGGTTCGTTTCTTGCTTTAAAACTCAGTTTAGAGCTGGCATTTTGAGCTGTTGCTTTGTCACTACCGCTGGAGAGTGAACCTGCACGTGCGAAAAAAGGGAGAAATTGCCAGTCTCATAAATTAATATTGAAGTGACTGGTGAAGTAATCAGTCCCCTCACACTCAGGGAGAACAAAGGGATTTCTCCCACGTTTTGTTTTTTTTCCAACGATCACAATCAACGAACATCGGCTGGGATCATGGGTCCCAAGAAAGCTCAGCAGACTGAGGAGGTGGACGACATCAAAAGAGCGCTGGACTCCTTGGCTGAAGAGATTTCTGCTGTTAAGCTGTAGCAAAGAAACATTCTGGACCTGGTCGAGGAGGTGAAAGTGCTGCGGATCCAGAACGCTGAGAAGGACAAGAGGCTGGCGTATCTGGAGAGCAGAGTGTCGGAACTGGAGCAGAACACTCGGGTGAATGACGTGATCATCACGGGGCTCCACATTAAACCACGATCGTACGCGCGAGCGGTGGCTGCAGACAACGGATGGAGGCTCGACGAGCTGGAAGATGAATCCACGGAGCAACAAGTGGCGACCTTCATGCAGTCCAAAGGAATCCAGCTGGACTGTAACACCATAGAGACCTGCCACCCTCTGCCCAGGAAAAACGGCGGCAAACCGGCTGTGATCATGAGGTTTGTCAACAGAAAACACAAGACTGCGCTGTTAAAACAAGGTAGGAAACTGAAAGGAACAAACATTTACATAAACAAGCACCTCACAAAAGAAAACGCAGAAATAGCCAGAAAAGCAAGATACCTGAGGAAGCAGAAAAAAGATTCAAAACACCTGGACATCAAACTGTAAAATATACAGTACATCAAATTAAACGGATCACCTGAAGAAGCCAAGGTCATTAACATCCGTAATATTATGGAACTGGACAAATATCAATGAATATTATGAACTGGAGTCGACAGAAACAACAGACAATTGTAGGACACTGAAGGGATATACTCATCTGCTACAAGACATTTAACAACATGAAACAAAAGATCAACAAACAGGAACAACAGGAACTGAAAGTTTTTGAATATACAGATCACAACCCACAGGACGTAGAATAAAACATTGACCATGACAATAATTTATTTAGCTCCATCAATAATAACTGTAGTTACTACACGGATGAACAGTTTAACACAATGGTCACATCTGATTTCAATATTTCTATGATCCACTTCAACAGCAGAAGTCTCTATGCCAACTTTAATAACATTAAGGATTATTTACATCAGTTTAAAGAGCCATTCAATATTGTGGCAATATCAGAGACGTGGCTCAGTGAAGAGAAAGGAGTGGATTTTACCATGTATGGCTATGAATTAAATTATAGTATAAATAGAAAAGTGAAAAAAGGAGGAGGAGTTGCAATTTATGTTGACAAGAGCTTGAAATACAAGATTGTTGAAAATCTGTCAGTAACTGTGAATGATTTATTTGAATGTATTACAATAGAAATCTGTCTGGACAATGTGAAGAATATAGTAGTGAGCCGTGTATATAGAACACCTGGATCAAACATTGACTTATTTAAGGACTGGATGGAACAAATGTATGCAAAACTAACTCATAAAGTTATGTTCATCTGTGGGGATTTCAATATAGATCTGATGAATTCAAAACAACATAGTTTGACAGAAGAATTTATCAACACAATGAACAGTATGGGCTTACATCCAACAATTACCTGACCTAGCAGAATCACGTTACACAGTGCCACACTAATAGATAACATATTCACAAACATTATGGAAAATAATATCAGGAGTGGGCTTTTATTGAATGATATCAGTGACCACCTGCCGATTTTTGTTGTCTATCAATGTGATTATAGGAAGAAAAAGTATACCAAAAATATTAAATATAAAAGAATAAGAACCGAAGAATCTATGTATTTACTGACAAAGGAATTATTAATACAAGATTGGAAGATAGTTTATGATGAAAATGATATAAATAAAGCATATGATAAATGTTTGCAAATATTTCAATCATTGTACAATAAAAACTGTCCTATAAAACAATACAGTGACAGACAACAAAAGAAAAATATTCCTTGGGTCACCAAGGGGTTAATAAATGCATGTAAAAAGAAGAATACATTATATAAACAATTCATTAAGTGCAGAATGGTGGAGGCTGAGATCAAATATAAAAGATATAAAAATAAGCTTACTAATATAATAAGGACCTGTAAGAAAGAATATTACAACAGAATATTAGAGGATAATAAAAATAACTTAAGAGGAATATAGCAAGTACTCAATGGGATTATTAGTAATCAACCTAAGAATGCTAATTATCCAGAATATTTTATTGAAAATGGCAATTTGATAAATAATATGGAGGATGTGGTCAGTGGTTTCAATAAATTTTTTGTAAACGTTAGTCCTGAATTAGCAAAATCAATAGTGGCAACAGAAACAAACAACAGTGGTTCTGTAAATGAAATAGAAGATAGAAATCCAAACACAATCTTTTTGGGTGCAGTTGCTGAAAAGGAAATTATCGTGACTGTGAGTAAATTTAAGAACAAAAAAACAACGGACTGGAATGAAATTGACATGACAATAGTGAAAAAAGTAATTGAAGGAATTGTTAAGCCACTCACTCACATCTTTAACCTGTCATTTCAAACTGTTAAATTTCCAAACAAAATGAAAATAGCAAAAGTAATACCTCTATACAAAACAGGAGACAGTCATTGTTTCACAAATTACAGGCCAGTCTCTTTACTCTCACAATTTTCCAAAATACATGAAAAAATCTTCACTAAGAGACTGGATGATTTCATTGAAAAACACAACCTCCTTACAGACAGCCAGTATGGTTTTAGAGCAGATAAATCTACATCTTTGGCACTGATCAAACTTATAGAAGAAATTACTAGTTGTATAGATTAAAAAAAAGTTTGCTGTAGGAGTATTTATAGATTTAAAGAAAGCTTTTGACACCATTGACCACAGAATACTACTAAGGAAACTGGAAAGGCATGGGATAAGAGGGGTCGGACTGAGTTGGGTGGAAAGTTATTTAAGTAACAGACAACAATTTGTACAAATTGGTGAGCACAAATCACCCTTCATGGACATCACTTGTGGTGTGCCCCAGGGGTCAGTTTTGGGACCCAAACACTTTATTTTGTATATAAATGACATATGCCAAGTATCAAAAATTCTGAAAATTATTTTGTTTGCGGATGACACAAATATCCTTTGCACTGGTGAGAATTTGCAGCAGGTTTTAGAGGTGGTCACAACTGAAATGAAAAAGTTAACACAGTGGTTCAACAAAAATAAATTATCTCTAAATCTAAAAAAAACCCCAAAGATTATGTTGTGTGGAAATTATAAAATAAATCATGAAATAATGGTAACGATAGATGATACCAGAATAGAAACAGTACAGGAAAATAAGTTTCTGGGGGTGACGCTAGACAATAAAATCTGCTGGAAACCTCACATCAGTCACATGCGGGCCAAGTTGGCAAAATGTATAGGCATACTGGGGAAGACATGACACATCTTGGAATATAAATCATTGGTCTTACTGTACAATTCACTGGTTCTACCTTATCTTAACTACTGCGTAGAAGTCTGGAGAAACACCTACAAGAACAACCTACAGTCAATATGCACATTACAAAAAATAGCTATTGTCGGCCTCCGTCGGTCTATGATGACCATGGAAGAGAATCCTAAATGTCTACTCTGCTGGAACAGCACCGCCTGTGGCTGAACAGGCCGATGTGCGAATGGCAGTCCCTGTCACACAGGTCGCACTTGTGGGTGGTCTCCGTGCTGCTGGGTCTGTGGCGGTTCTTCCTGCGGGTCCTATTTTCATCAGCTGCAGCAGTCAGTCTCTTTTCACCCGCCTTGAGCTGTCTGATCAGGGTGCCTCTCCATTTGGAGCGGTCCATTGCAAGGTCCTCCCAGTGCTCTGTGTTGATCTCCAGGGCCTTCATGTCTCTCTTGCAGACGTCTCTAAAGCGCAGCTGTGGACGGCCAACGTCTCTCCTGCCAGTAACCAGTTCTCCGTAGAGGACATCTTTGGGGATTCTGCCATCCTCCATATGGTGAACGTGGCCTAGCCAGAAGAGCGTGCGCTGCCTGAGTAGAGTGAACATGGAGGGAAGGCCGGTGCGGGACAGAACTTCTGTGTTGGGCACTTTGTCCTGCCAGGATATGTCCAGGATGTGGCGAATGCAGCGCAAGTGGAAGGAGTTCAGTCTCTTTTCCTGCCGGGCGTATGTTGTCCACGTCTCACTCCCATAGACCAGTGTGCTGGTGACGCAGGCGTTGTACACTGCCATCTTCGTCTTGACAGAGAGTTTGGGATTCTCCCACACTCGTGTGGTGAGGCGCACGAGTGTGAAGGCTGATTTTCCAATCCTCTTGTCGATCTCTGTATCAAGGGAGAGGTTGTTGCTGATCGTGGACCTCAGGTACGTGAACTGATTCACGACCTCCAGCTCGTAGTCGTCAATGGTGATGGTTGGTGGTGCTTCCGTGCCTTGCGCCAAGACGTTAGTCTTCTTCAGGCTGATGGTAAGCCCGAAGTCCTTGCATGCCTGGGAGAAGCGGTCCATCAGGGTCTGAAGCTCCTGCTGTGTGTGGGTTGCGACTGCAGCATCGTCTGCGAACAGCATGTCTCTGATTAGAGCCTCGCGTACTTTGGTTCTGGCTTTCAGGCGGGTGAGGTTGAAAGGCCTGCTGTCAGATCTTGTGTGCAGGTAGATTCCCTCTGTTGCTGTGCTGAAGGCATGCCTCAGGAGCATAGCAAAGAAAATCCCAAAGGGGGTTGGCGCAAGTACACATCCCTGTTTCACTCCGCTGCGTATGTTGAATGGCTCTGAGATGTTGCCGTCATGCTGCACTATCCCCTGCATGTTGGTGTGAAACGATTCGATGAGGCTTTGCAACTTTGGTGGGCATCCTATCTTTGGCAGGATCTTGAAAAGGCCCTCTCTGCTGACCAGATAGAATGCTTTAGTGAGGTTGATGTATGCGGCGTACAGGGGCATGTTCTGTTCTCTGCATTTCTCCTGGAGTTGGTGGATGGAGAATGTCATGTCTACCGTCGATCGCTCAGCACGGAAGCCACACTGAGACTCGGGGTACATACGTTCGGCAAGCTTCTGTAGACGAACGAGAACAACTCGTGCGTAGACTTTGCCAACAACGCTGAGGAGGGAGATGCCCCTGTAGTTGTTGCAGTCACTTCTCTCCCCTTTGTTTTTGTAGAGGGTGATGATCTTGGTGTCCCTCATGTCCTGTGGTACGGCACCTTCCTTCCAGCACTGGCAGAGGACGTCATGCAATGGCAGCAGTAGGGCGGTCTTGCAGTGCTTTATCAGGTCGGGGGGTATGCCGTCGTTGCCGGGTGCCTTGCCAGCGGCCAAGCTATCAATGGCCTTGCTGAGTTCGTCGATGGTTGGCTCGGCATCAAGTTCGTCCATGGATGGCAGGCAGTCGATGGCATCAAGGGCTGACGTGTCACGGTGTTCTGTCTGGAGTAGAGGTCAGAGTAGTGTTCCACCCATCTCTCCATCTGCTTGTTCTTTTCTGTGATCATCTCCCCAGTGGCGGATTTTAGGGGGGCCATCTTGCTCTGAGCCGGACCAAGTGCTTTCTTGATGCCATCGTACATACCACAGATCTTCCCTGTTATGGCAGCGCTTTGAATGTCTTGGCTGAGCTAAGTCCAGTACTCGTTGGCACAGCGCCGAGCAGTCTGCTGAACTTTGCTTCTCGCAGCCCTGAGAATCTGGAGATTCTTCTCGTTTGGGTACTTCTTGTACTCAGCAAATGCTGAGCACTTGGCTTCAATGACGGGGGTCATCTCGGTAAACTTGGCATCAAACCAGTCCTGTGACTTTGAGGTCTTCCTCCTAAAGGTAGCCAAGGCTGTGCGGTGGATGGTGTTTTGCAGCTCTTCCCACTTCTGCTTTGCAGATTCTCCTTCTTGTGGTACACCAAGTTCCTTCTTAAAGGTGGAGGCAAACTGCTCAAAAAGTTTTGGTTGAGCCATCTTGCTGGTGTCAATCCGTGCCTTTCCGGGCTGTCTAGCATGATGGAATTTCTTCAGAATCAGAATCAGAATCAGAATCAGATTTATTGCCATTGTTCATGTAGTACACAAACTAGGAATTTATCTCGGTGCAATGCTGCAACATTAAACATGATAAAATAAAAGAAATAAACTATACATGCAATAAAGTGTAGAATAAGTGAGTAATACTAGCCAGCAGTTTAAATATATTAGCGAGCAGCAGATAATGTGGAGAACCATATAGTGCAGTCGGTAATGCAGGAAGAAAACAGTGATGAATGACATGAGTCTGGTTGAGCTACTGTACATAGTGCACGAGAGTCAATAAGTCACTTAGTGTTCAGCAGTCTGATGGCAGAGGGGAAGAAGCTGTTCATGTGATGGGAGGTTTTAGTCTGGATGGACCGAAGTCTTCTACCTGAGGGGAGAGGGGCAAACAGTACGTGACCAGGGTGTGAGGGATCGGCTATGATCCGGCCAGCATGCCTCCGGGTCCTGGAGATGTACAGATCCTGGAGAGATGGGAGCTTGCAGCCGATCACCTTCTCAGCAGTGCGCACGACACGCTGCAGCCTTAGTCTGTCCCTGGCAGTGGCTCCTGCGTACCACACGGTTATGGAGGTGGTGAGGATGGACTCGATGATGGCTGTGTAGAACTGCACTAACATCTTGGTGGGTAGCTTGAGCTTCCTCAGCTGCCGCAGGAGGAACATCCTCTGCTGGGCCTTTTTGATGAGGGGGCTGATGGTCGGCTCCCACTTGAGGTCCCTGGTGATGGTGGTGCCTAGGAAGCGGAAGGAATCAGCAGTGGTGATGGGAGAGCCTGTGAGGGTGAGGGGGGGCAGAGGGGTTGTGACTTTCCTGAAGTCCACAATCATCTCCGCTGTCTTCAGAGCGTTCAGCTGCAGGTTGTTGTTGTTCAGCTGCAGCTTGACCTTGCAACAGACCAATGAATGGTCGGTGTCGCAATCTGCACTCTGGAACGAACGGGTGATTAGCACGTTCTTCAGTGAGGTGCGCCTGGTCAGGATCGTCACTTCCTTGTGGTAACGTATCGTCACTTCCTGTTTTGCTGTCTGCCTGTGTGGTTTGCTCTCCAGCCACTAGCTATGGCTACTAGCTCTCTTTCCTCTCCTCCTCTGGTGTGCTCTCTCTGTCAGATGTTTAGCTACACCTCTGCCTCTTTTAGTGATAACGGTAAATGTAATAAATGTTGTCTTTTTGAGGCGCTCAAGGCGAGGTTGTCTGATTTGGAATCCCAGCTCCGCTGCATTGAAACACCATCTGCACCAGTTAATCTTGACGGACGCCCATTAGCTGCAGCGGAGCTAGCTAGCTTAGGCCCCACTGTCAGCGGTCCCTCGGCTCTCCTCAGCAGCGAGGAGACTGGGTGGGTGACGGTGAGAAGGAAGCCTAGTCGCAAAGCCCTGGCTCACCACCAACCTGTTCACGTTTCTAATCGTTTTTCCCCGCTCAGCGACACACCCGCTGAGGAAAAAACTCTGATCATTGGCGACTCTGTAGTCAGAAACGTGAACCTAGAGACTCCAGCGGCCATAGTCAAATGCATTCCTGGGGCCAGAGCAGGCGACATCAAGTCAAATTTGAAAATGCTGGCTAAAAGTAGCTGTAAATATTCCACAATTGTTATTCACGTCGGCATTAATGACATCCGTCTCCGGCAGTCGGAAGTCACGAAACTTAATATAGAATCGGTGTGTGACTTTGCAAAAACGATGTCTGCCACTGTAGTATTCTCTGGGCCCGTCCCCAATCTGACCAGTGATGACATGTTTAGCCGCTCGTCATCCTTGAACCGCTGGCTGTCTGTGTGGTGTCCTAAAAATGACGTGGGCTACATTGACAATTGGAGCTCTTTCTGGGGAAAACCTGGTCTTATGAGACAAGACAGCATTCATCCCACTTTGGATGGTGCTTCTCATTTATCTAACAATCTGGCATCTTTTTTATCCAAATTTCAAAAACCATGACTACTCAGAGTTGGGACCAGGAAGCAGAGTCGCAGTCTTACACGCCTCTCTGCAGCTCCTCTTCATCCGCCACCCCTCAGCTTAGCCCCTGTCTTCCCCATCAGAGAATCGTTGTCTGCTCCCTCCAAAGTAAATAAAAATATAATGTATAAGCATCCCAAAGTGATAAAGCAAAATATTGGTAAAACTCAAATTAAACATAAAGCCTCTAAATTGAATGATTTGGCCTCTGTTCCTCCTCATAATTTAAAAATTAAATGTGGTTTATTAAATATTAGGTCTCTAACTCCCAAGTCTCTGTTAGTCCATGATTTGTTAATTGATCATCAGATTGATTTAATTTCCCTTACAGAGACTTGGTTAGGGGAAGAGGATTATGTTGGTTTAAATGAATCAACTCCCTCTGGTTATTTAAACTGTCAAAATCCCAGAAGTTCTGGTCATGGAGGAGGAGTAGCAACAATTTACCATTCCAAATTACTAGTTAATGTAAAGCAAAAAACATGTTATAATTCCTTTGAGGGCCTGGTCCTCAGTATTGGGCACTTTAGCAATTTTAGGTTAAAGCCAATTTTATTTGCCATAGTTAATCGTCCCCCATCAACCTTCTCAGAATTTTTATCCGAATTTGCTGATTTCTTAGCTGATTTAGTGCTGAAATCTGATAGAATAATTATAGTAGGGGACTTTAATATACATGTGGATGTAGATAGTGACTGCCTTAATGTGGCATTCAATTCAATATTAGACTCGATTGGGTTTTCTCAGAAAGTAGGAAATTCTACTCATTACCTCCACCATACATTGGACCTTGTTCTGACATATGGCATAGAAATAGAAAATCTTGTAGTGTCTCCTCATAACCCTGTACTGTCAGACCATTGTCTGTTAACCTTTGATTTTACTATTTCTGACTATTTGGCTCCTAAAGAAAAATATTATTACAGTAGATGCCTCTCAGATGATGCTGTTTCCAAATTTATGCAGATTGTTTCCTCTATGCCATGTGTCAACACAACGGAAATAAGCTATAGACAGCTTGCTCCTTCTGTAATTGTTAACATGGTGGATAGTGTTTCAGCTTCTCTGCATCAGACTCTAGACTTGGTGGCCCCCTTAAAAAAGAAAAAGTCTAATCAGACATTTCTAGCTCCTTGGTTCAACACAGAAACTAGTAGCTTAAAACAGAAGACTCGTCAATTAGAAAGAAAATGGCGCTCTACTAATTTAGATGAAATCTATTTAGCTTGGAGCATTAATAGAAGAGAACAAGAATAATCCCAGGTTTCTTTTCAGTACTGTAGCCAGGTTGACAAAGAGTCAGGACTCTGTTAATCCTAGCATTCCCTTAGAGCTTACTAGTCAGGACTTTATGAACTTTTTCAATAATTAAATTTCATCCATCAGAGATAAAATCAATCAGATTCTTCCCACAGTTAACTTAAATACTGTAACTACTACAACTCCTTCAATTGATGTCTGTCTTGATGAGTTTACTCCAATCGACCTTTGTGAGTTAGACAAAATAGTTTCCTCATCCAAACCTTCAACTTGTCTTTTAGACCCTATTCCTACCAGGTTATTTAAAGAAGTCTTCTCACTTATTGGTAGCTTTATTCTTCATATAATCAATTCTTCATTAACTTTAGGCCATGTACCGCAGGCTTTTAAAACGGCTGTAATTAAACCCTTACTCAAAAAGCCAATGCTAGATCCAGGAGCTTTAGCTAACTATAGACCAATCTCTAATCTCCCTTTCATTTCAAAAATCTTAGAAAGAGTTGTTGCTTCGCAATTATTTGACCACCTGCAGGGAAATGGTTTACTTGAAGAGTTTCAATCTGGGTTTAGAATCCATCATAGTACTGAAACAGCCTTAGCGAAGGTCACTAATGACCTCCTCATTGCATCTGATAATGGACTAGTTTCTGTACTTGTCCTTTTAGACCTTAGTGCAGCTTTTGATACTATCGATCATAATATTCTACTTGATAGATTAGAACACTATGTTGGACTTAATGGAACTTCGTTGCAATGGTTTAGATCTTATTTATCTGATAGGTTCCAGTTTGTTCATGTAAATAATGAGTTTTCTTTCAACTCAAAGCTTAGTCATGGAGTTCCACAGGGATCTGTGCTAGGCCCTACTCTTTTTAGTTTATATATGCTTCCATTAGGCAACATTATTAGAAAGCACTGTATACATTTTCATTGTTATGCAGATGACACACAATTATACCTGTCAATGAAGCCAGATGATAGTAATCAATTAGCCAAGTTAGAAGCCTGTCTTAAGGAAATCAAAGCTTTGATGACTTGTAATTTCCTGCTATTAAATTCAGATACGACTGAAGTCATTCGTGTTGGTCCAAAAAACATTAGAAATTCCTTTCCAAATCAAACTTTCAGTTTGGATGCAGTTACTCTTTCTCTTAATAGCTCTATGAGGAACCTTGGAGTTATTTTTGATCAGGATTTGTCCTTCAATTCACATATTAAATTTGTTTCTAAGACTGACTTCTATCATTTGCGTAATATTGCTAAGATTAGGAGCATCTTGTCTCAGAGTGATGCTGAGAAGCTGATCCATGCTTTTGTTAGCTCGAGATTAGATTATTGTAATTCTTTATTATCAGGCTGTCCTAAAGCATCTTTAAAAAGTCTTCAGCTGATCCAAAATGCTGCAGCAAGAGTTTTAACAGGTACTAGAAAGAGAGATCATATCTCTCCGGTTCTGGCCTCCCTTCATTGGCTTCCCATAGAGTTTAGAATTAAGTTTAAAATCCTTCTTCTTACTTACAAAGCTCTAAACAATCAGGCTCCTTTTTATTTAAAAGATCTGATACTACCGTATTATCCTAACAGAGCACTACGCTCCCAAAATGCAGGATTACTTGTAATACCTAGAATCTCCAAAAGTACAATGGGAGGCAGAGCCTTCAGTTATCAAGCTCCTCTCCTGTGGAATCAGCTGCCAATCTGGATTCGGGAGTCAGACTCGATCTCTGTTTTTAAGAATAGGGCTAAAACCTACCTTTTTGATATAGCCTACAATTAGGGAGGGATCATGTGTTTCTGAACCCTCCCTTAGTTATGCTACTAATAGGTTTCGTCAGCCGGGGGACCTCCAGTAATGCACTGGGCCTCATTCCTTTCCTCACTCTATGAAATATTTTTTTTGCTGGTCATTAACATTTGTTTGTTCTCTCCCATAGATTTAGTCCCCATCGTGTTGTTTGCTCTCTACATGTCTGTTCTTTTCTTCTTCTCTATCCCCTCACCCCCCAGCCAGTCGCAGCAGATGACTGCCCCTCCCCGAGCCTGGTTCTGCTGGAGGTTTCTTCCTGTTAAAGGGAGTTTTTCCTCTCCACCGTCGCCAAGTGCTTGCTCACAGGGGATCGCCTGATTGCTGGGGTCTTTCTGCAACTGTGGGGGTTCCCCCCTACAGTTGATAGTGCTATGAGATGACTGTTGTTGTGAAATGGCGCTATATAAATAAAGTTGAATTGAATTGATCAAGTCCAGCTGGTGCCAGTGTTTTGAGCGCGGATGTTGCCAGGAAACCTTGTGTTGGGGCTTGGTCTTGAAGAACGAGTTTGTGATGCACAGATCGTGATATGTGCAGAACTCGAGCAGCCGCTGTCCGTTGTCATTCATTCTGCCCACGCCAAATGGTCCAAGACAGGAGGGCCAGGAGTCGTGGTCAGCACCCACTCAAGCATTGAAGTCTCCAAGAAGAATGAGTTGTTCAGAGTTGGGGATGATCCTGACAGTTGTTGCGAGATTCTCATAGAACTCGTCTTTTGCCTCTGGTGTGGCTGTCAGTGTTGGGGCATACACACTGACGAGGGTGACTGGGCCTTGAGTGGTGTTCAGGCGGAGGGTGAGGAGTCGTGCAGAGCCATTGCTGCCCAGTTCCACCATCTTCAGCAAGGTGTTCTTCACTGCGAAGCCCACTCCGTTTTCCCCGTGTTCGTCACTGCCCTTTCCCTGCCAGTAGAATGTGTAGTCCTTCTCTCTCAGTGTGCCTGCATCAGCCAACCATGTTTCCTGGAGAGTGGCGATATCCACTTCCAGTGTCTTCAGCTCATTATTGATGATGGCAGTCTTCCTGGTGTCGTTGATGTCCTTAAGGTTAGCAGCGAGTCCTGTCATCATAGTGCGGACGTTCCAAGTTCCCAGTTTTAGAGTTGGTCTCTTTTGTTTTTTTGTCTTGTCTGGTGCGAAGGTTCTCAGCCTGCCGTTCGGACTTCTCCTCATCCCCATGCACCCAATGAGGAAAGCAAGCTGTGGCGGGACAACACCTTATTGGCTGGGGGCTGCCCAGCTTGAGGCGGGCGGTAGCAGTCCAGTGAGATCCGATGATCCCTCCACCATCGGGAACAACCCCTGGCGCCGCGCTCTACGCCAATTAAGTGGTGGCTTATAACCGGTAGCTGTCATTCCCCATGTTTTGTCTATGCCAAAGGCGAAGCTGGAGTGTCGTCTCCAGTGATTCGGTGTTCTACCTTCCAGCGTTGGGCGTTGGTAGGATTCAAGCCTGGGCAGGAAGATATGGAGGACAAGATGTTGCCCATGCAGCATGTCGCCCCTCTCCACGTCACTGATGAATCCAAAGGAACAGCAGGGCTTCTACAGTTTGGCACCAGCGCCGTCGCAGGAGCTGCCAGAACGATATTGAGCACAACAGAGAACTGCCTTAGGGACTCCGACTCCGGATTTTTCCTCAGGGTTGACTCCCGAAGCCCTTCCCGTGACCGGGTGTGCCACAAGGCAGCGGAGGTTTGAAATCAGAGTTTACCTTCCCCTAGATGGGCTACCTTCCCAGGTTGACGAGCCACCATCTACCCGAAGCATCTGGTTTTAAGGCGCCAGAGATCCGCCCTCGCCCCTTCTCCTATTAGTAAAAGCAGTTCTGCCGGGCTTAGAGACTAAACCACACGGGCAGGCTAGGAGTTGGACTTAATTGTCAGAGGCTTTTCGAGACGCACGCCATAAGGAGCATTTTATGAGCACTGGGAGCTTAACCCCAGTGCGACTCCTGGCTATGACAACCTTGGAACAAAAAAAAAAAAAAAAAGCTATAAGGATAATAAATAATGTAGGATATAGAGACCATACCAATTTGTTGTTTTTAAAGTCACATGTCATAAAGTTCATCGATTAAGTTAATTTTAAGACCGCACAAGTCATGTACAGGGCAATTAATAATCAACTCCCAACTAATATACAAAAAATATTTAAAAAAAAGAGACAATGATCATAATTTGAGAGGAGAATTAAACTTTACAAAACCCAAGATACGAACAACCAAGAAAAGTATGTGCATATCTGTCTGTGGGGTGGATTTGTGGAACAGTCTGGAGCCGGAACTGAAACTATGTACAAACAGAAATCAATTCAAAAAGAAGTACAAACATTATTTGCTGAAAGGATGTATGTTAGAAGGGTAGTATTTATATGTACGATTCACTATGCTCACTCTGGGACACTATGGGACACTATGGAATGGTGGGTGGGACAGCACTGTGTATATCTGTGTTATTTGAGGCTGGTTTTGATGTATGTATGCTAGGATGGATGGTTGTTAATGTTGATATGTACAAAATACAGTTAATTGTTTACTTGGGGTCTTAAATGTGGTAATTTGTATATAATTCACATGGGTGTATTTGTGGAAAAGAGGAGATGGAATTAATAAGTGTTCACTTCTTCCTTCTCCCTTTCGAACACTGTATACTGTTACTTTATTGCATTTGTCATTTGTTTTGTTTTTGTTATACTTTTTTGTTTGAAATAAAGTATCTATCTACCTACCTACCTACCTACCTACCTACCCACCCACCCACCTATGTATGTATTTATAAATGCTGCCCCAGAAGAAAAGCAGTCTGTGGGACTATAATGTTCTGAATGAGGCTTTCCAAAATTATGAATCACTTTGTAAATCACTGGATTGAAAATGTACAGATAGAATACCGAGGTCCGTCTGGGGTGCTCACAGTAGTGTGCTCACATGGTCAGGGCTCCATTTCACCAGATCACATTTACACAGTAAAACAAAGGCACAATAACCCAGACATGCACAGCACAGTTCCTTTTTTTTTTACAGGAAAAAATAGCCTACAGTGAAATAAAAATTATACTAAAAAATTATTAAATTTTTCTGCAATATACACAGCAACAAATAAACCTCCCTCCCCCACGGCGCACACAAAAACGTCGCCAAGCGGGACCCTTGTAATTACCGCGATTGGTCAAAAGTTATTTTTATTACTAATTTTATCGATAAAGAATAACTTATCTCTCAATGTGTGTCACCCAGCAGCATAGGCAAAAAAGATTTTACGCACGGGGACGCACATGTTTTAACGGCAATATAAACACATAACAAAGGCATGTCAGGTATTGCTGAATTGAGAATTTCATTGGCTAAACGACACGTCAATCTTCAAACTTCTCTGCTTCAGTTGGCTCGTTGTATTCGCGGTCGTTGGTAGGCAGGTCCTTCTTGCTAGGTTTTCAGTCATTGGTTCTTCAAGGTTTCAGAAACACAATTCAAGGCTCTTATTAGTCGAATGAGAGGTCAATCAAATCTAAACCAATCAAACACTCCTTTGGCTTTCTGTTCACGGCTGTGTCTGTACTGGAAGAACAGAAATGCAGCTTTTTTTTTCAGTGCGCACTGAGACGCACTACGATGCAGAGACGTGACCACCCGCGGAATCCTGGAGTTCATCTGGTTAACTATCCTCTGCAGGGCTTTTTTGTCTGACATACTGCAGCTGGAGTACCATGTTGTAATGCAGTACGTCAGAACACTCTCCACCACACCTCTGTAGAAGGTCCTGAGGATGCAGATGGGGAGAGAGGCCTGTTTGATTTTCCTCAAGAAGTGTAGTCTCTGCTGGGCCCGCTTCCTGATCCCCAAGGAATTCTTGCTCCAGGTCAGGTCCTGCAAGATCTGCACTCCGAGGAACTTGATGTTCTCCACTCTCTCCACCAAATGGGTGCCGATGCTGAGAGGGACGTGTTCAGACCGTGACCGCTGGAAGTCGATAATCATCTCCTTTGTTTTGTCCACATTGAGCACCAGATTGTTCTCCCTGCACCAGCCCTCCAGGTCTCTCACTTCTTCCCTGTACAATGATTCCTGATCCCTCTGAATAAGTCCCACCACTGTGGTGTCATCTGCAAACTTAATAATCTGGTTCCCCTCGTGTCTAGATACACAGTCATGTGTTAGAAATGTAAACAACAGTGGACTGAGTACACAGCCTTGAGGGGATCCGGTGCTCAGCGTGATAGAGTTGGAGATGTTGTTCCCAACACGGACAGACTGAGGTCTCTCGGTCAGGAAGTCCAGGATCCAGAGACATGTGGCAGTGTTCAGACCGAGAAGGAGTAATTTCTCCATCAGTCTCTGGGGAATGATGGTATTGAATGCTGAACTGAAATCAATGTACAGGAGTCTGGCGTAGGTGTCTTTCTGATCCAGGTGGGTGACAGAGTGCAGGGTGGTGACTATAGCATACTATAGCAGAATTTTTACCAGCCTGTCTGTCAAAGTGACAGATCACACAAAAGTCTAGTGCAACCTCTGGTCCAGACGTGTGGATTGTTAGGGTCAGGAGAGATAGGCAGGACAGAAAGAGAGTGAGGTGTATTAGAGCAAGTTTTAGCTTTCAAAACACATTTCTAGCAATTGAAGTAAAAGTTGTAATTTTTTCCCTTGTGGTTATTCTATAATTGTAAAAATTAAGTAGTCTGTGTCATGGGCAGCAGGAGCGTGGCCCTCCCCTCCGGTCTCACCTTCTTCAACTCATCACTGCACCTGAGGCAGAAGACACACCTGCACCCGCTCATCAGCCAGCGTACTTAAGGAGGTTTCCTCTGCGCAGTCTACGCTGGCTCGTCTGGGTATACTGCCCGTGTTCGGACTTGCTTGTATATTATTGTGATCGTTAATAAGCCATTAACCACCTCTTTCTCCTTCTTCCCAGGTTGCTGCCATCGTGTAGGTGTGTTGCCGGGACTGCGCACGGTCTCCTGCTACACCACACTGTCCTTCAGCACCTTCATCTCCCCGGTCAGGCACCATCAGCTCCATTCCCCCTCCTACCCTACTGGTTCTTCTATTTCCCCCCTGGGTCCTGCCGGTCATCCCTGGATTTCCCAAATAAGTGGCAATTTGGCTGGCCCATTTTCCCCTTGCTCTACTCCTCAGCTCACGGCTCTCATCTTCTCTCCACAGGTCCATTTCCTCTGGCGAGTGACTGTTTTTATAGCTGTGCACTGTTATTTTGCCATTTAATAAAAAACTGTCAAACCTGCCCCTCAGTGTGGTTCCATTCTATGTTTGGTATCGTGCGCGTGAGCTGTCAAGAATTTAACATGTCATGACAGAACGAGCCAGCCAGGAAGGTAGCTTTAGCCGTTGCCTCACCGCAGGAGCAATCCTCTATGGACCACCTAGCGGAGACCGAGCAGCAGCTCTCTGCGCTGACGCAACAGGTTTCCATCATGGTAACATTATGGTCCGTGGCGCATCCTGCAGCCTCACCCCCCCAGCCTGCTCCGCTCACTATGTGCCGTACTTATTCCATTCCCGCACCCTCCCCATACGCAGGGAAGGTGGGGAAATGCAAACCATTTCTTCTCCAACTTCAAATGTACTTGGAGCAGGTTGGGGAGGAGCATCTAGGAGATATAGCCAAAATACAGCTTTTTGTCCTGTTGCTCAGGGATCAAGCCCTGGAGTGGGCCCAGGCCACTCGAGACAGCCCTGAGGGGCGCCGATATTCATTTGACCAATTGGTGGCCACATTTTCTAGCACGTTTGGTTGGACTGAGCATCAGCAGCAATGTTATGAGCCGCCTGTTGACTCTCCGCCAGGGTACCCGGTTGGTGGCTGAGTACTCGGTGGAGTTCCAGGTTGTGGTGTCTGAGTCGGGGTGGAATGAGGCTGCTTTACGCAGTGTGTTCCTCCACAGCTTGAGTGACCAACTCCGTGACGAACTGGTGGTCCATCTTGTCCCGGAGAAGCTCGACGACCTGATAGATTCAGGCTGTAGGGCTAGACAATCGACACCGTGAGCACACGAGGGAGCGTGGCCCCATCCCTCGTCCACGTACTGAACGTGTGCCCGCTGTGGTTGCTGAGACCGGCGGCACCAGGTCTTCACCCAAACCAATGAAGCTTTCTCGGAATATCACTGACTAGGAGCATCAGCGAAAGAGAAGGGCTGGCATGTACATGTACTGTGGTTCGCTCGACCACAGTCTGGACAAATGCCGCCGGTGGCCAAAAAGATACGGCCCATCAATAACTGCGGGGGATCTGGTGGGTGGGACTTATTCTTCTCCCCCCAGTAAGTTGTGTATTTCGACCCTCGTACAGTTGCCAGGGGTCGAGAGGAGGGTTGAGGCGTGATTGATTCTGGGTCCGAGCGTAATTTTGTTTCAGCTGCCCTCGTGGAGTAGGTGGGCATTCCCACACGTAAATTGTCCCACAAGCAGAAAGTCACTGCCATCTCCGGCAGCAAGCTTGCAGTGGTTACCCTAAGCATGGTGCCTATTCCCATCCATCTTTCCGGGAACCACCAAGAGGAACTAGCATTCCTGGTCCTCCCTGTATCATCTTCTCCGGTGGTTCCAGGTTACCCGTGGCTCTAGAAGCACAGCCCAATGATTAATTGGGCTCAGAATACCATCTCTGCCTGGAGTCCCTTCTGTATGGCCAATTGTATGCGTTCGGCTGATTGCCCCCCGTCGCTCTCCATTTCTCCCTCCCGGGCTGAGCCGCCAGACCTCAGCTTCGTCCCTTGGGCTGATCACGATTTGGGCGAGGTCTTTAGCAAGTCGAGAGCGTTGTCACTGCCACCTCATCGCTCTTATGACTGTGCTATAGATCTCATCCCGGGGCGAGGCTGCTTTCCAGTCGGCTGTACAGCATTTCCGGCCCGGAGAGGGAGGCGATGGAGCGGTACATAAAGGAATCGCTGAACGCCGGCCTCATTTGGCCATCTTCAGCTCCACTCAGGGCCGGGTTCTTCTTTGTCTGGAAGAAGAATGGCTCACTGCACCTGTGCATCGACTACCGGGAGCTCAGTGCCATTACAATAAATGACAAATACCCTCTGTCTTTAATCAATGCAGAGTACGAGCTCCTTCAGCGCTCACGGATGTTCACCAAGTTAGACCTTAGAAACACATATCATTTTCACAGATCGTCACTTCCTTGTGGTAACGTATCGTCACTTCCTGTTTTGCTGTCTGCCTGTGTGATTTGCTCTCCAGCTCTCCAGCCACTAGCTATGGCTACTACCTCTCTTTCCTCTCCTCCTCTGGTGTGCTCTCTCTGTCAGATGTTTAGCTACACCTCTGCCTCTTTTAGTGATAACGGTAAATGTAATAAATGTTGTCTTTTTGAGGCGCTCGAGGCGAGATTGTCTGATTTGGAATCCCGGCTCCGCTGCATTGAAACACCGTCTGCGCCAGTTAATCTCGACGGACGCCCATTAGCTGCAGCGGAGCTAGCTAGCTTAGGTCCCACTGTCAGCGGTTCCCCGGCTCTCCTCAGCAGCGAGGAGACTTGGTGGGTGACGGTGAGAAGGAAGCCTAGTCGCAAAGCCCCGGTTCACCACCAACCTGTTCACGTTTCTAATCGTTTTTCCCCGCTCAGTGACACACCCGCTGAGGAAAAAACTCTGATCATTGGCGACTCTGTAGTCAGAAACGTGAACCTAGAGACTCCAGCGGCCATAGTCCAATGTATTCCTGGGGCCAGAGCAGGCAACATCGAGTCAAATTTGAAAATGCTGGCTAAAAGTAACTGTAAATACTCCACAATTGTTATTCACGCATTGATCCCACATTGAACTGTAAATACTCCACAATTGTTATTCACAATTGATCCCCCTCATGGATCGTCACCTTATCGTGGTGGGGGGGTTTGCGTGCCCCAGTGATCCCAGGAGCTATGTTGTCCGGGGCAATTTGCCTCTGATAGGGTCTCCCAAGACAAACTGGTCCTGGGTGAAGGGCCAGACGAAGAACGATCCAACAGACTCTCATGATAAATTGTATATCAAGGATTCAGTGTACCCCGCCCGGTATGGGGTTACCGGGGCCCCACCCTGGAGCCAGGCCTGGGGGAGGGGCTCGAAGGCTAGCGTCTGGTGGCCGGGTTTCCACCCATGGGACCCGGCCGGGCTCAGCCCGAAGGAGTTACATGGGTCCGCCCTCCAGTAGGTTCACCACCTGCAGGAGGGATCATGGAAGTCCGGTGCTATGTGGATTAGGTGGCAGTCAAAGGCGGAGACCTTGGCGGACTGATCCCAAGCTTTCTAAACTGGCTTTTGGTACGTGGAATGTCACCTCTCTGGTGGGGAAGGAGCCTGAGCTGGTGTACGAGATTGAGCGATACCGGCTAGATATAGTCGGCCTCACCTCAACACACAGCTCCGGTTCCGGAACCAGTCTCCTGGAGAGGGGCTGGAGCTTGGCCTTTTCTGGAGTTGCCCCGGGCGAGAGGCGACGAGCAGGGGTAGGTATTCTTGTATCGCCCCACCTTGCTGCCTCTATATTGGAGTTTTCCCCGGTGGACGAAAGGGTTGCTTCCCTGCGCCTTCGGGTTGGGAAACGGGTCCTGACCATCATTTGTGCCTATGCACCAAATGATGTTTCAGAGTACCCACCCTTTTTGGAGTCTGTGACTGGGGTGCTGGAGGGTGCTCCTCCTGGAGACTCCATTGTCCTACTGGGGGACTTCAATGCGCACGTGGGCAACGACAGTGAAACCTGGAGGGGGGTGATTGGGAGGAACGGCCTGCCCGATCTGAACCCGAGTGGTGTTCAGTTATTGGACTTCTGTGCTAACCACAGTCTGTCTATAACGAACACCATGTTCAAGCATAAGGGTGTCCATATGTGCACCTGGCACCAGGACACCCTAGGCCGCAGGTCGATGATCGATTTTGTTATCGTGTCATCAGACCTGCGACCGTATGTCTTGGACACCCGAGTAAAGAGAGGTGCAGAGCTGTCAACTGATCACCACCTGGTGGTGAGTTGGATCCGATGGCAGGGGAGGAAGCCATTCAGACCTGGTAGACCCAAACGTATAGTGAGGGTGTGCTGGGAGCGTCTGGCTGAGGCCCCTGTCCGGGAGGTCTTCAACTCCCACCTCCGGAAGAACTTCAACCACATTCCGAGGGAGTCTGGAGACATGGAGTCTGAATGGGCCATGTTCTCCACCTCTGTTGTTGAAGCGGCAGCCCAGAGCTGCGGCCGCAAGGTGGTCGGTGCATCTCGTGGTGGCAACCCCCGAACCAAGTGGTGGACACCAGTGGTGAGGGGGGCCATTAAGCTGAAGAAGGAGTCCTATCAAGCTTGGTTGGCTTGTGGGACTCCCGAAGCAGCTGAGGTGTACCGGCAGGCCAAGCGGAGTGCAGCTCGGGTGGTTGCTGAAGCAAAAACCCGGGTATGGGAGGAGTTCGGTGAGGCCATGGAACAAGACTTTCGGTCGGCTTCAAAGAGATTCTGGCAAACTGTTCGGCGGCTCAGGAGGGGAAAGCAGCTCCCCGTCCACACTGTGTATGGTGCGGATGGGACACTGTTGACTTCAACTGGGGATATCGTCGGGCGGTGGAAGGAATACTTCGAGGATCTCCTCAATCCCACTGATACGCCTTCCACAGAGGAAGCAGGGTTTGGGGACGAGGGGGATGACTCGCCTATCACAGGGGCTGAGGTCGCCAAGGTGGTTAAAAATCTCCTTGGTGGCCGGGCCCCGGGGGTGGACGAGATTCGCCCCGAGTACCTCAAGGCCCTGGATGTTGTTGGGTTGTCATGGTTGACACGCCTCTGCAACATTGCGTGGAGGTCGGGGGCAGTGCCTTTGGCATGGCAAACCGGGGTGGTGGTTCCTCTCTTCAAAAAAGGGGACCGGAGGGTGTGCTCCAACTTTAGAGGGATCACACTCCTCAGCCTCCCTGGGAAGGTCTATGCCAAGGTACTGGAGAGGAGAGTCCGGCTGTTGGTCGAACCTCGGATTCAGGAGGAGCAATGTGGTTTTCGTCCTGGCCGTGGCACATCGGACCAGCTCTTTACCCTCTCGAGAATTCTTGAGGGTTCGTGGGAGTTTGCCCAACCAGTTTACATGTGTTTTGTGGACTTGGAGAAGGCATTTGACCGCGTCCCTCGTGGATTTTTGTGGGGGGTGCTTCGGGAGTATGGGGTATCGGGCTTGTTGTTACGAGCTATTCGGTCTCTGTACGACCGTTGTGAGAGTTTAGTTCGCATTGCCAACACTCGGTCGGAGTCATTCCCAGTGAGAGTTGGACTCCGCCAGGGCTGCCCTTTGTCACCGGTCCTGTTCATAATTTTTATGGACAGGATTTCTAGGCGCAGCCAGGGAATGGAGGGTGTCATGCTTGGTGACCACAGGATCTCATCTCTGTTGTTTGCAGATGATGTTGTCCTGTTGGCTTCATCCAGCAATGACCTACAGCTCTTGCTGGGACGGTTTGCCGCTGAGTGTGAAGCGGCTGGGATGAGAATCAGCACCTCCAAGTCCGAGTCCATGGTCCTCAGCCGGAAAAAGGTGGATTGTCCTCTCCGGGTTGGGGACAGGCTCCTGCCCCAAGTGGAGGAGTTTAAGTATCTTGGGGTCTTGTTCACGAGTGAGGGGAAAATGGAGCGAGAGATCGACAGACGGATTGGAGCAGCATCTGCAGTGATGCGGACGTTGTACCGGTCTGTTGTGGTGAAGAGGGAGCTTAGTTCTAAGGCAAAGCTGTCGATTTACCAGTCAATCTACGTTCCTACTCTCACCTATGGTCACGAGCTTTGGGTAATGACCGAAAGAACGAGATCGCGGATACAAGCGGCTGAAATGAGCTTTCTCCGTAGGATTGCTGGACTCACCCTCAGAGATAGGGTGAGGAGCTCAGTCATCCGGGAGAGGCTCAGAGTAGAACCGCTGCTCCTCCACATTGAAAGGAGTCAGTTGAGGTGGTATGGGCATCTGATTAGGATGCCTCCTGGACGCCTCCCACTTGAGGTGTTTCAGGCACGTCCCACTGGGAGGAGACCCCGGGGCAGACCCAGGACTCGGTGGAGAGACTATGTCTCCCAGCTAGTCTGGGAACGCCTTGGTATCCCCTCTGAAGAGCTGGAGCAGGTGGCTGGGGAGAGGGAAGTCTGGGCTTCTCTGCTTGAACTGCTGCCTCCGCGACCCGGACCTCCGGAAAAGCGGTAGAAGATGGATGGATGGATGGATGTTATTCACGCCGGCATTAATGACATCCGTCTCCGGCAGTCGGAAGTCACGAAACTTAATATAGAATCGGAGTGTGAGTTTGCAAAAACGATGTCTGCCACTGTAGTATTCTCTGGGCCCCTCCCCAATCTGACCAGTGATGACATGTTTAGTCGCTCGTCATCCTTGAACCGCTGGCTGTCTGTGTGGTGTCCTAAAAATGACGTGGGCTACATTGACAATTGGAGCTCTTTTTGGGGAAAACCTGGTCTTATGAGACGAGACAGCATTCATCCCACTTTGGATGGTGCTTCTCATTTATCTAACAATCTGGCATCTTTTTTATCCAAATTTCCAAAACCGTGACTACCCAGAGTTGGGACCAGGAAGCAGAGTCGCAGTCTTACACGCCTCTCTGCAGCTCTTCTTCATCCGCCACCCCTCAGCTTAGCCCCTGTCTTCCCCATCAGAGAATCGTTGTCTGCTCCCTCCAAAGTAAATAAAAATATAATGTATAAGCATCCCAAAGTGATAAAGCAAAATATTGGTAAAACTCAAATTAAACATAAAGCCTCTAAATTGAATGATTTGACCTCTGTTCCTCCTCATAATTTAAAAATTAAATGTGGTTTATTAAATATTAGGTCTCTAACTCCCAAGTCTCTGTTAGTCCATGATCTGTTAATTGATCATCAGATTGATTTAATTTCCCTTACAGAGACTTGGTTAGGGGAAGAGGATTATGTTGGTTTAAATGAATCAACTCCCTCTGGTTATTTAAACTGTCAAAATCCCAGAAGTTCTGGTCGTGGAGGAGGAGTAGCAACAATTTACCATTCCAAATTACTAGTTAATGTAAAGCAAAAAAACATGTTATAATTCCTTTGAGGGCCTGGTCCTCAGTGTTGGCCACTTTAGCAATTTCAGGTTAAATCCAATTTTATTTGCCATAGTTTATCGTCCCCCATCAACCTATTCAGAATTTTTATCCGAATTTGCTGATTTCTTAGCTGATTTAGTGCTGAAATCTGATAGAATAATTATAGTAGGGGACTTTAATATACATGTGGATGTAGATAGTGACTGCCTTAATGTGGCATTCAATTCAATATTAGACTTGATTAGGTTTTCTCAGAAAGTAGGAAATTCTACTCATTACCTCCACCATACATTGGACCTTGTTCTGACATATGGCATAGAAATAAAAAATCTTGTAGTGTCTCCTCATAACCCTGTACTGTCAGACCATTGTCTGTTAACCTTTGATTTTACTATTTCTGACTATTTGGCTCCTAAAGAA
The DNA here is from genome assembly GCA_020510985.1 of Pholidichthys leucotaenia. NCBI lineage: Eukaryota > Metazoa > Chordata > Actinopteri > Cichliformes > Pholidichthyidae > Pholidichthys > Pholidichthys leucotaenia. The sequence continues at coordinate 418,904,081 of CM035842.1, forward strand.
AAATATTATCACAGTAGATGCCTCTCAGATGATGCTGTTTCCAAATTTGTGCAGATTGTTTCCTCTATGCCATGTGTCAACACAACGGAAATAAGCTATAGACAGTTTGCTCCTTCTGGAATTGATAACATGGTGGATAGTGTTTCAGCTTCTCTGCATCAGGCTCTAGATTTGGTGGCCCCCTTAAAAAAGAAAAAGTCTAATCAGAGATTTTTAACTCCTTGGTTCAACACAGAAACTCGTAACTTAAAACAGAAGACTCGTCAATTAGAAAGAAAATGGCGCTCTCCTAATTTAGATGAAATCTATTTAGCTTGGAGAAATCATCTTTTAATTTATAAAAAATCTCTTAGAAAAGCTAGAACGAGTTATTACTCTGCATTAATAGAAGAGAACAAGAATAATCCCAGGTTTCTTTTCAGTACTGTAGCCAGGTTGACAAAGAGTCAGGACTCTGTCAATCCTAGCATCCCCTTAGAGCTTACTAGTCAGGACTTTATGAACTTTTTCAATAATAAAATTTCATCCATCAGAGATAAAATCAATCAGATTCTTCCCACAGTTAACTTAAATACTGTAACTACTATCTCCCGAGAGAACACTCACACGTGATCTGCATTGTTGTTTATGCAAATCCGACGGCGAACGCTGGGACAGCACGTGACGTCATCCATTCAATAACCAGCAGGCTGCAGACAGAACACCCAGATGCTCTTCTCCTCATCTCAGGCGATTTCAACCACGTTTCACTGTCTCCCATTCTACCCACGTTCACCCAGTATGTCACATGCCACACTAGAGACAATAAAACACTGGATTTATTCTACGCAAACACTAAGGAGGCGTACACCTCATCACAACTCCCCCCACTCGGGAGATCGGATCACAACTTGGTTCATCTCCGGCCGGTGTACAAACCCCTTGTGCACAGACAACCTCCGGCCATGCACACTGTGGAGTTATGGTCTGAGGAGACAATGGACACTCTAAAGGACTGTTTTGAAGCCACCGCCTGGAAGCAGCTCTGCGATCCACATGGTGAGGACATCGATGGCTTCATTCACACCTTCACGGGCTACCTCAGCTTCTGTGTGGACAAATCCGTTCCCACCAAGACCATACGGCGTCACTCAAACAACAAACCCTGGATCAACCCTGAGATAAAAACACTTCTGAGAGAGAAGAAGAGGATCTTCAGGTCGGGGAACAGGGAGATGCTGAAGTCCGTACAGAGGGAGCTGAGGAGAAAGATCAGAGAAGGCAAGGACAGCTTCAGGAAGAAGATGGAGGACAAGCTGCAACAGAGCGACATCAGCGGGGTCTGGAGAAACCTCAAAACCATCTCGGGGCTCCAGAATACCTCCCCCCAGGCCACGGGGGGCAGGGAGTGGGCGAACAACCTGAATCTGTTTTTCAATAGATTTGACCAACCGCCCTCCCCCCTGTCTGCACAACAACCACTGCTGCCTCTAAGAAATCAAGTCCTGCTGCCCACTCCCCACTCCACCGACACCCCCCCCCCCACTCCCAACACACAGCCCCCCATCCTGACCCTGACCAAGACCCAGGTGAGGACGGAGCTGAGGAAGATCAAGGCGAGGAAGGCGTCAGGACCGGACGGCATCAGCGCAAAGCTCCTCAAGTCCTGTGCAGACCAGCTGTGTGGGATTGTGACGTATATCTTCAACATGAGCCTGAAACTGGGGAGGGTACCACAGCTGTGGAAAACATCTTGCGTGGTACCTGTACCAAAAACTACCCACCCCAAAGACCTGAACAGCTACAGACCGGTGGCCTTGACGTCCCACTTGATGAAGACCCTGGAGAGACTGCTCCTTGCTCATCTCTGCCCCCTGGTGGAACCAGCGATGGATCCACTCCAGTTCGCCTACCAGCATGGCATTGGGGTGGAGGATGCGGTGATCTTCCTCCTTCACCGTTCTCTGTCCCACCTGGAGAAGCCCGGGAATATGGTGAGGATCATGTTCTTTGACTTCTCCAGTGCTTTCAACACCATCCAACCGATGATCCTGAAGGACAAGCTGCTGCGCGCAGGGGTGGACCAGCACCTGTCATCATGGATCCTGGACTACCTCACGAACCGGCCTCAGTTTGTGAGAACCCGGGACTGTGTTTCCGACACGATCATCAGTAGCACGGGGGCCCCCCAGGGAACGGTGCTGGCTCCCTTCCTGTTCACTCTTTATACTGCGGACTTCTCACACAACACAACACACTGCCATCTACAGAAGTTCTCTGATGACTCTGCGATCGTTGGTCTCATCTCCAACGGAGATGAAGCTGAGTACAGAGGGCTTATCCAGGACTTCGTGGACTGGTGCCATCGGAACTGCCTCCAGATCAACGCGAGGAAAACTAAGGAGCTGGTGGTGGACTGCCGCAGGCATGGGCAGCCCCTCACAGCACCAGTAAATATACAGGGAACAGACATCGAGATGGTGACATCCTATAAGTACCTGGGTGTTCATCTGAACAATAAACTAGACTGGTCACACAATACTGACGCACTCTACAAGAAGGGACAGCGCAGGCTGTTCCTGCTGAGGAGACTCAGGTCTTTTGGTGTACAAGGGGCGCTGCTGAAGTCATTCTATGACACGGTGGTAGCATCAGCCATCACTTTTGGAGTGGTCTGCTGGGGCAGTGGCATTACTGCAGCCGATAGGAAGAGACTGAACAAACTGATTAAGAAAGCTAGCTCTGTCCTGGGGCAGCGCCTTGATCCGATGGAGGAGATAGGAGAGAGAAGGACGGTGGCTAAACTGTCATCTCTGCTGGAGTCCGAGTTCCACCCTATGCAGGACATACTGGATGCACTGAGGAGCTCATTTAGCAGCAGACTACATCATCCCAGGTGCACAACCGAGAGGTTTCGTAGGTCCTTCCTACCAACGGCTGTCAGACTGTACAACCTAAGCAGGGCTGCTCGCAGAGATAGCAAAAAGACGTAACAAACTAATAGTTTTTTGAATGCAAAAGATGCAATAGACTTACACAATGGTCCTCTCCGGCATACAACTAGGAACATACCGGTCGCTATGGAGGGTGAGAATATGTATGGGCACATAATCATACCATGTAGGATAACTAAGTAGACGGTTATGCTGTTTCATCCCATCTAGCAACAATGCTCTGCACTGTGTGTGTTTATATATTTACATATTTATTCCATCTAGCTACAATGCTCAGCACTGGGTGTGTTTATATTTATATATCTATATATTTATTCCATCTAGCTGCAATGCTCCGCACTGTGTTTTTATATATCTACATATTATTCCATCTAGCTACATTGCTCCGCACTGTGTGTGTTTATATACTTGCATATTTATTCCACCTAGCTGCAATGCTCCGTACTGTGGGTGTTTATATATTTACATATTTATTCCATCTAGCTACAATGCTCTGCACTGTGTGTTCATATATTCATATATTTATTCCATCCAGCTACAATGCTCTGCACTGTGTGTGTGTGTGTGTGTATATATATTTTATAGTAATATGTACATATATATATTAGCTGCTCTTGCTTGCTTGTTTTTTTTCTTGCCTTCTGATTGTTGCTCTGAGTGTTGCTATCCCTGTGCTGTTGCAATCCTGGAATTTCCCAGTTGTGGGACTAATAAAGGCTTATCTTATCTTATCTTATCTTATCTTATCTTATCTTATCTTATCTTACTACAACTCCTTCTATTGATGTCTGTCTTGATGAGTTTACTCCAATCGACCTTTGTGAGTTAGACAAAATAGTTTCCTCATCCAAACCTTCAACTTGTCTTTTAGACCCTATTCCTACTAGGTTATTTAAAGAAGTCTTCTCACTTATTGGTAGCTTTATTCTTTATATAATCAATTCTTCATTAACTTTAGGCCATGTACCGCAGGCTTTTAAAACGGCTGTAATTAAACCCTTACTCAAAAAGCCAACGCTAGATCCAGGAGCTTTAGCTAACTATAGACCAATCTCTAATCTCCCTTTCATTTCAAAAATCTTAGAAAGAGTTGTTGCTACGCAATTATTTGACCACCTGCAGGGAAATGGTTTACTTGAAGAGTTTCAATCTGGGTTTAGAATCCATCATAGTACTGAAACAGCCTTAACGAAGGTCACTAACGACCTCCTCATTGCATCTGATAATGGACTAGTTTCTGTACTTGTCCTTTTAGACCTTAGTGCAGCTTTTGATACTATCGATCATAATATTCTACTTGATAGATTAGAACACTATGTTGGACTTAATGGAACTTTGTTGCAGTGGTTTAGATCTTATTTATCTGATAGGTTCCAGTTTGTTCATGTAAATGATGAGTTTTCTTTCAGCTCAAAGCTCAGGTACTAGAAAGAGAGATCATATCTCTCCGGTTCTGGCCTCCCTTCATTGGCTTCCCATAGAGTTTAGAATTAAGTTTAAAATCCTTCTTCTTACTTACAAAGCTCTAAACAATCAGGCTCCTTTTTATTTAAAAGATCTGATACTACCGTATCATCCTAACAGAGCACTACGCTCCCAAAATGCAGGATTACTTGTAATACCTAGAATCTCCAAAAGTACAATGGGAGGCAGAGCCTTCAGTTATCAAGCTCCTCTCCTGTGGAATCAGCTGCCAATCTGGATTCGGGAGTCAGACTCGATCTCTGTTTTTAAGAATAGGGCTAAAACCTACCTTTTTGATATAGCCTACAATTAGGGAGGGATCATGTGTTTCTGAACCCTCCCTTAGTTATGCTGCTAATAGGTTTAGTCAGCCGGGGGACCTCCAGTAATGCACTGGGCCTCACTCCTTTCCTCACTCTCTATGAAATTTTTTTTTTTTTCTTTTTTGCTGGTCATTAACATTTGTTTGTTCTCTCCCATAGATTGAGTCCCCATCGTGCTGTTTGCTCTCTACATGTCTGTTCTTTTCTTCTTCTCTATCCCCTCACCCCCCAGCCAGTCGCAGCAGATGACTGCCCCTCCCCGAGCCTGGTTCTGCTGGAGGTTTCTTCCTGTTAAAAGGGAGTTTTTTCTCTCCACCGTCGCCAAGTGCTTGCTCACAGGGGATCGCCTGATTGCTGGGGTCTTTCTGCAAATGTGGGGGTCCCCCCTACAGTTGATAGTGCTATGAGATGACTGTTGTTGTGAAATGGCGCTATATAAATAAAGTTGAATTGAAATTGAATTGAATTTGATTCGCATTCACCAGGGCGACGAATGGAAGACAGCCTTTAAAACACACCAGGGCCAATTCGAGTACCTAGTGATGCCATTCGAGCTCACTAAATCCCCTGCCATCTTCCAGCGGTTAATTAATGACATCCTCCGTGATATGCTCTATCAATTCATATTTGTCTACCTTGATGATATTTTGATTTTCTCCCACTCGCCAGAGGAACACGAGGTCCATGTGGGAGCCATTTTACAATGGCTCTTGGAGAACCAGCTGTTAGTGAAGGCTGAGAAGTGTGAATTTTCCACACCATCTACTACCTTCTTGGGCTTCATCGTGGCTGAGGGGGAGCGATTGCCGATCCGGCCAAGATAAAGGCAGTGTTGGATTGGCCAACACCCCATTCCTGTAGGGAGCTCCAACACTTCCTCGGGTTTGCGAATTTCTATCGCAGGTTCATCAGGAACTACAGTGGGATCGCATTGCCTTTAACACAGCCGACCTCGGTTAAAGTCCCCTTTCGGTGGACTGAGGCAGCTGAACTGGCGTTTAATAAATTAAAGCGCCATTTCACTGACAAACCTATGTTGGCCCAGGTCAACACACAGCTCCCATTCGTCCTCAAGGTGGACGCGTCAGATTCGGGGGTTGGCACTGTGCTGTCGCAGTGCACGCCTCCCGATCAGAAGCTCCACCCATGCGCATATTTCTCCTGGTGGCTTTCGCCAGCCAAGAGGAATTATGATGTAAGGGACAGAGAGCTGCTGGCCATTAAGTTGGCACTTGAGGAGTGGAGACACTGGCTTGAGGGTGCTGTTCACCCCACTGTTGTGTGGACCGACCACAAGAACCTTGAGTACTTGCGGTCAGCCCACCAACTGAATGCCAGGCAGGCTCGCTGGTCGTTATTCTTCCAGCGATTTGACTTTTCCATCACGTACCGGCCTGGCACCCGGAATACCAAACCGGACGTGCTCTCACGCCAGTTTGACTCCGGGGATGTAGCCCCTCCTCCCCCCCAAACCATCGTGCCACCGGCACGCATTATCGGAGTCCTTACTTGGGATATCGAGAGGAGGGTTCACCAGGCCCAGTCCAAGGACCCTGTGCCAGTAGGGTACCCCCAGACCCGTCTGTATGTCCCGGCCACCCTCCGCAATGACATCATCCAGTGGGGCCATACTAGCCACTTTGCCTGCCATCCTGGCATTGCCCGGACCATAGATTTTGCCAAGCGGGCGTTCTGGTGCCCAACGCTGCAGTGGGACGTTTAGGAGTATGTCAGAGCCTGTCAGACGTGCATCCGGGGGAAGACTGACTCCTCCCCCCCATCGGGACTCCTCCATCCACTCCCCATCCCCTGCCAGCCGTAGATTTTGTTACCAGGTTGCCCTCCTCCCATGGCAAGACGGTCATTTTGACTATTGTGTATCGGTTTTCCAAGGTGGTCCATCTGGTGGCCCTCCGCAAGCTCCTGTCGGCCCTGGAGACAGCAGTCCTTCTCACGGACCATGTGATCCAGATCCACGGTATCCCTGTGGACATTGTGTTTGACCAGGGTCCACAATTCACGTCCCAGGTCTGGAGGGCCTTTTGCCTGACATTAGGGACGATGGTGAGCCTCTCATCCGGGAACCATCCCCAAAGTAATAGGCAGGCAGAGCGCACCAACCAGTCCCTGGAGGCTGCCTTGAGGTGCGTAGCAGCCCATAATACCTCTTCCTGGAGCACGCACCTGACCTGGGTGGAATACTCAATGAACTCTGCAGTGTCCTCCACCACCGGATTGACCCTCTTCAAGGTGTCGTTGGGGTACATGCCCCCCCTCCTCCCCTTGGCCGAGAGGGAGGTTTCGGTGACATCCATAGGGGCCCACGCTCAGTGCTGTCAACATGTCTGGAGAGCTACTCAGGCCGCCCTGGCCTGCACCACAGAATGCACCCAGGCCACCGCCAATCGGAGGCGGGTTCCGGCCCCCAGGTATGTCGTGGGGCAGCAAGTCTGGCTGGTGGCTAGCCAGATTCCTCTGAAGAACAACGCCAAGAAGCTGTCCCCCCCCAGTTCCTCGGGCCTTTCCCCATTGCCCGGGTGGTCAACGACGCGTCGGTCCTGCTCAAGCTACCCGCGGCCCTGCAGGTGAACCCCACCTTTCACGTCAGCCATATTAAACCCCTCTCAACCAGTCCCCTTTGCCCCCCCCCCAAGCCTCCCCCCCCTTCTATGCTGGCTCGTCTGGGTATACTGCCCGTGTTCGGACTTGCTTGTATGTATATTATTGCGATCATTAACACGCCGTTAACCACCACTTTCTCCTTCTTCCCAGCTTGCTGCCATCGTGTAGGTGTGTTGCCGGGACTGTGCACGCTCTCCTGCCACACCACACCACACTGTCCTTCAGCACCTTCATCTCCCCGATCAGGCACCATCAGCTCCATTCCCCCTCCTACCCTACTGGTTCGTCTATTTCCTCGCTGGGTTCTGCCGGTCATCCCTGGATTTCCCAAGTAAGTGGCAATTTGGCTGGCCCATTTTCCCCTTGCGCTACTCCTCAGCTAATGGCTCTCATCTTCTCTCCACAGGTCCATTTCCTCTGGCCAGTGACTGTTTCTATACCTATATGCTGTTATTTTGCCATTTAATAAAAGCTGTCAAGCGTGCCCCCCAGTGTGGTTCCATCCTGTGTTTGGTATCGTGCACGTGAGCTGTCAAGAATTTAACACGTCATGACAGTCTGAGTTCATACCACCTACACAGGGTTCTGGATGTCTTTTTCTAGCCTAAACAAGGTGACTAAATCTTTAGCAAATGTAATAACAGCCTACAGATCAATGGGGGAGCTACCATTAGCAGGGTTGCTGATAAAGTATTTAGCTATGTCACCTGAGTTGTCTATCGGATTGAGTAGGGCAGGCACCTGGATGAAGGTAGTTTGTAGCTTGATCAAGTCTCCTTAACTCCAGCCTAGACAGCTGTTCCATATTTTAAATAATGTAAAAATACTTTTACGTATATCTAATGCTCAAATGACAGTCAGATTGCTACAGCCTCAAGGTAGATGTATGTAACTCAGAAAGAATGCAAACAATTCTGTGATAGCCTTTGGCATCTGAGGATGAGAGGCAGTAATAATTCTAGTATTACTCATTCTTATTCTACACTTTATTGCATGTATAGTTTATTTCTTTTATTTTATCATGTTTAATGTTGCAGCATTGCACCGAGACAAATTCCTAGTTTGTGTACTACATGAGCAATGGCAATAAATCTGATTCTGATTCTGATTCTGATTCTGATTTATAAAAAGGAGCAAGTTTACATGTTTGAGAACAAAAACAAGAGGTACCACACTGTTCGACACTGGAGACTTTGCCTCATGTACCAGGGTAAAAAAATATGTGATCTGACGCCCATAGCCCCTTCTGTATATTTTTATTTGTTTTTTTTACTATTATTATTATTTGATTTAATGTAATTTCACTGTTGTTAAACCTGATGGAAATTAAAAGCATCTATAGCCCTCAAACTGCAGTGCATTAAAAATTTTGTGACACCCTATCATTACATCGCATTTGACCTAATTCTGTGGAAACTCACGAAACATCTGCCATGGAACACATCCCAGCGTTCTTTGCCTTTGTTATGCAATAGCTTGGATACATTTCCACTGCTCCAGCGAGATGGCCTTAGGTGAGGGAGCCCAGCCACATCTTGGTTGAGAATGCATCAATTGAGAGAGGATTAGTGTGTCTCAAAGGTTCCTCCGAGCTCAGGAAAACACACAGCTGGGGATTTGAGGATTCATTTATAACAGGGTCACATCCAGCACAAACAATTAGCCAGGGAACAGGGGAGGAGGACATAGTCAATAAGGGGAGAAAAAAAAGTTGCAGTTGGGTTTTTGGTGAAGTCCTCTGAAGCTAATGTTACAGCAAGAAAGAGAGCATGACTCCCATTTTCTCTCCCAAATAGTCTGAGAAAAGACTAATGAGGTTTTGTTTTTTTGTTTTTTTCAACAAAGGACTACTGTATGGAAGGCACAATTAGGAAAGAAAAATCCATGCAAGAGTAAACAGCTATTATAAGAATGCTTGGAATGAGGAGACATGTTTCTGCATGAAAAGATCTGCAGCCTGTTGTATAAACCATTCCCAGTAAATGTGTATACGGTATGTGTGGAATTTATTGTTTGCAAAGAAGCATTTCAATTTAATATACACAGATCTATTTTAACAAAGTTCTGTGTATGTCATTGCCAGTGCTGCCAGACATTGCCAATGTAAGTTTTCACATAAATGCATTTAAGAAGAAACACAAAGTATAAAGCCATTTCAATTAACAGTATAACTAAACAGCAAAGTCTCTCTCTTTAAAGGCAGGAAACAAATTATGGAGAAAAAACTAAATTACTTTAAAATTTGTCACTACAAATGTCATAATCTAAAACCAGACCGTTAGCGCATTCAAGTCTGATGGAATCACCCCGGGGGTGCTCAGAACTTAACCTTTGACCTTGAACACAGCCTAGATGCAGACCCACTTAAAGATCATTATGCGCGAGACTGCTAAACATTGGGACAATTGCCTAGTAGTTTTCACATGAAATCATGTGTCCCAATCTCCTGACCTTTGACAGTGATCTTGACCTTGAGCACAATCTGGATGCAGACTCACCTGAGGATCATTGTGAGTGAGTTTGATGAACAATGAGGCGATTGCCTAGGAGGAGTAGCAATTTTCCTGAAGTCACATAAGTTCTAAGATCTCCTGACCTATGACCTTTACTTTGAGCACAATCTGGATTCCGACCCATGAAATGTGAATGGATGAAAGATGGATGCTGCATCGCTGCATTAGCCCTTTTCGGCTTCACCAGAATGAGCTAAAAACTATCCTTTCACTTTCAGTTCTTCCTCCTCAATGATAAATAAATTAGATGATAAGCTGTGTTACACTAACTCAACAACTATAACCAGCAACAACTAATGTAAGCTAATGAATGCACTTAATGAAGTGGACTCTGCAAAATAATTTGGAAATAATTATGAAAAAAAAAAAAAACTGGGCAAAATAAGGAGAAAAAAGAATAAGTCAGAAAATGTTCATATAATACAAAAATGTAATATAAACTGAAATTAAAAAAAAAAAAAATCCTTAGAGAAAGCATATTGGGCACCAAAATAGGAACTGTGGTATTGTGTGATGAAGTTAAACTTGGAGAAGCATGTGAGGGTTGTGCAGGACATGTATGAACTGGGCAAGAACTTTTCAGTACCACTGACACCACAGGTAACGATCATGCTGGGAAACACCGATGGGAGTAGCATGGAGGCTGTGGACAAACCCAAATGGACATGACGGCTGACATCCATCATTTTTCCACCTTGGACTGCAGGTATACCCAAGGCTGCACAAGTGCAGGTCTGTGTGACAGCCCTCGAAGCCCTCCTGTGGAAGAGTTTCCCAGATTTCCCGGTGAAGACACAGCTGATCTTTCTCATTATCACCCCATTGTTAATTGAGTCTCTTGCTTTCTTTGTTCTGCTGCTAATCAGTAGTGATTAGAAATGTGAGTGCACGGACTTTATCTGAGCAAACGTGCCCTCCCTAAATGAAAGTGCAGGTTCATCACAAATGATTCCTAAAGGACATGTTTTGTTTGACAATTGTCGGTACAGCCTCTACAACAGAGTGTCAAAGTGTCCCAGAACTGTCCCCACCAGTGGACCTTCTGGACAGTGTTGCAATGTAAAAAGATTATTTTTTTTTATTGTTGTTTCATTTTATTTTGGATTTTCTTTCACAATCATGATACTGTAAACTGGGCAGAAGTCTGGGCTGCTCTACTTGGACTGCTGCCACTGTGACCCGAACCCCTAGATAAGCGTTAGATTTAAAGTAGATGGTCCAACAGATAATGTCTAGCATACCCAAAACTTATTTCTTACCTATGAATAATGTGCTTTGAACCTATGTGTAACTTACTGAACAGGTTTCTAACGTACAGCTACGATATAATGGCGTATTGGCAGTGTTGATTCACAGGAGGAAACCGCCAAGAGTCCATGGTGAGCAGATGTCCATGTCAAACTGGTCTTGTTCTACTATTCAGACAAAGTAAAGAGACTGTGACATGCTTCAACTGTCATCTGACGTTCATGATGTGTCACATCAGCAGTTTTATCCCTTCTGCAGGTGTGACCGATGTGACAGATTTGACAGATCTGCCAGGTCAGTCACTTCCCCCGCCATGTGATAGTCTTTTGAGGACAGAATCATCTCGGTTGAACCGTGATGATGGAGCCTTCATGATCTCGCACATCTCGGACTCATAGATTGGTAGGCAAAGGCAGTTTAGCATGACCACGCTATGCATAAATTAGGATAAGCTATGCATCAGTTAGACAATCGTTGGGCATAAGCTGTGAAGGCTGACAACATGCTAAGCATTCATTGGTATAAGTAATCTATAGCTAAGTTATTGAAACATTCTATATAAGTTACTAATACATTATGTATATGTCCAAGTTGTAATGGATATGCAATGCATACACCCAAAATTAAAAATTTTGGCCATATGCCAGCATTGTAGAGGAATTTTGATATGTCAGCAAAAGCTGCCTAAATCATTGTGTGACAGGGCCTTAAAGTTGAAGAAAATTAGCTTAAAATGCTACATAAAAGCTTTAACCTTAAAAAAAAATGCTAGCTTAAAAGGTCAGTATAACATTAGCATAAAAGTAGAAATAGATTAAAGTTTAATAAAGAAATTTGAAAATGCTAGTTTAAAAGCTAAAACAGCCTAACTATGCAATGGCAGCATAAAAGTCAAATAGCTTGAAGTTGAAGAAAATTAGCTTAACATGCTAAATAAAAGCTTTAAGCTTTAAAAAATACCAAATTAAAAGGTAAAATAGTGTAAATCAGTATAACATGGAGGTGTCTATGCTTATGTCACCGATCTCACAAATGGGCAGAACAACCCACTGAGGTCACAAAATCTGACGATTTCCATCCATATGAGCTAAATTTCAACCAGGAAAATGCCAACATTGTGTGCAGCTGGCTCATGTAGCCATCACCATCTTATGAAAGATGGTGCTAGCAATCAGAAAACAAGTTGTTTTAGATTCATATCGGCCAGTAGAGATTACCAAAGAAGGATTTTGTGGGCTGCCTTTTCACATGAGCTGTCTGAAGATGATCTGACCCACGTCTCCGTCTGGCCACAAATGGAGAATGCTCCTGCTGCAGGTATGTCTGTTTACCAAACTCCGAATCTTATTTATCATTAAAAGTAACTTGTCTACACTTAAAGTTAATGTGAACATGCGAGAAACACCTGAATTTGCATGAGAGGGAGTTAATACCTAAAATAGCATTAGCATAGAAAAGCGTAGGCTCGGTAGAAATATTAATTCCAATTTGAGCTGTTTATCAGCCTCAGAGTAAGCATATTAACACTGCAATTAAACTAGTTTAAAATAAGACTAACACTCGCCTGCTGACAAATGGACCGAAGCTCCGTAGAGCTGAAACTAAGTGTTGGGATTAACAAGGCAAACGAGTGTAATTTTTTTTGTTTCTTTTTTCTTTACCAGTGTAAATAAACAGCGTCTCCCGTACAGGACACGGGAGACCCTGTTTTTCCTGTGAGCTCCGGTGGATACATTTTGCAAACCTAAACATGACGGCTTTTTGGGGATTTCCACAGCAGATACAATTTATTTTCTCCGAGCATTCCGCTGTAGGTACCATTTGAGCTTGGGTCCTGGCTTGGCTCATAACGTCACACAATATGGCATCTACGGCAGCGCCATTTGGACAAACGACACTGAGCCGTTTGCAATATATAGTCTTTTTCAATAAAGCATTTTGATTTTAAAAATATAAACCAAAGCATTTAAAACATGTATGCAAAAAATTGTGAATCCATGAGAAAAATAAACATTTGTAAGACAGCTACAATACAAAAGCATCCAATAAAAACATATAATGTAGTGTAATGAAGACAGTAGTCCCAAATTCATTAAAAACATGAAGTAATGGGAATTCCCTGCTGACAAAAACAGCGTACACTAGCATAACCATCTGTTGATTTGCTGCTGTTTTTTTTTGCCTTCATTAACTTCAAAATTTCACAAAAAAAAGGTTGTTTCATAAGAAATCTGTTATTACTATGGGCAGGTCACTTCATTCTTATAACTCAGCTGTGTAATAATTTCAAGGGTATATTTAGTGGCTCCATGCACATTCAAAATGACTCTTTCCTAAGTACAGGTTGCCGAAGTCTGATCTAAACATCTTTCCTACATAATAATGAATCAAAATGATTTTCATCAAACCACACAATAAATGTTAACACGACCATATTACAAGATGAGTGTTTTAGTTGCAAATTTAATGTATTTCCTTAAACTGTTGAAAATATTAGCAAATTGACAACTAGTCATACTGATTACAAAATACTCATTTGTTTCAGTAATTATCTCTAGCTTCCAAATGATTAATTTTATGCAGAAAGGATGATTATAGCCCTGACTGAAATCACAGGAAATGTTGGTTTTATCAATAAAAGATGAACAAAGCTGAAAACAACAAAAGCTCTTTTATTTATAATAAAAGAAAAAAAAATATTTAACTATAAAAATCATCATCAAATCTCATGACAAATAATAAATCATAGAAGGAGCAGTTTGCAAACCACTGAGCTAAAAAAGCAAGGTTAGGACTTGTAGCCTAAAAATTCTGGTGACCTGTCTCACAAGCTGAGGATGACATCATGTTTATGTGACATCAGCAACATGAGGATTTGACACATCATCATCATCACTTTATAAATTCAAGAAATCTCTGTGTGTGGACACGGGGGGGGGGGGGGGGTCAAATGACATAATGTTACACACTCTTGTACAGTGGGTGGCAGTATGCACCTTTCAGTTGTTTGCTATCCGCCAGTAACCGAGAGAAGATGAAGTGTCTGTCTGTGTGTCACGATCACTGGACATCATAGGACGGCCTATGATGTCTGCATGATGTCCTATGATGATCCTATGATCTCAGGCTACATAGGACTCACGATGATGTTATATAGGTGATGCCGTCATATAGACAATAGGACTGGCTAACTATGATGTAGTGTGCTATGATGCCTGCCTTGATGTCTTTATGATGTCATATAGACCATCATTCATGATGCCTGCCTTCATGTATTTTACGACTGGCTACCTATGATGTCATGTCCTATGATGCCTTCCTCGATGTCTTTATGATGTCATATGGACCAACCAGACACTACATAAATGAAGAGTGAGGAGAACTGCTGCACGTCAGGAAAGATCCCGTGAAGATGAAACACCTGAGGTTCGAGCACGTCATAGGGTACGACCGACAAGGGATGCGCAGACAGACAGGAAACATGTGGCAGTGCGCCATGCACGTATTGAGTCACTTGAAGCCCGAAATGCCCGCAAAGTGAGCAACGCTGCACGCCAGGCAAGGCACAGACAAGCTAAGACTGAGGAGAAGCGGAATTGTTGGCTGGCCTCCAACACTGCACGCCAGGCAAGGCACAGAGAAGATGAGACCAAATAGGACACACTACTTTAACCCACACCCATTCGAAGGAGTAAATCTGGAAATCTCACTCAGTAAGGCAGAAGGCACTCTATAAATTCAAGAAATCTCTGTCAGTGTGTCAGTCTGTCACCCCATTAAGAATAGGACACCCTACTTTAAACCACACCCGTTCCAACCAGTACCCATGAAGAATGCCAGTCTACACTACAAATGTGGAAAATGCCAAGCAAAGCGCTGATTTTCTCCAGGTGCTCTGGTTTCTGGGTTTCGACGGGCATGCATGGTTCTTCCTGAACAGGGTTGAAAGCCACTTTTTGCTCAGATCTATTTTCATGATCCTGTCCATGAACTGGAATTACAACGCACCTATCCCTCAACCAGTGGTCTGAACAAAGAAGAAGAAGAACAAGAAGATCCACCAGATGGAGAGCAATAGAGTGAGGAGAACTGCTGCACGTCAGAAAAGATGTTGTGAAGATGAAACACCTCAGGTTCGAGCAATACGTCACAGGCATGACTGGGAACAACACAGCAGTCTCGGACAGGAGGAGACCCTTCAGCAACGGGCATGCAGAAATACTTGCTTATACTTGGTTTCTATGGGCATGGATGGGTATGCATGGGTATGTACTAGTTGGAGAAATGCAGGTATACCTGTAGGGGTCAAGACTGAGCTGTTTGAACAAGCAATCTAGGGTTTTTTTTAGGTGTTAATTTATGTAAATGGATTCTGTGATGTCAGCTCACCAATTCTGGTTGGAAAGTGGCTATGGTGTCGTTTTATAAGAACGGGTATTCATGTAGTGATTCTCACCTACCTCTTCAGTAAGCTCAATATTAACTCTTATTAGTTATTAGGTGAATTTTTACTACTGTAAAAAGTTAACACTATGCACAAGATCTCATTGAAATAACTCATCATAACACATGGATTAAGTATTTCAACCCCCTGAGAATATTAATTTGACTCTGAACAAAGTCCAAATTCACACACACACACACACACACACACACACACACACACACACACACACACACACACACAAACACCAAGGTACAAAAAAATGCAACACCTTGTACATAACAGTGATTACATAACAATGAAAACAAATTTAATATTTGACTGAATTTACATTATTTTAATGTGAATCAGTTTATATACATTTTCAAAGCAATACCTAATAATACATACTATATGTCACAAATGCACAAAAGTAGGGGAGAAAATGTTTTATGTAATAATGCACTAGTTTTGGACATGTTTTATGGTTCTTACATAGTTTCAGTTGTCACAGCCCACAAGTGGCCTTCTGTGCAGTAAACTGGAATCAAGCAGTCCTCCAGTATGTTTCTCCAAACCCATCAGCAACCGTAGCTCCATTGTGCTACTATTACAAGAAGCCAAATGAATCCCACTGGTGTCTGGGTACACGCACGAGCACCACTGGATCAGGCTGTGATTACACCACTACCCTCTGGAAAAAAGACGTGCATCAGTTTGGCAAAGCATTAAGACCAGTCTGCTGCACCCATGAGTCTGCGTGCCGTCCCTCTGCAGGATGACGTGTCACACGTGTGTGTTGTTGAAACTGAAGGACTCTGGTTCAACCTGACAGCCACTGTGGAGAGGACACGTGGCAACACACACACACACACACGCACACAGACACAGACACACACACACACGCAACCTTGATAAGTTTTAACGCTACAGTTAACCTGCAGACATAATAGAGTATGCTAATTACCTCAAAAGATACATTGCAAGTGCTTTATGTCACGCTGTTTTAACACATAACTGTACCTCATTTACAAATTCACACCCTTGGTCTGTGATGATCTTCTGTACAAGTCCAAAGTCAAGCAGGGTATTTACAGTTTTCCTGGACACCTCACTGGCCGTCTTTCTGTAGAGGGATTTTGCCACAACCATTTAGTGAAGAGATCTGTGGCTGTTAGAATGAACCTGCAGCAACAAAGGAGATAATAGTAAATATACTGTATGTTCCACCCATCACTGACACTTTCCCTTTTCATCCAAAATCTATGCATTTACTACCTTGTACGGGGGTAACTCATGGACAACACGTAATGTTACCTTTTGCCCTTTGCAGTGGTAGGAAGGGGACCAATCAAATCTATCCCAACGACACTCCATACTTGTTTGACCTCTATAGGAAGAAGGACTTGTGCAACAGTTTTTAAGGTTTCATGCCACTGACAAAGGGACACTCATCAACCTTTAAAATAGGGATTTAAAGTAATTTATGAATTTACAAGAAAGAACACTGCATATTTTGAGCAGTTTGAGGACTCTGTAGAACCACTGCATAAACAATTTAAGTGAAATGCATCAAAATTTATGTACAACTTAAGGCATCAGATCTTATGGGCAGTACATAAATTACATCAACACAGCCACCCATTTCTTTCAAAAGCACAAATAAAAACCAAATCCCACCATTTTTCGTTTTTGTTTTTTTTTTTTTTTTTTGTGTACATCTTACCGCAGGGTTTTCCAATGATAGGATGCCAGTACTTTTTCTAAAGTTCTGCGTCTCCCTGGATGACCTCCACTCCTTAAGGCATCTCAAACTTGATCTTGATTAAATAAGACCAAGCGGAGATTTCGCTGGAACCTGTAATACAATTGTTCACCTGATGCAACAGGGAAACACAACAATCATTAAGAGTGAATACAGAACTAGGCAGTATACAGAGTGACAAAAAACAACCCAAATAGCCATATACTGCAAATATAAGTTGCAAATAATGTCTAATATTATTCATAGTACGATATATCCAGAGTATTTTACTGATAATTGTGGTGATAATTATGATACGAATATGGTAGTAAATAAAATGAATAAATTTTTTGTAAATGTTGGACCAGAGTTGGCAGCAAAAATTCCAAACCAAGGAAGAGACACCGTGAGTGAGACATTGATTGGAAATAACCCTCGGTCAATCTTTCTTACAGCGATGGATGAACTAGAGGTAAAATCTGTTGTTGAAAAGTGTAAAAATAAACTATCTACTGATTGTGATGGTACTGATATGACACTACTAAAAAAGAACTGTTGATGGCAGATTAAAACCATTCACATATATAGTATTTGTAGTCTATCATTTAAAACTGGCTCATTCCCACAGAAAATGAAAATAACAAAAGTGATACCATTATTCAAGCAAGGAAATAAACACCACTACACAAACTACAGACCAGTATCACTTCTCCCACAATCAATCAATCAATCTTTATTTCAGATAGATTAAAAGTACAGATTAAAATAAACAGAATAATATAACAAAGGGGGAAAGAAAATCCAACAAGGTCAAATTAGACAATAACTCCTCTGATCATACAGTTCAACATAAGTTATCCGAAATGGGTGATGGCTGAAGCCACAGCTTATATTGCCACCCATATTCCAATCAAGAATTCAAAAGAAAAACAAACAAAAGCGATTACAATTCTATTACAAATCTATTACAATTCAATTTTCAAAGATTCTGGAAAAACGTTTCAACAACAGATTAGAAAACTTTTTAAATAAACACGATGTACTTAATCAGAACCAATATGGATTTAGAGCCAAGAGTACAACATCGTTGGAGATAACTGAAGCAACAGAGGGAATAATAAATGCATTAGATCAAGGAAAATATGCAATTGGTGTATTAATAGATTTTAGAAAAGCCTTTTATACAATAAATCATTCAATACTTCTTAATAAACTGCAAATGTTGGGCTCTGAATTGGGTTACAAGTTATTTATCTGAGAGACAACAGTTGGTGAAGATGGGAGAATATCTGTCTGGGTGTTTGGGAACTGCCTGTGGGGTCCCCCAGGGGTCAGTATTGGGCCCAAAATTATTAAACATATATATATATATATATATATATATATATATATATATATATATATATATATATATATATATATATATATATATATATATATATATACATATGTTTCAAGTTTCTAAATTATTAAAAATAGTATTATTTGCTGATGATACTAACATATTTTATTCTGGAAATAATTATAAACAACTAATCCATACTCTAAATAATGAATTAAATAAGCTTAAAAAATGGATGGATTGTAATAAATTATCACTAAATATAGATAAAACTAAGGTAAAGATATTTGGTAATTTTAAAAATAAAGAAGATATACATATGCATGTAGATAATGTGATTATTGAAAAAGTTAAGGAGATCAAGTGTTTGGGTTTAATACTAGATGATAAAATTAGTTGGAAACCACACGTCAGACACATACAAAACAAAGTTGCAAAAATATTGCAATTATAAATAAAATTAAGCAGGTCCTAGATTACAAATCACTTCATATCTTGTATTGCTCATTAGTACTTCCATACTTGACCTATTGTATAGAGGTCTGGGGTAACAATTATAAAAGTACACTTAATTCATTGCTAATATTACAAAAAAGGGCAGTCCGTGTTATACACAAAGTCGAGTATCTCAAACATACTAATTTATTGTTTTTACATTCAAAGTTATTGAAATTACGGGATCTGGTTCATTATTATACAGCACAATTAATGTTTAAAGTCAGTAAAAACCTTTTGCCACACAATATACAAAACCTTTTCAGTGAGAGAGAAGGAAAATATAATTTACGGGGGAACACAAAATTTAAAATGCACTTAGTAAGATCTACTAGGAAGGGTTTTTGTGTGTCTGTGTGTGGGGTAAAATTGTGGAATGGGTTGGGGGAGAAACACAGGCAATGTCCAAACATCCATATATTTAAATCAACATATAAAGAAATGATTTTTGAGCAATATAAAAATAAAGGGCAGTAATATTACATTGTGTCTTCAATGAAAAAAGGTTGTTATTGTGTGTGTTATTGTGTTATGGTGATTGCGATGGTGATGGTGTTGTCTGTGTTTGTGTTGAACATACCAGAAGTATTTATTTATTATTGTTACAATTACTGTTGGATGTTGGTATTGTTGTCAATATGGACTGTCGTTGTTGTGTCATTTCTGTTATATAATTTGACTATGGGGTGTATTATGGTGAATGTGGTTGTGGGATGAATGATGACTAAGAGTGATGTAATTTGTTGGGTATGGAAGAGGGGTGGGACTATATAAGCGTTGGCTTCTTCCCACTCCTTTTGAACATTTTATTTTTGGCTTGATTTTTCTTTTAAATTATTTTTTTCTTTTGTCGGAATGTTCAAATAAATAAAATCAATCAATCAATCAATAATAATAATAATAATAATAATAATAATAATAATAATAATAAGTTTATTTAAAGAGCACCTTTCACAGACAGAGTCACAAAGTGCTTAACATGGTAAAAAAAAAATAAAAACACAGGCACATAAAACAGTAAAAGAAAGTAGACAGTAAAAGCACATAAAAATACAATTGGCACGTAGTTAAAAAGCCAGGCTAAAAAGGTGGGTCTTTAGTTGCTTCTTAAAAACACCAATGGAAGGTGCAGATCTAAGTTCAAAAGGCAAGGAGTTCCACAGTCTGGGAGCAACAGCAGCAAAGGCTCTATCGCCTTTGGTTTTGAGCCTAGTACTAGGAACTACCAATAGATTCTGATGAGAAGACTTGAGAGACCTGCTGGGCTGGTGTAGAGAGAGCAGGTCACTAATATAAAAAGGTGCCTCTTCATGAATGGCTTTGTAAGCAAGAACAAGAACTTTAAAATCAATTCTATAATTTACAGGAAGCCAATGCAAGGAGGCCAAAACAGGAGTGATATGACAGAATCTACTGGACCTAGTTAGTAATCTTGCAGCAGTGTTCTGGACTAACTGTAGGCGGTGTAAAGAGGATTTGCTAAGACATGTAAAAAGAGCATTACAATAGTCCAAACGTGAAGAAACAAAGGCATGAATAATGATTTCTAACTGAGTGTAGGAAACCAATGACCTAATTTTGGATATATTCCTAAGGTGGAAAAAACAACTCCGGGTCAGAGATTTGACATGCTGATCAAAACTCATCGATTAATTGAAAATGACACCAAGATTTTTTAGATTAGACCGTACGTTAGAGCTTAATGAACCAATGCTATTAACCAACTTAGGAATTAGATTTTCAGGTGCTCCAATAAGGACTTCAGTTTTATCAGCATTAAGTTACAAAAAGTTACTAGACATCCAGTCCTTGATTGCAGACAGACAATCATGAATAATTTTTAAATTGTCAACATGGTCAAGCTTAAAAGAGAAAAGTAGCTGTAAATCATCAGCGTAGCAGTGATAAGACACACCTTTAAATTTGCTGATAATAGAACCAAGTGGCAACATATATAGGGTAAATAAAAGTGGACCCAGAATAGAACCCTGAGGCACCCCACAGGTTAAAGGAGCAGAGTCAGATGAATAAGAGCCAACAGCCACGGGAAAACTCCTACCAGAAAGGTAGGAGAAAAACCAATCCAGAGCTTTTCCAGAAATACCTACCCAATCTCTAAGCCTTTGTAACAAAATAAAATGATCAATAGTATCAAATGCTGCAGTAAGATCTAATAATACTAAAACAGAGCATTTGCCAGAGTCTGATGACATTAAAATATCATTTGACACCCTCAGAAGAGCGGTCTCTGTCGAGTGTTTCTGACGAAAGCCTGACTGAAATTTGTCAAAAATATTATGTTCAATCAGAAAGTCAGTGAGCTGCTTGGCAACAACTTTTTCTAAAAGCTTAGAAATAAAAGGAAGCTTAGAAATTGGCCTGAAGTTTTTAAAAACAGATGGATCAAGGTTAGGTTTTTTTAAAAGTGGCTGCACAATTGCATGTTTAAAATACGAGGGTACATAACCAGATTCAAGTGAACTATTAATAATATAAACCAAAGACGTACCCACTGAGCCAATTACCTCTTTTAACATTGAGGAAGGCAAAATATCTAAAACGCAAGAGGAGGATTTCATGGAGCTCACCAACGCTAACAAATCCTCAAAAGAAATTGGGGTAAAATCACTTAAAAAGGCCTGTCTGTTAGGACAATCAAGGATTAGGGGGAAGGAATGAGTAAAACCAGCCCTAACAGCAGTGACCTTGTCAACAAAAATGGAAAGAAACTTGTTACAGTCATTACATGAATAAACAGGGGGAGCAGAAATGACAGGATTAACTATACTGTCTATTGTACTGAAGAGGATCTTTGAATTGTTACTATTGGAGGAGATGATGTTGGAAAAATAAGAAGTTCTTGCCATTTTTATCATATTGTTAAATTCAATTAACAGCTCCTTAAGGTACAATCGATGCACCTCAAGTTTAGTGGACTTCCACAGTCTTTCCACCCTCCGACATTTACGTCTAAAACAACAGAGATCATCATTTAACCAGGGGGATGAATTAACAGCGCGGACAGTCCTGGTTTTAAAGGGAGCAACTACATCTAAGATGCTTGAACAGTGTGAGTTAAAAGAGCAGACCAAGCTCTCAGTGTCGTCATCAGAGGATAAAACCACACTGCTGTCAAAGGCAGCAGAAAATTTCACAGCTGACAAATGGTCAATGACACGAGAGCATTTTACCCACTTGCCAGTGTAACAGACTGATTTAACTGATAAATTAAAAAGAACACAAAAATGGTCTGACACAAGAAGCTCCTTAGTCTGAACATTATTCACATTAAGACCGAGTGTAAAAACAAGATCAAGTGTAATTCCTTTTATATGCGTAGGACCAGATAGACACAAAACAAAATTAAAAGATTCAATAATACCAAAGAAATTCACTGCAAAACTGTCATTGGGATCGTTAATATGCAAATTAAAATCTCCAAGTAATAAAATCCGCTCAAATTTAATAATAGAAGTTAAAAAATCACTAAACTCAGATAAAAAAGAGGCATTAACTCCTGGAGGGTGGTAAATTAAAACACAATAAAATGGGTTTGAGGAGCCAGTTTTTAAGATCATCAGTTCAAACGATGAAAAAGTTCCATGGCTCACCGTCCGTGTAACAAAGCGGCGCCTGTTCACGATGGCCAGACCACCGCCGCGGCCTGGCAATCTCGGAGCACAGGAGAAGGTACAGTCCGGTGGACAAAGTTCAATTAAAGAGGTAAATTCCTCACTTTTCTGCCAGGTCTCAACAAGAAATAAAAAGTCCAGCCCTGAAGTAATAAATAAATCGTTCAAAAAGAATGATTTATTTGAGATGGAACGTGCGTTAAACAACGCCAGCTGGATGGGCTCTGTCACAGCAGCAGTCTCGCCAGGAATGAGGGCCGGCGAGAGCTGACGTAGGCACCCGCTACCTGCAGAGGATTTCCAGGGTCGGAGCAGGGAGAAGGCCGGTTGGCACGGTAGAGCAGGAAAAACAGGCCGGAGAAATGATGGCCTCACTCCGGGCACACCCGAGGGCCAGGATCCAGGAAAGAGGCCAGCTGCAGAATTAGGAGAAGATGAGGTGGAGCGAGCGAGACGGCGAAGCCGAGCAAGCCTTCTGGAATTCATCGCGGCACCTGCACGTCTTCCCCGAGGTTTGGATCGCTTTCTGCCGGTATAACCACAGCGGGGATTCCAGGTACCAACGGGAAGTTGCAGACGCAGAGACCAATAGAAGAATCTTCCCTCCTGATTATGACAGCCAAACCCCACCATGGAAGATCCAATATCCAGCAGCACTTGGCGATCATAAACGATGGCTGATTGCACATGATCCAGACATAATAACACAACCAAAAACAGGACAAACAAGCGGACACGACCAGCAGCCAGAAACACAGGCGGCGCGGCCATCTTGAGCAACTCTGTTTTTTTCAATAGTACTATATTAATTATAGGGGAGAAATGGGTGCAGGTCAAGTGAACTCCTGACCAGGTGAGCACTCCAAGTTGACCTTGGGATCCAGTCTCTACATGTACGAGTACATTGTCAATCCAGTGATTTGTAAACGCAGAGTGGAGTAGAAAACACAGCCCAGGACCGAGTGCGATGGCGAGGGGTCATTGATGGCCTACGCTCCATAGTGAGCTATGGACTTAAGTAAGTAAGATTTGTAAATGTGATTTTTTTTTTTGATTGATTTATTCATGTTTAAAATAACATTGTATAAAAGATACAACATATATTAAAAAACAATGGGACGACACAAGAAAGTGTGCACACTTATTTCCATTGTGGTCCCTAAAGAAGGAGAACAACAACAAGAATTTGGGTAGAACTGTTGGAAAGACTTTTCCTGGTCACCAAGAAGTGAAAAATATATGTAAGATGACAACTAAGCTGGCCCAGAGAATGTTAGATAAGATAAGATAAGATAAGCCTTTATTAGTCCCACAATGGGGAAATTCCAGGATTGCAACAGCACAGGGATAGCAACACTCAGAGCAACAATCAGAAGGCAAGAAAAAACAAGAGCAGCTAGTATACATATGTACATATTAATATATATATATATCCAAGGCCCCGGCCTTGGATGCGCTCTGCAGAGCGTGCCCAAATGCCAAGTCACGTTTCGTTACCTTGTATTCATACATGTGTTATGACAATAAAGTTGAATCTCATCTCATCTCATATACACACACAGTGCAGAGCATTGTGGTTGGTGGATGTGCAGCAGAAAGTCTAAGCTCTCTCTCCGCGGATGCGGCGGGCCAGCTGGATGTCTTTGGGCCTGATGGTGACCCTCTTGGCGTGGATGGCGCACAGGTTGGTGTCCTCGAAGACACCCACCAGGTAGGCCTCGCTGGCCTCCTGCAGAGCCATGACGGC
Organism: Pholidichthys leucotaenia; assembly: GCA_020510985.1. Lineage (NCBI taxonomy): Eukaryota > Metazoa > Chordata > Actinopteri > Cichliformes > Pholidichthyidae > Pholidichthys > Pholidichthys leucotaenia. The sequence continues at coordinate 418,928,567 of CM035842.1, forward strand.
GGAGCTCTGGAAGCGCAGGTCGGTCTTGAAGTCCAGAGCGATCTCCCTCACCAGGCGCTGGAAGGGCAGCTTACGGATGAGCAGCTCCGTGGATTTCTGGTAGCGACGGATCTCTCTCAGAGCCACGGTACCGGGCCTGTAACGGTGAGGCTTCTTCACTCCGCCGGTGGCCGGAGCGCTTTTTCGAGCAGCCTTGGTGGCTAGCTGCTTCCTGGGGGCTTTTCCTCCAGTAGATTTACGGGCAGTCTGCTTGGTTCTTGCCATCGCTCTTTATTATTCTGTCTTATATTTCTTGCACGCTGCCTAAACTCCAGCCCGGCACCCGCGTCGTTTTCACTTCAGTTCCCCGGTATGTTGAGTTCCTCCATTAGCACCGGGTGGAGGTTGAGTGCTAGCTAGCTCTTCCCTGCTGTATCGTCTCCTGCTGTAAGCAGAGGCTCCGTCCGCTGACTCGGGAGACCTTTGGGGCGATCTGTGTGTCTATGATATATATAGAGTGAAAGGTGTGCTGGATCAGAAAGTTATCACAGGATCAGAAAGAAGAAGGAAGATAAAAAGACTCAGAATTGAGCCGCTGTTGCAAAAGGCAGCCAACTCGTGTGGCGCCGGAACCGGAAGAGGAGCCATGTTATGGCTCTGTTTCTGCTTTCAGAAGACTTCTTCTCCACCGCTGCTGCTCGTCACCGCTGGCTGTCCCCAGCCCCAGATAAAAATCCACAGAATTGGTATGTGGGACTATAATGTTCTGAATGAGGCTTTAGAATGCTCTGAATCAGTTTGTAAATCACTGGATTGAAAATGCACTTGCACATGTGCAGATTGGGCCCCAGGGTCCAATTGGGGTGCTCACACGGGGTGCTCACTTTGTCAGGGGTCCATTTGACCTGTTCCCGGGGACATGAAGAGGGCAAAGACAGAACACCACATAATAAACAGACAACTTGATGCCTCATGATGCTTAAGTTTATTTCAAGTTAAGGGCAAAAGTGCCCCTTCCACATGTATACCAGTCGAATTTGGACGAGACAAATGCACAGAAAATACAGACCTTTAAGTATAGCGTGGGGAAATGTAGTGTTTTATAACACAGGTTATGTTAACCTGACCAGAAGCTAACGTTAGCATCATAAAGTTAATTCATATTGAGACTTACTTTTAATCGTGCAATTTTTCAAAGCCCTCCTAATTCCAGCTTTTCTGCTCTCCGGATTTTGTGACGATGTGGTAAGGCTGTGGTAATGATCATTTTGCAGGAAATTATATAATTCTTAGAATAGAATAGAATAGAATAGAATAGAATAGGCTTTATTGTTATTGTACAGTTGTACAGCACAACAAAATTGTGGGTGTTCCACCAGGCTACTGCACAATAAAGTAAGAGAGAAGATATTGAATAAAGCACAGTGACTGAACACACTATTAATGATACTACCAAAATAAAAATAAAGATAAAAGTAAGAATAGCCCATAGGTATAGTATACACAGGTACAGTAGTGGCTTCACAGGTGGAACTGTATGTACATGAGAGTGCGGATGCAGAACACAAAATTGAGTAAAATGGCACAAGGATTATGAAAAATATGTACAGTAGTGATTTCACGGATGGGTCAATAAACACAAAGGAGTGAGGAGTGCAAAGACAGGTGTGTTATCGTGATAATTCAGAGGTCCTCAGTTCACTGCATGTGAGCATTTGGAGGGAGGGGGGTGGGGCCTCTGACTGTTTGCAGCTCGCATGGCTCAGGGGAAGAAACTGTTTGTCAGTCTGGAGATGTGGGACCTGATCGATCTGAACCATCGTCCAGAGAGAAGCAAGTCAAACAGGTGGTGGGTGGGATGTGAGGGGTCTCCTGTGATGGCCTTGATTATTCTGAGACAGGAGGATCTGGAGATGTCTTCCAGGGAGGGCGGAGGAATGCCGATAATTTTTTGGGCAGTGTTGATGACCCTCTGCACAGCCTTCCCGTTCTTGGCCGTGGAGCCTGCGTACCACACACCCAGACAGTAAATGAGCATGCTCTCCAGTGAGTAGCGATAGAAGCCCAGCAGCATCTTCTGGTCCAGGTTGTGCTTCCTCAGGACGTGGAGGAAATGCAGTCACTGCTGGGCTTTCTTCACCAGGGCCTTGGTGCTGACAGTCCAGGAGAGGTCAAAGGAGATGTGGGTGCCTAGGAACCTGAAAGCGGGGACGTTTTCAATGCAGTCGCCATATATGAGGAGGGAGGGTGATCTTGTCTCTTCTTCATGGAGTCCAGTACGAGTTCTTTGGTTTTTGGACATTCAGTTTCAGGTTGTTTGCTTGGCACCAAAGTAGCAGATTCTCTATCTCCCCCCTGTCTGCCTTCATATCGTGGTCAGTGATGAGCCCAGCCAAGGTGGTGTAGTCCACATATTTCACAGTGGCGGTGGTTGGGTGGGTTGGAATACAGTCAAAAGTGTACAGGGAGTACAGTAGAGGGCTTAGCACGTAGCCTTGGGGGGAGCCAGTGCTGAGGGACAGTGTGGAGGGGTGGTGGGGCCCAAGTCTGACTGTCTGTGGGCAGTTGTTGAGAAAGTTCTTTGTCCAGGAGCAGGTGTGTGTGTGTGTGTGTGGGAAGGGGGGGGGGGGTCTGGAGGAGGTGCAGTTTGTTGATCAGGACGTCAAGGATGATGGTGTAAAAAGCTGAGCTGTAGTCCACAAAGAGCATCTTCATGTACAGTAGCTCCTTGGGTTCTCCAGGTGGCTCAGCACTCTGTGGATAGTGGTGGTGATCAAATCAAATCAAATCAACCTTTATTGTCATATTGCTGTACATACAACTGTAGTGCAGGCAAGATGAAAATGTGTTTCTCTCGGCATCCATATAAGTAAAAGAACATGATTTAAGACACACTCACACATATCTTCACCCCACTCCCCACCCCACCACATCTATTCACATATCCCTGAGACATACTTGAAAAACTAACCAGAACTATAATATCCAAATAATATACATAATGTCCGTAGGTGCAGTAGTGTGTATGAGATTCCGGATCACATCCATCTTGGTGGCGCTGCCTTGCCTGCTCAGGGTTTCGGGCGGGGGGGGGGGGGGGGGCTCTGTTACCAGCCACCCTCTTCCTATGTTCTATGACAAACCATTCACATGCACACACTTATTTTGCACATGCTCTCATATACACGCACATGGACGCACATGCACAAATGTCTCCCCTTTAACAGGTACGGATACCAGACTCATGTTGAGACCCCTTCGGTGGAAGGGGTCTCAACCCACCCAACCTCCGCCACTGTGAAATACGTGGACAACACCACCTTGGTTGGGCTCATCACCGACCACGATATGAAGGCAGACAGGGCGGAGGTAGAGAATCTGCTACTTTGGTGCCAAGCAAACAACCTGAAACTGAATATCCAAAAACCAAACACCGCATCCATCCAGCTGGGAGACGTGGTCTCTCTCATGTGGCCTGGGTCTGCCCCAGGGTCTCCCCCCAGGTGGACGTGCCTGAAACATCTCAAGTGGGAGGCGTCCAGGAGGCATCCTGATCAGATGGCCAAACCACCTATACTGGCATCTTTCGACATGGAGGAGCAGCGGTTCTACTCTGAGCCTTTCCTAGACGACTGAGCCCTGGGACCACATTCTCCAGAGACCATCGGACGGCGGAAAGCGGGGTCAGCTCAGTGGATCTGACAGGTCTGCCGGGCTGGCCCTGCCTATGAAAGTCAGCTGATAAAATGACACCTTGCAGCAATCAGCTGACACTTCTGACGAAGGTTGCAGTGAACAGTCGAAACATGCAAAGAAGGTAAAAACATCTCCTTTCTATTTTTGTCTTTAATAAGAACAAAAGGTAAATACATGTAATTAAACCCTGACTTAAAAAGCCAACTCTGGATCCAGGAGTTTTTGCTATCGACCAATGTCTAATCTGCCTTTCATTTCAAAAATCTTAGAAAGAGTTGTTGCTACACAATTATTTGACCACTTGCAGGAAATGGTTTATTTGAAGAGTTTCAATCTGGGTTTAGAATCCATCATCGTACTGAAAAAGCTTTAGTGGAGGTCACTAATGACCTCCTTATCGCATCTGATAATGGACTTTTTTCTGTACTTTTCCTTTTAGAGATTAGTGCTGCTTTTGGTACTATTGATCATAAAATTTTACTTGATAGCCTAGAACACCTTATTGGACTTAATGGAACTTCATTGCAGAGGTTTAGATCTTATTCATCTGATAAGTTCCAGTTTGCTCATGTCAATAATGAGTTTTCTTCCAACTCAAAGCTGAGTCACGGAGTTCCACAGAGATCTTTTCTAGGCCCTATTCTTTTTAGTTTATATATGCTTCCGCTAGGCAACATTATTAGAAAGCACTGTATACATTTTCCTTGTTATGCAGATGACACACAATTAAACTTGTCAGTGAAGCCAGATGATAGTAGTCAATTAGCCAAGTTAGAGGCCTGTCTTAAGGAAATCAAAACATGGATGACTTGTAATTTTTTGCTATTAACTGCCTTTAACTGCCCTAGGTACCATATGGCACCTGGGGCAATGCAAGGCAACTCAAGGCCCCCCTAGTGGTCAAAAGTGGTAAAAAAAAAAATTGTCAGTAAAATTGTTCAGATTTCCAAGGCTATAACTTGAAACTTACAAGAGATCATGGCTTACTGTCAATTAGAAAGATGTAGAATGTGATCCAAAGTTTCAGATAGGAATAAATTTATGCATCTAATTTGCATAATGTTGCGGCAACTATATAAATTACATAACTCAGTCAATAAGTTGACATGTGCAATTGCTGCACTGTGCCACTGGGAGCATGCGACCCGTCCATTTAATCTGGGCAGTTAAAGGGTTAAATAAGACTGAAGTCATTCTAGTTGGTCCAAAAAAACCTTAGAAATACCTTTCCAAATCAAACTCTTAGCTTGGATGCGGTTACTCTTTCTCTGAATAGTTCCGTGAGGAACCTTGGAGTTATTTTTGATCAAGATCTGTTTTTTAATTCACATATTAAACTTGTTTCTAAGACTGCCTTTGATCATTTGCCTAACATTGCCAAGATTGGGAGCATCTTTTCTCAGAGTGATGCTGAGAAACTAATCCACACTTTGGTTAGCTCTAGATTCGATTATTGTAACCCTTTATTATCAGGCTGTCCTAACACATCTTTAAAAAGTCTTCAGCTGATCCCATATCCTGCAGCAAGAGTTTTAACAGGTACTAGAAAGAGAGATCATATCTCTCCGGTTCTGGCCTCCCTTTATTGGCTTCCCATAGAGTTTAGAATTAAGTTTAAAATCCTTCTTCTCCCTTACAAAGTTCTAATCAGGCCCCCTTATTTTTTAAAAAAAAAGATCTGATACTACCCTATTGTCCTAACAGAGCACTACACTCTCAAAATGCAGGGTTACTTGTAATACCTAGAATCTCCAAAAGTACATTGGGAGGCAGAGCCTTCAGTTATCAAGCTCCTCTCCTGTGGAACCAGCTTCCAATCTGAATTCGGGAGTCAGACTCGATCTCTGTTTTTAAGAATAGGGCTAAAACCTTCCTTTTTGATATAGCCTGTGGTGAACACTCAATGGACCTGTTGGACCGGTTCTGTGACTCGCATTTCAGGTCAGAACAAAGGCAGGAAGCTTAGCCTTGTTATGCAAGGCTGGAGACTGTGGGGGGGTCGATTAAAGGATGCGTGGGAGAAAGTGGAAGTGATATCATGGAGGGAAATGCATTGTGACTCTCTTTATTATGCCAGGTGGTGAAATGCATTGTGACTGTCTTCATTATGCAAGGTGGTCTGTGGGACATGTGATCTATGAGGTGTGAAGTCCCTGATATTTAAGGACGAGAGTTACTGTTTCATACTCTCTCTTTTTTCTGCTTTGAAATGATGGAGATGTGAATAAAGCTGACTCTGAGAAAGAACGCTGCCTCGTCATTTTCACATCTTCCACAAGCCTATAATTAGGGAGGGATCGTGTGCCCCTGAACCCTCCCTTAGCTTTGCTGCTAATAGATTTAGACAGCCGGGGAACCTCCAACAATGCACCGGGCTTCACTCCTTTCTTCACTCTCAGTGAAATATTTTTGCTGGTCATTAACAAACATTAACAAACATTAATTTGCTGGATTTGTTCTCTCCCATAGACTGAGTCCCCATCGTGCTGTTTGCTCTCTACATGTCTGTTCTTTTCTTCTTCTTCTCTATCCCCTCACCCCCAGCCAGTCGCAGCAGATGACTGCCCCTCCCTGAGCCTGGTTCTGCTGGAGGTTTCTTCCTGTTAAAAGAGAGTTTTCCTCTCCACCATCACCAAGTGCTTGCTCACAGGGGATCACCTGATTGCTGGGGTCTTTCTGCAATTGTGGGGTTTTCCCCTACAGTTGAAAGTGCTATGAGATGACTGTTGTTGTGAAATGGCGCTATATAAATAAATTTGAATTGAATTGAATTAATTTGATGGTGTTACGCAAATTGAAAAATTGGAGAAGACCCTGATAGCGACAAATGGAGAACTGTCTCGGAAGGTGGATTACATCATGGTCTCGCTTAGGTCTTTCCACGATGGATTTAAAGCCCCGCAATGAAGGATTAAGTACTGAATCTACAGAAGAAATAAAAAGCCTTCTCTGTGATCAGTCCGATTTGGCTCAATTTCCCCATGAAAATTCCTCCTGGCTGTCTGCAGTCTGTGTTTTCAAAATCATCGAGCATAAGGCCTTGGACAGCCATCTGGACACCCTGTCAAGATAAGGACTCGGCGGCAGCCAGACAAAACATCTCCTGCCAAGTGTCCTTGTTATCTCTCTTATTATCATCAACACTGCTCAACACCGCACACACATTGATCCATGAACTGAATAAAGATACACACACTGCTCTCTTGTGTCTTGTGAATCCTGTGTAGCGAATGTGCATCGAGAGCTTTTTTTTTCCCTTGAAATCTTAATATTGATTAATTATGTAACCAGTATTTTGAATCAATGATTTTTTTGCTCCTTCCTATTGTTCCTCGTATTATTCTTATTCTTATGCTTGTACCCACTATCCTGTTGGCAGGCGCGTCTCTGATGCAGCCGTGACACTGGAAATGCAGGTTCATTTTCTGTGTCAAGTCAAATTCTCTCGTATGTTATCAGTGATCTGTTAATGTACTTGGCAATAAATCTTTTCTGATTCTGATTCTGATTCTGATTCTGAAAGCATATAAAAGAGACAAAGTCAAAACAAAAACTTGCAAAAACTCTGGTGTACGGCGGAAAGTCTGATGGAAAAGCTCACAAATGGTCCAAAGAGTGGAAATTATTTAGAAGACTGCCTGTCATTATTCTGACAGATTTTATTAATTGTGTACACACACAAACACACACAAAAAGCACAAAAGCTAACAACCACCACAACAATTTTTTTTTTCTTACCTTTGCTTTTTTGTCATTATAAATCATATTTGAGAGGCAAAACACAGGGCAGGACTGTAGTTGTAGCTAATTGCAGGTGGAGATTGAATTCACAGGATCAGCCAGTCGGTGGTGGAATCACCACTGACAGAACTCCCACTGGTTCTGCTGTTAAAGCAGAGTTTGTCATAGCCGTCATCTGGCAGGTGGATGATAAGTGAAGCGGGGCTCTTCTGTCTTTAGTCAGCCTGTATATTTATTTAATTTTACAAGTCTCAACAAGGTCCTCTCTGCTGCTTTTTTTACGTAAGAGGCATAAGTGATGTGGGTAGGGCCACTCTTTTTTTTTTTTTGCCACCACACCAAGCACTGCCGAAGAAGTGATCCAGAGTTGGTCAGCCCTCGAAGGCCCCCTACTGGCCTGAGGCTGTAAGCATTTGTCTGCCTTGTCTGCCTGCATGGCGCTTCTGACCATTGGGAATTTTAATTTATTAATTTAAAAAAAAAATGAGGTCTTGCAGCTCTGCCCTCCCAGCAGGAGGTGTCCTAGGCTACCACCTAGGTGGCCTATGCCCTGGGCCAGCCCTGTTAGAACTAGATAAAAGTTAAAGAAATTTTAAAATGCAAGTTAAAAGTTAAAATAGCCTAACTTTACACAAAGCAAGCATAAAAGTCAAATAGCTTGAAGTTGAAGAAAATTAGGTTAAAATGAAACAGAAGCTTTAAACTGTAAAAATACTAGCTTAAAAGATAAAATGTCTTAAATCTAAATACTATCATACAAATGAAAATAGTATATTAAAGGTACGGTATGTAAAATTTGGGGTAATCTAAATTCCGAGATTTAATGCAGCATAAAGTCATAACTTGATATAATAACTTTCATTTTCTGTACATAAGGTTTTTTTTAAACAAAGGAAGAGAGTCCTCATCCATGTTGGCGGCCATCTTGGAGCACCAAATTGTTCTTCTTAGGTTTTATCTCAAACTTTAATTGCACAAATGGCTTCTGCAATTTCTCTTATACGCTTTGAAAGGTGATGACTGATAAAATGTGACTTTTTAGCATTTTGAAATCTGACTACTAAGTTGTGAGTAATGCTGCCCATTTAAAAGTTGGCTGGTATACCTAGCTGAGACTACACAGATGTTTTTAGCCTAGCTAACTTGTGAAGCTTGATGAAATTCTTAATTTACATTTTAGCTGAAACAGCACCATTATTATTAACAGTATGAAAGTTACTAAGTAGAAAAATGGATGAACAAAATGTTTTTAAAAAGGTGAACAGAATGTTACCAGAGTGGCGTTCCAAGCATCAAATATAGAGAGGGAGACATAAAAAATTGCCACAGCCACCGAATCGATGCGCAGGGAAAGGCTTTAGAAATGAAGTTGGTAGGCAGCAAAGATCATGAATCAGTCATGATGAGAGCCCTTCATTTCCATCTGTGCAAGGTGGTGTTAAAACTCTTCATCTCCAATATATGCTTTGTTATTTATAGCAGTGCCAGTAACTGCAGAAAGCAGACACTGCAATATTTTATGGATGAGAGCAGCAGTTGTTTCTCCAAAATAATGCTTTAGTGTCAGTGTCAATATTAGCTTCAAGGGTTTAGATCATAGTTGACTTGAGGGGCCTGGTGTCCCCCTTGGTGACACAATGACCGCAAATCATCCCCCGTGTTAAGCTGCCCATTCAGCTTCTTCATTCATTGGTGGACATCCAGGGGAGGACAGAGGGACACATTTACCCCCAGACTGGAAAAAAGGAGCGATAAATGTCCCGCCAATATCATCATAAAGCTTTCTATAACATAACTGAATGAAATAATGTTGAACAGCCAGTTCTAGGGAGAAATGCAATAAATAAAATAAAAAAATCTTATAAATTCTCAGACATTTGAAAACCTTTTCTCAAAATTTGTTTTTCAAAAAATTGCATTTTTTTTTCCTGTAAATTTTTAACTTTTTTTCTTCTAGATTTTGAACTTTTTTTCTCATAGATTTGCAGTTTTTTCCCAAAAAAAATTTGCAACTGTTTTTCTCATAAATTTACAACTTTTTTCTCATAAATTTGCCATTTTTTTCATGGAAATTTTCAGTTTTTTCTCATAGATTTGTAATTTCTTTCAAAAAATTGTAACTTTTTTGTAAAAAAAAATTGTAACATATTTGCTCATAAATCTGCAACTTTTTTTTCTCAAATATTTGCAATTTTTTCTCAGAAATTTGCAAAAAACATTTCCTGCAAATTTTTTCTTGTAGATTTGAAACTTTTTTCCTCATATATCTACAGTTTTTTTTAAGTTAATTGTTTCTTACACATTAATAACTTTTTCCTCAAAAAAATTGTCTTTTTCTAATAAATCTGAAACTTTTTTCTCAAAACTGTGACTTTTTTCCTCATACATTTACAGCCTTTTCAAATAAATTTGCACCTTTTTCCTTGTAAATTTTCAGCTTTTTTTCTCAGAAATTTGCAAGGGCTCTTCTAGATGTTGGTTAAATTTTTATTCTATGTAATAAAATTGTAATTCATTACATTTTCAATTTTTAAAAATCTTTAACCATGTTTTTGCACCTTTTTTCTTACAAACTTGAATTTAATTTGCATTTACACATTTATACCTCATGCTAAATTGGTGAATACCCCCCATCCCCATTGTTATAAAATAACAAGTCACCTATTGGTTTAGATAACAGAAGTTTCAAATTGATATAAAAAGTCCTAGGTTGTTAATTGCACCTCTGCTACACCCACGACCATTTTCCTGCCTGTTAAAGGTTGCATGGATACCACAGCTCATCTGAGACAGCAAACGTGAGCAACTGTCTCTCTGCAGCTGACATGGGCCTAACAAGTCTTGCTGCTCCCATGCACTGCTGGTGATTACACCAGCTAAACCTCACTGAAGGTGGAATTTGCAGAAAGTGGTGCAAATATCTGACAAACTGACACGCACAAAGGCTGGACCAGGGTTGGATCACAAGCAAACTTTCACAAATAATGGTCTGCATTTGTGAAATTCTTAGATGAACCCGGACGTTGGAAAGGTATACATACAATCAAGCTTGCACCTTCTGCCTCGGGGTCTCTGCAGGTGTGGAATGATAATGTGGTGAGGGAGCAGGAGAATAGAGCTGGAAGTGTGTGCAAGAGGAGGCCTGTGGAAATATGCCATCTAATGGTAAAGGCTTCCATATTTTCAGCTGCTGCTTAATGTAAGTTTCAGCCCAGCGTACCACCACAAGAGCAAGCTTGTTTCTGTGTAATTTTGAACATTTTTTCTGGCTTTACATGTTGCATTTCATTTGTCTCTGCTGTTTGTATTTTCGTCTGTTTGCACCCATCTGCTTCTGTCTAATTTGGCATGTTTGTGTGTCCCCCCCCCCCCCGCCATACAGTAAGGTCTACATTCCTTGTTGTTTCAAGTCTCCTTGGAGTCACAAGGCTCTTTACCAATAAACCCATACTGACTCCATTGACTGGATTTTGAAAACATCATTCATCAAGAGACAAAGTTTTTATTTGCAACCGTGAATTCCCTCTGTCTCTGATGTAGTTTGTAATGGATTCCTGCAGAACAGATTTCCATTGGCGTGTATGCCATTGTACTGTAGCGTCTAACGGCGCGCCTTCATCTCTAATTCCCCTGGAGACTCATTTGGGCTGGGTAAATTGTGCAGGATGCCATCGCACCCTTCCTTGCTTTGCTGCATTGGAATAAATTATCCGATGCTTCCTTACTGAGCAGCTGTTTTGATGTATTTCGGCGAGACACGTTACCTCCTGATGCAGACTTCAGTCACCTTTGGGTTTACTTTACAAAACCAAAGTTTAGATTTGTTTGATTTGGTTTGAGTTGTGTCAAAAGTTAGTATGACCAAGATCCTACCACAACCCAGCCAGCATGTCCATCTGGGCCCTATAGTGTATGTGAAAATGCATGACGTACTATGCTGCGGTGGCATGCATGCATGTATGACGTCACGGTGCCTCAGGGTATATTAGACGGCTGCCTAGGACAAGCCGTCTTCTGTTTGGTGCTCCGCCCTTCCATGATCCACCTGCACTGTGTACTATTTTGTTGGCTAACGTTCAATAAAGCTAACCTCACCACGTGGTCATGTTCGCCCATTCTTCAGATATAACATTGGTGATGAGGATGACCTGCACAACATCGATGATAATGTAGACTTTGCTGCCACCACCACTGCCGTTCCGTTAGTATGAATCCTTCAAAACGTATGTTAGCACTATCGACCTAGTAGAAGCTAGGCTATAAGCTATGCTAATCCACAGAATTGGCAGCAAGGGACAGCATATCTTGCAAATGCTTGCACCCCTGGACACCAATGACGAGTGTGTGACTTTGATGGCCGGACCTTTCATTGATGGTCTGATGGTCCGACGAATTAAGACGTCAGCTCTGGCTCCCTCTGGCCACGGCAGCTTAGCTCCACTGCCACCACCATCACCAAAGTTCCTCAGTGAGCCTGGTGAGCCACCTATCCCCTGGTCACGCTGGTATGAATCGTTTGAAATCTTTGTGTCCACCTCCGACTTAGCTAACATTAGAAAGGCTAAGCTAAGGTTAATACTACTTCATAGGTGTGGCTTCGAGGGAGAGCGCATCTTTCGGTCACTTGGGCTCGCCGTCATCTACAATGAGTGTGTAGCTTTGTTGACCGGACATTTCGCTGCTCCACACTACACCTGCGCCACAGCCACAGGTGTAGTGCAGTAATGTTAGTACATTACCATTTCTGTCCTTAATCAACCTAACCTGCTGTACATCCTTTCCAGCTCGATCTCTCTGTCTAGCCAATTGATACAAGTCCTTTTCTCCTTCCTCAGTCTTTAGCCTCTCATACAACCCACTATATGCTTTTTCCTTTGCCTTTGCCACCTCTCTCTTTGCCATGCGCCTCAATTCCAAATACTCCTGTCTACTTTCTTCACTTCCATGACTATCCCACTTTTTCTTTGCAAACCTCTCCCTGTGAATACTTTCCTGTACTTCCTCATTCCACCACCAAGTCTCCTTGCCGTCCTTCCTCTGTCCACTGGATACACCTTATACCTTTCTACCCGTTTCCCTCAATACTTTTGCTGTACTTTCCCAGTCATCTGACATTTTTTTCCTACCACCCAGAGCCTGTATCAATTCCTTCCTGAACTCTGTGTGACCTTCTTCCTTCTGTAACTTCCCCCACTTAATATTTGGCTCTGCCTTCACTGTTTTTTTGTTCTTGCTTTGCAAAGTAATCCTACAGACTATCATCTGGTGCTGTCTAGCTACATTCTCCCCTGCCACTACCTTGCAGTCTCCTATCTCTTTCAGATTTCTCTTTCTGCATAAGATGTAGTCCACCTGTGTGCACCTTTCTCCACTCTTGTAAGTCACCCTATGTTCCTCACTTCTTGAAGTATGTTTTCACCACAGCCATTTCCATCCTTTTAGCGAAATCTACAACCATCTGTCCTTCCACATTTCTCTCCTTAAAACCATGCCTACCCAGGACCTCCTCATCACCTCTGTTCCCTTCACCTACATGTCCATTAAAGTCCGCTCCAATCACCACTCCCTTCCCCCTGGGAACACTCTCTACCACTTCATCCAGCTTACTCCAGAATTCTCTTCAACCTGACATCCAACCTGTCTGGCATACACATCGACAACATTCAACATCACACCTATGACTTCTCAATTCAGACTCATGATTCTGTCTGATTCCCTCTTTACCTCCTGAACACTCTTCACATACTCTTCCTTCAAGATTACTCTGACTCAATTTTTCTTCCTATGTACACCATGGTAAAACAGTTTAAATCCACCTCCAGTACTCCTAGCCTTGCTTCTCTTCCATCTGGTTTCTTGAACACACAGTATATCTACCTTTCTTATCTCCATCAAATCAGCCAACTGTCTGATTTTATCAGTCATTGTCCCTACATTTATTGTCCCTACTCTCACATCCAAACTTCTACCTTTCCTTTTCTCTCTCTCTCCTAACACATCTTCCTCCTCTCCTCCTCCTCGATCTCTTACCAACAGTAGCCCAATTTCCACCAGCACCCTATCACTTAACAGCACCCGTGGCGGTTGTTGTTAACTCGGGCCTCAACCGATCCGGTATGAAATTCTCATTTCTCATTCTCATCTCATGATCTGCATGCTTGATTTGGCAAAGGTTATGTCAGATGCCCTTCCTGACACAACCCTCCCCATTTACCCGGGCTTGAGAAGAGCACTAGGAGTACACTGGCTTGTGCAGCCCATGTGGCTGGGTTTTCTCCTCCAAACCAATGTATAAATTTAAAACCTTTGCATAAAATGACACCAGCATGATAACAGAAACAGATCCATGTATTGCATTGTTTTATATTGCATACAAAAGCAAGCGGGGGGTAAAATCAAGTTAAATTTAACAAACTTTGTTGAACCAGTCAGACAACCCTGCTCATAAATTTGCAACAAATCAAAGTAAATAATGTTAGGCCTTCCTATTATGTCCTGTAATAGAACCATGACAGACAAAACAAAACAACAAAAGGACTCAACACAATAAGAAGTGCATTAAGCAAGAATTCTGGAGAAAGATATTTTAAAACCACAAAGTCCACATTTTCTGTTTGGTCATGTTTTTTAACAATAAGGGACATGTCTTTGGCAGAATAATTTATGACTGCAGTTGTGATCTCTTTCTATTTTGCACTTTTGTTGTATGGGATAAAATTTCCAAATTAAAAAGCCATATAGCTGTTTTCTGAGGGCTGAATTCTTTATTTATTTATTTTTGTGGGGCTACCGGGATGTTGACAGTGACTCTTTATGCATTCTTCATATTATAGTGGATGACATTTCAAGTGGTGAAATACATTAGTGGCAGTGCAACATAATTTGCACAAAATGGTATTTTGTTCAATTTTTACCTTCCGAGCTGGTCCTTTTTAATTCTTTCACTGTTATGGTGGAACCCATTCACACCTTTGGGTGAGATTCCTTGAAAAGCCGAACTGAAAACAAAGCAACATCATTCACTCTGCGTGTAGGTGGAACACTAGTTGGCTGAAAGGAGAAGTTCAGAATGAAGAGAAAGAGATGCAATAAACTAAAAAAGGTGAACATCCCACATGAGAAAACAACCTCAGCAGACCATGCTAATCAGATCTCAGATTTTCATTCACTAGCAAAATGTTTTCATGTGTGTAATGAGCTGAAGCGTCTCATCACGTACATGAACAAGAAAGAGCCACACTGCTGCCAAGCAAACATAATTTACACTCCTTCGTCTAACAGCGGTGTGATGCAAAGCCGAGTCTATCCCCAGCACAGAGCAAACACAGTACTGCAAATGTCACTTAGCACAACAATCAGGAAAGCTCAGGCACATTGCACCACCCTGACCTGGTTCTGAGCTTTGTCTTTGCCCACTGGAGGAATACACAGAACTTCTACACCCAGGAACTTTTCTCATGACTCTAATTTGGACAACAATCTAATCTCCTTCCTATTTATGGACAATGTGTCTTTTTGTCTTCATTTTCTTCGCTGCATGTGGTGGATGAACCGCTGCCTCTGATAACCCATCACTCCTACAGCCGTGGACAAAATTGTTGCTACCCCTCTGTTAATGAAAGAAAAACCCACAATGGTCACAGAAATAACTTGAATCTGACAAAAGTGGTAATAAATAAAAATTCTATGAAAATTAACCAATGAAAATCAGACAATGCTTTTGAATTGTGGTTCAACAGAATTACTTTAAAAAACAAATTCATGAAACAGGCCTGGACAAAAATGATGGTACCCCTAGAAAAGATTGAAAATAATGTGACCATAGGGACATGTTCAACCAAGATGTGTCCTCTAATTAACATCACAGGTGTCTACAAACTTGTAATCAGTGAGTCGGCCTATTTAAAGGGTGACAAGTAGTCACTATGCTGTTTGGTGACATGGTGTGTACCACACTAAACATTGACCAGAGAAAGCAAAGGAGAGACTTGTCTCAGGAGATTAGAAAGAAAATTATAGACAAGCATGTTAAAGGTAAAGGCTATAAGACCATCTCCAAGCAGCTTGATGTTCCTGTGACTACAGTTGAACATATTATTCAGAAATTTAAGATCCACGGGACTGTAGCCAACCTCCCTGGACGTGGCCACAGGAGGAGACGGATAATATGAATGGTAACAAAAGAGCCCAGAACAACCTCTAAACACATTCATGGTGAACTCAAAAGTCAAGGTACATCAGTGTCAGATCGCACCATCCATTGTTGTTTGAGCCAAAGTTGACTTCATGGGAGACGACCAAGGAGGACACCACTGTTGAAAACAAATCATAAAAAATCCAGAATAGAATTTGCCAAACTGCATGTTGACAAGCCACAAAGCTTCTGGGAGAATGCCCTATGGACAGACAAGACAAAACTGGAACTTTTTGGCAAGGCACATCAGCTCTATGTTCACAGACGCAAAAATGAAGCATACCAAGAAAAGAACACTGTCCCTACTGTGAAACATAGAGGAGGTTCTGTTATGTTCTAGGGCTGCTTTGCTGCATCTGGCCCAGGATGTCTTGAATCTGTGCAGGGTACAATGAAATCTCAAGACTATCAAGGTATTCTAGAGAGAAATGTGTTGCCCAGTGTCAGACAGCTTGGTCTCAGTCGCAGGTCATGGGTCTTGCAACAAGATAATGACCCAAAACACACAGCTAAAAACACCCAAGAATGGCTAAGAGCCAAACATTGGACTATTCTAAAGTGGCCTTCTATGAGCCCTGATCTAAATCCTATTGAACATCTGTGGATGGAGCAGATGTGGAGAGCAACATGCCATCTGGAGAAGGCACCCTTCAATCCTTAGACAACTGGAGCAGTTTGCTCATGAGGAGTGGGCCAAAATACCTGCTGAGAGGTGCAGAAGTCTCATTGACAGTTACAGAAATCGTTTGATTGCAGTGACTGCCTCAAAAGGTTGTGCAACAAAATATTAAGTTAAGGGTACCATCATTTTTGTCCAGGCCTGTTTCATGAGTTTGTTCTTTAAAAGAATTCTGTTGAACCACAATTCAAAAGCACTGTCTGATTCTCATTGGTTAATTTTCATAGAATTTTTATTTATTACCACATTTGTCAGATTCAAGTTATTTCTGTGACCACTGTGGGTTTTTCTTTCATTAACAGAGGGGTACCAGCAATTTTGTCCATGTGTGTATGTGCTATACTGTGACACTTTTTTTTTCCTTTGTGTGAACAGAAAAAGTTCTTAATCCCCTGAAAATGGTTCGGATATAACTTTGACAGTTCCGTGCCCATCACACTTGGTCTTAAGTTGGCATCAAACACATCTCAGTGACAACTGGAAACCCTTATTTTCCATATTAAAGATAGATTGTGTGTGATGTATAAATCACTCCCTGTTGAGTGTAGCCTGGAGGGAGATGTGATGTAACAGGGCTCTGCTTTGGGAAACGTAAAAAATCAGCAGGGGAAATATGTAAAATATTCCACTTGTCTACCAATACTTACTTTTCTTCACTCATGCTGCAGTGTTATGAAACCAAATAGTGAACCCGGGATTTTGTCACCATGGGTTGAGATGCCGTCTCGGCACTGAGCCCATGTTTTCCCTCATCCCTGCCTCCCATTGAGCAGCGTCTCAGCTGGCCCCCAGCTGGCAGCATTATGGACGGCTGGGGCCAATTAGTCTTCATCAGCTGGGGCGCTGCCAATGAGGATAAATAGGAGCAGCCTCGATGACTCGGGGCTGCGACATAAGCACTGCTAGGCTGAAGCCCCTTCGTCTGGTGTCAGCCTCAACTCCCCTTGCAGCATTCCTGTGTTTGTATCCCGCTGTGAGGATGTACGTCTTGCTACCCCCACGTCCGGTACGAGCTGCTTACCTCTGCGCTGTGCAACCTGTGAGTGTACCTCTGCATGAGTATCTGTGCTCTCCTCATCCCTTATCCTTTACCCAAAATAAACCATCTCGACTCACTGGCTTGCCCCTGGCTCTGATTGCCCGGCTCCCTAGAGCCGGATATGACAGTATGTCGCAGCCAGAAGAGTTGCCGGCGGCCGTGAGTCGCCGTGGAAATGTACCTTTCTGTCCGGGTGTCAGCGCTGCTAGCATGCCGTTTCCCAGGAGTCACTTCCGGCGCCAGGGCGACGAGCTGAGGTCCATCTCGGAGGCTGTCGACGGGACGTTCTTCACCCTGCACGACGCCTCCAACGCGAGACGCTGGCATCCGGGCCGTGCTGAGGAACTCCTGGACTGTCACCCTCACTCTCTGTACCATCTGGAGGACAGTGCCAGGATAGACGTTGCAGGTACACAGCGAGAGAAGCTCCACGGGGTGGATGGAAATCCCGGCAGGGAGTCGAAGTGGGCGACGTCTTTCCCCGCTTCGGAGTCCCGTTCCTGCCGCCATTCCAGTCCGGGAGTTCGCGCCAACCAGAGGACTTCCCCCGTCCTGCGCCACGTCACTCGGGATTCCCTTCTAGGAG
The DNA here is from genome assembly GCA_020510985.1 of Pholidichthys leucotaenia. Lineage (NCBI taxonomy): Eukaryota > Metazoa > Chordata > Actinopteri > Cichliformes > Pholidichthyidae > Pholidichthys > Pholidichthys leucotaenia. Next base: position 418,946,481 of record CM035842.1, read on the forward strand.
CCGCAGCTGACAGCAGTTATGTCCGGGGTCGAGTGGCTGTCGCGAGCTCTACTGTGTTTCCTGTCACCACCTTCAGGCATGTGGCGGCGGCAGTGAGATTGATGGTGAGGACTTCAGGGCTACGAAGCTTTCCCGTGCTCGACGCCTTCCTCGTCTCGATCTCCGATCTGGAGCGGCGAATCCTGGGTTTCCCCCTCGCTTCGTCCCCTGGGAGTAGTCGTCATCACATCGCCGAGTCACCTCTGCACGAACCTCGTCCGGATCCAGTTCTGGGTCATCGTCAGGACCGTTCCTCCCACGCAGCTGTCATCCCTTCGCCTCGTCAGTGTGGAGATCCTACAGCCTCGTCCCCTGAGCCTCGTTCCCCCGCTGTCATTCCTGGACATTCGGGCTGGCTCACCCCGGCTGTTTCCCCCTCCTCCTCGACGCGCTTCCTGACCGCTGTGTGTGCCTGGAATCCCGGCCTGGTGAGCTCTCTGCTGGAGACAACGCGAGCGATCCTCAGACGAATTCCCGGGGGGTCCTCCGTTATCGCCGGGCGGGGAGAGGAAGAAGCAGATTCCACTACAGCAGGCGATACTCAACCTCCAGGGGGCAGGCAAGTCATTGTTTTTTCACACCTGCTTAATGATTTGCTCTGTCACATCCCTGGAGGAGAAGTTCAGGGTTCGCAGCTCCCTGAACTCTCCCCACCTGCTGTAACCTGTTTTCCTAATCCCGCATCCTCTGTGTCTCTCTCCGCCGAGCGGTCCCCGGCTCCGGGTCAACGTGGTGGGATATGGAGAGGGCCTGTGGTTCCGCAGCTACATTGCGGACGGAGGAGGGGGACTGACTGCTGCGTGGAGTCTACGCTGACGACTGAGCGTCCCTGGGTCTCCACGGAGGAGCGGTTCGGTCCAGCGGGACGAGATTCTTCTGGCTTCACGCCGAGTGGATCGTCGGCGGGGTTACCTGAGCTGGAGGAATCTCAAGCTGCGCTGACCATCGTGCTGGCTGCGGGGCCCGACGCGGCTAGATGGGAGCCTGACAACGACCTCCTGACGACGGATCCTGGATCTTCGCAGTCCTGGACGGCGTCAGAACCCGAGATCAGGCGAGTGCTCTCCTTTCTTTTCTTTCTTTTTATCCCCGAGCACTTCAGCCTATCTCCAGGGGAGACGAGCAGGGTGCAGCCGCCCGCTGCGTCTGAGCTCGTCTCGCCGGGTTCTGGCGCTGCCGGTGATCCTGATCCCGGTTCTGTTTTCTCTTCTGAGCCTTCTTCCAGGGTCACCGGCGAGGAGTTGCTGTTCCTCGTGGTGCTGGAGGGTCCGGGTTCAACGTTGGAGGTCGGTTCTGGTGCAGTGTCCAACGTGGGTTCGCCCGAGACCCAATCGGGGTCCAACGTGGGTTCGCCTGAGGCCCGATCGGGGTCCGACGTGGGTGCTGCCCCAGTGTTGTCCAGGTCCGGTGAGGAGGTGGCCGTTTCCCTGAGGCCCGCCGCCCTCGTCATCGGCTCTCCCCTGAGCCTCTTCCACCGGGATCCGCTCTGACCCTTCGTCCGTCTCAACGGTCCTGGTGGTTGAGTGATGCGGGTCGACGACCCGACCCGCAAAACTTTCGGTTCGGTGATCTGGTTCCCCCCACTGGTCTGTGTTTCCCTCTGGGCAGCCTGGTTCGGCTGCCGGTGGACTGGATTCCTGGGATCTGGGTCCAGAGTTCGCCGTCCGAACACTTCTTCCCCTGATTCGCCAGCTGGACAATGGGCGGGGAGATCTCCGGAGCCATCTCGGCCATTTTTGGACTCTGCCTGCCATACACCTCGGGTGTCACTTTTTCTTTTATCGTTATTAAGGTCACTTGGGTGTAATGTCTGTCCTGTTGGTGGATGTGTATTTATAGTGCTGTGCGTTTTCCTTCCCTCGTACCCAGCATTTTATTTTTTGTACCATGTTTTTAGTCTCGTTTTTGCATTGTAGAGTTATGTTTTGTTCCCTTTCAGACCATACTCTGCAGTTGCCCATTCATTCCAGTCACTTTCATTTCTTTAGGTGACTGTGGGTATTTATATATTCATGTGTGTGGGTTTTTCTTTGCCTGCACTCAGTATTTCTTTTTTATGCCCTGTTGGTTCATTATAGAGTCATGTGCCTTGTTTTCCGTAACACCATGCTCTGTAATTGTCCATTTGTTCCAGTCACCCTCACTTTTCTTGGTGACTGTGTGTATGTACTTATATTGGTGCTGTGTATTGTGTTTTCCCTTTATTTGACCATACTCAGCATTTTTTGCCCTGTACCTTTTTGGTGGTTCTTTTTTTTTTTTTTCTTGCTCTGGGTCACGCATGGTTGGTACTCTCTGGGTAGTATGTAACCGGCGTGCTGACCCAGTTCTTCTCCCCATCTGTACCTGGGTTAATTGTTCTGTTGTCAGTATTGTATTTGGGTTTTTCTTTCCCGCTACCCTACATTGCCCCATTGGTGTTGTCCTTCCCTTGGCTTCTTCCCCTCCGGTCCGCCTCCCTTCCTCCCACCCTAGGTGGGGGGGGGGGGGGGGCTGGGATGTTCCTGGTCGTTCAGGAGCCCGACCTTGAGGGAGGGGCTCTGTCACCATGGGTTGAGATGCCGTCTCGGCACTGAGCCCATGTTTTCCCTCATCCCTGCCTCCCATTGAGCAGCGTCTCAGCTGGCCCCCAGCTGGCAGCATTATGGACGGCTGGGGCCAATTAGTCTTCATCAGCTGGGGCGCTGCCAATGAGGATAAATAGGAGCAGCCTCGATGACTCGGGGCTGCGACATAAGCACTGCTAGGCTGAAGCCCCTTCGTCTGGTGTCAGCCTCAACTCCCCTTGCAGCATTCCTGTGTTTGTATCCCGCTGTGAGGATGTACGTCTTGCTACCCCCACGTCCGGTACGAGCTGCTTACCTCTGCGCTGTGCAACCTGTGAGTGTACCTCTGCATGAGTATCTGTGCTCTCCTCATCCCTTATCCTTTACCCAAAATAAACCATCTCGACTCACTGGCTTGCCCCTGGCTCTGATTGCCCGGCTCCCTAGAGCCGGATATGACAGATTTCACTGCTGAAAGAACTCAGTAGCTTGGTTGTCGATGAGAACTGTTTCATTCCGGGGTCAATCCAAATTAATTAAAAAGGTTGTAAGTGAGTGCATTGAATCTATTGAGAACATTTTTGACTTGATTTTGATTCAGGACCCAGTGGCGGATGTGACAGAGAACACCGAGACAGGATGCAATGTTTGCAAATTTATTGAAACAGCATGTGGAGGCTCTGGAAGTTATCAGTCCTATGGGGAAGATGAACAGTAGAGTTAAGTATTCTGTGATTAAATGGATAGGTAATTGTGCTGAGAGTCTTTGCTTGAGGTTAGATGAAAGGATTACGGCAGTTTCCACTTCTTCAAGGGGACATAGAGGAATCAACGCTGAGGGATGGATTGGGTGAGTATGTTTGTCCACTTATAGAACAGAACAGAATAGAATTGAATAGGCTTTATTGTCATTGTACAGTAGTACAGTACAGCGGAATTGTGGTGCTTCACCAGGCTACTGCGCAATAAAGTAGGAGAGAAGGATTTGATGAAACACAGTTTCAGAACACATGATTAAACACACGACTGAAATACAAATAAAATAAAAATAAAGTAAAAATAAAAATGGTGCAGGATTGTTGAAATATACACAGGTAAGGTAGAGGCTTCGTGGGTGGAACTATGTACATACATAAGAGTGCAGACACACAATTGAACACACAATTGAATAAAATGGCCAAGGATTATGGAAAATATAAACAGTAGTGGTTTCATGGATGGGTCAATGAACACGAAAGTGCAGAGTGCAGAGACAGGTGAGTTATTGTGAAGGTCCTCAGTTCTGAGCACGTGGGTGTTCAGAGGGTGGGGGGTGGGGCCTCTGACTGTCTGCAGATCGGATGGCCCAGTGGATGAAACTGTTTTTCAGTCTGGAGGTTTGGGACCTGATCGATCTGAACCGCCATCCAGAGGGAAGCAGGTCAAACAGGTGGTGGGCGGGATGTGAGGGGTCTCCTGTGATGGCCTTGATCCTTCTGAGACAGGAGGATCTGGAGATGTCTTCCAGGGAGGGCAAAGGGCTGCCGATAATTTTTTGAGCGGTGTTGATGACCCGCTGTACAGCCGTTCTGTTCTCGGCGGTGGAGCCGGTGTACCACACACCCAGACAGTAGATGAGAACCCTCTCCACTGAGCAGTGGTAGAAGGCCAGCAGCAGCTTCTGGTCCAGGTTGTTTTTCCTCAGGACACAGAGGAAGTGCAGCCGCTGCTGGACTTTCTTTACCAGGGCCTTGGTGTTGACAGACCAAGAGAGCTCAGAGGAGATGTGGGTGCCCAGGAACCTGAAGGCGGGGACGTTTTCCATGCGGTCGCCATTTATGAGGAGAGAGGGTTGTCTTGCCTCTTCTTCATGAAGTCCAGTATGAGTTCTTTGGTTTTTTTGGACATTCAGTTTCAGGTTGTTTGCTTGGCACCGCAGCAGCAGATCCTCTACCTCTGCCCTGTATGCCTTCTCATCGTCATTGGTGATGAGCCCAACCAAGATGGTGTCGTTGGCATACTTCACAATGATGGTGGTTGTGTAGATTGGAATACAGTCAAAGGAGTATAAGGAGTACAGTACAGGGCTTAGCACACAGCCTTGGGAGGAGTCGGTGCTGAAGGACAGTGTGGAGGAATGGTGGGGGCCAAGTCTGACTGTTTGTGGTTTGTTGGTGAGAAAGTTTTTTATCCAGGGGCAGGTGGAGGGGTGGGGGGTGGGGGGTCTGGAGAAGGTGCAGTTTGTTTATCAGGATGTCCAGGATGATGGTGTTGAAAACTGAGCTGTAGTCCACAAAGAGCATCCTTACATAGCTCCTTGAGTTCTTCAAGTGGCTCAGCGCTCTGTGGAGAGTGGTGGCGATGGCCTCTTCTGTAGACCGGTTCTCCCTGTAGGTGAACTAGTGGGGGTAGAAGGAGAGGGTAAGACAGTCCCTGATGTGCTAGGACACCAGTCGCTCAAAACACTTCATGACTACAGACGTGAGTGCTATGGTCTGTAGTCATTCAGGCTGTCAATTGTGGACTTTTTGGGGATGGCAATGATGGTGGATTTCTTGAGGCAGGAGAGGATGGTGGCATGCATCAGGGAGAGGTTGAACAGCTTAGTGAGGATCCTGCCAGCTTGTCTGCACATCCTTTGACCACCGTTCCTTGGGTGCTGTGTGGACCAGCAGCTCTGTGAGGGTTCACTGCTCTCAGTGGCCTCCTTACCTCGTGCACCGGTGGGGGTGGGGGGGGGGGATGGAGGAGAGGGGAGGATGGGGAAAGGGGGGAGGAGGAGGAGAGCAGGGAGGAGGAGGGGACGAGTTGGGGGGAGGTGTGCTCAAACCGGGCAAAGAAGCTGTTAAGTTCCTCTGCCAGAGTGATGCTGCCGTCTGGTGTTGGGGGGCCCTGGCCCATGTAGTTGGTGAGGGCCTGGATGCCTCTCCACATCTGTCGGGGGTTGTTGTCTGTTTAGAAGCCCTCTACTTTTCTCCTGTAGGCATTCTTAGTATGTTTTATGCCTCTCCCCAAGTTGGTTCTGGCAGTGTTGTAGAGAGAGAGGTCCCTCTGCCTAAACGCTGAGTTACGGGCTCTGATCAGAGCCTGGACTTCACTGGTCATCCAGGGTTTGCGGTTTGGAAAAAAAACAGGATTTGTTTGGCGACTGTCACTTTTTTCTATACAGCATTTGATGTAGAAAAGAACAGACTCGGTGTAGGAGTCCAGGTCCTGCTGTTCAAAGATGCTCCAATCAGTGCAGGCAAACCAGTCTTGTAGCTGGAGGACAGCATTTTCAGGCCGGATTTTAATTGTTTTTTTAGTTGGGGGGGACTCTTCCTGATGGAGGTGTAGGAAGTGATTAGAGAAGCAGGGAGAGATGGTCTGATTGTCCAAGGTGGAGGAGGGGGGTGGCTCTGTAGGCATGCTTAATGTTGCTGTAACCATGATCCAGTGTTCTTTCCCCTCCCATGGGACACTTAACATGTTGGTAGAATTTGGGGAATACAGTCTTTAAGCATGCTTAGTTAAAATCCAGGATGACTATATCCCCATCCATAGAGTACAAGGGCCCACTGTCATAACCCGAGTGTCGGTTCTGGCCACACTCGGGTCTCATATCTTTTTTTTCCCTGGCTTTGGCAGCTGAGGATTCCTTCCAACTCCCCGGGCTCTTATTGTGAAGGCGCCCGGGGGAGCTCCCTGCTGTCAAAGTCAGCTGCTGCTCTGCTGTCATTAGAAGCAGCCGTGCCGCGTTGGGGTCATTAGCCGCCAGAGATATAAGCGGGTGCTAAATGTCCTCCAACGCGGCAGTCTCTGTTATGTTCTCCTGTTATGTCCACCTGTTACGATCATCTGCTATATTCAGCTACGTTCTGATGGTGCTCCTATATGCTCAGGTATGTTCCTGGTTGCCTAGCTCATCTTTGTTAACGTTGTCGTCTGGCGCATCGGGTGTTCCCCGGCTCAGACTTCACCCAGCCACTGTATGTGTTCTGTGTGTGTTCGTCCTTCTCAATAATAAAATACCACTGCAAACTCACTGGTGACTGAGGCGTCTTGTGACGGTCCGTGAGGGCCGTCGTGACACCCACAAAATGGCAAGTTGATGATCTGAACTCAAAAACTTACCAAGGCTTCACGTGGTTGGTACTTGGACTGGAAACCGGGAATACCAGGTGGCATGGTGGCACAGTGGTTAGCACTGTTACAGCACAGCAAGAAGGTTCCTAGCTCAAAACTGTAGCCTGGCAGGGAGAAGGGTGCTTAAAGATACACTCCGGCAGCTCTAAAACCACCTCAAAAACAAATGTCTATTGCCCAAAATAGTATATTGTGGCTTTTTATACACAATAAAAAAAAACCTTTTTCATCACTTTAGAATTGCTTGGAAAGAGCTTTTACATCTTCCACCTACTTAAGTATGTGCAAATCTATGACTATTCTAACTACTAACTAACCTACACTTAAATAGCGCTTTTCTAGTCACAAAGACCACTCAAAGCACTTTCACTAGTACTAACCCTCTATTCTAAGGGCCTATAGGAAACAGATATCTAGGGACAACTTAGAACAGCCAATTAAACTAACATGCATGTCTTTGGATTGTGGGAGGAAACCGGAGCCCCCGGAGTAAACCCATGCAGCACAGGGAGAACATGCAAACTCCACACAGAAAGGTTCCAACCCCTGCCAGCCTGGGGAGTTGAACCAGGAACCTTCTAGCTGTAAGGCAACAGTGCTAACCACTGCACCACCGTGCTGCCAATTCTATTTAGCTCCACCCATACTCCCACCCACCAGTAGCGGGAAGAAGAGGACATTGGACTCGGAGAAAATGATCCAACTTGAGGAAGTAAAAGTGTAGGTGAACCTGCTGAAGGATCCTTTTCGGTGGAGCGGAGAGTCACTTCCCAGCCACACATGGAGGTTGGAGGGCTCCCCACTGGTCTCTGGTTGCTCACTTGCCAAGGGTCTCCCCAGCTTGCTCCAAGTCTCTCCCGCTTTGGAGTGAAGGAGGCAATCCGGAGGATGCGGCATCCTGTCTGCGGCTGAAGCTCACTGGGTGCCAATGGTCCATTGCGCCCACCCACTGCTGTGGAACCATGACCACAGCGTGCGCACCCTCACTGGCTCGCCTCAGCTTTTGTGCCACACACCCCAGGGAGGGAGACCTCTGCGGCTGTCTTCCCCGGCAGGCCCACGCACAATGGACTATCGACACCCAGCGAGGTCCGGCGGCAGACAGGGCGCCATGCCCACTGGCTCGCCTCCTTCACCCCCAAGCAGGAGAGACCTGGAATGAGCCGGGGATACCTTCGGTGAGTGGGTAACCAGAGACCGGCAGGGAGCCCTCGAGCCTCAACGCGGGTCTGGGCAGCATCTGTCCGCTCTACTGAGAATGAACCTTAAGCCCCAGCCGTTGCGCCACATACCCCGGGATGGGGCTCTGTGGCTGTCTCCGCTGGAATACAGGGTATAATGCAGGCTGCAAACCTATGTCCTCTCTCAGGTATTTCAGCAGGGACACAGGGTTTTCCAAATAAATTTAATCATTGCTATCATTTTTTCATGTCTGGGTAAGACATGTAATTTAAAAGAAGAGGATATATTACTCATCCAGCAAAAAACTGAACACGTATAATCTGCCATCTTTTTCAGATAAGAAAAGCTCCTCCCTCTCCCCCTGAGGGAGTGAACTCAGGTCTGTAGCCATGCCCTGTGCTTAGCCTTATTGGTTAAAACATTAACCAATCAGGTTTAGCAGGAATACTTGCATAGCTAGAAACGTTCCGTCCAAAGTCCTCTTTTTTGAGGGGTCAGAGCTTAACTGGAAATTGACAGCAGAAAAACACAGACTTGAGACTTGGAACAGAATTTTCTCTTAATATGTCTTGTAAGTCACAAAAAAATCTTGTTACTGACATGTTAACAACAGAAAAATGTGATTTTTGCTGGTCACTTTAAGGTCAATGGTCAGGAGATCTGAGCTCTCTCGGGGTGATTACGTCATGCCAGAATGAACTACTCCATTATGGACAGTCTAGCTGATCTCAGTGATCTCTCAACGATACTTCACCACCCCCCTGTAAAGGTGGTATAAAGAATAAAGGAGTGATGCAGTTACTTTGACTGGTCTTTGAGATTAGAAAAAAGCACTATATAAATACAGGTCCAAGTCCTGTTCTGGTTATGAAGAACAATCAAACATGCCAAATCAATACAGAAAAGCTTCAGTCACTCTGCAGTGAAATGCATCAATCACCTGAAGCACAACCACTTCAGCATCCCACACTTTAATCTGTTTAAATTGATTTGCATCATCAAATCTATCTAATATACAGAATTCCTTTATTAATGGTCAAGAAACAGCTGCAGGGAGAAGTTCTGTAGACCTGCCCTTTGCACATACAATGTACAAATGTATAGGCCTCTATGTACAGCATCCATGGACATACATGTGCTCATGAAATAAGGTGAACACAAAAAGGCCAGCATGGTCATATACGTACATGTACACGTTTCAAGGAAAGGAAAAATAAAAAACTGACTTTAAACTAAAACAACCCAATAACTACAATTCAATTAGAACATTATTTCCTCTATTTGGCTCACAGTATGCACTTATTATTATTACATACATACTGTAGATTTGGATATGTAATATCCAAAAGATTACAGTTGTGTCCTTGTCCCTTCTCATTAATTCAAATGTTCATAAAACAGAACAGTAGGAAGAAATGTGCTTTGTTTCCCAGCAGCCATAGACCATGCCCTTTGGTTCTTATTTCAATCTGACACAATGATATGAACTCATTAAAGCCTTTTTCCGAATTGCTAAAACACTAATCCAATTCTCTCAACCAATTTCTCAGTTCCTTAAACCCGTTTATTAAACCCATCACTCCTGGCACAGCCTAATTGCTTTCACATGGTTAGACACAATTTGTAAATCTGTAACACACAAAACTGAGTTGATTTTCACCCTCCCCCCCAACCCCCTGGCACAATTTCCAGCTCGGTTTTGCAAAACTACATAGAAAGACCCATCCTCAGGGAATGTGTACTATACAGTAGGGGGAAAGCCTTTTATATGAAACTATCATCTCATTGGTGCAATACTGCTTCATGATGGCAGAGACAATAAAAGTAATGAAACAGCACCATGCAGTGGTTGTGAAAATAAGTGCATGCAGCAAGATGGGAAAGAAAGTGACAAAACAGTTTTAAACTGAAACCCTCACTAACCGTTACTGTAAGGCGTGCCTTGAGAACACATGAGTGTTCCTAGAATTTTGTCATAGAAATTATTGTTCGAGTATTAAAGAATCAACCCGTCATTGTCTATTGTCTGCTTTAATCTTCTACAAGAGAGACAAATGGTCACACTGAGTCCACAGAAGTGGGTGAGAAAGTCTGTCTCAGTGGAGTGAACACTTCACTTATATACACACATCCACTGGAGGCCATAAAACAGTAAAACACACACACGTCTCTGTTCCATTGATCAGTGACAGACAAGCACCATACAGGAAACCAGTCAACCCCCTCCAGCTCTCCCCATCCTGGCTAATAAACCTTACAAATCCCTTGACCAGAATTCTGGTTTGCAACACGCAATACCCTCCTAATCAGAGAGTATTTAGCGGGAGGAGGGGGTGTGTGTGTCTGGTATAATCCCATACTGGACGGGGTACACCGGATCCAAGTTTTTCTTCTGCCAAGAGGTCATGTCATCAGCAGGGTTTATTTGTCCATCTGGAAAGATTACACAGAAATTACTCATCGGATTTTAATGAAATTTTGACCAGAGGTGGCCCTTGGCCTATGGATGAACTCATTAGATTGTGGAGGTGGCCCAAGAGTGTATACCTCCACCAAGGCCCTATCTTGTCGAAAAGTTTTAACAGGATTGTGCAAAAACTACTGGACAGACTTGGATTAACTTTTCAGCAGAGGGGGGGCACCTGAGGCATGGATTACCCTGTTAGATTTGGGAGGTAATCCATGAGCGCAAACTTCCACCAAGGTCCTATCTCAAAATGTACGAAAGGATGAAGGTATGGAGGGACCGTGTGGCATCCAGGAAGGGATCCATCCTTCACTCATAGAGACCCTACCAGGGGAACATTGCCTCCAGCAACGAAGCTCCTGGGTTCATTACCCAGCTCCACCCCTCCACCATGATAAGGTTTTGGGGTGATGAGACCACAGAGGAATCTAAATAACTTGATATCTGAGGTTTGAGGGAGCAGATAAGTATACTAGTATTCACCAACTAGTATTCACTAGTTGGAAAGAAACAGGTCACTATATACCTTTTTAGCATGAGTGATAATAGTTTATTAGTAATTTATAAACCCTTATTTACATCTACTGAAAACTAGCTATAAACATTTGGTGAGGGTAGTTGTTATGAATTTTTTATTTTATTAATAAATATCCCTTCCAAATCTGGTGAAGGAATAAGGTGTGGAGTCAAAGATGTCTGTCTGTATTATTTATTCTTGATCAAGAGAATGATTTCATGCAGCAGCTCAGCAGAAATGTTCACAGTCAAAATGGTACGGGTAGATTTTATACCTTGGATCAAACAAAGATGATATGTTTTGAGAATGTTCTGTGGGAGTACCGAGCCTAGCTGTCTCCCAGGACTGACCTTGACAGGCCAGAGTCTCAGTGTCTAAAGAAGAAACATGATATACTGTGTCTAGGAATATAATTACAGGGACACAGCGTAACATTAACTGAAAAAATGAGGAAATCTTTTGCATAGTCTTATTGTAAAGTTAGGCTAGGCGATATGGATCAAAAATTATATCTCGATACAATAATTCAGTATCTCGATAATTGATACAGTATATCTCGATCAAAAAAAAACTGTATGTGTTATGTAAACTGGAAAGAATGTTGAATAAATTATTTTGGCATAAAAATCACTAGCAGATAACTTAAATAGTAGTATGCATATGTAAATTTATACAGTAGGTAGCACATATATATATGAGATGGTGCCTGACCATTGCCTCCTTCACCCAGTGGCCAGCGTGGAATGGCTCTAGGGTTTATTTGGGTCTACTCAAAGCTTAATTTTTGTTTTTGTTTCCCCCCATTTTTTTTAATTATTGCCAGACCAGTGAAGCAAACAATAAAGGTTGTGGTTGTTTTCTTACTTGATTGTTTTTTTGGCAGCTTTAAAAAGATGTCAGTTACAAATTGTGGAAAAATGCAATTCTGTCAACAAATACTTTCAGCATGGATTAACAGGTTGAATATATGTTAAATATTTAAATACTTGTTTGGTATAATGTAGCTTCCACTAGGGTGGTGAAGCGTGAGTGGAGATTTGACTTTTTTCACATGGTCATTTGCCGCCATCTGGTGTTCTTATTCTGTCAATACAATCACACTCTGAACATTGTGCTGCACAGTTTTGTGGACAGTGAAGTACATTGTCACTTCAGCAATACACTCATAAATTTGCAATTTTTCGATATAAAATTTGATTTTTTTTCTATAGAATTTACAGCTTTTTTTCTTTTACATTTTGATGATTTTTCTAGTACATGTGCTGTTATCATCTCACTGATATACTTTATTGTCCCGAATAAACCATCCTTACAGTCTTTATGGGGATAGACGGCAGATTAACTGAGGGGAGGATTATGGATCATTTTGCTGAGAAAGGTAATGCTTTTTTAAAATTTTTTGCAAAGATTTATTTATAGAAATGGTGGTTTAAAATTGTATTAATTGAAAGTAAGACATACAGTTAGGCCCAGAAATATTTGGACAGTGACAAAATCTTCATGATTTGGGCTCTGCATGCCACCACATTGGATTTGAAATGAAACAACTACAACAGAATTGAAGTGCAGACTTCAAGGTTTAATTCAAGGAGTTGAACAAAAATATATGATTAAACATGTAGGAATTGTAGCTATTTTTATACAAACGCTCCTCATTTCAGGGGCTCAAAAGTAATTGGACAAATAAACATAACCCTAAGTAAAATGTTACTTTTCAATATTTTGTTGAGAATCCTTTGCAGGCAATGACTGCCTGAAGTCTGGAACCCATGGACATCACCAAACGCTGGGTTTCCTCCTTTGTGATGCTTTGCCAGGCCTTTACTGCAGCTGTCTTCAGTTGTTGCTTGTTTGTGGGTCTTTCTGCCTTAAGTTTTGTCTTGAGCAAGTGAAATGCATGCTCGATTGGGTTGAGATCTGGTGATTGACTCAGCCATTGCAGAATATTCCACTTCGTTGCTTTAAAAAAACTCCTGGGTTGCTTTTGCAGTATGTTTTGGATCATTGGTGAAGCGCCGTCCAATCAACTTTGCTGCATTTGGCTGAATCTGAGCAGGAAGTATATCCCTATACACTTCAGAATTCATCCGGCTACTTCTGTCTTTTGTCACATCATCAGTAAACACAAGTGACCCAGTGGCATTGGAAGCCATGCATGCCCATGCATCACGCTGCCTCCACCATGTTTTACAGAAGATGTGGTGTGCTTCGGATCATGAGCTGTTCCAATTCTTCTCCAAACTTTCTTCTTCCCATCATTCTGGTACAGGTTGATCTTCGTCTCATCTGTCCAAAGAATGCTGTTCCAGAACTGGGCTGGCTTCTTCAGGTGTTTTTTGGCAAAGTCAATTCTGGCCTTTCTATTTTTGAGGCTGATTCATGGTTTTCACCTTGTGGTGAATCCTTTGTATTTACTCTCATGAAGTTTTCTCTTTATGGTAGACTTAGATACTGATACACCTACTTCCTGGAGAGTGTTCTTCACTTGAGTGGATGTTGTGAAGGAGTTGTTCTTCACCATGGAAAGGATTCTGTGATCATCCACCACTGTTGTCTTCCGTGGACGTCCAGGCCTTTTTGAGTTCCCAAGCTCACCAGTGCACTCTTTTTTTCTCAGAATGTACCAAACTGTTGATTTGGCCACTCCTTACATTTCTGCTATCTCTCTGATGGATTTCTTCTTTTTTTTCAGCCTCAGGATGGTCTGTTTCACCTCCACTGAGAGCTCCTTTGACCGCATGTTGTGTGTTCACAGAAACAGCTTCCAAATGCAAACGCCACACCTGGAATCAACTCTAGACCTTTTAACTGCTTAACTGATGACAGGTTAATGAGGGAAGAGCCCATGCAGCCTTGTTATTTTATTTTAATTTTTTTTTGCAGCCTTCTGAGTCAATTGTCCAATTACTTTTGGTCCCTTGAAAAAGAGGCGGCTACATATTAAAGAGCTGTAATTCCTAAACCCTTGCTCCAATTTGGATGTGAATACTCTCAAATTACAGCTGAGAGTCTGCACTTTAAGCCCACAGTGATTATATAATTGTATCCTGAATATTTTTTCGTAAACAGTTAAAATAACAAAATTTGTGTCACTGTCCAAATAGTTTTGGGCCTAACTGTATAAGAAAAGAGTTTACCAAAAGCCAGTTTAGAAAGCTTGGGATCAGTCCGCCAAGGTCTCCGCCTTTGACCGCCACCTAATCCACATAGCACCAGATCCCCATGATCCCTCCTGCAGGTGGTGAGCCCACTAGAGGGCGGACTCATGTAACTCCTTCGGGCTGAGCCCGGCCCGGTCCCATGGGTGGAAACCCGGCCACCAGACGCTAGCCTTCAAGCCCCTCCCCCAGGCCTGGCTCCAGGGTGGGGCCCCGGTAACCCCATACCGGGCGGGGTACACTGAATCCTTGATATACAATTTATCATGAGAGTCTGTTGGATCGTTCTTAGTCTGGCCCTTCACCTAGGACCAGTTTGTCTTGGGAGACCCTATCAGAGGCAAATTGCCCCGGACAACATAGCTCCTGGGATCACTGGGGAACACAAACCACCAGCTCTTTACCCTCTCGAGAATTCTTGAGGGTTCGTGGGAGTTTGCCCAACCAGTTTACATGTGTTTTGTGGACTTGGAGAAGGCATTTGACCGCGTCCCTCGTGGATTTTTGTGGGGGGTGCTTCGGGAGTATGGGGTATCGGGCTTGTTGTTACGAGCTATTCAGTCTCTGTACGACCGTTGTGAGAGTTTGGTTCATATTGCCAACACTCGGTCGGAGTCATTCCCAGTGAGAGTTGGACTCCACCAGGGCTGCCCTTTGTCACCGATCCTGTTCATAATTTTTATGGACAGGATTTCTAGGTGCAGCCAGGGAATGGAGGGTGTCATGCTTGGTGACCACAGGATCTCATCTCTATTGTTTGCAGATGATGTTGTCCTGTTGGCTTCATCCAGCAATGACCTACAGCTCTTGCTGGGACGGTTTGCCGGTGAGTGTGAAGCGGCTGGGATGAGAATCAACACCTCCAAGTCCGAGTCCATGGTCCTCAGCCGGAAAAAGGTGGCTTGTCCTCTCCGGGTTGGGGACAGGCTCCTGCCCCAAGTGGAGGAGTTTAAGTATCTTGGGGTCTTGTTCACGAGTGAGGGGAAAATGGAGCGAGAGATCGACAGACGGATTGGAGCAGCATCTGCAGTGATGCGGACGTTGTACCGGTCTGTTGTGGTGAAGAGGGAGCTTAGTTCTAAGGCAAAGCTGTCGATTTACCAGTCAATCTACGTTCCTACTCTCACCTATGGTCACGAGCTTTGGGTAATGACCGAAAGAACGAGATCGCGGATACAAGCGGCTGAAATGAGCTTTCTCCGTAGTATTGCTGGACTCACCCTCAGAGATAGGGTGAGGAGCTCAGTCATCCGGGAGAGGCTCAGAGTAGAACCACTGCTCCTCCACATTGAAAGGAGTCAGTTGAGGTGGTATGGGCATCTGATTAGGATGCCTCCTGGACGCCTCCCACTTGAGGTGTTTCAGGCACATCCAACTGGGAGGAGACCCCGGGGCAGACCCAGGACTCGGTGGAGAGACTATGTCTCCCAGCTGGTCTGGGAACGCCTTGGTATCCCCTCTGAAGAGCTGGAGCAGGTGGCTGGGGAGAGGGAAGTCTGGGCTTCTCTGCTTGAACTGCTGCCTCCGCGACCCGGACCTCCGGAAAAGCGGTAGAAGATGGATGGATGGATGGATGGATGGATGTATAAGATAAGATACGATAAGATAAGCCTTTATTAGTCCCACAATATGGAAATTCCAGGACTGCAGCAGCAAGGGGATAGCAGCACTCAGAGCAATAGTAAAAAAGATAATAAGATAAGACACTGAGATGTCACCATCTCAGTGTCTGTTCCCTGGATGTTTACCGGTGCTGTGGGGGGTTGTCCTCGTCTGCAGCAGTCCACCACCATTTCCTTGTTTTTTCTCGAATTGATCTGGAGACAGTTCTACAGGCACCAGTCCACAAAGTCCTGAATAAATCCTCTGTACTCTGCATCATCCCCATCAGAGATTAGGCCGACGATCACAGAGTCATCAGAGAACTTCTGTAGATGGCAGTGTGGTGTGTTGGGTGTAAAGTCAGTAGTGTAGAGGGGGAACAAGAAGGGAGAAAGAACTGTTCCCTGGGTGCCCCCGTACTGCAGATGATGGTGTCAGACACACAGTCCTGGGTTCTCACAAACTGTGGCCAATCTGTGAGGTAGTCCAGGATCCAAGATGACAGGTGTAGCTCCACCTGTCTGGTGCTGGTCCACTCAGCAGCTTGTCTCTCAGGATCACTGGTTTGGATGGTGCTGAAAGCACTGGAGAAATCAAAGAACATGATCCTCACAGTGCTCCCAGGCTTTTCCAGGTGGGACAGGGAATAAAGATCACTGCATCCTCCACCTCGATGCCATGCTGGTAGGCAAAATGAAGTGGGTCCATCGCTGGTCCCACCAGGGAGTGGAGGTTGGCAAGGAGCAGCGTCTCCAAGGTCTTCATTAAGTATGATGTGAGGGCCACTGGTCTGTAGCTGTTCAGGTCCTTGGGGTGCAGAGTCTTTGGCATGGGTACCACACCGGATGTTTTCCACAGCTGTGGTACCCTCCCTGCTTCAGGCTCAAGTTGATGATGTGTTCCACGATCCCACACAGCTGGTCTAAGCAAGACTTGAGGAGCCTCGAGCTGATGCTGTCCGGACCCGCATCCTTCCTCACCTTGATCTTCCTCAGCTCAGCTCTCACCTGGGTCTTAGGGAGGGTCAGTCTGGGGCAGGAGGGCTGTGTGTTGGGAGGGGGGAGTGTTGGGTCTGTGAGGGGAAAAACAGTAGGGGGTGTGCACTGAGAAATGTAAGTGGGGGTGGAGGGGGGCAGTGGACAGGGGGATAAGATAAAGGTGGAGGCAGCAGGGGTTGGTGGGCAGGCGGAGAATAGGGTGGTTGGTCAAACCTGTTAAAGAAATGGTTCAGGTCGTACACCTACTCCCTACCCCCCATGGCCTGGGAGAAGGTATCTTGGTGCCCAGAGATGGTTTTGAGGCCTCTCCAGACACTGCTGACATCACTCTGCTTCAGATTGTCCTCATCTTCTTCTTCTAACTGTCCTTCCCCTCTCTAATCTTCCTCCTTAGCTCCCTCTGTACGGATGTCAGCGCTTCCCTTTTTCCGAACCTGAAGATCCTTTTCTTCTCCAGTCAGCAGTGGCTTTATTTCAGGGTTGATGCAGGGTTTGTTGTTTGAGAAACACCGTATGGTCTTTGTGGGTACGGTGTTGTCCACACAGAAACTGATGTAATCCAGTGGTGTCCAATCATGTGCCATGGAGGGCCAAGACCCTGCAGGTTCTCTCTTCTAGCCAGTCTCTTCAGCAGGTGTTTTCACTGATCAGCAATCAGTGGGAAGAAGGTCAGTGAAACCTGCTGCTGAAGACACTGGTTGGAGATGAATGTCAATGTCAACTTTATTTACAGTATATAGCACACTTAAAAAAAAAAATCAAGGTTGGCCAAAGTGACTTACACATGATAAAATATTAAAATAACATATGATAAAAGACATATGTAACAGAAAAAAAAATTGGCCTCTCACCCAAAGATGCTGGGATAGGCTCCACCCCCCGCGACCCGAAAAGGATTAAGCGGAAGAAGATGAATGAATGAATAATACAAGCTATAAAAAAACACAGGGACCACTACATAACATGACCTGTATGACTCAAACTGAACGTGAATTAAAAGCCAGCTTAAAAAGATGGTTTTAAGTTGTGATTTAAAAGTCTGTAAGGATTCTGCGGTGTGTACATGTATATATGGAGGGGCACGTTGTTCCATAATCTAGGGGCTCCCACTGCAAAGGCCCTGTCACCTCTCTGTTTTAATTTAATTTCAGGCCGCACTAAAAGCAGCTGGTCAGATGACCTTAATGCTCGAGCAGGAGAAGAAAAGTCCAGAAGCTCGGTTAGATAAAAAGGTGCCAAGCCATTCAAGACCTTAAAAGTAAATAAGAGAATTTTAAAATTGATGTGAAAATGGACAGGGAGCCAGTGAAGACCTGCCAGAACTGCAGTGATGTGGTCATACTTTCTAGTGCCTGTTAAAAAGCGTGCTGCAGCATTCTGGACTAACTGCAAATGGTGGATAGTGGATTTTCCTAAACCAAAATAAACTGAGTTGCAGTCGTCTAGTCTCGTGGTGATAAAAGCAAGAAAAAGTTTTTCCAGGTCTTTGTGGGGTTAATAAGTTTTGGCCTTGGCTATCTGACGTTATGTGATATAAGCTTGACAGAAAAACTGTGTTCACTTGCGTTTCCAATTTAAAAGAGCTTTCTAAAAACACACCAAGGTTTTTGACAGTTGAACAACAACGGGAGGCAAGATAATCAGGAATAACAGTAATGTCACTCAGAGACGAACATTTTTCAAGTAAAATGATTTCTGTTTTTTCTTTGTTTAATGAAGAAAATTTTGTGTCAGCCACTCACTGACCTCATGTAAACAGTCCAGTAATGGCTGCTGTAGGATGGGAGTATTAAACTGAATGGCAATGTAAATTTGATCAGCGTAACAGTGAAATGGAATGTTGTGTTTTCTGAAGATATTACCCAGGTAAAGCCTGCAGGGTCTTGGCCCTCCATGGCACATGACTGGACACCCCTGATGTAGTCTGTGATGGAGCGTGTGAGGCCGTCGATGTCCTCACCATGTGGATCCCAGAGCTGCTCCCACGCAGTGGATTCAGACCAGTCTGACATGGTGGTTTGACCCAGGGGACAGAAGACAGACTCGAGTAGTACAATTAACTCTTTATTTCACCCAAGTGTGTTGTATGAGTGCGTGTATGTACAAGTGTGGAGTGTGCTGAATGCGTGCTGGAACTGAGCAGGTCTCGCTGCTGCCCAGCAACCCTAGAGAGACAGAGCAGAGGGATTAATACTGCACTGCAGCGGGAGATGTAATAATAGTTGCCGCTTACTTGCAGGTGGTGATGTTGAGCCTCTGCTCGCTCAGCGAGCGACTGCCAGGAGGGGAGAGTGTTGCTCGGCGTCGTGAGGTGGAGGGACGACTCCAGTGCCGGGAAGGAGCTGAGCCGCCGAGAAGGGTTGATCCGCCGCCTGGAGGATCCACCTGTGCACATGGGAGAATGGCTTGGCAAGGTAAGTGCGAGAGTTGCTTACATGGCGTGGCGTGAAGAGCAGGGTCAGGCGTAGCGTCAGGCTGTGGCTGAGAATGCGGGACGTGGCTCCGTATTGCTGATAGACGACTCCGTGCTGAGCTGTCGGCAGGTCTGGCTCTTACAGCCCGCCGGGGATTAATGACAGGTGTGCGTGCAGCTGGGACTGATGACGGCCCAGCGGCCGCCATGACAGTACTCCCCCCTCTAGAGGTGCCTCCAGGCACCTGTCCCATCCTACCTGGATGCACCCAATGGAAGTCGCGGATGAGCTGCTTGTCAAGAATCAACGCTGGGCGAGTCTAGGACCTGTGTTCGGGGCCAAATCCTTCCCAATCCACCAAATACTGAAAGCCCCGACCCCGCCGGCTGACGACCAAGATGGCAGTAATCCCCCACCCCGGGTGGCTGTCGATCATCCTCGGAGGGGGAGACGCCGCAGGGGGCGGGCAAAGGGGATCGGTAACGAAAGGCTTCACCTGGGAAACATGAAAGGTAGGGCAGATGCGCATGGAAGAGGGGAGAGCTAGGCGCACAGACACAGGGTTAATTATGCGTACAGCGGGGAAAGGCCCAAAGAAACGTTTAGTCAGCTTGCATTTTTCAGCCGGTACATTAATGTTGCGAGTGGAGACCCAAATCTGCTGACCAACCTTGTATTCGGGTGCCGGTCTCCTGTGGCGGTTGGCCATCCTCGTGTTGTGCTCCGTGGTCCTGAGGGGGGCCCTGCGGGTGATGGTCCAGAGCCGGTGGCAGCCCCTGACGTGAGCCTGGACAGAAGGCACTGCCACCTCCCTCTCCTCCTCTGGGAACAGTAGTGGGTCGTACCCCAACGATGCCCTGAAGGGGGACATCCCGGTTGCCGAGGACACTGTGGAGTTGTGGGTGTATTCGATCCAAGGTAAGAAGCTGCTCCAAGAAGAGGAGCTGGATGAAATGACGCAGCGAAGGGCAGCCTCAAGCTCTTGATTCACCCGTTCGCACTGTCCATTCCTTTGGGGATGGTAACCCAATGACAGGCTCGCTGTCGACCCCAACACCTGGCAGAACGCCCTCCACACCTGGGACACAAACTGAGGGCCCCGATCCGAGACGACGTCCGAGGGGATTCCGTGAAGACGGACAACATGCTGCACCAGCAGGTCCGCCATCTCCCGCGCTGTCGGCAGCCCCCAAAGGAGCACGAAGTGGGCCGCCTTGTAGAAGTGATCAATGATTGTCAGGACTGTGGTGAACTGGTTGGAGGGGAGGAGGCCGGTCATGAATTCCAAGGCCACGTGAGACCACAGGCGGGTAGGGACCGGCAAGGGGTGGAGCAGCCTGGCCGGAAGAGAAGAGGAAGATTTCCCGGTGGCGCACTGAGCACAGGCCTGGATGTAGTTGGTCACGTCCCTCCTCAGCCCCGGCCACCAGAACGCCCTTTGGAGAAGTGTGATGGTGCGGGAAACCCCAGGATGGCATGCTAATTTTGAGGCATGGGCCCACTGAATGACTTCGCCCCGGACCGATGTGGGAACAAACAATCGCCCCAGGGAGCCACCTCCCGGACCGGACTCTGCCTCCTGTGCCTTCATCACCTTATCCCGGATCTCCCACACGAGGGTGCCCACGACGCAGGATGGAGGGAGGATGGTTTCTTCCTGATCGTCGGAAGTCTCCACCGAGAACTGCCTAGAGAGGGTGTCTGGCTTCAGATTCTTGCTCCCAGGGCGGTAAATGATTGTGAAATTGAATTGCCCAAAGAAGAGGAACCAGCGGGCCTGATGAGAGTTCAGTCGCTTCGTCGTCCTCAGATATTCCAGGTTTTTATGATCGGTCCATATGACGAGGGGCTGAGCAGCCCCCTCCAACCAATGCCTCCACTCCTCCAAGGCAAGCTTGACCGCCAGCAACTCCCAGCCACCGATGCCGTAATTCCTCTCAGCGGGTTGCAAGTGGCGAGAGAAGAAGGCGCAGGGCCGAATCACCCCGTCGATAGGCGAGCGTTGGGAGAGCACCGCCCCTACTCCGGAGTCTGAAGCGTCCACCTCCACCAGGCACTGGAGATTTGGGTCCACCTGAATCAGGACACGGGATGAAGCAAATTCCTCCTTGAGCTTCTTGAATGCCGCGGCAGCCTCCTCGGTCCAGCAAAAGGGGGTCTTGGGGGATGTGAGGCTGGTCAGCGGGCGAGCTATTATTCCAAACTTGGGCACAAAGCGACGATAAAAGTTAGCGAACCCCAGAAACCCCTGCAGTTGCTTCCTGGACGAGGGGGTGGGCCAATCCACCACTGCCTTGACCTTGGCTGGGTCGGGGATCACCTGATTGTGCAAGACCACAAACCCCAAGAAGGACGTCTTCCTGATGTGGAACTCGCACTTCTCGGCCTTGACATAAAGCTGGTTCTCCAGGAGCCGCTGAAGGACCCACCTCACATGCACCTGATGTTCCTCCAGGGACCGGGAGAAGATTAGAATGTCATCAAGGTACACGAAAATGAAGGCGCCCAGGAAATCCCGGAGGATGTTGTTGATGAGACGCTGGAAGACGGCCGGAGCGTTGGTCAACCCAAACGGCATCACCAGATATTCAAAATGGCCGCTTGGGGTCCGGAAGCCCATCTTCCATTCGTCGCCCTCCTTGATTCGTACGAGGTGGTACGCGTTCCGAAGATCCAAGTTGGTGAACCAGGATGCCCCCTGGAGAGAGTCGAAGGCCGAGTTCATGAGGGGCAGCGTGTACTTGTCTTTTATCGTGATATCATTGAGACCCCTGAAGTCAATGCATGGGCGCAGGGAGCCATCCTTCTTGCCCACAAAAAAAAATCCCGCCCCCACCGTTGAAGAAGATGGGCGGATGATCCCAGAGCTGAGCGATTGTTTGATATAGGTGTCCATCACCTCCCGTTCCGGAGCAGACAGGCTGTATAAACGGCTCGACGGAAGCGGGGCACCAGCCCGGAGATTGATGGCGCAGTCATGGGGCGGTGGGGGGGAAGGGACAGCGCCTGTGACTTACTAAAGGCAGCCCCCAAATCGTGATAAACCTCAGGTACCTTGGACAGGTCGGGGGGGGCGACATTGGTGGGGTCACAGACACCAATGGGGCACACGCTGCCGACTGAAGACATGCGCTAAGGCAAAACGGGCTCCATGAGATGATGCTTCCAGACTGCCAATCAAATGTGGGGTTATGCAACCGCAACCAGGGGTAGCCCAAGATGACTGGAGAGGTGGAGGTGGGCAGCACCAGGAAGCGGAGGTCCTCCCAATGGTTTCCTGAGATAATTACTGATACAGGGGCAGTCTGTTGAGAAACAGCCATTAGTGGAGCTTTTGACAGGGTGATCAGGTTGACAGGTGGCCGAAGAGTTTGGCAGGGGAGGCCCAACTGGGTTGCCAGGTCTCCTGAAATGAAACTCTGCTCAGCCCCTGAATCAATGAGTGCATGAGTGGAGTGTTCGATGTGTTTGGAAATGAGCCGAATGGGAACTAGGCAGCAGGTGAGGGGCTTTGACTGGGCTGCATCCGTGAGTCCCCCTACTGTGACCCATGGACCTCCTCTTTTACCCGATTCGTACATTCAACCACTTCATGGGAAGCACTACCGCAGTAAAAGCACAACCCCAATTCTTTGCGGCACTGTCTCTCAGTGGCCGAAATCCCAGAGCGTCTGATTATCATATCCTCCTGCCCCGGAAGTTCCTCCGGAGGGGGAAGGGCCAGCTGGGACGGCCGAGAGAAGCGAAGGCATTGTGCGCTCGAGCTGCTAGAGGTTCTTCGCTCGGCGGCACGCTCCTTCAGCCTATTGTCCAAACTGATCGTGAGGGAGATTAGCTCATTTATTCGGTCAGGCTTGTCCCGGGTAGCTAATTCATCCCTCAGCTGAGGACTTAGGCTACGAATAAATATACTGCACAACGAAGCGTCCTCCCACCCGACCTCCGCCGCCACTACCCAGAAATCGACAGCATAATCGGCAGCAGCCATGCTGCCCTGTCGGAGGTTTAATAGCTGGGTAGTGAGCATAGAATCCCGATCGGTGTGGTCGAACACTTCGTTGAAATCAGCTAGGAATTGCCGGTAAGTCAAATTGGTGTATCTGGGCTTAGCCATTACCGCATAGGCCCAAGCTAGCACTCTACCTTCTAGCAGGTTAGCTATATAGCCTATCTTGCTATGGTCGGTGGGAAAGTCCCCCGGAACCCAATGGAAAACTGTCTCACATTGCAACAAAAAACCCTGTGTCTCCATGAGCTTCCCACTAAAGCGAGCGGGTGTAGGCACGGGAGTGAGACGGGTTGGGGGAGCCTGGCTAACCTGGCTAGGCGGGGAGCTAGCGGGGCCCAGTGGTGCCCCGGCAGCCGGAGGGAACGTCTGCTGTCCTTCCAGGCAATCCAACCGGCTGTTAATCTGAGTTAACTGGGTGAGAATTACATTCTGTTGATAGGCTAGCTGATCTACTCGAGCGTCTATGGTGTTAAGACGGTGCACTAGCGCGCTGTCCACTGGGTCGCTTTGACGGAGTCGTACTGACATGGTGGTTTGACCCAGGGGACAGAAGACAGACTCGAGTAGTACAGTTAACTCTATTTCATCCAAGTGTGTTGTATGGGTGCGTGTATGTACAAGTGTGGAGTGTGCTGAATGCGTGCTGGAACTGAGCAGGTCTCGCTGCTGCCCGGCAACCCTAGGGAAACAGAGCAGAGGGATTAATACTGCACGCAGCGGGAGATGTAATAATAGTTGCCGCTTACTTGCAGGTGGCGATGTTGAGCCTCTGCTCGCTCAGCAAGCGACTGCCAGGAGGGGAGAGTGCTGCTCGGAGTTGTGAGGCGGAGGGACAACTCCGGTGCTGGGAAGGAGCTGAGCCGCCGCCGAGAAGGGTTGATCCGCCGCCTGGAGGATCCACCTGTGCACAGGGGAGAATGGTAAGTGCGAGAGTTGCTTACGTGGCGTGGCGTGAAGAGCAGGGTCAGGCGTAGCGTCAGGCTGTGGCTGAGAATGCGGGACGTGGCTCCGTATTGCTGACAGACGACTCTGTGCTGAGCTGTCGGCAAGTCTGGCTCTTATAGCCCACCAGGGATTAATGACAGGTTTGCACGCAGCTGGGACTGATGACGGCCCAGCGGCCGCCGTGACACAGTCCTTCAGAGCATCCTCCGCCTCCTCGGACCATCTCTTCACTGTGCAGGTAACAGGAGGTTGTCTGTTTGTGTACCAGGGGTTTGTTTGCAGGCAGGAGGTGAACCAAGTTGAGGTCAGATTTTCCGAGGTGGGGGAGTGGTGATGAGGTGTACGCCTCCTTGGCGTTTGCATAGAATAAGTCCAGTGTTTTATTGTCTCTGGTGCGGCACGTGACATACTGGGTGAAAGTGAGCAGGGTGGAGGACAGGAAAGCGTAGTTCAAATCACTAGAGATCAGCTGGAGAGCATTTGGGTGTTGGGTCTGCAGTCTGTTGTAAAGATGCAAAGGATACTAGCTTGATGTTTGTCAACATCTGTCAGAAAATTTGATGAATCCAAAAATCGCTGCACTCCTGAGCAGTAGCTGGTCCATGAGATTCTACCCTTAGCAAAACAACCACACCCTAACTGCTTCGCTGCTTCCCAGCCAACATGCCCAGGTGGGCCCCACTGCCAGGTTCAGTCAGGGCTGTCTTATCGCTCCCATGTTGGGCATCCCACGGGTTCCATGTTGACCTCTTCTGTGTTTGCCCACATGGGCTGTACTTTTGGTACAGGTGAGCGCATAACCTGCCCACCCACTTAAAACCCACCTGGGCTCCACATGGGTTTAATGTGGGGGAGCAGGTTTCAGAACACTTGTGCCACAGGTAAAACTACGAGAAAAAGTTTACACATTTATGAGAAATAATGAGAAATTTTCTGAAAAAAGTCACAAAAAAGTAGCAAATGTATGAGAAAAAAGCCATGTACTTACTAGAAAAAAGTCCAAATGAGAGTACAAATGTGAAAATTTAGTGCAAAAAGTTACAAATTTACAAGAAAAATTTAGCAAATTTAAAAGGGAAAAAGTCAACAGATTTGAGGAAAAAAATAGAAAAAGTTGCAAATTAACAAAAAAAAGTAGCAAATATATGAGTGAATAAATTGAAAATTTACATGAAAAATTTTCAAAATTTACAAGAAAAATGTGACAAATTTATGGAAAAATGTTGCAAGTTTATGAGAAAAAATGTGAAAATTTATGAGAAAAAAGTCACAAAAGTATCCACTTTATTCCTGGGGGTGCCGCCATAGCAACAATTCTGAGCGGAGCTTACGGTTTCGGCTGAAGTCGTGTTAAATCAGTCAGTAAGAGTGGAGTAGTGGGGCATTTAAAATAGCGTTTTTAAAAGTTTTTCAAATCCATTTTAAGGTATAGTCCACATACATGTTTTGCACTCAAGTGGCAGCTAATTTCAGCACTTATAGTTTTTGTATTTTTTGAATGTTTTGGCATAGTTCTGGTACTTGTTGCTGGTGTTCAGGGTTGTGCCATAGACTGGATAAATAGAGGCTTCTCACTGGCAATGCATAGATGATGCCCTGAAAATGAAAAAGGACTGTTGGTGTGATTGGTGGTACAGACAAGGACAGACACAA
The DNA here is from genome assembly GCA_020510985.1 of Pholidichthys leucotaenia. NCBI lineage: Eukaryota > Metazoa > Chordata > Actinopteri > Cichliformes > Pholidichthyidae > Pholidichthys > Pholidichthys leucotaenia. The sequence goes on from CM035842.1 coordinate 418,972,115, forward strand.
GAACAGGTATGTTTTCACTTATATGAATGTCACAGAGCTGACGTTTATGTGTTATATATGTCACCAGAATGAAGGCTGCATGAAGTAAAGTAATAAATAAAAAATAGTAAAAGTTTGCTTCCATAAGGTGTGTTCATACCAAATGCAAACAGGTGAATTTTTCACGTGGCACGATAACATTATAACTCAATGTAAGCACGCGAACAGACATGAATCCCCCTTCTGAGTGAGATGCAGACAGGCGAAGTTGCCTTTAAAACTCCTGCAGCTGTGTTCAACCTGCTGTGGAAATTCCCAAAGTAATGACATGCTGATATTTACATTATCCAACCGGGGGCTCACCTGAAAATGTTGTCTCAAGCCTCCAAAAGTTCATAAGATGAGGGGTGCCTACGTTGCTAGCTTGCTAGCTTGTCCGTGACAGGAAACCGTGGGTAAATAACCACGACATCCCGATTCAGCTGAAGGGCTCCCGGTCCTCCTGAGTCTCCAGATGAGTGAGTCAGATTTCAAACTAGTTTACTCTGCAATGGTGATACGTTTACTCCAGTGATGGCAGAATCTCAAAGGTAGCAGCTAGCTAGCTAGCTAGCTATCTAGCCTGGGATGTGAATGCACAACTGTGCAATTCACGCATACTCGCGTCTTCCCATTCACTTTGTATGGATTTGCACCACCCGTTCACGTTTGGTGTGAACACACCTTAAGGCTTAACGATTAAAGAAATATATCAGTTTTTTTTTTTTTTTTTTTGCATTCGTTGCACTGCCTTGGAACGATATGGATGTCAGCATGCTTCAGTAAGCATTAATTTTTAAATTATCACAAAATATAGGTCAATAAAATTCTGAACAATTGTCAGAAAATGTCTACGTGTTAAGTTAAATAACAAGCATTTGTGGCATGATGGCAGCATGATCATTTTAATTTTGGGTAAAACGAGCAGCTGCAGCTGTCTGTTTTACCCCGACATTAAAACACAAAGCACGGTGTTGTGATTCTTTGTGGCTCGGACTGGATTCTATATCTGCTCTGAGGTAAATCTGATTATGTCCAACATATTTTAACAAAAAGCATCTGACTTTATTGCGGTGGAGACATTGATATATCACAGAGCTTTGATTTGTTTACAGTGTTAGCATCTTAGCAGTGGAGCTAACTAGCAGAACTACAGTCAGCCAGGCCACGTTTTAAAGTCATCTTCCTATCCCTAGATAGTCGTGGGAAGTGGTATGATTATATTACTGTTTTTGAGGTGCAAAAGTCCGTGTTCCCACATTTCTGATGCTGAAGTCATTGTTTTATAACAAGGACGTGTCCCATCTCAGTGACAACCACACATTCTAAACTCGTACAGGAAGTTGCGTCCATAATTCACGCAAGGCATCATTGAGGCTAGGAATAAGGTAGATAATGTTTCTTTCATTTTTGTTTTGTATTGCATGTTCGAAATAAATGTTCTAAACTAAACATATTTACTAAAAAATAGTAGCAAATTTATAAGAAAAAAGTCACAAATTTTGGAGAAAAAAGTCACAAACTTATGAGAAAAAATGTGAAAAATACAGGAGAAAGTTTGCAAATCTACAAGAAAAAAATGGAAAATTACATGAAAAAAGTTACAAACTTACTGTGATGACTCACTTTCAGCCGCGATCATCCTCAGCTGGGCGCACACCTGCTTCTCGTCAGGGCAGGCCTACTTAAACCCACTCAGCCCGCTGGCCTGCACTGAGCCGTCTGTCTACCAGGCTATGAAGCACGTCTGCTGTCTTCCTACGCCATCCCTGACTCTACGCTCAGCCTCGCCATCTCGGCATCAACTCCCAGAGGATCACTCCACCATTACAAGTAAGCCAACCTCTACTCACCTGTCCTTCCACTGCTCCTCTGTGCACAGGCGGAATCCCGCGGCTCCTCACCATCATCACAGCAGCAGCCGCGACATTGAGACCGAGGGCACTGTCTCCCTGGACAACGGGCGACCACCATCTCCCTGCAACATGGTTGCCAGGCTGCACGGCACTCTGCTCCCTCCCAGCTGCTCAGAGTCTCCAGCCAGCATTCACACACACTACACAGCACACTCACGCATGCACACACTAACATTGGGTTTAAATAAAGATAACTAAATCCATTTCTGAGTCCTTGTCTGTTCCTTGGGCCAGCCATTATGTCACTTACAAGAAAATATGGAAGAGTTACAAGAAAAAAAGACAGATTTGTGAAGAAAAAAACCTGAAAAAAATCCAAATTAACAAGAAAAAGTAGCAAATGTTCATTCATTCATCTTCTTCTGCTTAATCCTTTTCAGGTCGCGGGGGGTATGGAGCCTATCCCAGCATCTTTGGGAGAGAGTCAGGGTACACCCTGGACAGATCGCCAGTCCATCGCAGTGCCAACACAGAGAGACAGACAACCATTCACTCTCACAGTCATACCTAAGGACAATTTAGAATCTCCAGTTTGATGCCAATTAACCTAACTTGCATGTTTTTGGCATGTGGGAGGAAACCGGAGAAATCCCGGAGTAAACCCACGCAGACACGGGGAGAACATGCAAACTTCACACAGATCACTGTTGGTCGGGGGCTGGGATCGAACCCAGGATCCCCGGCCAAGGGTGAGTTGCTGTGCTGCCGCAGTGCTAACCACTCCGCCACCGCGCTGCCCTAGTAGCAAATGTATGAGTAAATAAATTGAAAGTTTACAAGAAAAAAAAAGTCACAAATATAAAAGAAAATAGTAAATTAAGAAGGATTAAAGAAACAAATTTATAAGATAAGATAAGCCTTTATTAGTCCCACAACGGGGAAATTCCAGGATTGCAACAGCACAGGGATAGCAACACTCAGAGCAACAATCAGAAGGCAAGAAAAAAAAAAGCAAGCAAGCAAGAGCAGCTAATATACATATGTACATCCATCCATCCATCCATCCATCTTCTACCGCTTAATCCTTTCGGGTCGCGGGGGGGCTGGAGCCTATCCCAGCATCTTTGGGCGAGAGGCAGGGTACACCCTGGACAGATCGCCAGTCCATCGCAGGGCCAACACAGAGAGACAGACAACCATTCACTCTCACATCCATACCTAAGGACAATTTAGAATCCCCAGTTTTGATACCAATTAACCTAACCTGCATGTTTTTGGCATGTGGGAGGAAACCGGAGTGCCCGGAGTAAACCCACGCAGACACGGGGAGAACATGCAAACTCCACACAGAAGGGTCACCGATGGTCTGGGGGTGGGATCGAACCCACGATGGTCAAGGGTGGAATCGATCCCTTGTGCTGCCACTGTGCTAACCACTGCGCCACCGTGCTGCCCTACATATGTACACATATATACTGTATATATATATACACACACACAGACACAGTGCAGAGCATTGTAGCTAGATGGAATAATATGTAGATATATAAACACACAGTGCGGAGCATTGTAGCTAGATGGAATAAATATGTAAATATATAAACACACACAGTGCAGCGCATTGTTGCTAGATGGGATGAAACAGCACAACCGTCTACTTAGTTATCCTACATGGTATGATTATGTGCCCATACATATTCTCACCCTCCATAGCGACCGGTATTTTCCTAGTTGTATGCCGGAGGGGACCATTGTGTAAGTCTATTGCATCTTTTGCATTCAAAAAACTATTAGGTTGTTACGTCTTTTTTGCTATCTGCGAGCAGCCCTGCTTAGGTTGTACAGTCTGACAGCCGTTGGTAGGAAGGACCTGCGAAACCTCTCGGTTGTGCACCTGGGATGATGTAGTCTGCTGCTAAATGAGCTCCTCAGTGCATTCAGTATGTCCTGCATAGGGTGGAACTCGGACTCCAGCAGAGATGACAGTTTAGCCACCGTCCTTCTCTCTCCTATCTCCTCCACCAGGTCAAGGCGCTGCCCCAGGACAGAGCTAGCTTTCTTGATCAGTTTGTTCAGTCTCTTCCTATTGGCTGCAGTAATGCCACTGCCCCAACAGACCACTCCAAAAGTGATGGCTGATGCCACCACCGTGTCATAGAATGTCTTCAGCAGTGCCCCTTGTACACCAAAAGACCTGCGTCTCCTCAGTAGGAACAGCCTGCGCTGTCCCTTCTTGTAGAGTGCGTCAGTATTGTGTGACCAGTCTAGTTTATTGTTCAGATGAACACCCAGGTACTTGTAGAATGTCACCATCTCAATGTCTGTTCCCTGTATATTTACTGGTGCTGTGAGGGGTTGTCCGTGCCTGCGGCAGTCCACCACCAGCTCCTTAGTTTTCCTTGCGTTGATCTGGAGGCAGTTCCGATGGCACCAGTCCACGAAGTCCTGGATAAGCCCTCTGTACTCAGCTTCATCTCCATTGGAGATGAGGCCAACGATCGCAGAGTCATCAGAGAACTTCTGTAGATGGCAGTGTGTTGTGTTGTGAGAGAAGTCCGCAGTATAAAGAGTGAACAGGAAAGGAGCCAACACCGTTCCCTGGGGGGCCCCCGTGCTACTGATGATCATGTCGGACACACAGTCCCGGGTTCTCACAAACTGAGGCCGGTTCGTGAGGTAGTCCAGGATCCATGATGACAGGTGCTGGTCCACCCCTGCGCGCAGCAGCTTGTCCTTCAGGATCATCGGTTGGATGGTGTTGAAAGCACTGGAGAAGTCAAAGAACATGATCCTCACCACATTCCCGGGCTTCTCCAGGTGGGACAGAGAAAGGTGAAGGAGGAAGATCACTGCATCCTCCACCCCAATGCCATGCTGGTAGGTGAACTGGAGTGGATCCATCGCTGGTTCCACCAGGGGGCGGAGGTGAGCAAGGAGCAGTCTCTCCAGGGTCTTCATCAAGTGGGACGTCAAGGCCACCGGTCTGTAGCTGTTCAGGTCTTTGGGGTGGGAAGTTTTTGGTACAGGTACCACACAAGATGTTTTCCACAGCTGTGGTACCCTCCCCAGCTTCAGGCTCAGGTTGAAGATGTACGTCACAATCCCACACAGCTGGTCTGCACAGGACTTGAGGAGCTTTGCGCTGATGCCGTCCGGTCCCGACGCCTTCCTCGCCTTGATCTTCCTTAGCTCCGTCCTCACCTGGGTCCTGGTCAGGGTCAGGATGGGGGGCTGTGTGTTGGGAGTGGAGGGGTGTTGGTGGAGTGGGGAGTGAGCAGCAGGACTTGATGTCTTTAGAGGCAGCAGTGGTTGTTGTGCAGTCAGGGGGGAGGGCGGTTGGTCAAACCTATTGAAAAACAGATTCAGATTGTTCACCCACTCCCTGCCCCCCGTGGCCTGGGGGGAGGTATTCTGGAGCCCAGAGAGGGTTTTGAGGTTTCTCCAGACCCCGCTGATGTTGCTCTGTTGCAGCTTGTCCTCCATCTTCTTCCTGAAGCTGTCCTTGCCTTCTCTGATCTTTCTCCTCAGCTTCCTCTGTACGGACTTCAGCATCTCCCTATTCCCCGACCTGAAGATCCTCTTCTTCTCTCTCAGAAGTGTTTTTATCTCAGGGTTGATCCAGGGTTTGTTGTTTGAGCAACACCGTATGGTCTTGGTGGGTATGGTGTTGTCCACACAGAAGCTGATGTAGCCCGTGAAGGTGTGAGTGAGGCCATCGATGTCCTCACCATGTGGATCGCAGAGCTGCTTCCAGGCGGTGGCTTCAAAACAGCCCTTTAGAGTGTCCATTGCCTCCTCAGACCATAACATCACTGTGCGCATGGCCGGAGGTTGTCTGTGCACTAGGGGTTTGTACACCGGCCGGAGATGAACCAAGTTGTGATCCAATCTCCCGAGTGGGGGGAGTTGTGATGAGGTGTACGCCTCCTTAGTGTTTGCGTAGAATAAGTCCAGTGTTTTATTGTCTCTAGTGTGGCATGTGACATACTAGGTAAACGTGGGTAGAATGGGAGATAGTGAAACATGGTTGAAATCGCCTGAGATGAGGAGAAGAGCATCTGGGTGTTCTGTCTGCAGCCTGCTGGTTACTGAATGGATGACATCACGCGCTGTCCCAGCGTTCGCCGTCGGATTTGCATAAACAACAATGCAGATCACGTGTGAGTGTTCTCTCGGGAGATATGTAGGCCGCATGCTAACAGCTAGCAACTCAATGTCTTTGCTGCGGTGTCGTTGTTTAACAGTGATATGTCCCGGTCTGCACCAGTTGTTGTTAACATACATTATCACTCCACCGCCCCTTGCTTTGCCACTGTCTGGTGTTCGGTCTGCCCGTATCATGTGGAAACCCTCCAGCTCAATGTTAGCATCTGCTGCTAGTTCAGTTAGCCACGTCTTAGAAAACAAAAGGAGAGAGCACTCCTGGTATGTGCTATCGTAACGGCAGATAGCCGCTAGCTCATCTACCTTTCCCAGTAATGACCGTACATTTCCCATGACAATAGATGGAAGTGAGGGTCTGTACCTTATATTTTTTGTCCTCCGCCTTACTCCAGCCCGGCAGCCGCGGCATTTTTGCCTCAGTTCTCCCGGTATGTCGAGTTTTTCCAATAGCACCGGGTGGCGGTTGAATGCTAGCAGCTCTTCCCTGCTGTATCGTCTCCTGCTATAAACAGTGGCTCCGTTCACTGGCTCAGGAGACATTTGGGACGATCTGTGTGTCCGTGATATAAGTGGAGTGAAAAAAAACGGATCAAAAAGAGAGAGGAAGGGGAAAAAAGACTCTGAATCGAGCCGCTGTTGCAAAGGGCGGCCGACTCGTGTGGCGCTGGATGAGAGGCAAAAGTTCCAAATTTCCATATCCAAAAGTTCCAAATTTATGAGAAACTTTCACTTTTTAAAGAAAATGTATTAAATCTATGGGGAAAAAAGTCACAAATTTATAAGAAAATAGCAAATTCATGAGAAAATAAGTTGAAAATAGATAAACAGGTAAAGTCCATGGGGGAAGATTTACTAACTTCAATTCGATTTCAATTCAGTTTTATTTATATTGTGCCAAATCACAACACAGGTTATCTCAAGGCACTTTACAAAAAAAGAAAAAAGAGTGGGTTTAGGCCACGCTCTCAAATTTATAGAACCCAGCAGAGACCCCTGAGTAAGCACTGTGGCAACGCAGGCGAGGGAAAACTTCCCTTTAATGGGCAGAAACCTCGAGTGGAACCATAGCTCATAGAGGACGGCCATCTGCCTCGACCAGCTGGGTTGAAAAAAGAGGTAAAACGTAGGAGGCCTGGCAGTAGCTACATTCAAAACAAACATAACAAATACAATTCAGCATTAACATTCACAGCTAGACATTCCAGTATCAAGCCAGGTTAGGCTCCACGTGCGAGTGAAGGCCTGGCAGTGGCAACATTTTTAACTTTAGGCCTTACAAAAGAGAAAAGATTTCAACTTATTCTTAAATAAAGAGAGAGTGTCTGCCTCCCAAACTGAACTGGGAAGATGGTTCCATAGGAGGGGACCTTGATAACTGAACGCTTTACCTCCCAATCTACTTCTGGAGACCTTGGGGACCACCAGTAGTTTGGATTTTTGAGAGCACAGAGCTCTGGTTGGATGATAGGGAACTATGAGTTCTTGCAGGTCAGAACGAGCCATACCATCAAGGGCTTTATAAGGGCTACTACATGAATTTGTATCCATAGAAAAGGATATAGGAGCCCTTCCTACCTGCACTGGCCATACAGATGGTGCCAGCTCTTTTCTGCAGAGGTTCACACTCAGACTCTGGACTTTTCCTCTCCTATCAGCTCCCTCTTGCTCTTGAAGCAAAATCTTCCACATTGTCAATTTTCTTTGTTTTTTTCCTCTATTCATTTTTCTATATTTACAGTATTTCTTTTTGCTGTGCATAAAACAGTAATTCAGTTCCCTCTTCACTCCATTTCTCTTTCCCAGTTCAGGATACACAATATAGGAGGAAAACAACAATGAGATTATTAACAAGAAGAGCGCAAATCCATAGAAATGTCCCACGAAATTGCAACAGTGTAACTCAGTGGCATTTATAAAAATTTGTGAACTGGGACACCTGTAGATTTTGTTCAAACAAAGTTATTCACATAATAAAACCCCAGAGTCTCCATAAGACCATGAAGGTTCTTATGTTAATAAAATAAACATGTTGGTCAAATACTGAACTTATTCATGAGTAGTCCATTTTTAAATTAGATACAAATACTTCATTTATACATATTAAACAAAAAATTCTGCCATGTTAAATAAAAATCTAAATTTTGAAATATGATAAACAAAAATAAACTGTTTTAGTGGGGTTTGTGCGAAAACAAAAGCTTTAAAAAAGCATTATATATTATTGTCCTCCGAACTGGCTGTGCCTGTGTTGATGACCTGCTTCCTCAGCTGTGCCTGCGCACAATGTTGTTGTGCTCTTGGTGGATGGGTGGTCATTACTGAAGTGAAGTGACTACACCTGTGTTCATAATTTTGCATGTTGTTTGTAGATCACTGGCAAAAATTGATCACTTCCTTCAGCACTCTGTCTGAATTTCGCACTCGCAAATTTGCTCTGCCTTAGTAAATCTGTCCCATGTGGGCAAACACAGATGGGGCCAACATGTAACCCATGGACAGACCCACATGGGACTCATAAAACAGCCCAATTTAACGTTTGGTGGGACCCACATGGGTTGTGATTGGTCCACTCAAAAAACCTTTACCCAATAAGATTTGACTCTCATTGATATTGATGAGCACGATGAAAACTCACATCTTTTGACAGAGCTTCGAGAACAGCTTTTTTATAAGCAGCAAAACTACATTTTTAAGTCCTTGAGGCTGCCAAAACTTCAAATTAATTTCTCTTAAATGCACAATATGAGACCAGAGTGGTGACCTAGTGGTAGAGCATCCGCCCCACAGCCGGGAGGCCGTGGGTTCAAGCCCCTGCCGGGCTATACCAGACACCATATAAAAATAGTACTTCCCACCTTCTAGCTTGGTGCTCAGCATAATAGAATGGGGGAAGGAAAAGATGTTTGTGGCAGCGCTTTGCATAGCAGCAACCCCTCTGATTCTAGATGTGATTAACTTTGTAGATATTAGAAAAGTAGTTTTGTTCTACCGTATGTGAGTGGCTGTATGGACTGAATGATAATAAAGTTGATTTCTTCTTTAATCACTGGTGCTGCACAGTTTGAAAAGATAGCGATACATTCAATCATATCTTCAGTTTGCAGCATCGGCTCTCGTTTCATTTCATTAAAAGCTCTGGCAGTAGAGCGGCTGACTGACATTTCTGCAAACCAGCTGGCTATGAAACCACAAAGTTACTTATTACATAGAGAGAGATCCCATCCCAGCCGAGGTCATTGTAAAGCCTGATGCTCTACAGGCATTTCATTTGGCAGATATAATTATAACAAAGCAAATCAAAACCATACAGTCAGAGTGTCAGTCATCTTCCACATTGCTCATGTCTCAGAGAGCTGTACTGTCTGTTTTTTTTTTACTATTTACAGACCAAACATCAGTCGTTTTTGCAGTTTTAGTTAAACATGCAGTGTTAATCAGCATCTGGGAAGTACAACCATTTATGTCACATCATGCATCATAGCATTTTGAGCATGTTTATTCCTGATTGCTATTAATATAGAGGTTTCAGTTTAGTTTGACAGTACTGTATACTGTGATGATTACTATGATGTATGCCCCCAGAGTGGCTTCATTTAGGTGTGACTTTTCTTCCTTTCTTTTTTCCCCTCATCCTGTCAAGCATAACAGAAATCTGCTTCCTTCACTGTGCCACAGATTTATTTTGCCAAAAGGAGCTTTATACAGCACATGTCTATGTACTGTATATTATTTGTAGACTTCTCCTGTAATAACTTTTAATATTTGATTTAAATTGTTTTACCCATGATAGATCCGACCGGGGATGGGATAGGGAGGGGTGGGGAGGGGGAAAAAAGAGAGAGGAACAAACAGATAGAACAAACAAACTGACACAACTGAAAAAGAGGAGAAACTGTTTCTTCTTCTGAAAAAGGTTTCATCACGAGTTTGTCATGGCTGCCAATTTGTCACACCTGTGCGCACACCTGCCTGTCATCATCCTCTTGCTATTTATACCGTCAGATCCAGTGCTCTGCGCAGAGTTGTCTGTTTCTCTCTCCAGAAACCTGCTACGCCTGTCATCGAGCTTCCTAGCCTCACTGTGCTCCTCCATGTCGGCTTCCCAGCCTCCTCCATTACCAGTCCGGGCCTGCGCCTCCTGGACCTTCCAGCCACCAAGTAAGCTACCATCATTCCTTCTCACCTTATCTGATTCCCCTGTGCACAGGTGGAGATCCGTGGCGGTGGACCCCTTCTCCCTGGCGATGGATCCACCTGCTTCCCACACCGGCATTCAGCTCTTTGGCTGTCCTGTGGGCACTATCCTCCTGGCAGTAGCTTCAGTGCTAACCTGGGCATCTCTCCACCACCTCTGATAGTTAGCGCTGAACTATCTGGTGCTCTTCTAGCCTGAATTGCATCTAACCCTCCTTCTGTCTCTTCCTAGGGTTGCCAGGTCGCCCCAGCTGACTCACCTGCTCACACTACACACACTCAAGCACACATACACACACCCACTCACGTCCACTGTTTCCAATAAAAGGTTAATTGTATCAGTCTTGAGTCGTGTCTGCTCCGTGGGTCACTGAAACCTTGTCAGTACGACTCCGCCAGTGTGACCCAGCAGACAGCACGCTAGCGTGCAGGATAAACAACTTGGAGGTTCGAGTTGATCAGTTAGCCTATCAACAGCAGGTTATGCTGATAGTTAGCCCAAGTAACTGACAGGCTAGATTGTCTGGTTAGCCCACAGGGTTTCCCTTCAGCCTCCATTAGCTCCTCTGCTCCCGCTAGTTCTACCATTAGTTCCTCCGTTAATCAGCCTACTCCGGGCCCTGCATTTCGGCTTACTCCCATTCTGACTCCCATTCGTTTTTGTGGCAAATTGGGGGAAGTCAGGGGGTTCCTTATGCAAGGTGACATTGTGTTCCAACGGGTGCCGGGGGACTTTCCCACTGACCATAGCGGCATTGGTTATGTGATTAATTTGTTAGAGGGACGGGCTTTGGCATGGGTGTATTCTATAATGGCTCGGGCTAATTATGCTTCGCTAACGTACGCTAAGTTTGTCAGTGAATTTCAGGAGGTGTTCGGCCACTCTGACCGCGAGGATGTGCTTACCACCCGGTTGTTGAATCTTTGGCAGGGGGCTAGAGCCGTCGCCGATTACGCCGTGGACTTCCGGGTCATGGCCATGGAGGTTGGGTGGGAGGATGCCTCACTGTGTAGTATTTTTGTCAGAAGCCTGAGTCCTAGCCTACGGGATGAGCTAGCCCCGTTTGGATAAGCCCCCTACTCTGCATGAGCTAATATCCTTGGCTATTAGTATTGATAACAGACTAAGGGAGCAGGCGGCCGAACGGAGAACTTCCGGTCGCTCGGGCAGACAGGCTTGCCGCTCCCTACAGCCTCCCCATTGACCCTCCCTTCTGCTGATTCCCCAGAAGACCAGGAACCTATGGTAATGGGTGGGTTCAAACTATCATCGGCGGAGAGACAGCGCCGCCGGGAGTTGGGGTTGTGCATTTACTGTGGGAGCGAGGAGCATGAGGTTGAGTGCTGTCCCAAGCGGCCAAATGGGGGAGTCCGTGCGTCGCAGTAGGGGGACTCACGGACTCACCTCGCAAAAATCCCCTCTCCCATGTCATGATTCCTATTCATTTCAATTACGGTCATAGAGAGATAAACATGCATGCACTCATTGACTCAGGAGCCGAGCAGAGCTTTATTTCGGGGAAACTGGCAACCCGGTTGGGGCTTCCCATTCAGCTATTAGAAACCCCATTGAGACTTATTGCCTTGTCTAAAGCTCCTTTGGCCACAGTCACTCATTGGACTGCCCCAGTATCAGTTATTGTATCAGGCAACCATCGGAGGACTTAAGGCTGTATGTTCTACCAGTGTCCTCCACCCCGGTTATCCTCGGCTATCCCTGGCTTCGCCTGCACAACCCCTCCATTGACTGGCGTTCTGGGTGTCTTGTTTCCTGGAGCTCATTCTGTTTGAGTGCCTGTTTGCAGTCCGCTGTGTGCTCGCCTGCCATGCCTCTGGGTGTACCTGCCTCTTCTCCTCCTGATCTGTCCAAGTTACCATCTGAATATCACGACTTAGGGGCCGTCTTCAGCAAATCTCAGGCCCTTTCCCTTCCCCCTCACCGCCTGTATGATTGTGCGATTAACCTCCGGGCCGGCGCTCCGCTGCCATCTAGTAGACTGTACAACCTGTCTGCCCCGGAGCAAGCGGCTATGGACATGTACATCAAGGAGTCCCTGAGTTTGGGCATAATATGACCATCTTCATTGGCGGTGGGGGAAGGGTTTTTTTGTCGGGAAAAAGGATGGTTCTCTTAGGCCATGTATTGACTTTCGTGAGCTTAATAATATAACCATCAAAGACAAGTACACTCTCCCTGTCATCAATTCTGCCTTTGATTCCCTCCAGGGGGCCTGTTGCTTCACGAAGTTGGATCTGCGCAATGCCTACCATCTGGTGCGGATACGGGAGGGTGATGAGTGGAAGACGGCCTTCCAGACCCCTAGTGGGCATTTTGAATACCTGGTCATGCCGTTCGGGCTGACCAATGCCTCGGCCGTCTTCCAGCGATTGATTAATCATGTTCTGAGAGACTTTTTGGGCACGTTTGTATTTGTTTATCTGAATGATATTCTCATCTTTTCGTAGTCCATGGATAAACATCGCGTGCATGTGAGGCGGGTACTGCAGCGGCTGCTGGAAAACAAACTCTTTGTGAAGGCGGAGAAGTGTGAGTTCCATGTTCCCCGTACATCTTTCCTTGGCTTTATCATCGCCCACAATGAGATCATCCCCGACCCACCAAAGGTAAAGGCGGTGGTGGAGAGGCCCACTCCCTCGTCCAGGAAGCAGCTTTTACAATTCCTGGGGTTCACTAGCTTTTACCGCCGCTTTGTTCAGAACTACAGTCACATTGACCTGCCACTAACCAACCTAACATCTACCAAGGTGCCTTTTTGGTGGACGGAGGAGGCGGCTGCAGCCTTTTCCCTCCTGGAGGAGAAGTTTTCCTCATCTCCTATATTAACGCAGGTTTACCCCGCTCTCCAATGTCTGGTGGAAGTGGATGCGTCGGATTCGGGGGTCGGGGCCGTCTTGTCCCAGCGCTCCCCGGCAGACGGCAAGATACGCCCCTGCGCGTACTTTTCCCGTCGCTTATCCCCGGCTGAACGCAACTATGACATCAGTGACAGGGAACTGCTGGTGGTCAAGCTCGCATTAGAGGAGTGGCATCACTGGCTGGAGAGCGCTTCTCAGCCGTTCATTGTTTGGACCAACAACAAAAATCTGGAGTACCTCCGGACGGCCAAGCGTCTGAATGCTCGACAGGCCCGCTGGTCTCTCTTCTTTGGATGCTTCAATTTCACCATTACCTACGAAACCGGACACCATGTCCCGGTCAGTTTGCCCCGGAGACGGCGGAGATGGCCGAACATCCTATTCTCCCCTAATCATGTGTCGTGGGCACCCTCTCTTGGGGTATTAAGGACAGGGTCCTGAGTGCATAGGCTAATGAGGCCGACCCGGGCGGGGAGGCCAGCAGGGAGGTTGTTTGTCCCTTCAGCTGTTCGGGGGGAGGTCATTCAGTGGGGTCATGCGTCCAAGTTCGTGTGCCACTCAGGAAGGGCACGCATGATGGCTCTCCTGCAGAGGACGTTTTGGTGGCCGTCCCTCCAGAAGGACGTGGGAGACTACATCCGGGCCTGTCCTAAGTGTGCTGCTGGCAAGACATACTCTTCTCCACCGGCTGGGCTGCTCCACCCCCTCCCCATCCCTAGCAGACCATGGTCCCACGTGGCTTTGGACTTTGTCACTGGACTCCCTACATCCAATCAGTTCACAGCTATCCTTACACTGGTTGACAGATTCTCCAAGGCTGCCCATTTCATCCCTCTGCGGGGGCTACCCATGGCTAAGGAGAGGGTGGACCTCCTTGTCCAGCATGTGGTTAGGCTGCATGGAATCCCCCGGGACATTGTCTCCGATCGAGGACCCCAGTTCGTCTCCAGAGTTTGGAGGTCTTTCTGTGCTGCGCTGGGGGCTACGGCAAGTCTGTCATCGGGCTACCATCCACAATCCAACGGGCAGTGTGAGCGAGCTAATCAGGAGTTGGAGGCGGCGCTGCAGTGCGTCGTGGCCTCGAGTCCATCATCATGGAGCACTCACCTCCCCCGGATTGAATATGCTCATAATACTTCTGTGTCCACTACTAACGGCATGTCCCCCTTTGAAGCCTCGCTGGGTTATAATCCCCCACTGTTCCCTGAGGAGGAGGGAGACATCGCCATTCCCTCTGTTCGTGCTCACGTGAAGTGTTGCCGACGGATCTGGAAGGCAACCAGGGCAGCACTGCAGCAGACGGCTGAGCGCAACACTTCGGTGGCCAACCGGCGCAGGGTCCCAGCTCCCACCTACCGGGTGGGCCAACAGGTATGGTTGTCCACTAAACACATTAATCTGAAGGCTGAAAGAAGGAAGACATTGCAACGGTTCATTTGACTTTTTCCCCATTAGCCGGATTATCAATCCTGTCTCTGTGCGCCTAACTCCCCCCCCCTCCCTCCGCATCTGCCAGACCTTTCATGTTTCGCAGGTCAAGCCCATCTGCTCCACCCCTTTGTGACCTCCTCCCAGGTCTCCACCTCCACCGGTGGTGATCGACGGCGACCCGGCATAGCCAGTCACCGCCATCTTGGACGTTTGTCGCCGGGGTCATGGCCTGCAGTACCTGGTGGACTGGGAGGGTTATGGGCCAGAGTGGAGATCCTGAGTATGTCCCTCCTTCGTGCTGGACAAGCAGCTCATCAGGGACTTCCATCAAACGCACCCAGGAAGGTTGGAACGACCCCTGAGAGGCGTGTCGTAGGAGGGGAGTACTGTCATGGCTGCCAATTTGTCACACCTGTGCACACACCTGCCTGTCATCATCCTCTGGCTATTTATACTGTCAGGTCCAGTGCTCTGTGCGGAGTCGTCTATTTCTCTCTCCAGAGACCTGCTACGCCTATCATCGAGCTTCCTAGCCTCGCTGTGCTCCTCCACATCGGCTTCCCAGCCTCCTCCATTCCCAGTCCTGGCCTGCGCCTCCTGGACCTTCCACCCACCAAGCAAGCTACCATCATTCCTTCTCACCTTATCTGAATCCCCTGTGCACAGGTGGCAGATCCACCTGCTTCCCACACCGGCATTCAGCTCTCTGGCTGTCCTGCGGGCACTATCCTCCTGGCAGTAGCTTCAGTACTAACCTGGGCATCTCTCCACCACCTCTGACAGTAAGCGCTGAACTATCTGGTGCTCTTCTAGCCTGAATTGCATCTAATGCTCCTGTCTCTTCCTAGGGTTGCCAGGTCGTATGGTGTTCTGCTCACCCCAGCTGACTCACCTGCTCACACTACACACACTCAAGCACACATACACGCACCCACTCACGTCCACTATATCCAATAAAAGGTTAATTGTATCAGTCTTGAGTCATGTCTGCTCTGTGGGTCACTGAAACCATGTTAGAGTCCAGTATCTGCACCTGTAAAAGAACAGATGTGTGTGTGCAGGTGTGTGCATGCGCATGTACAGTATGAGAGTGTGCGCAAAGTGACCACGTACAAGTGAGTGGTTTGTCAGGAAACATAGAAAGTGGGCGGCAGGCCACTGCAACACCCTCCCCACTGGAAATGCCGAATAAGCAAGACAGCGCCACCAACCTCCACAGAGCACAAACGTCCCAAAGCCAGCAAGCTCCAGGACAGCCATGTAACCGCCCCAGGAGGGACGGCTGAGGGAGGGTGGGCTGTGAAGCGGCCGGTGAGATGTGCCCCCGTCCCCAGACCAACCCGCACCGGCCCCCTCAGCGGGGTCAATGGCAGTCCCTGGGCCAATGCCTTCTCCCCCACTGGCCCGGAAACCAGCCCCCGCCCCCGGGCCCCCCAGACACCCTCCTCCCACACCAGGCCCACACCCACCCTAGTGCCCCTGACCCATGCCCTAGGAGCCCTCAGGCTCCCAGGCCAAGGGGAGGTGGCAGAATGGTGAGGGGAGCACCACTGGGGGACAATATCCATAGTCAAAGGGAGCCCATGCTGCCAGGAGGTACCAGGAGACACCACCCCATCAGTTGAGCACCCCCAACCAGCACACAACTGTGCACTTAACTGTATTTTATTTTTCATTATATTGCAATTTAGTGATTGTTTTTAAACTGTTTACCGTTATTTATATTTGTGTGGGGGAGGTTGTCTTTGTGTATGAGTTTATGTGTTGCTAAGACAAGTCATGTTGTCCTTGGGGATTAATAAAGTCAATCTCTCTATCTATGTATGTACACTCACTCTCACGCACTCACACCCTCACTTTCACACTCCACTTATTCAGGTTGTCTTCATTTTTCTCATCCATGTTCTCCCAGTTCCTCTGGACCATGACATCATTACGAAGAAACCCCCCAGGTATTTTATGCCATCTTTTTTCCATGCCATGTCCTGAGGAAGAACTGGGAGGTGACCGAGCCAATCACCAACAGCAAGGGCTTGAATTTTTCTCCAATTAACCCTTGCTGCTGATAAAAGACTAAAACAACCAGTTAAGTCAATTCAAACATTAACGTTGGTCTGATTTAAAAAAAAAAAAAACAAAAAACAATTACATCATCCGCATAGGCAGATAAAACAATATTTCTATTAAAACCAGGTAAGACAATGCCATCAATGCTTGTGTGTATTTTATGGAGGAGGGGTTCTAGGGAGAGTGCATAGAGCATACCAGACAAAGCACAGCCCTGCCGGATGCCTCTGTGCACTCTGAAAGGAGCACACAAACTACCACTGATTTTCAGTATACTCTCAACATCAGCATATAACACCTGGATCTTGGCTATGAAACCAGCGCTGAACCCACACCTCTCCATCACCTTCCAGAGGAAGTCATGTTCAATGCGGTCAAAAGCCTTTTCCTGATCTAGAGAAATCAGACCAGTGTTTATACCCAACGAGCTGGAGACTTCCAAAAAATCTTGAATTAGGTAGACATTGTCTACCATGGACCTGCCCGGTACATAGTACATCTGGTCCCGATGGATGACCTGCTCCATAGCTTCTCTCAGCCTGTTAGCCAAAGCCTTCGACAAAATCATGTAATCCGAGAGACACGGACCGCCAGTTTTTTTATGGATTTTTTATGTTTTTTTGGCAGGAGTGCAACAACAGCTCTGCGGCAGGACGTCGGCAGAGAGCCTGAACACAAACTTTCATTAAAAACCTCTAAAATATCAGGTGCTAAGATGTCCCAGAAAGCTTTAAAAAACTCCACAGTGAGGCCACCTATTCCCGGAGCCTTCCTCCCCTTCATGCTCTGAAGGGCAGCAGACAATTCGGGTAACTGAATAGGCCGGTCTAACTGTGAACTGGTCTCCTCAGAGACCTGACGTACACACGTGGACAAAATTGTTGGTACCCCTCTGTTCATCATCATCATCATCATAGCAGTCTGTCGTGGGCGACAATGACTGTTTCATTTAGGTCTGATCAGATTCCTCCACACAGCTCTGTCCTTCGCCTTCTGCTGCCAGGAACTCCTGTCTATGTCCAACTTCTTCAAGTTTCTTTTTACAGTGTCTTTAAATCTGAGCCTTGGTCAACCTTGATTGTGTTTGCCCTCGCATAACTGTGAGTAGAATAACTGCCGAGGGAGACACTGGTGGTCCATCCTCTCAACATGTCCGAGCCATCTCAGGTTCATCTGTATTAGCAGTGTCCTCCATTGATGGTAGACCAGCTCGTTTCAACACTTCTATGTTGGTTATCTTGTCTTTCCATGAGATGTTCATTATGGCTCGAAGGTGTCTCATCATGTACGCGTGGAGTTTCTTCACCTGCACTCTGTAGACAGTCTAAGTTTCAGCACCATACAATAGAGTGCCCAGTACAGTCGCTCTGGACACTTTGCATTTCACATGGATTGACACGTCGATTGTTCCACAGTCTCTCCCTCAAGTTTCCAAACACAACACTCGCTCTTCCCATTCTGAGAGATAGTTCATCCTCCAGCCTAGCATTCTCTGAAACAGTACTCCCTAGGTACTTGAAAGTCTTGCACTTGACTAGTGGCTCTGTACCAATGCTGATCTCTTCTGGTAGTGATGTTGATAATTGGAACTTTGGTGGTTGATAAAGGCACTCTGTCTTCTTGATGTTGATTTGGAGCCTGAATTGGCTAGCTGCTCTTACAAATTTCTCCACTAAAGATTGCATATCTTCCACGCTGTGTGCAACTAGAGCACTGTCGTCGGCAAAGAGCATTTCTCTTACTATCTTTATCGATGTCTTACTCTTGGCTTTAAACTGTGCCACATTGAACAAGTCTGCTTCTTTCCTTATTTGAATGTATACTCCTTCTGAAGTGTCTTTGAAGGCCACCTCAAGCATGGCTGCCAGATATAGCGAGAAGAGTGTAGGTGCCAGCACACACCCTTGTTTCACCCCATTGCTTACTGAAAAGTCTTTAGACACTGAACCACTCATTGCCACGTTTGCTTGCATACCTGTATGGAATGCCTCGATCAGGCTGACAAACTTCTCTGTACAACCATATTTCTTGAGTACCTGCCAAAGTCCTTGTCACGAAACAGTATCAAAGGCTTTACTGAAGTCTATGAAGACTACATCAAGCGACATGTTCTGTTCGATACACTTTTCTTGAACCTGTTTAAAGCGGAAAATCATGTCCATTGTGCTTCTTCCACTTCTAAAGTCGTACTGGGTTTCTGGTAGTAAATTCTGCGAGATGTGTTCACTGAGTCTGTTAAGTAGTACACGTGAGAGAATCTTACCAACAGTGGCTAGTAGTGCTATACCTCGGTAATTTCCACAATCCTTCCTGTCACCTTTCTTGAACAAAGGCACAATACTTGCACCCTTCCAGTCTTGAGGTACTTTCTGGGCATCCCATATCTCTTGGATGAGCTTGTGCAGGCAGTTGGTCAGCTGAACACCACCAAATTTCCACACTTCTGCTCGAATTCCATCCTTTCCTGGAGCTTTACCATCCTGTGTTGTCCTGATAGCTGCCATTAGTTCATCAAAATTTGGTGGTTCATCCAGACTTGATACAGCTGGTCACTGCACTAGAGCTTCTTTAGCCTCTTCAGTGAGATCTCCAGGGTTGTTTAATAGTTGGTCAAAGTGGTCTGCAAATCTTTCCAGGAGCTTGTCTTTCTCCTGTAAAACCATTTCACCATCCATAGCCTTTAATTGGATCAATCCCCTTGTTTTAGGGCTGTAGATTTCTTTCAAAACTGTGAAGAATGTTTTCATGTCCTTCCTGTCTGCTGCAGTTTGAAGTTTCTCCACTTTTTCATCCCACCAGTTGGGCTTCATCTCTCTGGTGTACTTCTGTAGCTCACTCTGAGCCTTTGAGTATTTCTTCTTCTTCAACCTTGTGTTACACTGTAGGTTTTCCTGCCTAGCTGTATTCCTCGCTTCTAGTAGTTTCTTCAGTAGTTTCTGCAGGAAGACAAAAGAAGAGGAAAACAGCAACCTTGTGTGTAGCAGAATGGAATGTACGCACTCTGTTGGACAGAACAACATCACAGCACCCAGAAAGACAGACCGCGCTTGTGGTCCTGGAAATGAACAGGTACAATGTAGACATAGCTGCATTTAGTAGACATAGCTGCATTTAGTGAAACAAGATTGCCTGGATACAACAGCTTGGAAGATGATGGGTACTTCTTCTTTTGGATTGGGAGATCAACTCAAGAAAGGAGAGAAGCAGGAGTGGGCTTTGCAATTAGAAAGGAGATAGCAGCAATGCTTGATGAGGAACAGGTGCCAATCAATGACTCCCACTACAGCGGAAGATGTATGCCACACTCATCAGTGTATATGCCCCAACAATGACCCACACAGAGGAGGTGAAGGAAGAGTTCTACAGTGATTTACGTGAGACTATCAGGCGTGTACCGACTGATGACAGGCTGATACTCGTTGGAGATTTTAATGCCAGAGTTGGTTCGGACACCGAGAAATGGAAAGGAGTGCTAGGCAGTCATGGAGTAGGCAAGTGCAATGCTAATGGAGAACTTCTACTTGCACTATGTTCAGAGTACAACCTTGTGATAACCAACACTCTATTTAAGCACAAGGACACACACAAGAAGACATGGATGCACCCAAGATCCAAGCACTGACACTTATTAAATTACATCATAGTCAGGCAGAGAGACAGAAGGGATGTATTGGACACCAGAGCAATGAGAGGCGTGGACTGTGGCACCGATCATGTTATGCTGAGATCTAGATTCAGGATTTGCAGATGAAAACAGCACTGCAGGATGGGTACGAAGCCACCACGGAAGCTAAACAGTAGTGCACTGAAAGGCCAAAAGAAGCAGGAAGAAGTTATACAGGAAATGGATGAAAACTTGAAAGACTGGGACAGCAACAACTCAGAGAATGACATTGAAGAGAAATGGGCAACACTGAAGGATATGGTGTATCAGACTGCGAGTGATGTATTAGGCTACCCTGAGAGGAAACATCAAGATTGGTTTGATGAGCATGATGACCCCTCTGTTAAAGAAAGCAAAACCCACAATGGTCACAGAAATAACTTGAATCTGACAAAAGTGGTAATAAATAAAAAGTCTATGAAAATTAACCAATGAAAATCAGACAATGCTTTTGAATTGTGGTTCAACAGAATTATTTAAAAAACAAACTCATGAAACAGGCCTGGACAAAAATGATGGTACCCTTAACTTAATATTTTGTTGCACAACCTTTTGAGGCAATCACTGCAATCAAACGATTTCTGTAACAGTCAATGAGACTTCTGCACCTCTCAGCAGGCATTTTGGCCCACTCCTCATGAGCAAACTGCCCCTGTTGTCTCAGGTTTGAAGGGTGCATTCTCCAGACGGCATGTTTCAGCTCCTTCCACAGATGTTCAATAGGATTTAGATCAGGGCTCATAGAAGACCACTTTAGAATAGTCCAATGTTTCGCTCTTAGCCATTCTTGGGTGTTTTTAGCTGTGTGTTTTGGGTCATTATCCTGTTGCAAGACCCATGACCTGCAACTGAGACCAAGCTGTCTGACACTGGGCAGCACATTTCTCTCTAGAAAACCTTGATAGTCTTGAGATTTCATTGTACCCTGCACAGATTCAAGACATCCTGTGCCAGATGCGGCAAAGCAGCCTCAGAACATAACAGAACCTCCTCCATTTTTCACAGTAGGGACAGTGTTCTTTTCTTGGTATGCTTCATTTTTGTGTCTGTGAACATAGACATAGGACATTCTCCCAGAAGCTTTGTGGCTTGTCAACATGCAGTTTGGCAAATTCTATTCGCTGCTGACACCCGGGGACCCTTAGAAGGCATCAGCCAGTCCACGTAGGAAGGCGTGATGAAACTCAGCTGGGAGCCTGTGTCCACGAGGAAATGCCTCCTCGAGCGTGCATCCATCAGGTAGAGCAGCTTGTTCTCCTCCCTGAGGGTCACAGCCGCTACCGACCCCCGGTCTTGGCGTTTCCTGAACGCTTGAATTGGCACGGTGGGAAGCACTTGTGTGCCCTCTCTGCAAAGCGGCGATGATAGAAGCAAAGGAAGTCGTCCGCTCCGTGTCACCTGGTCCTTGCTGCTGCCATCGTTGGTGAGTCTGGTGCTGCAGCCACTGGCCCCATGCCGTCTCCGGACGTTGCGCCTAGCTCTGCTGCCGCGGCCGAAACCGCGCTCCGTTTGTGGGCGTCGACGAGTCGTTGCGCCTCCTTGCTCAGCCCACGGTAGTCTCGCCAGGCCAACAGAGGTGAGCCTGCCAGGGTAACTCTCACCGCTGGTGGCAGGGTCCGGAGGAAAAGGTGGGCGAAGATAAAGTTGCAATCCTCGGAGTCTCTCAGCCTCAGCATTTTCACCATCAGGTCTACGGGTCTGTCGTTCTCCGACTCCATCAACGCTAGGAGCCCCTCTGCTCTCTGTTGCACCGAGGGGGTGAAGTGGCTGATAAGCGCAGCCTTCAATGTGCTGTATTTGTCGCTGTCCGGTGGGTGATTGACCAGATCCTCCACCCTCTGGACTGTGTGACTGTCCAGCTTCGCCACCACATGGTAGAATTTCGTGTCGTCTCTCGAGATTCTCCGAAGGTTGAACTGCGCCTCGACCGCGCTAAACCAGGAGCGCGGACTATGCTGCCAGAAGTCCGGCAGCTGGAACGTGACGGCAGTCATCAGGCTGGCTTCTGCCGAGCCCCGCTCAGGAGAATTATCTCTGCTCATGCTTCATCGTAAGGTCACCAGTGTGGAGAATGTGCGGAAGGATGAGACTGAGTTTATTCCTCAGGTTCAGCTTTATTCACAATCACATACTCCAACAATTTCAATGCAGAAAAAGAGGATGAATAATCTCACATCTGTCCTTTATACCCCGGACATCAAAACTGCAGTCACATGGTGTTTAATCAAACATACAGTCACATGGTACTTAATCACAGTCACAATGTAACCCCTCTGATCTTCACACCATCGTCCCTTAGTCTCCGGTGGTCCGGAAATCTCTCCAGGTCATCTCCTTGAAACAAAGGCCAAATCTCACACTCTCCCGTTATCTCTCGGAGGCTCAGTCCCTTTGTCCCCTGAGACGTGCAGCACACAATCAACACACAGCAATATATTTGTGGAGCATATGTAACCAACATATGTGCCCACAAAGGGAAAGCAGTAATCAAGAAAAAAGGAACTGAGCTATGGCAAAAAAGATGGGGTGAAGATCATAAAGGTAGACTGTATTACAGAGTACAAAAATATATTGCAACAAAGAATTTCATAACAACCAAGAGGAGGAAAGACATCATTATGGTAAGACTCAGACTGGATCACACAGGTTTAAATGGCACTTTATTCATCATGGGGAAAAGCAAAAGCGACAAATGTAAAGAATGTAGAGTAAAAGAAAATGTCGAACACATCTTATTACACTGTTACAAATACGGAAATTAAAGACAGATAATGGAAAATGAAGTTTGAGAAGCCGGTAGGGAATGGGATTTAACTGGGATTCTGGGAACAGATGTAGAGGCAATAAGAATCACGAGAAAGGCTCTTTTCTCTTTTTTACCTCCGCCAGGCCGAAAAGGCCAGGAGGAGGTAATGTTTTTGCCGGGGTTTGTCTGTTTGTCTGTCTGTCTGTCTGTCTGTCTGTTGGTTAGCAAGATAACTCAAAAAGTCTTGGACGGATTTCCATGAAACTTTCAGGCATTGTTGGAAATGGTACAAGGAAGAACTGATTAAATTTTGGGGATGATCCGGATCACCGTCTGGATACAGGAATTTTTTAAAGCATTCTTTAACACTGTGACATATGGCTATTTTCAACATGTGCGCAGGCGCAATGGAGGGCGCTGGTCATCGTGTCTGACCAACATAAACTCCGCCTTCTTCAACGTTTTAGGCACAAAAGCACGCGGAAAACACCGTGCCTGTGTTTGCACGACGCTGCAAAAGCTGAGACGGGCAGCTGTCCGCCGCCGGATTATTTGGCAGAAATTCCCCGGGCAGCCATAGGCGCTGCACAAAAACGAGCTGCTCGGCAGCGTGCTGTGTGCCTGTGTTTGCGCAACGCTGCAAAAGCTCAGACGGCCAGCTTTCCGCCGCTAGATTATTTGGCAGAAATTCCCCGGTCAGCCATAGTAGCTCCGCAAAAAGAAGCTCTCTGCCGGGGAATTTTCCAAATCATCTTTGGCCGCGGAGCGCAACCCCAATAAAGATAAAGATTAGATGTACCACGAAGGTCGAGTGCAAGCAAGATGTTTGTGTCTGTGAACATTCCGTCTTTTGGCGAGTTGATACGTAACGATGTTTACAGTTTGATGAGAAGGTTGCTGCCATGTAACAATCATCTTATATCAGCAATTGTCAACTCGTCACTCACACTTCAGCATTTGGAAGTGGTAGCGTTCCATTTTATACTGAGTCTAGTACTGTATGTTATTGTTGTTACAAGACCGCCGACTGTCTGCTGATCTGTATATACTTTTATTTATTTATTTATTTTCTACTCCTTTTACTTCTGCATTTAATATGAACCCTGAGTTTGAAATAAACGTTTGAATTTTGAATAAAACCCACGCCAACCCGTCTACCTAATTGGCATCCGTCAGTGAAGCCCTCAGTGCTGCTTTCAGTGATCTAAAACGCTCACATAACCCATTGGCCTGTGGGTTGTACGCAGTTGTGTCATGACTTCTTTTGTTTTTTCTTTTGAATTCTTGCATGGAACATGGGTGGGCAATATAAGCTGCGGATTCAGCCATCACATATTTCGGATAACTTATGTTGAACTGTATAATCAGAGGAGCTATTGTCTAATTTGACCTTGTTGGATTTTATTACCCCCTTTGTTATATTATTCACTTTCTTTTAACCTGTACTCTTAATCTATTTGAAATAAAGATTAATTCATTCGTTCATTCAATTGCAACGCCCCCAGCCTGGGAGTTTGCAGATGCAGGACATGGACACAACACCAACACTTCAGTTTATTACCTCCGCCAAGGAGGTAATGCTTTTACTACTGAACCACTAATCCTATCATTGTGAATCCAATTGCTACTCAGATGTTTTCATGGTCAAGGAATCTGACAACGTACACACAAACACTGTATGGGGGGAACTGTGGCGCTTGGCGGAGGTCTGCGCTCTCCGAGTGCTTTTCTAGTTTAAAATAAGACAGGATTAAGTCATTGAATTTAGGGGTGGGGCTCAGATGACATAATGTTACACACTCTTGTACAGTAGGTGGCGGTATGCACCTTTCAGTTGTTTGCTATCAGCCAGTAACTGAGAGAGGAAGAATAAGATTACTGAATGAGTGGTGACATACTTGCTTACACCTGCATTCTACGGGCATGCAGAAATACTTGCTTATACTTGGTTTCTACGGGCATGCACAGGTATGCACTAGTTACCTTTAAACGTGTAGAAACACTCTCAGTAGGATATAATACAGTATTACCAGTAAATGTAATACCTGGTTACCTCCGCCAGGAGGATATCTTTTTGCCGGGGTTTGTCTGTTTGTCTGTTTGTCTGTCTGTTAGTTAGCAAGATAACTAAAAAAGTTTTGGACGGATTTTGATGAAACTTTCAGGTGTTGTTGGAAATGGTACAAGGAAGAACTGATTAAATTTTGGGGATGATCCAGATCGCCGTCCAGAAGAAAACCGCCATTATGGAAAATGCCATTTTCGTGAATAACCACTGAACCACTAATCCTATCATTGTCAATCCAATTGCTAGTCATATGTTTTCATGGTCAAGGAATCTCAAAACGTACACACAAACACTGTATGGAGGGAACTGTGGCCGCCATTACGGAAAATTCCATTTTCGTGAATAACTACTCAACCACTAATCCTATCATTGTCAATCCAATTGCTAGTCATATGTTTTCGTGGTCAAGGAATCTGAAAACGTACACACAAACACTGTATGGTGGGAACTGTAGCGCTTGGCGGAGGTCTGCGCTCTCCGAGTGCTTTTCTAGTTAGCTTTATGTTATAGGTGGCCCACAGAACAAAATATTATGTTATTATTATCATTTTTGTTAAGATGTGTTGAGTGATGATGTAGAGTGAAGTACGAGGAGACCAAGAAGAGTAGACAAAGAGGAGTGATGTCTGAAGATAGAGTTGAGGTTTGATTGGACACAGCAATGATGATAGAAGGACTACAACTCCTGACCAAATAGAGTGATGATATAGAGTGAAGTACGTGGTGGTAATGCACCTTTAAGCTGGTTGCCAACTGCCAATTAAATCTAAAAGAAGAAGGTGTTGCATTTGTGAAGCGATCTCCAAAGTTCCACAAACTACTCAACATCCAAGATCCAGCAGCAGGTTAATGTTTTAAAACATTAATGACATCAGCAGAACTGAGTTTCTTCTGACACCGAGTCACTGTGGCACCTTTAAGAGATTAAACACAACTAGATGTGTTTGATTTAGTGCTGCAGTCTACAGTTGGAACTTTTGCCAGCGATTAGTTCAAATGTAGTAGTTCTGTTGGGTGAATGAACTGTACTGAATCACGTACCGTAACTGAATAAATCACTTACGAAACAGCAGCTATTTCATCCTCCATTTCTGAATCACGTACATGCCATTGTTTTTAAAGTGCTTTATAAATAAGGTTGGATTGGAGGTGCTTTTATTGGATGAGTCGGTCATGAAAGGCTGCTCCAGCAAGATGTAAACTATGGATTTAATGTTGCGCTGCCTCAACAATAATCTTGAAAACGAAGCGATGAAAGTGATTTTGAAGTGAGAAATATATTGTTTAGTTGCTGAATCTGTTTATAAATGAAACACCTCTGCTCGTTTTAATTTTTTTTTTTCAGTTTTCTCACTTCAATAGCAGAGAAAAATTATGTGCAACCCACCCAGACTGCACCACCAAGCAGAAAAATGCCAATCAGTAGACACGTTGTGATTGGCTGCACCACAGCTGTACTGACTGGTCCTGACACAGAGTGAATCTGTGACCCAGACACTGACCGTGTCTGTCTGCATCTCTGAGCTTAAATCTAATATTAGGGAGTTAACACAAGAGTTACACTCACGATGCTCTTCTGACCAACTTTGTGACAAAAATCCTAAACTTTTAATGATAAACTTTATTTGTATAATACTTTTCATCCATGAAATTCAAATGAAAGTGCTTTATAGCAACAGAAAGACATCAAATCCACAATCTTTAACTGCAGACTTAAAAGGTTAGACTGGCCCGTTGTCTTATGAGAGGACAGTCAGAGGCTCCTGCTTCTGTGTGTGATGCTGCAGCAGCCGTCAGAGAGGGAACAGTATGCACTCTGATCTCACCTCCTTCCCAGGTTACACTCCACGGTAAAATCTGTAATCTGACTGAATAAGGGGCTGAGAACGTCTCATCCTTTCACTGTGAGGAAACGGCATACGTGATCTCTGAGTGAGAAAGCTGCTTAAACTGCTGGAATCAGGCTTAGCAAGTCTAAGAGCACCACTAATCCAGACCAGTTAATAAGACTTTAAACATCATATACACATTAATAATAATTAATATATTAATTATATATAATTAATGATACTAAATCCCCTTGTCATATCTAACAATTGTTCAGCAAACCTCTAAAATGTCAGACTCATAAGAGGCGTTTGTCTACAGTGTTTAAATGCACAGCACCAATCAGAGCCGGCTCACTCTGAGGACCTACTGGAGAGCAGCGAACGAAGGAAGGAAGGAACCCCACCCACTCCATTCAGCCGCTTGTTTCAGGTCAGTGAGTGTTAGACAGTTAGAGCTCCAGCACTGAGTGATTTGGTGAATGAATCTTTAGAACTTTTTTTTTAGTGAACAATCCAGAAGTGATTCAGTACGTTTTAGTGAACGATGGATCCCATCACTCGTCACAACTGACTAGTTGTTCACAAAAACTGCAGTTTTTAACTAAACTCTACTGTATTTTAACTGTGACTGGATGTTGTAGGCTGTTTCACTGGTTCACTCATACTGATTTGGTTCAGTATATATTGATCAGTAGCAGCAAGTTAGTGAAATTTATCAGTAAATCATTAAACTGGACGTCAAATATCCCAAATTACTTCGTTTCCTTCCTTTGTTTTATTTATCTTCATTTAATTTTAAATCTCACTGACATTCTTTTTTCCTCAAACATCATAATTTTAAAGTCACATAAATTCTAAATATTCATACAATGTTTTATAACTGTTTTTCACTGACCAGATTTTCCAGATGTTTCTAGTGTGATTTTGACATCTGTCTGTAAAGAGATTTACAGATAATATTTTTGAAGTTGGATGGCTTAAAAACTTACCTGTTCCTGTAAAACAGCGGTCCTCCACTCCCTGACATTGTACCATTATTGTCGTAGGAGGCATGCTCAGTGGGAGAACACCAGGACACGTTAGGTTGTTATCTATCCCTGGAGTAGTACGGACTATAAAGGTAAAAGACAAGCATAAATGGATTCAGTAACAGAGAACAGATTCAGTTACCAAAGACTTTTCTAGTATGCTGAAGAAATAACTTACAAGGTAGAGTTTGTGAGTTGCAGCCATCTGCGTCGTTGCAGCACATAGCTGATGAGATTGCATATGCATAAGCCACATCAACTGAAAATGTGTGATTACCCATGGTTGGACACATGCTGGAGGATGCACAGGCCGTGAAAATCACTTCTTGTAGTTGTGGTGTAGATAGAATGTTATCAGCTTAACCCCTTACACTCCGGTCAATTTCCCTAAAAACGCCAAAAAATAACGTGCCCAAAGTAAATCGAAAGCTGTTCTTCAACCCTTTGCAGCATCTCCATGGGGTTGGTCTCATTTAAAAGAAAACACTTTGAATTTTTTGGCAAAACAGTCATAATCTCTCTAAGTGCTCCGGCTACTGAGTTACAGTCATCTAAACATAGTGAACTTGAAGAAAATAAATTTCGCCTGGGTGTTTTTTTTCGGATACAAATGCTTGCAAATAACACACAGCTTCAGATCCGGGCTGGAAAATGTAACAGAAATGTAGAACCAAGTATTATCCAGCTGAGGTCCAAATTTTGTAACAATACCACAAAAAATGAATATATTACACAGCTTTTTCCTCAGGTAGTTCCCAGGCGTTTTTGAATTGTGCCAAATTGTGCCAAATGGCACAGTTTGGAAAAACGTCTGTAACTTTTGAATGATTCAATATTGAAGCTTCATCTTGGGCTCTAATGAAATTAGAGGTCCAAATTTTGTAACAATACCACAAAAAATGAATATATTACACAGCTTTTTCCTCAGGTAGTTCCCAGGTGTTTTTGAACTGTGCCAAATTGTGCCAAATGGCACAGTTTGGAAAAACGTCTGTAACTTTTGAATGATTCAATATTGAAGCTTCATCTCCCCCCCCCCTCGCTACAGAGGACGGACATCGCCCGTTGCGCCACGGTCCGTCATGCAGCGATGACGCACAGCTGTAATTTACCGATCAGTCAAAAGTCATTTTGATTACAATTTTCAGGGATAAAGAATAATTTAGCTTAGAACACTTACCTCTTCACAGCAGAAGCGGAGCTGGCGAACTTCTTCCTCATTGTCAGACGAACGCGACGCTGGTCTCGCGACCCGATCAAAACATAATTCCATTATTGCGGTTTTGCGCTTCCATGATTGCGGTTTTTGGCGAACGATTTTTCAAAACAAATAACAGTAGTAATTAAAAAAAGACTGTCGAATGCGTGTGTGTCACTCAGCCTTCGTCGTCGGCCTCCGTCGGTCTATGATGACCATGGAAGAGAATCCTAACATTTACTCTGCTGGAACAAAAACAAAAAAAGCACCGCCTGTGGCTGAACATGCCGATGCGCGAACAGCAGTCCCTGTCACACAGGTCGCACTTGTGGATGGTCTCCGTGCTGCTGGGTCTGTGGGGTTCTTCCTGCGGGTCCTTTTTTTCATCTGCTGCAGCAGTCAGTCTCTCTTCACCCAGCCTTACACAAAACAGCTCGCGAACTTCTGTGCTTCAATTGGCTCGCTGCATTCACAGCGTTGGTAGGCGGGTCCTTCTTGCTAGGTTTTCAGTCATTGGTTCTTCAAGGTTTCAGAAACCCAATTCAAGGCTCTTATTAGTCGAATGAGAGGTCAATCATATCCGATCTGTTCGAGGCTGTGTCTGTGGTGGGAGAACGGAAATGCAGCTTTTTTTTCCAGTGCGCTCTTAGGACGCAGCACCCTCATGCGTCCTAGAGCGCACGAGAGCGCCCTCTGTGCGCTGTAGGACACAGAGACCTGCCTGTCCGCGGTACACCGGAGTGCAAGAGGTTAAGAAGCAGAGAGCAGTTTGTTAATGTTGACGTGAAGCACGTATCACTGCACTGAAAGGTTAACTGATAAAATTAATGAAAGAATACCGAAAACAGAAGCTGTTATACACATCGGCAATAATCCACAGTCTTGTAAGGTTGTAGATGAACACGTCGTATCCACACAGGTTTCGCACTTAAGGGCTCCAGCTGCATCAGAGAAAACCAGTGAAATGAGCAGAACCAGGCTTAGAACAGGTGGAAGTGTTTTGAGAGTCATGATATATGTTCTTGTTCAAATTAAACAGATCTCAGTGATTTGACGTTATATTGACTTCTAGCAGCAGATCAGAACAGCTTCAGAAGAACTGGTGTTACCTGTGCTGGAGAGAGTCCAGAGGGAGACCAGAGAGAGGATCTGCTTCATGGTGATGAACAGGTGAGTCTGTAGGTGTCATGCAGTGGCCCTCGCGAGCCACCATAAGACGCTGAAAGTCGCCGGTGAGGTTTGCATTGATGTTTATTAGTGAACACAAGAATACACAAAGTAATGAGCCTCGGTGGGCTAAAACACACAAGACTAGACACAGGAGATCATAAGGCTAACAGGAAGCTTACTTACGATCCTGACCATGAACAAGGAGCGATCGTTAACGATCCGTTAACGTGGAATTATAGACCATATTTGACGATTGATGACGAGACTGCTGCATCATACTGCTCCCAGTGCCCGCTTAAGTACAGGGCTGCTGATGAGCCGCAAATGCAGCACAGCTGTCAGGATTTGACAGCAGGAAGCTCCTCCGAGCACTGTCACAATAAGAGCTCGGGGAGCCAGAAGTAAACACTGCTGTCAAACCTGGCGGAGATGATGCATGGCCAGAGCGCGGACGAGATCGGCGCACGGACCATGACAGTACCTCCCTCCCGAGGGTGGGCTCCGAATGCCCGTTGACACCCAAGCCCCCCCCCAAGGGCAGGCAGATGGGGGAGCAGGCCCGGAGGGAGAGGATCAACCACAGACCAAAAACCATGATGATAACCGAAGCACATAGAAAACCAGAAGAAATACGAAACACACTAGTACACAAATCATAATAACGACAGAGTACAAATGAAACAATCACAGGGCACGATAACAGAAAATACAATACTCTCAAATGCACAAATCAAAATAACGACAGAGCGCAAATGAAACAATTACAGGGCACGATCAACAGAAAATACAAGACTCCCAAAACACACGAATCACAATTAACACAGGACATAAATGAAGCAATTACAGAGCACAATACACGGAAAATACCATACCCCATAATGCACATTAACACACAGGGCCAGAGAGAAAAAAAAAACAAAAAACAACCAGAAACACACACGTCCCTCAAACAGAAGAGGGGGGGAAAAAAACACACACACACTAACCAAGACAAGAACACAGAGCCAGATTACCACCCCGAATGACCTTTAACCCAGACAATTCAGGAAAATGACGACAGGCAGAGACCAAAACCCATGGGGACAGTTCCGGCGGTCTCCCTGCGTCCAATGGCAGACGGGTGGTCACGGGGAACAGTACATGATCAGGCAGCCTGCCCCAGTCCCGGGCCCGGAAAGTCCACCCCTCCGGCGGCCGAACCAGGTCGCCCAGCAGCAAAC
Organism: Pholidichthys leucotaenia; assembly: GCA_020510985.1. NCBI lineage: Eukaryota > Metazoa > Chordata > Actinopteri > Cichliformes > Pholidichthyidae > Pholidichthys > Pholidichthys leucotaenia. The sequence continues at coordinate 419,003,645 of CM035842.1, forward strand.
ACAGTGTGTCGGGTGGCTGACCCAGGGCGCCGAACCGGTGAAACAGTTCCTCGGGTGGCCGACCCACATCCCTCAGCCACCAGAACCATGGGAAGACAGCCTGAGGTGGCCTCCCTGATGGGGGAAAGACATGGGAGAGCTGGGCCAAGCGTAGAGGCACACCAACGGCCCCCGGCGATGATGAGCGGGGTTGGTGACTCAGACGAGGGGAATGATGGTGATGACGAGCCCACACCATGTCAGGCGGCGAAGGGTCTGCAGCTCTTCCACCGACCTTGACCCATACCGATGCTGCAGTCGTGGCTGCACCCGCATTGGACCCCGACTGGGTCTCGGCTGCACCCGTGTCGGACCCTGATTGGGTCTCGGCTGCACCCACGACAGACACCCACTGGGTCTCGTTGGACCCCAACTGGGTCTCAGCTTCACCTGCGACGGACCCCCACTGGGTCTCAGCTGCACCCGCGTCGGACCCCGATTGGGTCAGTGCAGCACCGGTGACGACCTCCGACCCCGAACCTGGAACCTCCAGCACAGTGACCACGACTGGCTCCGCACTGGTGACTCTGCAAGAAGGCTCGGAAGACAAGAAAGAACCGGGATCAGAATCACCGGTAGCGACAGAGCCCAGCGAGACGAGCTCGGGTGCAGCAGGCGGCTGCCCCTGACTCGCCTCCCTGAGAGGCAGGCAGAAATGCTCCAAGACAGAAAAGAGAAACACAAGGTGAAGCACTTGCCTGCACTCGGGTTCTGTCGCCGTCCAGGACTTTGTCGATCGAGGCTCAGGGTGGAGAAGTTCATCCACAGGCTCCCCCTCAGCTACGGTGGGTTCCACAGCCGGCATGATGGTCACTGCAGTCTGTGAATCCTCCGGCGCTGACGTCCATGCCGATAACCTGCACAGCATGGTGGCAGGGGACCCTCGACCCGCTGGCTCGAACTGTTCCAGCGTGGAGACCCGGGGACGCTTTATCGTCACCACAGGCTCCAGGCTACAGTCCGCTCCTCTCCTCTGCCCAGCAAAGCCTGGTTCCGGCCCCGCAGCCGGAACCAGGATTTCCAGAACCGCAGGCCCCCTCCTCGTCCGGCGACGTAGGCCTGGCGTCGTGGACCACTCAGCGGAGGGAGACACAGAGGCAGTAGGTTTAGTAATTAGAGCTACAGCAGGTGGGGGGAGCTCTCGGGACTGCGAACCCCAAACTCCACCCCCCAGGAGTCAGACAAGGCAGATCACAATTATGATGGAAAGAATGAATTTGCACTTGCCTGTTTCCTAGAGGGAGGATGGTGCCTGCTGTAGGGGACGTTGTTCCTCCCTCTCCCCGCTGGATGGTGACAGAGGGCCCCCTGGAAGGACTAGGAGGAGCCGCTCGCGAGGGTCCACTCACGGGCTTCGCAGGAAGCGGATTCAGACGGGAATCCTGCTGAGGTTTACCTTGGCCGCCGCGCCAACGTCTTGGACGGCCCCCGGATGGCGCGAACTCCTGGACTGGATCGGGAACAGGGGCAGGATCCCAACGCGGGGAGCGAGGATGCCTCCTCCTCTGCTTCCTGCCGCAGTCTTCCTCCAGCCCACGGAGTATCTCGCGCTGAGAAGTGATCTCTGCCCTCCTCGTCATGACCTCCGGGTGGTTGAAGTAGCGAGGAAGGTTATTCAGAAGAACCTCAGCATAGTCCAGGTGCTAGCGCATATCGTTGGGGGTGTCGTCGAATGTAGCGCCAAGGAGCGTTCCATCAACGTACTCCAGGGCGTTGGCTAACTCGTAGCCCAGGCGCCGAACACGGCTCCTGAAAGACGGCATTCTCCCAACACGCCCAGACAGAGAATAACAATTGTCCAATTAAGCAAACTCACCGGGAACGGCGTCTCTGTTCGGCGTCAATTTGGGTGCCTAGTGGCAGCAGTCTACTGTCATGCGGTGGCCCTCGCGAGCCACCATAAGACGCTGAAAGTCGCCGGAGAGGTTTGCATTGATGTTTATTAGTGAACACAAGAATACACAAAGTAATGAGCCTCGGTGGGCTAAAACACACAAAACTAGACACAGGAGATCATAAGGCTAACAGGAAGCTTACTTACGATCCTGACCATGAACAAGGAGTGATCGTTAACGATCCGTTGATGTGGAATTATAGACCATATTTGACGATTGTTGACGAGACTGTTGCATCATACTGCTCCCAGCGCCCGCTTAAGTACAGGGCTGCTGATGAGCCACAAATGCAGCACAGCTGTCAGGATTTGACAGCAGGAAGCTCCTCCGAGCACTGTCACAATAAGAGCTCGGGGAACCAGAAGGTAAACACTGCTGTCAAACCTGGTGGAGATGATGCATGGCCCGAGCGCGGACGAGATTGGCGCACGGACCATGACAGTAGGTCAGCTTCCCTGGACTGTAATGCTGCGATGTACACTTACCATGTTCTTATATGCAGTACAGGTCACATCAGGACTGGGTGGGTGCACATTTTTACTTCATGAACATGTCAGCACACCTCACCAAACCCTTTTTCTTATTTGAAAAATATTTGTTAGGGCGTCACTACAAAAGAAGGCAAACAATTATTTCTAAATTTAAATCCATCAGAATGATTTCCTTTTGTGTGAGTGGATTATTTTCTGTTCCTCCTAACGTCACATGATGAGAATCAACTTCTGTTTTTATGTGGACTGAGAACTACTGAACATTAACAATCACTCTGAGAATTTTCTAAACGTTTTGCACCATTGATGCTGCTGTTTTGTTTCTCTGTAAATTATTATCCATGATTGATAAATGTTAAGTCTGGTACATGTCAGTTTGGGGAAACAAAACCAACACTTGATATATTTATTTCTAGATCTAAACATTCTTCTAAAGTCTTTGTACATAAAATAGAATACACTGTTTTCTTCAAACCATCCAGTCTTTAAGGTCATTAAAGGTGTGCATCATGGTCACATGTTCTACCCTTTATTTATTTTCCATCCAAATGTTCTTTAACCCAATGACTGCCTATGGCGCTCCATTCCACCGTTTCCTCCTCTCCCCCTGGTGGTTAAGATTTTTTTTCAAGAAAATATTCAGTTCAGATGTCAGAGATTTCCAAAGCTATAATTTGAAAGTGGTAAGAGATAATGGCTTACTGTCAATTAGAAAAATGTAGACTATGATGGAAAGTTTCAGATAGGAGTAAATTTACACATCTAATTTGCACAATGCCATGGCAGCCATATCAAATTACATAACTTTCAGTCAAAAGGGGACTTTGGACATATTTACACAAAGGATGGCTTTGTTTTTTGTCATCGTTCGTTGTTCTGGGCATTTTGTCATCTTATCTTTGAAGTATATGAACCAGAAAATCAGTTACAATGTAAACAAAGAAAATCACCACTTACCGCTGGCCAGGCGGTGTGCTTCGTCCATTTTCATCCATCCTGGTCATCATTTTCATTGCTATTTTGTCTTCTCTCGGTAATTTTAGCTTTCTCTCCCACATCCAGGAACCGTTACGATTATTCCACCTTAATTTTGCTTTTATTCCACTGCAGTTTATCTCATGTGATGACCAGGAACCGGCGCAATTGTTCTGTCCAGTCACATGGCGCTGGGCATCGATGGCAGGTGCAAATCAACCACCTTCTTCCACCCTCTGTTATTAAAAAAAATGTAGATATTTACCTTCATAAGTTAAATAATCTCTTTTTAGAATCATAGTTGGCAAATTTGGGAGCAAATGTCTCCTCCATCTTGCTATCGATCAACATTTGTTAACAAACTCTTCTTCTCTGGTGTCCAGAAGTGGGGGGGTTATATGGGGACCACTGGTCCTCCAAGGCAAGAGCAGTAAGAGACTGGTTCCGGAACCGGAGCTGTGTGTTGAGGTGAGGCTGACTATATCTAGTCGGAATCTCTCAACCTCGTACACCAGCTCAGCCTCCTTCCCCACCAGAGAGGTGACATTCCACGTACCAAAGCCAGTTTAGAAAGCTTGGGATCAGTCCGCCAAGGTCTCCGCCTTTGACCGCCACCTAATCCACATAGCACCGGACCTCCATGATCCCTCCTGCAGGTGGTGAGCCCACTGGAGGGCGGACCCATGTAACCCCTTCGGGCTGAGCCAGACCGGGTCCCATGGGTGGAAACCCGGCCACCAGACGCTAGCCATCGAGCCCCTCCCCCAGGCCTGGCTCCAGGGTTGAGCCCCGGTAACCCCATACCGGGCAGGGTACACTGAATCCTTGATCTAGAATTTATCATGAGAGTCTGTTGGATCATTCTTAGTCTGGCCCTTCACCCAGGACTAGTTTTTCTTGGGTGACCCTATCAGAGGCAAATTGCCCCGGACAACATAGCTCCTGGGATCAGTGGGGCATGCAACCCCCCCACCACCATGATAAGGTGACGATCCATGAGGGGGTATATATATATATATATATATATATATATATATATATATATATATATATATATATATATATATTGTGGAGAGTGTAAATGAAGAGGCATATTCATTTCAGATGATTTATTACACACTCACATCTCACAAGCAAAGAACAGACGGACTGGTCACATCAAGCATTCCTCTCTCTATATCAAGTCACACTTCACAAGGTTCAAGGCACTTCCTCATACACAGCATGACATCTACACTACACTTCATTCAACCCCCTCTCACCCACTTGGGCATTGTTCTCCCATGTGTATTCATTGTCTATGTCTAAGGTGTGAAATAACCTGAGGCCCCCCCCCCCAGCATAGAACAATAGAACATCAGTTCACATGCTGTTTCGGCTTCAGTCTCCTCCCATATCTGCTGTAACTGGGGTTTACCGCCTCCGTGGCGCTGCTGTGCCGGTGGGAGGCTGTTGGGAGTGTGTCCAACTGCGGGTGAGCCGTGTAGGGGGGGGAGGGGTTCACTCTGTCCGTGTGGCTGCTCTGATGAATCGTTCCCCTGGGAAGGTCTCCGTGGGGGTCTTCCACGTCGAGGGGCCCTCGCCAACAGCACTTGCTCATCCGCCACTACAAAGGCAGGTTTGAGTCTGTCTATGCCAATTCTCTCCCGTCTACCCCCCAAGTCTAGCACAAAATGCTTATCCCCTTTTTCCAACACTCTGTACGGTCCATCATAGGGTGGGCGCAATGCAGGGCGGTGGGCGTTGTGTCCGACGAACACAAACTCCGCGTTCTTCAAAGTTTTAGGCATGAACGCACGCGGAAAACTGTGGTGGGCAAGGCACGGCAGCGTGCCTGTGTTTGCGCTACGCTGCAAAAGCTGAGACGGGGAGCTGCCCGGAGCGGGATTGTCCGGTAGAAATTCCCCGGGCAGCCGTAGGGGCTGCGCAAAAACGGGCTTTGCCGGGGAAGCTTCCAAATCCTCTTTTGGGGTGGAACGCAACCCCACTAAAACCCACGGCAGCCTGTCTACCCAATTTGCATCCATCAGTGAAGCCCTGAGTGCTGCTTTTAGTGATCTATGAAAACGCTCGCATAAACCATTGGCCTGTGGGTTGTACGCAGTTGTGCGATGAATTGCAGCACCCAGGCTGCGGGCCATCGCGGACCAGAGGTCGGAAACAAATTGTGGGCCCCTCTTGGATGTAATGTCCGACGGGATTCCAAAACGCGCCACCCATGTTGTTAAAAAAGCGCGTGCTACGTCCGCAGACGTGGTTGCCGCCAGCGGGACTGCTTCTGGCCAGCATGTGGTGCGGTCCACCACTGTCAGGAGGTGTGTGCACCCCTGTGATCGTGGGAGGGGGCCCACGAGGGCCACGTGCACATGGTCAAACCTCTTAGCCGGTACCGGAAATGGCTCCAAGGGAGCCTTCGTGTGCCTGTGTACCTTGGCTCGTTGGCACGCCACGCAGGCTGCAGCCCACTCTTTTACTTGTTTGTGTAGGCTCGGCCACACGAACTTCTCTCCCACCATTTTGACAGACGCGCGCACTCCTGGGTGCACCAGAGTGTGAACCGACTCAAACACGCGGCGGCGCCACGCGACCGGGACTACCGGACGCAGGCATCCCATGGAGACGTCACAGATTGGGGGGGAGGCCCATCTTACAGCACCCTGTTCTCCAGCCTTAACCCTGTTGGTCCAGACTGGAGCGCGCGCACGTCTGCATCGCTAATCTGCTCCGCGGCCATGGCTGCGTAATCTATCCCCACGACTGGGGCCACCACAGCACGCTAGAGGCAGTCCGCCACCACATTCAGTTTACCCGACACATGCTGAATATCGGTAGTAAACTCTGAGATCGCGGCCAGCTGTCTCTGCTGCCGGCCCGACCACGGTTCTGAAACCTTGGCCATCGCGAACATTAGTGGCTTGTGGTCCACGAACACAGTGAAGCTGCACCCTTCCAGCCAGAACTGGAAGTGGCGTATGGCCAGGTGGAGAGCCAGCAACTCTCTTTCGAACGCGTTGTATTTACGTTTGCTGTTGCGCAAAGTTCTACTGAAAAATGCAAGCGGCTGCCAAGCCCCGGCAACGCGCTGCTCCACGACCGCCCCTATGGCCACGTCTGAAGTGTCGGTGGTGAGCGTTATCCGGGCCGTTGGGTCTGGATGTGCTAGCAGTGTGGCGCTTGCCAGGGCTGCTTTAACTTCCGAGAACGCCCGCTCTCGATCCGGGGTCCATTCGACTCCCTCCGCGGGTTTCTGTCTCTTCAGTGCGGTGTACAATGGTTGCATGAGCCGCGCGGGGAAGGAAATGGTTATAAAAATTCTCCATCCCCAAAAATTCCTGCAGTGCCCTGACGGTCTGAGGCCAGGGAAAATCTGCCACGGCGCGCATTTTGTCGGGCAACGGGATCGCTCCTTCCAGAGAGACGCGGTGCCGCAAAAAATCAATCTCTGTCACGCCGAACTGGCATTTCGCTGGGTTGATTATCAACCCGTACTCCTCCAACCTCCGGAAAACCGTCCTGAGGTGGGTTTCATGTTCGTCTTCGGACGTACTGGCTACCAGGATATCATCCAGGTAGACGAACATGAACGGGAGGTCACACAGCACTGCATCCATCATGCGCTGGAACCTCTGTGCTGCGCCTTTTAACCTAAATGGCATGCGCAGGAACTCAAATAAACTGAACGGAGTTATTACCGCTGTTTTGGGTATGTCCTCCGTGCGCACTGGGACCTGGTGGTAACTGCGGACCAGGTCTATTTTAGAAAAAACACGCGCTCTGGCAAGGTGAACGGAAAAAATCCTGTATGTGGGGAATTGGGTAGTGGTCGTGTGCTGTGGCGTTGTTCAACCTGCGGAAATCACCACACGGTCGCCACGATCCCTCAGCCTTAGGGACCATATGTAGCGGGGATGCCCATGGGCTGTTTGATCGCCTGATGATGCCCAACCTTTCCAGGTTGGCAAACTCCTCGTGCGCTATGGCCAGTTTAGCTGCGTCCAAGCGCCGAGGTCTTGCAAAAACGGGCGGCCCAGTGGTGGTGATAAAGTGCTCCACCCCATGTTTAGCGATGGCCGCCGAAAACATCGGGACCGTGAGTGCTGGGAACTGAGTGAGCAGTGCATGGAACTTACCATCTGGAGTTGTGACGCTGGCTTGTGCTGTTGGCCGGGTCCCTCGAGCTATACAGGGGAGAGATTCAAAGGACAGTGTATTAACCAGGCGCCTGTTAGCAACATCCACAAGTAAACCATGTGCACACAGAAAATCAGCGCCCAGGAGCAGGTAACACAGTGCTGCTATGATAAAAGTCCACTCATACGAGCAGCCATGTAGAGATAAGGTCAGTGTTGTCTCACCAAACGTCTTAATCTCCGAGCCGTTTACTACCACCATTCTGGGGCCGCTAGGTCCTGCCAGCCGGTCAGCGTAGAATGGCAGGATGACGCTCTTCTGGGCTCCGGTGTCGACGAGGAAGCTTCTCCCCGAGCATGAGTCCGTCACGTAGAGCAGCTTATTCCCTTCACCAGCGGTCGCAGCTGCTACCAACTGCCGACCTTGGCGTTTCCCAAGTGCTTGAAGTGGCACGGTGGCACGCATCTGTGCACGTTCCCTCCAAAGCGGCGGTGGTAGAAGCAGAGCGTGTCTTTCTGACGCTCCTTGGCCCCCGATGCCGCTACCGTCGGTGGCTACTCACCTCCCCTGGTCGTCTCGCTGGGCTCCGCTGCCGCCACGAAGATGATCCGGTCTGCCTCCTGGGCTAGCGCACGGTAGTCTCGCGCGCCCAGCAATGGCGAATTGCCCAGAACCGCTCTTGCTTCTGTTGGCAGGTTCCGGAGGAAAAGGTGGGCAAACAGAAAGTGCCCATCGCCCGTGCCCATCAACGCCAGCATCTTCTCCATCAGGTCTACGGCTGACCCATCTCCTAACTTGGTCCGCTCCAGGAGCCTCTCCGCTCTCGCACATTCCGAGAGCGTGTATCGCCAGATGAGCGCAGCCTTGAGCGCCTCATATTTGCTGCTGGCTGGTGGCTGATCAAGCACGCTCACTACCTGCTGGACTGTGCGGGAGTCCAGCACTGCTGCCACATGGTAGAACTTGGTGTTGTCTGCTGTTATGCCCGGAGGGCGAACTGGGCCTCGGTGTGGTGGAACCAAGAGCGCAGGTTGTGCTGCCAGAAATCCGGTAGCTTGACTGAAACTGCACACGCGTTGCTGGGGGTTCCAGTCCTGGCTGTCTGCGGGTTGGCTTCAGCGTCTCTGGGGCTTCCCGACAAGGCCGGCTCCGGGGTTCTTGCCTCGTGTTCCATAATATGGCTTGGGTCACCAGTGTGGAGTGTGTAAATGAAGAGGCGTATTCATTTCAGACGATTTATTACACACTCACATCTCACAAGCAAAGAACAGACTGACTGGTCACATCAAGCATTCCTCTCTATATATCAAGTCACACTTCACAAGGTTCAAGGCACTTCCTCCTACACAGCATGACATCTACACTACACTTCATTCAGCCCCCTCTCACCCACTTGGGCATTGTTCTCCCATGTGTATTCATTGTCTCTGTCTAAGGTGTGAAATAACCTGAGGCCCACAATATATATATATATATATATATATATACTGTATATATATATATATATATATATATACAGTATATATATATATATATTTGCAACCAGGTTATTGTAAGTTTTTCTTTTTTCTTTTTCACCTTAAAAGATTTCAGTTTGTTTTTCAATTGGGTTGTACAGGTTATAGGTCATATTAATAGTGGAAAAAGTTTTGAAATGATTTATCTTTATCTCATTTTTTTACATCATAAAAACTTAGCATTTGAACAGGGGTGTGTAGACTTTTTATATCCTCTATCTATCTATCTATCTATCTATCTATCTATCTATCTATCTATCTATCTATCTATCTATCTATCTATATATATATATATATATATATATAGATAGATAGATAGATAGATAGATAGATAGATAGATAGATAGATAGATAGATAGATAGATAGGTAGAGTGGGGCAAAAAAGTATTTAGTCAGCCACCAATTGTGCGAGTTCTCGCACTTAAAAGATGAGAGAGGTCTCCAATTTTCATCATAGGTATACCTCAACTATGAGAGACAAAATGAGAAAAAAAAAATCCAGAAAATCACATTGAAGGATCTTTAATGAATTAATTGGTAAATTCCTCAGTAAAATAAATATTTGGTCACCTACAAACAAGCAAGATTTCTGGCTCTCACAGACCTGTAACTTCTTCTTTAAAGAAGTTACACTCATTACCTGTATTAATGGCACCTGTTTGAACTCATTATCAGTATAAAAGACACCTGTCCACAACCTCAACCAGTCAGACTCCAAACTCCACTATGGCCAAGACCAAAGAGCTGTCAAAGGACACCAGAAACAAAATTGTAGACCTGCACCAGGCTGGGAAGACTGAATCTGCAATAGGTAAGCAGCTTGGTGTGAAGATATCAACTGTGGGAGCAATTATTATAAAATGGAAGACATACAAGACCACTGATAACCTCCCTTGATCTGGGGCTCCACGCAAGATCTCATCCCGTGGGGTCAAAATTATCAAGAGGACGGTGAGCAAAAATCCCAGAACCACATGGGGGGACCTAGTGAATGACCTGCAGAGAGCTGGGACCAAAGTAACAAAGGCTACATCAGAAACACACTACGCCGCCAGGTACTCAAATCCTGCAGTGCCAGACGTGTCCCCCTGCTTAAGCCAGTACATGTCCAGGCCCGTCTGAAGTTTGCTAGAGAGCATTTGGATGATCCAGAAGAGGATTGGGAGAATGTCATATGGTCAGATGAAACCAAAATAGAACTTTTTGGTAAAAACTCAACTTGTCGTGTTTGGAGGAGAAAGAACACCATACCTACTGTGAAGCATGGGGGTGGAAACATCATACTTTGGGGCTGTTTTTCTGCAAAGGGACCAGGACGACTGATCTGTGTAAAGATAGAATGAATAGGGCCATGTATCGTGAGATTTTGAGTGAAAACCTCCTTCCACCAGCAAGGGCATTGAAGATGAAACGTGGCTGGGTCTTTCAGCATGACAATGATCCCAAACACACCGCCCGGGCAAAAAAGGAGTGGCTTCGTAAGAAGCATTTCAAGGTCCTGGAGTGGCCTAGCCAGTCTCCAGATCTCAACCCCATAGAAAATCTTTGGAGGGAGTTGAAAGTCTGTGTTACCCAGCGACAGCCCCAAAACATCACTGCTCTAGAGGAGATCTGCATGGAGGAATGGGCCAAAATACCAGCAACAGTGTGTGAAAACCTTGTGAAGACTTACAGAAAACATTTGACCTCTGTCATTGCCAACAAAGGGTATATAACAAGGTACTGAGATGAACTTTTGTTATTGACCAAATACTTATTTTACCGAGGAATTTACCAATTAATTCATTAAAAATCCTTCAATGTGATTTTCTGGATTTTTTTTTCTTATTTTGTCTCTCATAGTTGAGGTATACCTATGATGAAAATTGGAGACCTCTCTCATCTTTTGAGTGGGAGAACTTGCACAATTGGTGGCTGACTAAATACTTTTTTACCCCACTGTGTATATATATATATTAAATTAAATTAAATCACCCTTATTGTCATTCAACTGTACAACCAATCATGTAATGCAGTGTCATAGTTTGTGCATGGGTACTTGCAGCACCCCTACTCAACAACGGCAAAATATTTGCTTTGTTGTTGTTTTTTTTTGAACAATTAACAAGTGAAATTAGATCATTTCCCACAGAAATCTGAATGTACAACGGTACTGCCTTATTTTTTTTTTACCAAAAAAACGTAGAAAAATGTTTCTTTCCATAGAGAAGTTTGCTAACCTGTTGTTCTGGAAGATAGGCCAATAAAATATTTTCTAAAATCCTCCATGCATGACCGTGTGTGCATATGTGCATAGGGTTGGGGGGGTCAAGTGGAAACCAGACGTGTGTGTCCCCCCATCCCCAAAAGCGACCATGTCACCATTTATTACGTGCTATTTTTCTTCAAGCCGTGTCACGTTTACGGTATCTGCCACAGTGGTGACTGGCCAGTCTTAAAGAGTATTATCAGGAGAATAGTTTTGCATATATTACAGGGTTAAGTGCAAACCAATCTGCTTTATCCAAACACGGCAATCCAAACAGAGCACCGAGCCTGGGAGACTGATGAGTAACACACTCGGCTGGGGCCCCAGTAACCCCTAAGACTGCTCCCACCCCCTTTCCACCTTCCCATCACACACTGGGCTCACACTGATTGGCTCTGATTGGTTGTATAAAACACAGCACTGACTTTTTGATTATATTACACATGGTCACGCATGGGCTGGTGCCCTGGTCTGCAGATAGCAGAGCCTCTGCAGAACAGATTACAGCAAGGACGCATGTGATTGTAATGACTCCAGGAAATATGTAACACTCACTGGGATGATCTCTGGTGTTGTATTTTTGTCCCTTTCTTACTCTTACATGTAGCATGTGAGGCCCGGAGTGGGCCCTGACAAACCCTAACCCCTCTCCTCCCTACAGGTTACCAGGGGTTCATTGGTGTCACATGTCAGGAACTGTGTAGTTGGACGAAGTGGCTGAGGATGACTCCAGAAACAAACTTTCAGCAGTTTGGAGGGAAATTGATTTGGCGTTTTTAAATGGAACACCTTCGTAAGCAATCCACCCCGGCCTCCTCTGTGCCTTCCCGTCCCTTCCGTTGAGATGCGGGGGGAGGGGTGGGCTCCAGGGTTTGTGGTCGGGAGCACTGGTCCAGAGGGAGCCCTGCAGATAGGGTCTAATCCGTGAAGCCCCGAGCCAAAGCTGATTTCCCACGTAGGCCCATCAGATTGAGTTACAGATTAAAAAGACAGCCCCCGTCTTGTATCACTTGGCTTTTCACCTCTTTGAGCTCTGTGATTTCTCAGTTTTACTGTTCTTAATCCAACAAGAAATCCCAGAACTTTGACTGGAGAGCTCATGTGGGGCAAGAGCACAAACACTTGTTTCACTCTCAGAAGTTGCTAAGCAGAGACGCACATCGGAAAAACACAACATCTGATACATCTCACAAAATCTGATTTTCTCTTGTCTTAAAATGAAAGAGTGAAAAGGCTGGATGCTCCGCAGTCAAATCACAGTTAATCAATCACTACTTCAATGGACTTTAACCTCTTAAAATCGTATTGTTCCGGGGCAGGATGTTTCAGATTTTCACTCAGTGAAGAAAGAATTTGATTTTCTTTATGTATGCTAAATTTAGGGAAGTTGACAGGAATGCTCAGGGGTTAAGAGAAAAATTTCAAATCTACAAGAAAAAAGTGGCAAATTTTTAAGAAAAAAAAATGTAAATTTACAAGAAAAAAGTGTTGCAAATTTTGGAGAAAAAAAATGCAAATTTTTGAGAAAAAAGTTCCAAGTTGAAAAGGAAAAAAAGTTTCAAATTCAAAAGAAAGGTTTCAAATCTATAAGAAAAAAGTTGCAAAATTGTAAGAAAACAGTTACCGATTTAGAAGAAAAAAGTTGCAAACTGAAGAGAAACTAGCAAATTTTAAAGAAAGGTTTCAATCTACAAGAAAAAAAAACTGCAAAATTACAGGAAAAAAGTTGCAAATATTTGAGGAAAAAAGTTGCACATTTTAAGAAAAAAGTTGCAGATTTACATGAAAAATAATTGCAATTTTTTGAAAAATAAAGTTGCAAATTGAGGAGAAAAAAGTTGCAAATTTAACCTCTTAAAATTCTGGTGTTCTGCCTGTGGGCCATTTCAAATTATCTACTTCCACTCAGTGAAGAAGGAATGTGATTTTCGTTGCATATGCTTAATATAGGGGAACTGCCTGAAATGCTAAGGGGTTAAGGAAGAATCCTGTTTGATAGAAAGGGACAAAGATTGAGAAAGAAAGTGATGTGATTAGGAGGAAAACTCCCAGACACAAAGTCACCGTACTAAAAGGCCAGACCACCAAATGTGTACAATCGTACAAATATCTTGGGACGATTATTGATAGTAAATTAAACTTTGAAGTGAACTGTGAAAGGGTGTGCAAAAAGAGTCAGCAAAATTTGTATTGTTTGAGGAAACTTGCACGCTTCCAAATTGACCGAACCATAATGACTATGTTTTATCGGGCTTTTATTGAATCTGTTTTATCCTTTTCTTTAATGTCATGGTTTGGTCAGATAAAACTGAAACAGAGGAAATCCTTGGATCAGGTAGTTAGATGGTCCAGTCGTTTGCTTGGTGAGTCACAGCTGAGCCTGACATCCCTGTACACCAGACAGGTACAGAGGATGGCCGACTCGATTTTAAATGATGACTCCCACCCTTTGCACTGCAACTTTCAGCTTCTTCCCTCCAGACGGAGGTTTGCTGTCCCAAAAAGCAAAACCCAGCGCTACAAAACAGCTTTGTTCCTGCTGCTGTCAAAGAGTTGAACAAGCTATAAAAATTATATTGTACATATTTTATATTTACCTATTTCGTAAGATGTGTGCCTGTGTTTGTGTCTATGTTGAATGTAATTAGTGGCTTGTAAATATGGATGTCACCAGACTGCAAAACAAATCTACCTACGGGTACAAATAAAGTAACCTGAACCTGAACCTGAACCTGATGTAGACAGAAGTAAAATTGCGGGAGTAAAAGACAGTGTTGTCAAGACCAGACCGAGAATAGAGTGTAGAAAGACCAATGCCTTAAGGAGACGAGACTAAGTCGTTGCATGTGGGTTTGGCCCTTGGGGGTTGTTGTAGTCAGAGTCGGGCGTCCAACGGAGCGACATCAGGCGGGCTGCGGCTGCTGTATATGTTTTGCCTTTTTGTCATAAAATTCAGTTCATTGCACAGCAAGAGATGGCTCACGGCTCTTTCATTTTGTACATAAAATTTGGTGACCGAGGATTAAACCATAGGGGCACACGTGAGACCACCACCTCCATTCCTGGAGTCACTGGGTGTGCCAGCCACACCGTGGCCCGCTGGCTGGAGTCATTGAATGAGCATGTTATTGTGGCCGGCCTGGAAGGCGCCGATGAAGAAAGACAGAAGAGCTGGGCAGTATGGACTCCTTGGACAAGTGTTTGAGACTAATGGACAAATGTTTTGTTGACAAGTGTAACACCACGGCACAAAGATACAGATTCTTCGACTGCTGCCAACAAGTGGGTGATACCACATAACATTTTGTTATGGAGCTCTGTAACCTAGCGAGCATGTGTACCTTTGGGACTTTAGAAGAGGAGCTAATTCGTGACAAGCTAGCACATAGCATGAGCAGTGAGTGGTTGAAGGAGAAGCTACTGCTAACAAGGGACAATTTCGTGCTAAGCCAGGTGATGCAGATGGATAGCCAAATCAACTCCGCCACCCAGCTAGGGAAGCAGATACTAGCTAATGAACAACTAGCCGACCAACCAGCCTCTCCACACCAGGCCAATAGCAACACAGCTTGCTACTCGGGGCGGACTTCCACACGGAGGCAGACCATGGCACGGGCAGGAGCGGGAACCCGGAGACTGTGTGGCGGCTGTGGTCCCTCCAGTCACCGAGCAAGTTTGTCCACCTGCCCTGCTAGGGGGAAGAGGTGCTACAACTGCGGTCAAGCTAACCACCTGGCTAGAGTTTGTCTTGCCACCCACGAGAAAGTGAATGGGGGACCCGTGGGTGTAGCCTCAATATGTATAGCAGGTGCCAAGAAATGTCCGCTAAAATGGTACATTGTGCAGCTCGACGAAGTCGGCGTGCCGCTTATGGTGAATTTTGGTGCTGCGAAGTCCATATTGAGCATGTCCATGGAAAGAAGACTTTTCCCTAAAAAGACAATTACAGCAGGAGCTGAAAATATGTTTGGCTATGGACATGTGAAGATTGGTATGGAGGGCACAATAAGTTTTTCTGTGTCGTGCAGACCAAAGACTATTCCCGCGTTCACCTTTCAGGTTTCGCGCCATGGGGCTTACTTGTGTTGTATTGACTTGTTGGGCAAGTTTGGGTTCTCCATTATGAACCTAATGGGCTCCATGGTGCTAACGGTTTCACCAGCCTAGCATGTTCGCTGGCCGGCACTGTTTGCTGGCCTTGGTTGCATTGTGGCTTTCAACCACCGTCCGCTCATTGACCCAGGGGTGACGCCCAAGATTCAATCCCTTCGTCAGTTGCCCCTCGCTCTGCAGGACGACGTCAAAGCAGAGCTAAATAAACTTCTGAGCGCTGGCATTATTGAGATAGTGGACACCTCACCGTGGATCTCAAATATTGTGGTGGCTAAGAAGAAGTCAGGTGGCATCCATCCATGCATTAACATCAGAATGGTTAACAAAGTGATCATCCCGGATAAATACCCCCAACCCACGATGGAAGAGCTCACCGCGATGTTCAGCGGCTCGGGGGTGTTTTCAAATCTGGACCTCTATCAGGGTTACTTGCAGGTGCCTCTCCATGCGGCTAGCTGCAACCTGACAGTGTTCGTGATCCACATGGGCATTTTCAGATATACCCGCATGCCTTTTCACCTCAGCTCAGCCCCGAGTTGCTTCCAAAAATTATGTCTACGATTCTTACTGACCTCAAGGCTGTGGTGGTGTATCTGGGTTACATTGCGGTGCACGGCACATCACGGACGGCATATCACGAACGTTTGGGACATGTGATGGAGGTGCTGTTGGATCAAGGAGTCATGCTGAATGGAGAAAAGCACATCTTTACGGCTACAGCCATCGAGTTTGTGGGGTTTTACCTTTCTGCTGAGGGCCTGAGCTCTCTACACTCAAACGTGGAGGTGGTCCTGCTACTTCCGGACTTCACAATGTCTGCGCAAATTTCATCGTTCCTGGGCATGGCTAATTTCTATGGACGTTTCGTCCCTCGTTATTCAGAGACCATAGAACCACTCCGTGCTCTCCTGAAGCAGAATGCTCCGTGGCAGTGGACCCCGGCCTGCTCAGCGGCCATCGCTAAACTGAAATCTTAGCTCACCTCCCTGCTAGTTCTGGCTTATTTTGACCCACAATGCCCCACTTTTGTGACTTGTGACGCATCTGGCTCAGTAGTGGGGGCAGTCATGTCTCAACTTCAGAATGGGACGGAGCGCCCGGTGCCATTCACATCAAGGTCTCTCTTATCAGCAGAACAGAGGTACACAGTGGGTGAGAGAGAAGCGCTCGCCTGTGTCTGGGCATGCGAACGGTGGCACATTTACCTCTATGGATGCCACTTCAGCCTCTACACAGACCACAGGGTGCTGACAACCCTGCTGGAAACAACAGGATCGGGACACAGGCATCTGCAGATTCATAGGTGGATGGAAAGGCTGCGGGCCTACAACTTCACTACTCAGTTCACCCTAGGCAGGGAGAACGTGGTGGCAGACCTCCTGTCCCGTGCCACACTTAACACCATGCAACCTGATGACTGTCATCCCCTGGAGGAGGACCTGATCAACACATTGTATGACCCCTCAGGAATGCAGTATCCCTCCAGGAACTCAAGGCGAAGTCGGAGCAGGATGTGACTTTGTCCCAACTACGCTTGTTCCTCAGAGAGGGGTGGCCCACGATGATGCAGGGTGAACTGGCCCCTTTCCATAGGATCAAAGATGAGCTGAGCTGCTGGGACAAGGTGTCTGTGGCGAAAGGACACTGCACGGTGGTTCCGGTGTCACTGAGGGGTTGCGTTCTGGCCATGGTCCACGAGGGCAAACTGGGGGTAGTTAGGGTGAAACAGCGCTGCAGGACTCAGTTTGGTGGCCAGGTGTCGACAAGGACATTGAGGTCATGGTGAAGAACTGTGTGCTGTGTTTGGAGAGCGGGAAAACTGGGACACCACCACCCCCGCCCTGTGACCATTGCAGTATCTGGACGGCCACTTGAAGCACATTCAACTGGACATTTGCGGCGAGTTACACACAGCCTTCACAAACAGCCGCTTCCTGTTGGTGGCCTATGATCTGTATTCAAAATGGGCGGAGGTGTTGCCCACTGATTCAGTTATGACCAACGTGGTTATCAGCTTCCTCACTTCACTCTTCTCTCGGTGGTGTGCTCCAGGTGCCATTACGATGGACAATGGGCTGCAATTCATCTCTGGGGGTGTTGAGGAGTTTTTGGGGGAAAGGGAAGTGGAGTACATTAGAACCACGTTCTATCATCCTCTGGTTAATGGAGGGGGGACGTTTCAACAAGACACTAAAGAATAGACTAAGAGCGCACCTGGCGGATGGGTTTAAGTTCATTGACGCCCTTCAGAGCACACTCCTCCATTACAGAGCAACGGCCCACACCATGACAGGGTGTTCCCCAGTAAAGATCATGTTGGTATGTGAATTATTCCTTCCCTTGGACCGGTTGTGGTTCTCCACAACCACCCTTCCGGCGGACGCAAAGCCACCAAGGCGGCGGGTTCTCAAACAACAGCAGCAAATTTAACAACACTTCGACAAGAAGCACAGGGCAAGAACACATGGACTCAGAGTGTCAGACTGGGTTAGGATTAAATACCCCAACCACACGCACAAGCTGCAGCCATTCTGGACAGGGCCACTGCGGATTCACAGAACAGGTCAGTACAGACATGTTTCAGCTCTTGGACGGGTCACGGTGGCATTCTAGCTGCCTCAGAAATTCTTCACTGATCCAGGATCCAGGAGCACCGATGGTCAAGACAGACACTGGCTAGAACTTGACTGACAAGGCGCTTGAGGGCACACGGGGACTGCCGACGTAGCCAGGAGCAGGACCTCCACCAGTGAAGCACTCGGCGAGAACCCGTCAGAGGCTGGAATAACTGAGGGACTTTGTTGAGGGACATGGGTAGCAAGGACATGTTGACTAACAGGTGGCAGAATAATCCACCTCAACATGTGGGCATCTTGGTAGTCTACCCAAGTGCCCAGTTAGCTATTTGTGTTTCTTTATGCAAGATGTTTGTGTTTTACTTATGTTATCTCTATGGGTGTTTGTTTTACTATTTTTTTTTTGGGGGGGGGGAGTTATTGGCTGTCGTCATTTGTTGTTCTCCAGTTCTCCTGGGGGAGGGGGGGGGGGGTTTGCATGTGGGCTTGGCTCTTGGGGCTTGCTGTAGCCAGCGTCGGGAGTCCAACCAAGTGACGTCAGGTGGGCGGCGGCCACTGTGTATGTTTTACCTTTTCGTAATAAAGTTCAATTCATTGCTCGGCAAGAGATGGCTCACGGCTTGCTCATTTCGTACATAATACAAATCAAGATCAAGACCAGTGTGTTTGTTGGTCTTGGAAGACTCTGGTCTTGACGAAGTCTTGACTGTAACACTAGCAAAGACCTTTAATCAGATGCACTTTAAATGGTGGCAGGTGTGTGCTGACTCCCATTTAACATGAGTTTGAATGTGATTGGTTAATTCTAAACACAGCCACATCCCCAGTTATAACAGGGTGTGCATATTTATGCAAAGAGGTTTTTCTGATTTGTTTTTCAATTGGGTTGTACAGGTTGTAGGTCACGATCCCCCGGCCACCCTCGGCTGGGGGATCGCGGGGATCATGAGATCGTGGGTTCGATCCCTGCCCCCGACCAACAGTGATCTGTGTGGAGTTTGCTTGTTCTCCCCGTGTTGCGTGGGTTTACTCCGGGATTTCTCCGGTTTCCTCCCACATGCTAAAAACATGCAGGTTAGGGAGTTAAGGGGCGCTTGCGCACGCAGCGACCGGCAGCTGGTGGCTTGTCACCTGACTGCAAAACAAATCTACCTACGGGTACAAAATAAGTACAAAAAAAAAAAAAAAAATAATGGTGGAAAAAAGTTTTGAAAGGGTTTATCTTGGTCTCATTTTTTGACATCGCTAAAACCTGACATTTGAACAGGGGTGTGTAGACATTTTATTTCCACTGTAACTTAAAGTGCACCTCTTTCCTCTTTGGTCAGGTTTTTAACAATAGGAACGATGTGTTTGGCGTTATAATTTCTGACTGCAGTGGTGATCTTTTTCCATTTGCACTTTTGTCATATGGGATACATTTTTCAAAGGAAAAAACCACAGTCATTATAATCCTTGATTCCTTTAATATTATTTTTTTTAGTGGCGGGACTGCCTTGGATTTTGACAAGCAGATTTTAATACATTCTTCATAGGGTCGTGGATGACATCTCAAGTGATGAAACAAACTAGTGGTACTGCTGCCTTTAAAGACAACAGCTTTGCGACATATTTTGCAGAAAATTGTGTTTTGTTTTGTGTCTTCCTTCTGAATTCCGAACGACTGCCAGACAGTGGAGCTGGTGCTTTTTCACTTGACCATTTTTCCCTCTCCCCATGCTCTACCAGTGTTACCAGATTATGCATAAAAAACAAGTGTCTCTGCTCCACAAAAAAAGAGACTCAAAGGAAGCAGTTTCCAAAGGAAAAAAAAAATAAAATGCAGGAAAAAACAGACCTGGCAATGACCCTGATGCAAAAAGTTACAGCAGTGGGAATCGGTGAGCTGCAGTGTAGCTGTGTGAGAGGACTTCAAATGGATAAATAAATGCTGATGGCTTACATTGCTGTGACAATTTATGCTCGATATCCATGACAAAGGCATTTTATGTGTCACACATAGTAGAATGTATCGATATAAGGAGGTGTGTTGCCCATTGGTTGTTGAGTGTCTGTGCAATCATCCAGCCAGCACTTCCTCCCAACTCCACGTTTGTGCACCGGGCATCATGCAGTATATTTTTAGTAAAATTCTGCTAAAAGGTCACAATAAAACTTCGGAATGGGGTGAACTGGGGCTGATGAACATTTAAAGAAATGTGCACATCTACGGTAAAGGAGTCATTCTGAGAAAGTCTGTCAAAATAGATAAAAAAAAAATATTGTGAAACAATTAAAGTCTGGTTTATTTTGACCAAAGCATGTCACAGACATTTGGAAAGTGGTTCAAGATGTGGAAAAGGTCCCCTTTAAAGTACAGTGGAGATGACACTCAACTCAGTTATGCAGTAAGTTATTTACTTCTTAAAGAGGTCAATTAAGACTAGAACTTTACTGTTTACATGGATCCTGAAAAAGTTGAACCAATTAGGACGTGGGTTTCCATGTGTCACACGTTTGAACGGACTAAATCATTTTGACATGGGCACGTCGACATTTCAACGTTCCGAAAATAGTAGAAGAAGAAGCAACTTCAGGTGTAAACAAAACCTTGCTTTGTGTCTTTCTCTTTTTGAAATGGACCTGTTTTGGGTTATTCAGACTGTACTTTTGCTTCTGCTGGTCTCTGTAATGAAGCTACAAGTACATACTTCTGCATATGGCCAACAGAGGGAGACAGCAGGATGATACAGACCAGTTTTGTTTTACTCCCGCCATGTCTTCCGCTAGCTGCTGTAAAGGCGGAAATACGTCACGTCGACGTGTGGCTGATGTATAGACATGCACAGTAAACATATTTTCTGCCCAACCTTCGGAATAAGTGTTTATATGCGCACCAGTCGGAATAACAATTGGCATAACCCGCCCGTCTCAATTGGGATGAAATTTTGATCCGAATGAGCGTGATCGGGTCAGAATATTCAGATTGGCATTTTTACATGAAGCATTTTTATTCCAATCAGGCTTTTAATCCGGTTACTTGTGTCCATGTAAGCATGGCTATTGACTGAAAAATGGTGTGTTTGTAAGTTTTAACTGTCTGAACTGAGTCTACTAGTCACCTAATTATCAAAAAATTTCAAAACAGTCAATTTGCTTAAAAACACACAGCCTTTATCTCATTTTTCTCTCCCAGAAATGCCAGAAACATTTTTGACTCTTCCGTTTAAATCGTTAACGTCACGTTTAGAAAAAAAAAACAACCCATCGCCATCCTTGAGACCCGCCCACTGCTCTATTATTGGCTTGCCTAGCTGCCTGCCATGTAGATGGAAGGGGTGCTAAAGATAACATATTAGCCTTTGAGCTATTAGCCCCCAAGCTTACACTGGTACCAGGAAGCTCGAACCAAGCGCAGTTTATATAATTAATTTCTTCAGATCTCAGTCACCATAACAACCATCCCTGTTATCCCTAACATTGATCTGGCCCATTTCCCAGTGGTTTCACCATGATTCCGCAGCAGGTCGCTAGCACCAGCATGCCACTTGCTGCAGCTGCCTACACCACAACCTGAGGCTGCTGCCTGGAGCTGCGGGCTCTCACGGCCAGCTCCTCCACCATCGGTGCTCTGCGCAACTCTGCTCTACTCTCACAAGCAATGTAGGGGAGCCTCTTTGTGATGGGGCATCCCCCAGCTGGCCATGGGAGAGGAGCGGAGTACCGCGGAGTGAGACATTGCCATTTGAGTTCCCATGGCTCGGCAGCTCAGCTCAGCCAGCAGCCTCAGGTGGCGGCGAACGCTGGGTCGCCCGGCACGCGGTGCCGGTGATTTGTTGGGGCATCCCGGCAAGGTTGTTGGGAGATGGCTGGAGTGACATGAGATACACAAATGACTGTGGATCAGTGAACCAGCGCTGCTCATCCAAGCTAGAAGGAGGCTAGAAGCTAGTCCGATAATGGCTAACTGACGTAAGAGAGAGTGCGGAGTTGAACAGCTGAAGGATGTCTCTTAAAGTGATAGGCTTTAAATCAGAGTGTTTCAGGAAAGCCAGGAAAAATAAAAAACAAATCTGCTTCAATCTTTAAAAAAATAAAGAAAATGTGAACAAAATATGTCACAAACTGTCAAGAACAAACCTCCAGTTGGCAGAAAGGATTACTCTTTAGGTGAGCTGGACCTCAGGTGCAAAATGATTTATTCACAACTGGACAAAATATCACACAGCACAGGGGCTGAGAGCAAGGGAGCCAGCTTGGCTGCTAATACATGCAAAGATAAAGATACCGGAGGGAGAATACTGAAATGTCCCGACAATGGGTAACAGAAAGTGACAACTTAAATAGAGAACAAATAATTACTTAACATAAGACAGCTGGGACTAATTAAGGGCTAAATGCTAATGTATGGGGAGGAAACTACAGCAACACATGGAGAACAACAAAAGAAGCTTTCAAAATAAGAGATGGGAATACAGAACTAAAAACAGACAAGGAATGGAAAGAGAGCATAACTAAATAACCAACGACTCAGGCACAGATAAATCTAAATCCCAAACTAACCCAAAGCGCTGACATGGTTGGAGACCATGTCCAGATATGACACAAACACTTCATTAAGATATGTGTGAGCTGTTAAAATGTAGAAAAAGTGCAGTCATTGACCCCTTTAAAATTCCACTATTCCAAGGGCAAGACATTTCAGATTTTCTACTGAAAACTCAGTAAAGAAAGAATTAGATGTTCTTATGTATGCTAAATACAGGGTAATTGGCTGGAATGCTGAGAGGTTAAAAAAAGTTTCAAATCTACAAGAAAAAAGCTTTGAAATGTTAAGGACAAAAGTTGCAAAGTTTAAAAAAAAAGGTTTAAAATTTATACGAAAAAGTTGCAAATAATTGAGAAAAAAAAAGTTAAAAATTTGCAAGAAAAAGTTTCAAATTTTTGAGAAAAAAAAATACAAATTTACAAGAAAAAGTCACAAATTTGCAACACAAATTTTACAGAAAAATAATTGCTTTTCTTCACATATGCTAAATTTAGGAAATTGGCTGGAATGCTAAAGGGTTAAAAAAAAGTTTCACATTTACAAGAAAAAAGTTGCAATTTTACATGACAAAAGTTGCAAGTTTTTGAGAAAAAGCTTACAAATTTATAGGAAAAGCTTGCCAATATTTGAAAAAAAAGTTTAAAATTTACAAGAAAAAAGTTGGAAATTTGCAAGAAAAAAGTTGCATAGAAAGATATATATTTTTTTTTTTTTTTTTGCGTATGCTGAATACAGAGAAATTGGCTTGAATGTTGAGGTGTTAAAAGAACTGAAGAGCGTAAGAAAACAGCATGTTTCCTCTATGATTCAATTGCCTTTCCATAACATTGTTAATTATTTTTTATAAAAATTGTGAATGAGTGTAATGTAATGGGGATTACTTTTAAGCCCTTTTGTCCAACTGATTTAAAGACATGTTTAAAAATGGAGCTCAGTCAAAGAAATGTGTGGGAAAGGTTTCACAGAGGCTGGATCTTAACCCAGCTGTCACAGAGCGAGAGGCAGGTACGTCCTGGACAGATGGCTCCAGTTCAGTGTCAGGTCACGTCAGACGCACAGACAGCTGAAATCATTCCAATGGACAATTTAGAGTTGCCAGTTAGCCTAGAGGAGCATGTCTTTGGACTGTGGGCGGAAACCAGAGCACTCAGTGGCACAGAAAACACAGAAAAACTCGGCAGAGACGTACCCCTGTTGGTCAAGAAGTGTCATGGATTTTCTTTATATTAATAAATGCCCCTTCTTGATCTGGTTAATGTCATGTTCAGGGTTGTTTTCAACCCGGTCCACGATCTGTGGTCGTAGGTCTTTGATTATTGCTTATTAATTCCAGCTGGCAGGGTAAGTGAGCATTGCTCTCTGCCAGTCCTACGGCCACGCCTCCTCCTCATGCCAGACATTCACCGGCTGTATTTTTTCACCACATGCACACACATGTACACGCACACACACACACACACACACACTCACACACACACTCACACTTGCACACACACACACACACACACACACACACACACACACACACTGTCCAATCAGTCACGCAACTGCTTGCCACATGGCTGTGACCACTTGCCTTCATTAGTGATTTGCATACTTATGGGAGGCAGTGGGATCAGTCAGTGCGGCAGCTTAACTCAACCCTGGACTTCCTGGCTCACAGACTGTTGGCTTTTTCCCCTGGACTGAACCGTGTAGTTACTCCAGAGCTTTTCCGCTCCTACGCATATGTACGCCCTTTTATTATTGCCTTTCCCTCCGCTCCTGTTCTGTCTGGTAGTGATGGCAGAAATGGAGCGTTCGAGAGATCGAATCATTTGGAACAACTGATTCAGAAAAAGAACCGATCCTTTGGAACATTTGAAACATCTCCCCACAGTGAATTTCAGAATATTCTCTCGCAAGGGACTGATGTGGCTGGAATGGAGAGATATGTCTTGGCCCATTGGATTATTATTATTGTTATTATTTGGTCGCCTATGAGGTGAGCGACCACATCTCGGTCGCTTTACAAAGCTAATACAGGGCAGTGGTTGCCACTCCTCACTGCCCAGCTGGAACAGGTGAGGGAATATAGAGGCATGTTGTTTCCAGTTATCTTGAGGGTCATCTGGTCTGGGCAAGTATGGGGCTGATAGATAGCGCTGAACCTCAATTGACAGATAAACAGACAAACAGACAAGTTACATAACAATAAATGAAAATCAAACACAACTACCACCTCATTCAATCATTCTGAGCATAGTGGGTGTCTGGGGGTTGCCTACCTATGGCTTCTTTTAGTGATCAAATGCATAATTTTCATCTTCTCTATCCCCTCACCCCCCAGCCAGTCACAGCAGATGACTGCCCCTCCCTGAGCCTGGTTCTGCTGGAGGTTTCTTCCTGTTAAAAGGGAGTTTTTCCTCTCCACTGTCGCCAAGTGCTGCTCACAGGGGATCGCCTGATTGCTGGGGTCTTGCTGCAATCGTGAGGGTTTCCCCTGCAGTTGAAAGTGCTATGAGATGACTGTTGTTGTGAAATGGTGCTATATAAATAAAGTTGAATTGAATTGAATTGAATTGAATAATTATATTTTTTGTAAATAATAACAAAGGTGTATAAATAATAAATGTATAATTGTATGTGTATTAAAAGACCATGAATACACACCATAAACACTATGCTGGGCATGGCTTGATTGAGGTTGTGTTGTGCTAGGAATGCAGGCGTCAGGATGTTTTGTCCGTAGGCGTCTCTACATAGTTGCTGTATTATTACAAAATGCAAGATGTTGCATACAATGCATACATTTAACTTTTTTTCCCTCAAGAAGGTCGAAGTGATCCCAGACAGCTGACCTGGGACAGTTTCTACCATCATCCATTTCCAAATAATGTAAATCCAAAAGCACACTCAGTACAAGACATTCAGAGAGGCAAGACTTCGCAAACAAACTGCACTTTAGAGGAGCTTTGAAATGTTTCAGGCATGTGGGCTGATGAATCAGCAGCCAATCAGGCAAGGACACGAGAAATTAGTATTTTACATACTGTAAAAAGTATATATATATAATACATACAGTATATTGTGCATAGAATAGGCATTTTCATATTGTGTAATGGTAGTATTTTATTTATTATTCCATTTTAGAACTAGGATAACAAAATCACCACATAAAACAACTGTGACATTTCAAAACAATTGGTGACGTAATGGAATGCAACATGGAACAGTCACATGACATCCTCTTTCTGATACAGACCTCGGAACAGTGGTTCGATTCAAAAGTTCCACCTAGGTTTCGGTCCATACTAAAACACTGTTTTGACTTTGCCATCACTACTGTCTGAGCGCGCTTGGCTTTTCTTCCCCCGCCAACAAAGCTAGAAGCCGGTTGTCTGTTCATTTATTTGTGACTGTTATATGGATATTGTGTAAATTTTTCCTTTCGTTAATAAACACATTACATTACTGCATGTTGGGCTTGTATCCATTCATATGTTCGCTGCACGATTACTCAGCGGACATGACAGTAAATTAATAAAAGTTCAGAGTCAAAGATGGCTTTTCTGGGTATTTATTCTTAATCAAGAGGGAGGTTTCATGCAGCATTTCAGCAGAAATGTTAACAGTCAGAATGGTGTGGGCAGATTTTATACCTTGGAACAAACAAGGATAATACGGTATGTTATGAGCATGTTCTGTGGGAGTACAGAGCCTAGCTGTCTCCTGGAACTGAC
Organism: Pholidichthys leucotaenia; assembly: GCA_020510985.1. Lineage (NCBI taxonomy): Eukaryota > Metazoa > Chordata > Actinopteri > Cichliformes > Pholidichthyidae > Pholidichthys > Pholidichthys leucotaenia. Next base: position 419,029,881 of record CM035842.1, read on the forward strand.
CTTGATAGGCTAGAGCAGGGGTATCAAACTCATTTTAGCTCAGGGGCCACATACCGCCGGATTTAATGTCAAGTAAAACACCACACGAGTAGATTGCCTCTTTGCAACAGTTTTGAGTTTTTCTTCTTGTCCATCATGGACACACAGATCGCCGCACTGGTGTTGATATCAATCTGATATTCGGCCCATATCCCAAATGTCTCCTGAGCCGGCGGACAAAGCCATTGTTTACAACAGGAAATGGTACGGCAGGAATCAGCTGTTAGCACTTAACCGCCCCACGGTGCTAACTCAAAAACTCGACATACCAAGAGAAATCAGGCAGAAACGACGTTGATGTAGGGCTGGAGTAAGGCGACAAGTAAGGAACATAAGGTACAGATCCATCCTTCCATCCTTTATCATAGGGAATGTACGATCGCTACTTAATAAGACGGATGAGTTAGCGGCCATGTCCCGTTACGAGAGCGTCTTCAGAATAGCATGATGTTGTTTACTGAGACGTGGCTAACAGAACTAACAATGGATGCTAACATCGAACTGGAGGGTTTCCACGCAATACGGGCAGACCGGACACCAGACAGTGGGAAGACAAGGGGTGGAGGAGTGATAATGTATGTGAACAACAGATGGTGTAACCCTGGGCACATCACAATTAAGAAACGGCACTGCAGCAAAGACATTGAGTTGCTAGCTGTTAGCATGCAGCCTGTTTACCTCCCTAGGGAATACTCCCGTTATCTGATAATCCCGTTATCCCGTTATCCCGGTTCCGGTTCCGCCGGACCGGCGGCGCCACACGAGTCGGCTGCCTGTTGCAACAGCCTTTTTTTTATCTTCCTTCTTCTTTCTACACCTTTCACTCTGTATATATATCATGGACGCACAGATCGCCCCGGGGGTCTCCCGGGTCGGCGGACGGAGCCACGGTTTGTAGCGGGAGACGTTACAGCGGGGAGGAGCTAGTGCTAGCTAGCACTTGGCCGCCGCCCGGTGCTAATGGGAAACTCGACATACCGGGAGCTGTAGCGAAAAGGACGCGGGTGCCGGGCTGGAGTTTAGGCGGCGTGAAAGAAATATAAGACAGAATAATAAAGAGCGATGGCAAGAACCAAGCAGACCGCCCGTAAAATCTACTGGAGGAAGAAGCCCCCCAGGAGACAGCTAGCCACCAGGGCTGCTCGGAGAGGCGCTCTGGCCACCGGCAGAGTGAAGAGGCCTCGCCGTCACAGGCCCGTGGCTCTGAGAGAGATCCGTCGCTACCAGAAATCCATGGAGCTGCTCATCCGTAAGCTGCCCGTCGAGCGCCTGGTGAGGGAGATCGCTCAGGACTTCAAGACCGTCCTGCGTTTCCTGAGCTTCGCCGTCATGGCTCTGCAGGAGACCAGCGAGGCCCACCTGGTGGTCTCTTCTTCGCTATGGGGGTCACCATCATGCCCAAAGACTTCCAGCTGGCCCGCTGCATCCGCGGAGAGAGAGCTTAGACTTTCTGCTGCACATTCACCAGCCATAATGCTCTGCACTGTGTGTCTATATATATACATTTATAGTAATATGGACATATGTTTACTAGATGTTGTTTTTTCTTGCCTTCTGATTGTTGCTCTGAGTGTTGCTATCCCTATGCTGTTGCAATCCTGGAATTTCCCCATTGTGGGTCTAATAAAGGCTTATCTTATCTTATCTTATCTGCATTGTTATTGATGCAAATCCATCTGCGAACGCTGTGGCAGCGCATGACACAATCCACTCAGTCACTAGTAGGCTGCTGACACAACACCCAAATGCTCTCCTCCTCATCTTGGGTAATTTTAACCATACTTCACTGTCCTCCATTCTGCCCACGTTCACCAAGTATGTCACGTGCCACACCAGAGACAATACAACACTGGACTTATTTTATGCAAATGCTAAGGAGGCGTACACCTCATTGCCACTCCCCCCGCTCTGGGGATTGGATCACAACTTGGTTCACCTCCTGCATGTGTACAAACCCCTAGTACACAGACAACCTTCAGTTACTCGCACAATGAAAGTATGGTCTGAGGAGGCGATGGATGCTCTAAAGGACTGTTTTGAAATCACTGCATGGGAGCATCTCTGCAATCCACATGGTGAGGACATCGACAGCCTCACAGACTACATCAAATTCTGTGTGGACAATGTCACACCCACCAAGACCATACGGTGCTGGTCAAACAACAAACACTGGATCAACCCTGAGCTAAAGTCCCTACTGAAATAAAAGAAAAAGATCTTCAGGTCGGAAAACAGGGAGGAGCTGAAGTCCGTACAGAAGGTGCTAAGGAGGAAGATCAGAGAAGGTAAGGACAGGTACAGGAAGAAAATGGAGGACAAGCTGCAACAGAGTGACATCAGCGGGGTCTGGAGAAGGCTCAAAGTCATCTCTGGGCTCCAGAATACCTCCTCCCAGGCCACGGGTGGCAGGGAGTGGGTGAACAACGTGAACCTGTTTTTTAACAAGTTTGACCAACCGCCCTCCCCTCCGTCTGCTCACCAACCACTGCTGCCTCTCCTGTCATCTAGTCCTGCTGTCCACCCCCCCCACTAACACCCCCCACTACCAGCACACAGCCCCCCTGCCCCAACCTGACCCTCACTAAGGCCTAGGTGAGGGCAGAGCTGAGGAAGATCAAGGCGAGGAAGGCCTCGGGTCTGGATTGCATCAACTCAAAACTCCTCAAGTCCTGCGCAGACCAGCTGTGTTGGACTGTGGAGCTCATCTTCAACCTGAGCTTGAACATGGGGAGGGTACCACAGCTGTGGAAAACATCCTGTGTGGTACCCGTACCAAAGACCTCCCACCCCAAAGATCTGAACAGCTACAGACCAGTGGCCCTCACATCACACCTAATGAAGACCCTGGAGAGACTGCTCCTTGCCAACCTCCGCCCCCTGGTGGGACCAGCCATAGATCCACTCCAGTTCGCCTACCAGCATGGCATCAGGGTGGAGGATGCAATGATCTTCCTTCTAACACTGTTCCCTGTCACACCTGGAGAAACCTGGGAGCATCATGAGGATAATGTTCTTTGATTTTTCCAGTGCTTTCAACACCATCCAACCACTAAGCCTGAGGGACAAGCTACTGTGCGCAGTGGTGGACCAGCACCTGTCATTGTGGATCCTGGACTACCTCACAAACTGGCCACAGTTTGTGAGAACCCAGAATTGTGTGTCAAACACTATCATCTGCAGTACGGGGTCTCCCCCCCCAGGGAATAGTTCTGGCTCCCTTCCTGTTCACCCTTTATGCTGCAGACTTTTCACACAACACACCACACTGTCATCTGTCATCTACAGAAGTTCTCTGATGACTCTACGATTGTCAGCCTCATCTCTGATGGGGATGATGCAGACAGCAGAGGACTTATCCAGGATGTCATGGACTGGTGCCATCGGAACTGCCTCCAGATCATGCAAGGAAAACTAAAGAACTGGTGGTGGACTGCCGCAGGCAAATACAACCCCCCACAGCACCAGTAAACATCCAGGGAACAGACATTGAGATGGTGACATCCTACAAGTGCCTGGGTGTTCATCTGAGCAATAAACTGGACTGGTCACACAATACTGACACACTCTACAACAAGGGACAGCGCAGGCTGTTCCTCCTGAGGAGGCTCAGGTCTTTTGGTGTACAAGGGGTGCTCCTTAAGACCTTCTATAATTTGGTGGTGGCATCAGCCCTCACATTTGGAGTCGTCTGCTGGGACAATGGCATCATGGCAGCTGACAGGAAGAGACTAAATAGACTGATCAAAAAAGCTAGCTCTGTCCTTGGGCAGCGCCTTGACCCAATGGAGGAGATAGGAGAGAAGAGGCTTGTGGCTAAGCTGTCATCTCTGCTGGAGTCCGAGTCCCACCCCATGCAGGACACGTTGAACGCACTGAGGAGCTCATTTAGCAGTAGGCTGTACCATCCTAGGTGCACGACCAAGAGGTTTCGCAGGTCCTTCCTACCAATGGCTGTCAGACTTTATAACCTAACCAGGGTAGCTTGTAGAGGTCGTATTGAATGCACAACACGTGAAAAACTTGCATAATAATGGTCCCCTCCATTTTTCAATGAGGACAATATCAATCGCTACAGAGGGTGACAACTAGGCTGATTCCAATGTGAAATATACTGTATGGGTACATATTCATACTATGCAGGGTAACTAAATAGAATTACTGCTCTGATTGTTGCTATCCCTGTGCTGTTGCAATCCTGGAATTTCCCCGTTGTGGGACTAATAAAGGTTTATCTTATCTTAAGTGGACTGGACCAGTAAAATAATAGCAAAACAATCTAATGGCAACTCCAAATTTAGTACAAAGAAGTACAAGTACTGTACATGTGAAATGCTTACATTTACTGAACCACTGATCTTTTACAAAGCATGAACAACCTGAATGAGTTGGAAGAATGACCCCAGTTGAATGGCCTTTGTCAGATTTTTCTGTTTACATGGCCACTTGAATAATCAGATAACTGCAGAAATCCAATCATAACCGGTTGATTAGTGTACACGTAAACATGATCATTGACCATGTTTATATGTGCATGAATAAACCAGTTATGTTTTGATTTCTGGAGTTTCAGTCCAGATTAAGACTCTTAACCAATTTTTGGCGGGCAAAATACAGAATTATTGTCCTTTGAGATGATTTCACAAGTGTAACAGAGCAAGCTACAGTATATATTCACAATTTAATCCTGAACCAAATAAAATCATTCTTAAAGCATTTAAACTGTTTCAATCAATGTTAAGACCTTTAATCAATTTTTGGCAAGTGAAATAACATATTTATAAACTATAACAGCCCTTTGAGACTATTCACAAGTTGGACAGAACATGTTATATAATAATCTTCACAATTTAACCTTAAAGAACCAAATCAAGTAATTTTTTGGCAGGTAAAATGTTTGAATCCAAATTGGGAGCCTTAATGATTTTTTGGCAGATGAAGCATACATTTTATGGATTCTACTTACAATACATAATTATAGGAGGTAAATAATGTACAAACATGAAAGAAAAGCTTGTTAGACTATTGCTATTCTATTGTAGCATCAGCTCTCCTCTGGCTAATCCAGGAAATCATTCTTCATCTTAAAGAAACTGTCTCACTCAACGTCTGGTCAAAAATTGCTTTTTTCCTTCATCTAAGGACCTCCAGTTTAAAAACACATTCCACGGAGAGAGGTACAATAAGGATTGCTTTTAACGGATTAGTGTGCCATCATAACTTTTTAAAGCTTCCTCCCCATGAGACGGTTTTATGGTTAAATCACTCTGTGACATATTGCAGACCTGCATCAACTCAGAACTACACTCCATTGCCTCTAGGGAGTATCTACAGCTCAACATTACCCCCTGGTGGACACTTACAGAATCTGCTTGTTTTTTGGTTTTTTGGTTTTTGTTTTTTTTTTCCCATACTGATGAACTGTTATTTCTGATTGAACATTAACTGTCTCTTCAAATTTTCATTCCTCAGGATAAATTCTCAGGACACTATTTGTTGAAGATCACCACCTCTCTTTTGGACAATAACGGGTTTGAGATATTTCATTAATTCATTGAATTTTACATGTGTGCATGTGTTGGAAATGTTTACCTGAATCTTATTCCATTGAATGTTAATTATATAAGTACCAGTACAAAGGCATGCTCACCGAATATTAGTTGTGATTCACTGAAGTGAGCTTAGATTTTATATCAAGTATAAAAAATGAGTTTCACAGAAAATGTATGAATGTCTTCTGAAACTTGTGTAATTCATCTGACTGTATCAGCCAACCACCAGGCCATCACTGCTAGATGACGCCCCCTTTCATTCTATTGGTTGGTTAGAGACAAAGGACTGTTGCCTCACTGAACTAAAGTGTATTCAAACCTCCTTCAGTGGAAGACAATTGGTTAATTTTTGTGTCAGTCCAGTTTCCCTGTGGAAACCTGTTCAGTTAAATACACAGAAATGCCCTAACTGTTTAGAATATATTCTCTTTTGCCTGGGTTTTCTGTTTTTGATAGGTTTGTCTCAGTTCATTCATTCATTCATTCATTTTCTTCCGCTTAATCCTTTTCGGGTCGCGGGGGGGCTGGAGCCTATCCCAGCATCTTTGGGCGAGAGGCAGGGTACACCCTGGACAGATCGCCAGTCCATCGCAGGGCCAACACAGAGAGACAGACAACCATTCACTCTCACAGTCTCAGTTCAGTCTTTTGTAAAGTTTTTTCCTATTTGTCTGGCATCTGGGGAGAAACCCTCATTTCCTGTAAGCTCACGTCTTTATGGGAGTGAAACTCCAAAAACGCTTTTTACTTCCTCTCCTCAGAAGCCGGGTGTGTCCTACTGAGCGTTTCCATTGATTTACATAACTGACCGTTAAAGTGGACTAATAGAGATTTTTTGGACTTTTGTTTCTTGCCTGACCCACAGACCACGACACCAGAAGCGCTCTGATCTCATGGGTGTAACAGCCTAACTACAATTTCCCTTCAGCCTTGGGGTTTTATCGGCTGGTGGATATCCTAAATTTTCGGACTGGTTGCCATAAAGACGTCACCACTGCCTCTTGGCCAGCCATAATTCTGCTGACGGCTCTCTTTCCCCGCCTGACCAGGACGCCCTCACATGAGTCTAGGCCATTACAGCTGGACTGAAAGGACTGCTGGTAGTCGCTTTCCTGTGTGCCACCAGTGGTTTCCAGCTCAACGCTGTGATCTGAACACAGCTGTTTTCGTAAGCCAGGCTTTCATTCACTACCTGCTAGGCTAAATGTAATATCTAATTCTAATTGAATATGCGACATTCTCCATGTAGAGTAATCCATAAGCTACTATAGAAGCTTTAAGCTGAAGGAAAATTAATACTCTTTTTTTCATAACCTCCATACATTTTGTAGATTAATTCAGAATTTCTTTTTTCTTTTTTTGGATAATAAGCTTATGTCATTTTCTTGATAAAATTGTGTCCAATTTAACGATAGACTTTACGCTCAGGAATCCATTAACAGTTGGAATGATATTTGACAGTTAGTGTTTGTGTGGACGGAGTAAACCCCAATCCACACTCACACATTTTTAATTATAAAATAAATAATCCTTGTACCTTAACACACTTATTATAATTCAATATTGTTACACTCTTATACATATTTTGTTAATTTCATCACACTTTTCTTAAGGCAAAATATTAAAAGCTGCTACAGGATGAAATGTCATAACTGATTATTCCAACACAAAACTCATGGGTTTAAAATTATGACTAATCCCTCACCGCATTAAATATTCACAAACATATGTTTGCTAATTGCATGGACCAAAACTTATGCTCGCTTTGCTCAAAAACAGCCGTCAGCCCCTGAATCAGAAAAGAAATGGCTTCAGCCAAGCAAGGCACAACATGCAACAAGTCTTTTTTTTATGGATGCTGGATCCAGCACACACTAAAATGTCACAGTATTTGCTGTATTTAATAACTGTTTTTTTTTCTCCCTCATGGATCGTCACCTTATCATGGTGGGGGGGTTTGCGTGCCCCAGTGATCCCAGGAGCTATGTTGTCCGGGGCAATTTGCCTCTGATAGGGTCTCCCAAGACAAACTGGTCCTGGGTGAAGGGCCAGACTAAGAACGATCCAACAGACTCTCATGAATTGTATATCAAGGATTCAGTGTACCCCGCCCGGTATGGGGTTACCGGGGCCCCACCCTGGAGCCAGGCCTGGGGGAGGGGCTCGAAGGCTAGCGTCTGGTGGCCGGGTTTCCACCCATGGGACCCGGCCAGGCTCAGCCCGAAGGAGTTACATAGGTCCGCCCTCCAGTGGGTTCACCACCTGCAGGAGGGATCATGGGGGTCCGGTGCTATATCGATTAGGTGGCGGTCAAAGGCGGAGACCTTGGCGGACTGATCCCAAGCTTTCTAAACTGGCTTTTGGTACGTGGAATGTCACCTCTCTGGTGGGGAAGGAGCCTGAGCTGGTGCACGAGGTTGAGCGATACCGGCTAGATATAGTCGGCCTCACCTCAACACACAGCTCCGGTTCCGGAACCAGTCTCCTGGAGAGGGGCTGGAGCTTGGCCTTTTCTGGAGTTGCCCCGGGCGAGAGGCAACGGGCAGGGGTGGGTATTCTTGTATTGCCCCACCTTGCTGCCTCTATATTGGAGTCTTCCCCGGTGGATGAAAGGGTTGCTTCCCTGCGCCTTCGGGTTGGGAAACGGGTCCTGACCATCATTTGTGCCTATGCACCAAATGATGTTTCAGAGTACCCACCCTTTTTGGAGTCTGTGACTGGGGTGCTGGAGGGTGCTCCTCCTGGAGACTCCATTGTCCTACTGGGGGACTTCAATGCGCACGTGGGCAACGACAGTGAAACCTGGAGGGGGGTGATTGGGAGGAACGGCCTGCCCGATCTGAACCCGAGTGGTGTTCAGTTATTGGACTTCTGTGCTAACCACAGTCTGTCCATAACGAACACCATGTTCAAGCATAAGGGTGTCCATATGTGCACCTGGCACCAGGACACCCTAGGTCGCAGGTCGATGATCGATTTTGTTATCGTATCATCAGACCTGCGACCGTATGTCTTGGACACCCGAGTAAAGAGAGGTGCAGAGCTGTCAACTGATCACCACCTGGTGGTGAGTTGGATCCGATGGCAGGGGAGGAAGCCATTCAGACCTGGTAGACCCAAACGTATAGTGAGGGTGTGCTGGGAGCGTCTGGCTGAGGCCCCTGTCCGGGAGGTCTTCAATTCCTACCTCCGGAAGAACTTCAACCACATTCCCAGGGAGTCTGGAGACATGGAGTCTGAATGGGCCATGTTCTCCACCTCTGTTGTTGAAGCGGCGGCCCAGAGCTGCGGCCGCAAGGTGGTCGGTGCATCTCATGGTGGCAACCCCCGAACCAAGTGGTGGACACCAGTGGTGAGGGGGGCCATTAAGCTGAAGAAGGAGTCCTATCAAGCTTGGTTGGCTTGTGGGACTCCCGAAGCAGCTGAGGTGTACCAGCAGGCCAAGCGGAGTGCAGCTCGGGTGGTTGCTGAAGCAAAAACCCGGGTATGGGAGGAGTTCGGTGAGGCCATGGAACAAGACTTTCGGTCGGCTTCAAAGAGATTCTGGCAAACTGTTCGGCGGCTCAGGAGGGGAAAGCAGCTCCCCGTCCACACTGTGTATGGTGCGGATGGGACACTGTTGACTTCAACTGGGGATATCATCGGGCGGTGGAAGGAATACTTTGAGGATCTCCTCAATCCCACTGATACGCCTTCCACAGAGGAAGCAGGGTTTGGGGACGAGGGGGATGACTCGCCTATCACAGGGGCTGAGGTCGCCAAGGTGATTAAAAATCTCCTTGGTGGCCGGGCCCCGGGGGTGGACGAGATTCGCCCTGAGTACCTCAAGGCCCTGGATGTTATTGGGTTGTCATGGTTGACACGCCTCTGCAACATTGCGTGGAGGTCGGGGGCAGTGCCTTTGGCATGGCAAACCGGGGTGGTGGTTCCTCTCTTCAAAAAAGGGGACCGGAGGGTGTGCTCCAACTTTAGAGGGATCACACTCCTCAGCCTCCCTGGGAAGGTCTATGCCAAGGTACTGGAGAGGAGAGTCCGGCCGTTGGTCGAACCTCGGATTCAGGAGGAGCAATGTGGTTTTCGTCCTGGCCGTGGCACATCGGACCAGCTCTTTACCCTCTCGAGAATTCTTGAGGGTTCGTGGGAGTTTGCCCAACCAGTTTACATGTGTTTTGTGGACTTGGAGAAGGCATTTGACCGCGTCCCTCGTGGATTTTTGTGGGGGGTGCTTCGGGAGTATGGGGTATCGGGCTTGTTGTTATGAGCTATTCGGTCTCTGTACAACCGTTGTGAGAGTTTGGTTCGTATTGCCAACACTCGGTCGGAGTCATTCCCAGTGAGAGTTGGACTCCGCCAGGGCTGCCCTTTGTCACCGATCCTGTTCATAATTTTTATGGACAGGATTTCTAGGCGCAGCCAGGGAATGGAGGGTGTCATGCTTGGTGACCACAGGATCTCATCTCTGTTGTTTGCAGATGATGTTGTCCTGTTGGCTTCATCCAGCAATGACCTACAGCTCTTGCTGGGACGGTTTGCCGCTGAGTGTGAAGCGGCTGGGATGAGAATCAGCACCTCCAAGTCCGAGTCCATGGTCCTCAGCCGGAAAAAGGTGGATTGTCCTCTCCGGGTTTGGGACAGGCTCCTGCCCCAAGTGGAGGAGTTTAAGTATCTTGGGGTTTTGTTCACGAGTGAGGGGAAAATGGAGCGAGAGATCGACAGACGGATTGGAGCAGCATCTGCAGTGATGCGGACGTTGTACCGGTCTGTTGTGGTGAAGAGGGAGCTTAGTTCTAAGGCAAAGCTGTCAATTTACCAGTCAATCTACGTTCCTACTCTCACCTATGGTCACGAGCTTTGGGTAATGACCGAAAGAACGAGATCGCGGATACAAGCGGCTGAAATGAGCTTTCTCCGTAGGATTGCTGGACTCACCCTCAGAGATAGGGTGAGGAGCTCAGTCATCCGGGAGAGGCTCAGAGTAGAACCGCTGCTCCTCCACATCGAAAGGAGTCAGTTGAGGTGGTATGGGCATCTGATTAGGATGCCTCCTGGACGCCTTCCACTTGAGGTGTTTCAGGCACGTCCCACTGGGAGGAGACCCCGGGGCAGACCCAGGACTCGGTGGAGAGACTATGTCTCCCAGCTGGTCTGGGAACGCCTTGGTATCCCCTCTGAAGAGCTGGAGCAGGTGGCTGAGGAGAGGGAAGTCTGGGCTTCTCTGCTTGAACTGCTGCCTCCGCGACCCGGACCTCCGGAAAAGCGGTAGAAGATGGATGGATGGATGAATAACTGTTTTTAAAAACACATTTACCTCTGTGTCTCACAGCTCGGCAGGTGCTGGTGGAGGGGCATCAGTTCGTTTCCTTTTGCCGGATGTTTTTACAGTCGGAACCAATTTTTCATGTCACAAAATTTTTTGAACATGTTCAAAACAAGATGCTGCTGGTGTCGTGCCAAAAAGTGATGGGCTACTAGAAACGTATCGGCTCACTGCAGGAGCGTGCCTTGCTCGGCTAAAGCTGTTTCTCTTCGGATTCTGAGGCCGACGGCTCTTTTGTGCAAAGAGGGCACACAGTAACTTTTGTCCATGCAATTCTCGAAGGTATGTCTATGAATATTTAATGCGGTGAGGGATTAGTCATAATTTTAGCCCCATGAGTTTTGTTACTGTATGCCAATGTCAGCGATTCATATAGTGCCACAGCTCCACCTCCCTTTGGCAAATTGGATCACTGCATGGTCATGTTATCACCCAACTACATTCTCCTCGTGCAAAGGTGGCCTGTTTATACACGGACTGTGAGGAAGTGGACACAGGAGGCTGCTGATGCACTACAGGACTGCTTTGAGACGACGGATTGGAGCGTACTCTGTGAACTACATGGGGTGAACACAGACAATATGACCAACTGCATCACAGAACACATCAGATTCTGTGAAGACACAACCATGCCAGCTTAGACCATACACTGTTTCCCCAACAACAAACCATGGGTCACCAGTGACCTGAAAGCACTTCTGAACAAGAAGAAGAGAGCTTTTAGGTGCGGAGACAAGGAGAAACTGAGGAGAGTGCAGCATCAACTGAAAGAGATGCTGAGGAGGTGTAAAGACAATTACAGAAAAAAAGTTGGATGATAAACTCAGGCAAAGCAATACCAAAGATGTGTGGATGGGAATGAAACAAATAACTGGGTGCAAGGGGAGAGACAGACAGACGCCTGGGAGCCTTGAGAGAGCTGATGAGCTGAATCTGTTTTTTAATACTGTAACGTCGGGCTGTGTTGGTGGGGGGGGCAGGGATTTCCCCAGCATGCTTTGCAACAGTGGACGTTACTTTGTGTGTTTGCTCAAATGTTATTACTGAGTTATTATACTGCTGTGTCGTTATAACTGCGTTATAATGACCCAGCAGTGTTTTATAGGCAGGATTTTATAGGCAGGATTGTCGTTATAACTGCGTTATAATGACCCAGCAGTGTTTTATAGGCAGGATTAGGGCAAGATGTATCATGTGCTGTATAACCATGATTGAAACGGAGGTCTGGGAGGATGACCTCCCCTCCTGTCTGTGCTCAGGGTTGTGTTTGAATAAAGCCTGTCGTCGCAACCATCTGCTCCTCTTCTTTGTGTGAACCTCACCTACGTCACACTGGTGCCAGGAGTGTGATGGAGCAGATGGAAGCCAGGATCCGAGCGGAGATCCAGCAGATCGAGCGATTCATTGCTCAGCTGGGAACAGACGACAGAGCTGAGACACCGACCCCCGGAGTGGCTCGCCGGGATGAATGGAGCAGCGGACCCGACGGGACCAGCATACCCCACCTTCTGCCTTTTTCAAGGCAGAGCGGGCCGAGTGGAGCAAACCAGCCCCGCTTCCTGCCCTGAAGAGCTAGCGATTCCACGGTGATCAGGAGCAGCGATCGACCGGGAGGTGACCGTCCCATCCATCGGGCAGCGGGCCAAGATTCCCCACTTCAACGGCGAGACCATGCTGGATGACTACCTGGTCCAGGTCGAGCTGGCCGCCGCGCTGAACAACTGGTCACCAGAGGAAACCGCTGTGCAGGTCGTGCTGGCCTTGGAAGGGAGGGCTCTCTGCACGCTCTCTGATCTCCGGCCCGAGGAGTGCTGCAGCTGGCCAGCGCTACGAGGAGCACTCTGGAGACAATTTGGGAGAACGGCCGACGCCGAGCACGCCCAGGAACAGCTGACCAACCACCGTTGAAGCAGCCAGGAAAGCCTAGGAGGCTACACGGTGGACATACAGCTGTTAACACAGCGCAGCTACCCGGACTTCGCACCAGAGGTGGTAGAGAAGCTCGCCCTCCAGAACTTCATCCCAGCTCCAGAGCCACGTCCGGATCCACGCCGCGAGCGACCTGGAGACTGCAGTGGCAGAAGCAGAGCGGGTGGAGCCGCTGATGAATCGCACAATCGAAGCGTCGACGCCAAGACAAAGAACCTTCCAGGCCACGGCTGAGAGTGAGGAGGAGGAGGAGGAGTTATGGCAGACCACGGCTGCGCGTCCACGGAGAAGACGGCCGCGTGGAAGGGTGCCCCCGCTGCGGGGAGCCAGGACACATCGCACGGTACTGCCGTGCACCCACCCCACGACAAACTGATGAGCTGTCACCGCACGTGGGCCGAATTGGACACTCACCAGGGATGTATCTGCAGTGCAGCCTGGAGAAGACGTCGATCCAGGCCCTGATTGACACCGGTTTTACAATCTCCTTGGTCTGACCCGGTGTGCTGTCGGGCACGAACGAGACGACCCCACAGGGGTAGGAACCCACCGAGTGCTGCATCACCACAGCTACCGGTGAGCATGCCAGATTGGGGGGGCGGAGAGTTCTCGTGGTGGGGGTGGCTGGTCAGAACATAAAACACCCGTTCTGGCTGGCTGACATTCAAGACCCCTGTATTATTGGACTAGACCTGCTCACAGCATGGAATGCCAAGATTGACACCGCCGGACCATCCCTCCAGCTGGGAAACCGGACCATTGCGCTCCACAGCAGAACCCAGAGAAGGAACACCGAGGCCTGCGCGATCGAGGGACCGCCAGGACGGACCGGACCGGGCGGGCCACCGTGAGGACCGGACACGATGACACCAACAGCGTGGGCAGAGAAAGCACGAGCACAGACAAGGACAGCAAGGGGAGGGGTCAGCGTGTCAGCAGAGACGCAGCAGGCAGTCGAGGAATTACTTCAGCAGGGCCCGCTGCAGAGATGCAGCTGGCTGGAGCCGGGACAGAGACGCCAGCTGCGGGAATTGTTGGACTGTTATATGGGTGTCTTCGCCGCGAAGGATGAGGAATGCAGCCGGACCGGCTTGGTGCAGCACGAGATCGACACCGGTGAGACCAGGCCGATTCCACTCCGCCCACGTCGGCTGCCCTTTTCAAGGTGGGCAGCAGCAGAACAAAAAGTGCGAGAGATGCTGGAGGCAGATGTTATTGAGCCCTCCAGCAGCCCCTGGGCGGCGCCGGTGGTGCTGGTCAAGAAGAAGGACGGGTCGTGGCGGTTCTGTGTGGATTACCGGTGCCTGAATGACGTCACCCGGAAGGATTCCTACCCCCTGCCCCGCATCGATGACGCGCTGGACCACATCGCCGGCTCCAGCTGGTTCAGCTCACTGGATCTATGCAGCGGCTATTGGCAGGTAGAGCTGTCACCTGAGGCCCGCCAAAAAACAGCCTTCTCCATCGGGCAGGGACTGTACCAGTTTAAAGTGATGCCGTTTGGACTCTGCAACGCCCCGGCCACCTTTGAGCGTTTGATGGAGCGAGTGCTGGCTCATGTGCACCGGAGTCGCGTTGTTTACCTGGACGACCTACTGGTGCATGCAGCTGATTTTGACAGCGCCCTGTCAAATCTCCGAGAAGTACTGGATGCCATCCGACAGGCTGGGCTACGGTTACACCCGAGGAAGTGCCACCTATTCCGGCAGGAGACCACCTTCCTGGGCCACGTCGTCAGTGCAGTGGGAGTGGCCACCGACCCAGAAAAAGTGGCGGCGGTGAGAGACTGGCCAGTGTCACGGAATGTGGGAGAACTGAGGAGCTTTCTCGGGCTGGCCTCCTATTATAGGAGGTTTGTGAAAGACTTCGCCACCATCGCCAGCCCGCTGCATCAGCTGATGCAGAAAGGACGCACGTTTCAGTGGAGTGAAAATTGTGCTGCTGCTTTCTCTCAGCTTCGCGCGGCACTCATCAGAGCCCCCATCCTGCAGTATCCTGACCCGAACCGCCCTTTCATCATGGACACGGACGCCAACAACCAGGGCATCGGGGCGGTGCTATCCCAGGAGGGAGAACACGGAGAGCAGGCAGTCACTTTTTTCAGCCGCACTCTCAGCAGAGCTGAGAGGAATTACTGTGTGACTCGCAGAGAGCTGTTGGCTGTCATCCAAGGACTGCGTCATTTCCGCCCGTATGTGTACGGGGGGAGGTTCCAGCTCAGGACGGATCACGCTTCCCTGACCTGGTTATTAAACTTCAAAGAGCCAGATGGACAGTTAGCAAGATGGCTGGAGGCACTGCAGGATTATAATTTTCAGGTTGTGCATCGGGCAGGCCGCCTCCATGCCAACGCTGACGCGCTGTCTCGGCGCCCCTGTACGACAGTGTGTTGTCACTGCCAGCGGGCTGAAGATCGAGACCAAGCTGTCCCACGGGCTGCTGCTCTCCGGACCACTGCGAGCAGGAATAACACAGTGACGCGCAGCCCCTCCTCGAATGATCAGGCAGCTCCCCCCAGCGATGATGTCACAGAGGGCCTTGGCACGCAGCAGTTGCAGAGCGAGCAGGATAGAGACCCGGTCATTTCTCGGGTTCAGCAGTGGCTGGACCCAGGACAGCGGCCCGCCTGGGAGGTTGTGTCAGCTCTGGACCCAGAGACTAAGGCCCTACACTCCCAGTGGGCCAACCTCCGCTGCCACGAGGGCGTGGTGAATCAACAGTGGCAGACTCCAGCTGGGCAGCGGCACGTCTGGCAGCTGCTGGTTCCTCGTCGACTCCGGCCCAAGGTACTCCAGCTGGTTCATGGGGCGGTAGGAGCGGGCCACTTCCGGGTGACAAAGACACTGCAGCGTCTTCGAGCCCAGTTCTACTGGCCCAGCTGTCATCAGGACGTGGAGCTCCACGTCCACCGCTGCAACACCTGCACAGCTCAGAAAGGGCCGACTCAGCGATCCCACGCTCCCCTGCAGTAGTACCGGGTGGGAGCACCGATGAAGTGGGTGGGAGTGGACATCCTGGGCCCTTTCCTGACCATGGACCGGGGGAACCGCTACGTGCTGGTCGCAATGGATTATTTCACAAAGTTGCCAGAGGCGTACGTGGTCCCGGACCAGAGCGCCGCTACAACAGCATCAAAGCTGGTGGACGAAATGTTCTGTCGGTTTGGCGCACCGGAGGAGCTGCACAGCGATCAGGGTCGGAACTTCGAGGCGGAGGTCTTCGGAGAGGTCTGCAAGTGGCTGGGCATCCGGAAGACCTGGACCACCCCGCTGCATCCACAGAACGACGGCCTGGTCGAACGATTCAACCGGACCCTCACCACCCAGCTCGCTATCCTAGTGGACCAGCGACAGCGAGACTGGGACCTGCATCTGCCTTTTGTTTTGTGGGCATACCGGACGGCAGCTCAGGAATCTACTCGGTGCACCCCTGCAGCGCTCATGTTTGGACGCGAGCTGCGCACACTGGTGGATTTGGTATTCGACCCTCCCCCCCCCGAGCCGGAGGTGGAGGGAAAACCCAGGTTGGATTATTTGTTTTGTTTAAAGGAACGTCTCCACACAGTACATGAATTGGCTTAGGAGGCCCTGGCAGCGGCGGGGGGTCGGCAGAATTGAGCGCATGACTCCTGCTGCCAGAGGAGGGACTTTGCACTGGGAGATCGAGTCTGGGTTTTCTGCCCTGAGAGAAAGAGAGGACAATCACCAAAGTTGGCAAGCCACTGGTCGGGACCATGTGTGGTCCTGCAGAGGCTGTCGGATGTGATGTCCAGGGTGAGGCTAAAGAAAAGGGACCGGGTCGTGGTGCTCCACCGTGACCGTCTCGCCCTGTATCAGCCATCCGCCCCGCTGGTGGTCGAACCGGAGCTTTCATCCCAACCAGATACTCCGACCGAGACTCAGATTGACACTAGGGGGCCCGTACGTGCTGGTCGTCGGCATCGAAGGCTGCCCCGACACCTGGACGAGTTTGTATTGGACTTTTGAATTGGACTTTAATTTTCTGGGGATAGAAACCAGTCCGGGGGGGGGGGGCAGTGTAACGTTGGGGCTGTGTTAAGGGGGGGAGCAGGAATTTCCCCAGCATGCTTTGCAACAGTGGACGTTACTTTGTGTGTTTGCTCAAATATTATTACTGAGTTATTATACTGCTGTGTCATTATAACTGCGTTATAATGACCCAGCAGTGTTTTATAGGCAGGATTAGGGCAAGATGTATCATGTGTTGTATAACCATGATTGAAACGGAGGTCTGGGAGGATGACCTCCCCTCCTGTCTGTGCTCAGGGTTGTGTTTGAATAAAGCCCGTCGTCGCAACCATCTGCTCCTCTTCTTTGTGTGAACCTCGCCTACGTCACAATACGTTCATCTCACCATCTGTCCCACCCACAACACAGCCAGGCCCCCCCCCCACCCTCCTGTCACCCCCACAGCATAGCCAGACCTCTACACACCCTTCCCCCTATCATCCTGTGCAGCACTTCTCTCCATCTCCCCTCTCACCCCCCCTCACCCACCTCAGGGGACACCATCCCCCCCACATCACTGTGACTACACACCAGGTTAAGAAACAGCTGGAGAGACTCCATCAGTGGAAGGCTGTGGGCCCTGATGGCATCTCCGCCAGGATCCTGAGGACCTGTGTCAACCAGCTAGCTTCGGTACTGAAACACCTGTACAACCTAATCCTGAGTTTGGAGAGCGTACTGGTGCTGTTGAAGACATCCTACCTGGTTCCTGTCCCCCAAGAAGTCGTCTCTATCTGACCTGAATGACAATCGACCAGTTGCCCTCACATCTCATGTGATTTATGTCCTGGAGAGACTGGTCTTAGCCCACCTGAGGCCGCAGGTGAAGATGTGGCTGGACCCTCTGCAGTTTGCATATCAGCCCCATTTGGGAGTTGAAGACGCTTTCATCTAATTATTTTTGATCAAGATCTGTCCTTCACTTCACATATTAAATTTGTGTCTAAGACTGCCTTCTATCATTTGTGTAATATTGCCAAGATTAGGAGCATCTTGTCTCAGAGTGACGCTGAGAAACTGATCCACACTTTTGTTAGCTCGAGATTAGATTATTGTAATTCTTTATTATCAGGCTGTCCTAAAACATCTTTAAAAAGTCTTCAGCTGATCCAAAATGCTGCAGCAAGAGTTTTAACAGGTACTAGAAAGAGAGATCATATCTCTAAAGTTCTGGACTCCCTTCATTGGCTTCCCATAGAGTTTAGAATTAAGTTTAAAATCCTTCTTCTTACTTACAAAACTCTAAACAATCAGGCTCCTTTTTATTTAAAAGATCTGATATTACTGTATTATCCTAACAGAGCACTACGCTCCCAAAATGCTGGATTACTTGTAATACCTAGAATCTCCAAAAGTACTATGGGAGGCAGAGCCTTCAGTTATCAAGCTCCTCTCCTGTGGAACCAGCTGCCAATCTGGATTCGGGAGTCAGACTCGATCTCTGTTTTTAAGAATAGGGCTAAAACCTACCTTTTTGATATAGCCTACAATTAGGGAGGGATCATGTGTTTCTGAACCCTCCCTTAGTTATGCTGCTAATAGGTTTAGTCAGCCGGGGGACCTCCAATAATGCACTGGGATGATTTTTTTTTTTTTTTTTTGCTGGTCATTAACATCTGTTTGTTCTCTCCCATAGATTGAGTCCCCATCGTGCTGTTTGCTCTCTACATGTCTGTTCTTTTCATCTTCTCTGTCCCCTCACCCCCCAGCCAGTCGCAGCAGATGACTGCCCCTCCCTGAGCCTGGTTCTGCTGGAGGTTTCTTCCTGTTAAAAGGGAGATTTTCCTCTCCACCGTCGCCAAGTGCTTGCTCACAGGGGATGGCCTGATTGCTGGGGTCTTTCTGCAACTGTAGGGGTCCCCCCTACAGTTGAAAATGCTATGAGATGACTGTTGTTGTGAAATGGCGCTATATAAATAGAGTTGAATTGAATTGAATTGAATTGAATTCAATCTATCTGCTGCAACGAGCACATCTGCATCTGGATAGTGGAGGAGATACTGTGAGAATCACTTTTTTTGATTTCTCCAGTGCCTTTAACACCACTGAGCCACTGCTGCTGGGTGAGAAGCGAAGCTGCAGGTGATGGGGGTCGACAGCTCTGTGATCTCCTGGATTACTGACTACTTGACAGGCAGGCCACAGTTTGTCCAGCTGAGCAGTGTCTTGTCTGACGTGGTGGTTAGTGATACGGGAGCTCCACAGGGGACTGTGCTCTCTCCGTTTCTCTTCACCTTATACACCACTGACTTTCAGTACAACACTGAGTTATGCCACCTACAGAAATTCTCTGATGACTCAGCTGTTGTTGGATGTACTGTATAAGAGGGGGAGAGGAGGGGGAGTACATGCCACTGGTAGACAGATTTGTGGAGTGGACAGAACAGAATCACCTGAGGCTGAATGTCAGCAAGACCAGAGAGGTGGTGATTTACTTCAGGAAGAACAGGATGCCTTCTCAGCCATTTCACATTTGGGGGGGAGGATGTGGAGGTGGTTGAGGACTACAAATACCTAGGTGTCATGATCAGCAACTGGCTGGACTGGAGATCCAACACCGATGCTGCGCACAAGAAGAGGATGAGCAGACTGTACTTCTGAGGAAGCTGAGATCCTTCAACGTGTGCAGCAGGATGCTGGAGCTTTTCTAGCAGATCATTGTAGCCAGCACCATCTTCTTTGCTACTGTCTGTTGGGGTAGCAGTATCAGAGCTAGCGACACCAACAGACTTGACAAGATTATCAAGGCTTGCTCTGTAATTGGTCTCAGTCCGGAGACCTTTGAGACTGTGGTGGAAAGGAGGACACTAAATAAACTGTGATCCATCATGGACAATCCGGATCACCCCCTCCACCACACACTGGACAGACAGCAGATCACTTTCTCCAGCAGACTGCTACAGCTTCGCTGTTGAAGGGCTAGGTACAAGAAATCTTTCCTGCCGCATGCCATTTCACTGTTCAATAACACACTCTGATGTTGTTGTATTCTGGTCATAGCAATGCTGCCATACTGCACCTTACAGTCTAATTGGGACCTCACATCTCAGTGTGCTCCTGATTGTCCTGTATTGTACAGCGGGTATGATTCATGTATCTTTACAATTCACCATCTGTTCATCTATGATGTAGATAAGCTTTTTTTAGTAGTTTTACTTTCCATGGGTAATCCCTTTGTCTATTATGATGTGTGTGTTTCTGTCGTTTGGCTGTTTACTGTCATGCTGCTGTTACACTGTAATTTCCCAGCTTGGGATCAATAAAGTACATCTATCTATCTATCTATCTATCTATCTATCTATCTATCTATCTATCTATCTATCTACAGCCATGGACAAAATTGTTGGTACCCCTCTGTTAATGAAAGAAAAACCCACAATGGTCACAGAAATAACTTGAATCTGACAAAAGTGGTAATAAATAAAAATTCTATGAAAATTAACGAATGAAAATCAGACAATGCTTTTGAATTGTGGTTCAACAGAATTACTTTTAAAAACAAACTCATGAAACAGGCCTAGACAAAAATGATTGTACCCCTAGAAAAGATTGAAAATAATGTGACCATAGGGACATGTTCAACCAAGATGTGTCCTCTAATTAACATCACAGGTGTCTACAAACTTGTAATCAGTCAGTCGGCCTATTTAAAGGGTGACAAGTAGTCACTGTGCTGTTTGGTGATATGGTGTGTACCACACTAAACATGGACCAGAGGAAGGAAAGGAGAGAGTTGTCTCAGGAGATTAGAAAGAAAATTATAGACAAGCATGTTAAAGGTAAAGGCTATAAGACCATCTCAAAGCTGCTTGATGTTCCTGCGACTACAGTTGCACATATTATTCAGAAATTTAAGATCCACGGGACTGTAGCCAACCTCCCTGGACGTGGCCGCAGGAGGAGACGGATAATACGAATGGTAACAAAAGAGCCCAGAACAACCTCTAAACACATTCATGATGAACTCCAAGGTCAAGGTACATCAGTGTCAGATCACACCATCCGTCGCTGTTTGAGCCAAAGTGGACTTCATGGGAGACGACCAAGGAGGACACCACTGTTGAAAACAAATCATAAAAAAGCCAGACTGGAATTTGCCAAACTGCATGTTGACAAGCCACAAAGCTTCTGGGAGAATGTCCTATGGACAAACGAGACAAAACTGGAACTTTTTGGCAAGGCACATCAGCTCTATGTTCACAGACGCAGAAATGAAGCATACCAAGAAAAGAACACTTCCCCTACTGTGAAACATGGAGGAGGTTCTGTTATGTTCTGGGGCTGCTTTGCTGCTTCTGGCACAGGGTGTCTTGAATCTGTGCAGGGTACGATGAAATCTCAAGACTATCAAGGTATTCTAGAGAGAAATGTGCTGCCCAGTGTCAGACAGCTTGGTCTCAGTCGCAGGTCATGGGTCTTGCAACAGGATAATGACCGAAAACACACAGCTAAAAACACCCAAGAATGGCTAAGAGCGAAACATTGGACTATTCTAAAGTGTCCTTCTATGAGCCCTGATCTAAATCCTATTGAACATCTGTGGAAGGAGCTGAAACATGCCGTCTGGAGAAGACACCCTTCAAACCTGAGACAACTGGAGCAGTTTGCTCATGAGGAGTGGGCCAAAATACCTGCTGAGAGGTGCAGAAGTCTCATTGACAGTTACAGAAATTGTTTGATTGCAGTGATTGCCTCAAAAGGTTGTGCAACAAAATATTAAGTAAAGGGTACCATCATTTTTGTCCAGGCCTGTTTCATGAGTTTGTTTTTTTTTCAAATAATTCTGTTGAACCACAATTCAAAAGCATTGTCTGATTTTCATAGACTTTTTATTTATTACCACTTTTGTCAGATTCAAGTTATTTCTGTGACCATTGTGGATTTTTCTTTCATTAACAGAGGGGTACCAACAATTTTGTCCACGTGTGTATCTTTGTATTTGTGTTAGAATAATCAGATATGACATTTTATCCTGTAGCAGCTTTTAATGTTTTGCCTTATATGTTAAGAAAAGTGTGCTGAAATTAACAAAATCCATGTATAACAATGTAAAAGTCAATAAAGCTTTTCTTTTCCCATGAATATTAGTGTTGCGCATTATTTACCTCCTATAATTACATATTGTAAGTAGAATCCAAAAAATGTCAGCTTCATCTGCGAAAAATTCATTAAGGCTCCTAATTTGGATTCAGACATTCCAAAAAATTACTTGATTTGGTTCTTCAAAGTTTAATTGTGAAGATTACATTATATCATGTTCTGTCTAACTTGTGAATAGTCTCAAAGGGCTGTTATAGTTTAAAAATATGTTATTTCACCTGCCAAAAAATGATTAAAGGTCTTAATGTTGATTGAAACAGTTTCATGCTTTAAAAATAACTTGATTTTGTTGTTCAGGAATAAATTGTGACTCTAATATTGTAGCTTGCTCTGTCACATTTGTGAATAGTCTCAAAGGACAATAATTCTGTATTTTGCCTGCCAAAAATTGATTAAGGGTCTTAATCTGGATTGAAACTCCAGAAATTCAATCATAACCAGTTTATTAATGTGGTAAACCGGTTACATGCACCGGTTTATTCATGTGCCTGTAAACATGTTCAATGACCATATTTATATGCACATTAATAAACCGGTTATGATTGGATTTCTGCAGTTATTCTAATTATTCAAGTGGCCATGTAAACAGAATAATCTGATAAAGGCCTTGAAACTGGGGTCATTACTCCAACTCATTCAGGTTGTTCATGTTTTGTAAAAGATCAATGGTGTGGCGGTTTGGTGTAAACCCCCACAAACAGACTAAGGACAGACAACTCTCTACTCCTGGTTTTTTCCGCTACACTACTAGAGACTCAGATCAATATGTAGATGTGCCTGTTAACCTCTTTGTTCTGCAGCTGGAGCAGAGTCTAGCAAATCTGCCTATTGTGATGTATGTCTCACAAATGCAAATATCTCATGCCTGTTCTGCAGTCCCTTTGATCAGACAAACTGCTGTGAATCTGCTTTGATGTATTGTTTGAGTTGGGTATAAATACTGCACAGGTTTTGTAACACTTCCTCTCACTCACACTTCAACCTCTGCTGCAGACACGCACTCTGTGTCTTCTTCTCTGAGAGCCAGAGGATCCCCATCCAGCCTGCACACACTTGGGCTGGAGACGGGATCCCGTGACGGCGGAATGATATAATAAACTCTACTTAAAACCTCCAACAACGCCGCCTTATTTCATGCCGCCGCAAATGGTACAATAAATGTAAACATTTCACAATGTACTTGTATTTCTTTGTACTAAATTTGGAGTTGTCATTAGGTGTCTATTTTACTGGTCTGGAACACGACATTAAATCCGGCAGTATGTGGCCCCCGAGCTAAAATGAGTTTGACACCCCTGATTTAGAAGGTAACTGCGACTTAGCTTCATTCCATTTCTGCAT
The DNA here is from genome assembly GCA_020510985.1 of Pholidichthys leucotaenia. Classification (NCBI taxonomy): domain Eukaryota; kingdom Metazoa; phylum Chordata; class Actinopteri; order Cichliformes; family Pholidichthyidae; genus Pholidichthys; species Pholidichthys leucotaenia. The sequence goes on from CM035842.1 coordinate 419,053,184, forward strand.
TAGATTCCTCACACTTCGCCTTCGCTCATATACCCCACGAAAATCAACTGAGTCCCAGGTATTGATGGGTTAAAGCTTCTATGTAAATTTGAAGTGAATCCAATCAGAAATGTAGAAGCTAGGGTGGCAACATCATGTTGTCAAACGAACACACAGACGAACGAACAGACACAAGTTTGTTGCATGGGGTATAATAATTAAGACCATCACCACATACAGTGGAGATAAAAATTTGAGAAAAATGTATTAATACCTGATTTATTCTAAAATATGTTATTCACGATTGTTCAGAATTTAACAGAATATCAGCTGTGCTATACCACTGCTGTACTAGCATGTTTTTTTAAATAACCACGAATTCAAAAATTAACAGGAAGTGTAGAGGCCCTTGCTTTGAATAACTTCAGCATCTGTGCCCACAGGACATCACTAGTTTCTCTCACTGCTCTGGTTTGATCTTGGTCCATTCTTCTTCAGTCTTGTCCACAGTTCAGTAACTGTAGTGGGTTTCTTAGCCATTACTTTGTCACCAAGGATTTTCCAGAGATTTTCTATGGGGTTTATATCTGGACTCTGGGCTGGCCATTTCATTGTTTCAATATTGTTAGATTCAAGAAACTGTTTAATCCATTTTGCAGTGTGACAGGGGGCATTGTCTTGCATGAAAATCACAGGCTGATTTAGAGACAGTTGCAGTAAAGGAATTGCATGTTGCTGAAGGAGGTTGACATAAACATTTGCATTCAAGCTGCCATGAAGCTGTACAAGAGGCCCAACTCCTGCTGCAGAAAGCATCCCCCAAACTATAATACTTCCTCCTCCAAATTTAACTGACTTCTTTACACACTTCGGGTTCAGTCTTTCCATAGTTTGATGCCTAACATATTGTTTCTCATCAGACCCAAATACATTGAACTTCCTCTCATCACTGAAGTGTTCTCTGGACCAGTTCATCTCTGTTCACACAACATGCTCCTCAGCAAAGGCCAGTCTAGCCTTTTTTTTTTCTTTCTGCTGATGAGAGGTTTGGTCACTGCAGAGTGCGCTTTGAGTCCAAATTGTCTTAAACGGAAAGACACTGTGTGCCGAGACAGATCCTTGCCCTGTTCAGCAGTGAACTGGTGAGCAATTGCAGCTGCAGTGGTGAATCAATTCCCCAGTGAGAGTCTTGTGCTGAAGTCATTCAAAGCAAGCGCCTCTACAATTCTTATTTTTTTTTTAATCCTATAGCCCTAAAAAAAAAATGTTTAAATCTTCTCTTCTGACACTGGTTACTGTTCTTTTTTTTACAAAAAATAAATGTATTTAAGTGCCTTGGTTATTTAAAAAAAAAAAAAACAGTCTAGTACAGAGGTGGTATGGTCACTGCTCATATTCTGTCAAAAGTCTGAACAATGAAGAATAACAATATTTCAGAAAAATCAAGTATTAATACATTGTTCTCTAATTTTGATCTCCACTGTAGGTATTACTGTAGGTTAATAGAGAAAATAAATCCAACTATAGCTCATTTATTTACCTGAAAACAGGTATGAAATTTCTAAACGATTAAAGATAGTGTGCTGGGTTTTTTACATCTGGATGTTTACAAGGTTCTGAAGCTGACATCCAGGTTAATGAGGTCCTTATTTTGAGGACCGTTTCTTTTCAAACAGTGCCTCACTGTGGAAATTAAGGTGCCCAACAGTCTTACAATCCTCAGATTATCTGAAGCTGCTGAGAGTTACTGCGATTTAAAGATTAGAACATCACTTATACCTGCTGATACCAAGTTATATGTATCAGGTGAAACATCCAAGAGCAAATATCAAGGAATACAGTCACTCCTGGAATCCCTAGTGTCCAATCAGATTGCTCAGCCGGGACTAACTGCTGTATAATATAACAATAAATCATGCAGCGAGGCATGGTAAGACTTTGTTATTGGTGGTATTTTTAGCTATTTTTCTTTCATGTGTCAAATGCTTGAGGCTACATCTCCAATGCAATTACCGTAACTATTCTGCCACAAGAAAACACTTGTCACCTTTGGCTAAGGCTGTAGCATGAAGGTGTGTGTATGTGCACTAACTGCAGAATTGCCAACACATAGATTGCATTCAAGCATTGGCACGCCACTTTCACGTAAGCTATCACGTGGCGCAGACAAGCAAGCTTTTGAGTGAGGCAAGCACGCCCCTTGTCCAAGGCAGCAGACCGAATGAGCGATGTTGACACGGTGCTAAGGGAGACGCCGGAGCCCACACGCACACACACACCTCCTCACACACAGAGCCATCCATCCCACTGCTTGACATTTTGTTTTGTCACGGCCATCGTGGCAAGAGCTGTCACTAACTCAGAAACAGCGTGACCATGTTGATTAGATGAACCTTTGGGGCGAGGAGTGGAAATAAGCTGTCAGCTCATTACCAAAATACATAAGCTCTCACTTCCAATTACTCACTTAGCAGCTGGAGATTAGACAGGGGAGCCGATGCCAACACCGTGGTTGCTCTTGGGGTCAGCCGAGATGACTGAAATCACAAGTCATATCACTCGCTCTGAACCCCCACCACAACCACCACCACCACCCTTCACACGGAATCCCTTTCATCCCTCCGTCCCATTGCCCTCTTGGTCAACTCACCTGAAAAGCAAAATCAAATATTTACACATGCATGTTAGCTGCTCTTTAAGAGAATTTCTTGATGCGGGGTCATTTGGATCTTGCGGCCTGGGTCAGACCCAACAGCGTGCAACATGCAGGAAGACTGTCGTGAAGATCTGAGAGTGTTCTACTGTGGTGGTTTGATGAAAAATGATTACAAATGAGACAATCTATAACCCCGGCTCTAAACAAGCTTTTCAGACTCTTCTCTGTCATTGCTGTGATCAACCATGTTTCCAGCAGTAGCACGCAGCTGTTTTCAGTGAAAAACTCTGATGAATGAAAGGTGGGCTTTCTGCTCAGTGCCAAACACCGCACAGACACAGTTGGATATTAGCTGGTGATTATATAGAGGCTTTAGCTTCTTTGTGTTTACCTACTTCCCAACAATAAGGTGCTAGGTTTATACCTGATGGCTGAGGACTCTTATGTAGGGTTAGAGTTACTCTGCGTGTTCTTTACATGACAATAGGTTAGTCCGCACCTTGACAGTAAAAGATGTTGAAACAAACAGAGTTCATGGGCGAATAGGCGATTGTGGCTTTGGTCTAGTATGGCTGTAACAGAAAATGGGTGCTTGCCCAGGTTCTGTCAACTGCTACACTGATAACGATCTTATTGAAGGAACCGTAGCAATTCAATTCAATTCAATTTTATTTATGTAGTGCAATTTCACAACAACAGTCATCTCATAGCACTTTCAACTGTAGGGGAAAACCCCACAATTGCAGAAAGACCCCAGCAATCAGGTGATCCCCTGTGAGCAAACACTTGGCAACGGTGGAGAGGAAAAACTCCCTTTTAGCAGGAAGAAACCTCAGGCAGAGCCAGGCTTAGGGAGGGGCAGTCTTCTGCTGCGACTGGCTGGGGTGGGGGGATCGAGATAGAAAAGAACAAACATGTAGAGAGCAAACAGCATGACAGGGACTCAATCTATAGCCCCTGTTTTAATACCTGTTTAGCCCGGTAAAGCACAGCACAGTTCAGTTCAGTTTGGTCCGCTTGTGTTTCTATTACACCAGAGTGCTGCTTGATGTGGGTGGGATTTGTTACAGGGAGGCGGCGCAACCCTCCCGTGACATAAAACAAGCGACCCAGGCAAAATACAAGATTGCAGGATAGGAGGAGACTGCGGTCTCTGGCTTTTTTTTGCCAGACTGAAGGTAAAAAAGAAGAGCCAGAGAAGGCTATAGGCAGCGAGATGACACACTCTGGAAAAGTACTGGAGCATCTAAGAAGCCATATAGAGCAGTATAAAGTGGAAGACATGAGGATACGAACTACATCCCATATAAAGGTAAGCTAATGATTGCGAATGCTACTTTGCTTTAAGTCCACCGTACTACATTGCAATATCAACAAGTTATCACTATTAGGTACTAAATATGTACAGTATTCTCTGTATGTGTGTTTCAAATGGCTCTCCTGTGGCAAAATTATCGCTTCAAACCATGGGTCTGGGCGTTCAACATGGGCTCCCAGTGACAAGATGTCACCCCAGCTTCAAGAATGCACAGTGGTTACAGAACTTCAGAATGTCTGTAGAAACATTTAGCTTCATGTGCAACAAATTGCTCTGATCTGTTTGAACATCATGAAGAGACTGTTGAGACGTCATGGGATGTATTGTAGCTGCTCCAGCCAGTAGTGTTGTGACAAAAAGTGATCAGCTGCCAAAACTTGATTGCCAGGTGCCATATTGTAGTTATGGGGTTATATTAGCCATAAAATACATATTTCAACAGGTAAACAGTACTGAGTTAGGTATAATAAGATATATTTAACAATTATGATGCATATTAAGCCAAAACAAATTTGATCTAGGATTAAAAGAAATTAAAATAACGCAGTCACAAGCTTACATGGAGAAATAAATGTCATGGCCGCCAATTAGGCGCACCTGCACACACAACTGTCTGCTATCTGGCTCTGCCTATTTATTCTGTGAGACCCAGAGATCAGAACAGAGTCGTCTGCTTCCTTTCCAAGGGATCTGTACTCGCCAACTCTATGCTGAGGTTCCAGCCTCGTCTCCTCTCCAGTGCTACTGCTAGCCTTCGGACGTCTCACCTCCCGGCAGCTTAGTAAGCCTGCAAACCTTTCCTCTGACCCTCTAACTTCCCCTGTGCGCAGGCGGTGTGACCTTGGCGGCGGACTCTCCTCCGCCTGGTTGCGGACCTCCCTGCTCTGTTCACCTGCCTACCTACGGGTTGACTAGCACTGTCCTCCTGGCCTGGGCCGTTGAGCTAACCTGAGTGCTACTCCTACACTGCAAACACTAAGGATTGTGTTTACTGGTGGTTCCTTTGCCTGGACTGTCTCTAATTGGCCCTCTGCTCTGTCTTTAGGGTTGTCAGGTAAAACGGTGCTCTGCTCGCCCCAAGCTGACTTCTCCACACACTACACTCACCACAGATACTCATACACGCATCCACACACTTACATAATTGTAAATAAAAGGTTAATTGTGCTAATCCTGAGTCGTGTCTGCTTCTTAGCTTAAGATCCATGTCAATACATGGATTTACTGTATATATACATGTACTGTATAAATATACAGTATAATCTCTGCATCAACAATGAAATATACAGCCATGGACAAAATTGTTGGTACCCCTCTGTTAATGAAAGAAAAACCCACAATTGCCACAAAAATAACTTGAATCTGACAAAAGATAAGATAAGATAAGAAAAGGTAAGATAAGATAAGATAAGATAAGATAAGATAAGATAAGATAAGATAAGCCTTTATTAGTCCCACAATGGGGAAATTCCAGGATTGCAACAGCACAGGGATAGCAACACTCAGAGCAATAATTAAGAAGATACGGCAGATATAAATAAGAGCAGTGGATATACATACACACCCATAAATATATAAATATATATACAAAGTGTGGAGTATTGTAGCAAGATGGAATAAACAGCATAACCGTCTACTTAGTTATCCTACATAGTATGAATATGTACCCATACATATTGTCACCCTCCGTAGCGACCAATTCTGTCCTAGTTGTATATAGTGGAGGGGACGATTGTGTAAGTCTATTGCGTCTTTTGCATTCAATACTATTAGGTCATCACGTTTTTTTGCTATCTCTGCGAGCAGCCCTGCTTAGGTTATACAGTCTGACAGCCGTAGGTAGGAAGGACCTGCGAAACCTCTCGGTTGTGCACCTAGGATGATGTAGTCTGCTGCTAAATGAGCTCCTCAGTGCGTTCAGTATGTCCTGCATAGGTTGGGACTTGGACTCCAGCAGAGATGACAGTTTAGCCACTATCCTTCTCTCTCCCATCTCCTCCACTGGGTCAGGGCGCTGCCCCAGGACAGAACTAGCTTTCTTGATCAGTTTGTTCAGTCTCTTCCTATCGGCTGCTGTAATGCCACTGCCCCAACAGACCACTCCAAAAGTGATGGCTGATGCCACTACCGTGTCGTAGAATGTCTTCAGCAACGCCCCTTGTACACCAAAAGACCTAAGTCTCCTCAGTAGGAACAGCCTGCGCTGTCCCTTCTTGTAGAGTGTGTCGATATTGTGTGACCAGTCTAGTTTATTTTTCAGATGAACACCCAGGTACTTGTAGGATGTCACCATCTCTATGTCTGTTCCCTGTATGTTTACTGGTACTGTGAGGGGTTGTCCTTGCCTGCGGCAGTCCACCACCAGCTCCTTAGTTTTCCTTGCGTTGATCTGGAGGCACTTCCGATGGCACCAGTCCACGAAGTCCTGGATAAGTCCTCTGTACTCAGCTTCATCTCCGTTGGAGATGAGGCCGACGATCGCAGAGTCGTCAGAGAACTTCTGTAGATGGCAGTGTGTTGTGTTGTGTGAGAAGTCTGCAGTACAAAGGGTGAACAGGAAGGGAGCCAAAACCGTTTCCTGGGGGGCCCCCATGCTACCGATGATCATGTCGGACACACAGTCCAGGGTTCTCACAAACTGAAGCCGGTTAGTGAGGTAGTCCAGGATCCTTGATGAAAGGTGCTGGTCCACCCCTGCACACAGCAGCTTATCCTTCAGGATCATCGGTTGGATGGTGTTGAAAGCACTGGAGAAGTCAAAGAACATGATCCTCACCGAATTCCCGGGCTTCTCCAGGTGGGACAGAGAACGGTGAAGGAGGAAGATCACTGCATCCTCCACCCCAATGCCATGCTGGTAGGCGAACTGGAGTGGATCCATCGCTGGTCCCACCAGGGGGCGGAAGTGAGCAAGGAGCAGTCTCTCCAGGGTCTTCATTCATGTGGGATGTCAGGGCCACTGGTCTGTAGCTGTTCAGGTCTTTGGGGCGGGAGGTCTTTGGTACAGGTACCACACAAGATGTTTTCCACAACTGTGGTACCCTCCCCAGCTTCAGGCTCAGGTTGAAGATGAGCTCCACAATCCCACACAGCTGATCTGCACAGGACTTGAGGAGCTTTGCGCTGATGCCGTCCAGTCCCGACGCCTTCCTCGCCTTGATCTTTCTCAGCTCCGTCCTCACCTGGGTCTTAGTGAGGGTCATGTTGGGGGGCTGTGTGTTGGGAGTGGGGGGTTGTTGGTGGAGTGGGGTGTGGGCAGCAGGACTCGATGTCTTTAGAGGCAGCAGTGGTTGTTGTGCAGTCGGGGTAATAAATGTGGTAATAAAAAGTGGTAATAAATAAAAATTCTATGAAAATTAACCAGTGAAAATCAGACAATGCTTTTGAATTGTGGTTCAACAGAATTATTTGAAAAAACAAACTCATGAAACAGGCCTGGACAAAAATGATGGTACCCTTAACTTAATATTTTGTTGCACAACCTTTTGAGGCAATCACTGCAATCAAATGATTTCTGTAACTGTCAGTGAGACATCTGCACCTCTCAGCACGTATTTTGGCCCACTCCTCATGAGCAAACTGCTCCAGTTGTCTCAGGTTTGAAGGGTCCCTTCTCCAGACGGCATGTTTCAGCTCCTTTCACAGATGTTCAATAAGATTTATATCAGGGCTCATAGAAGGCCACTTTAGAATAGTCCAATGTTTCACTCTTAGCCATTTTTGGGTGTTTTTAGCTGTGTGTTTTCGGTCATTATCCTGTTGCAAGACCCATGACCTGCGACTGAGACCAAGCTGTCTGACACTGGGCAGCACATTTCTCTCTAGAATACCTTTGATAATCTTGAGATTTCATTGTACCCTGCACAGATTCAAGACACCCTGTGCCAGATGCAGCAAAGCAGCCCCAGAACATAGCAGAACCTCCTCCATGCTTCACAGTAGGGACAGTGTTCTTTTCTTGGTATGCTTCATTTTTGCATCTGTGAACATAGAGCTGATGTGCCTTGCCAAAAAGTTCCAGTTTTGTCTTGTTTGTCCATAGGACATTCTCCCAGAAGCTTTGTGGCTTGTCAACATGCAGTTTGGCAAATGTTTGAATGTATGCTCCTTCTCAAGTGTCTTTGAAGGCCACCTCAAGCATGGCTGCCAGATATAGCGAGAAGAGTGTAGGTGCCAGCACACACCCTTGTTTCACCCAGTTGTTTACTGAAAAGTCTTCAGATACTGAACCACTCATTGCCACGTTTGCTTGCATACCTGTATGGAGTGCCTCAATCAGGCTGACAAACTTCTCTGTACAGCCATATTTCTTGAGTGCCTGCCAAAGTCCTTGTTGTGAAACAGTATTGAAGGCTTTACTGAAGTCTATGAAGACTACATAAAGTGACATGTTCTGTTCAATACACTTTTCTTGAACCTGTTTCAAGAAGAAAATCATGTCCTTTGTGCTTCTTCCACTTCTAAAGCCGCACTGGGTTTCCGGTAGTACATTCTGCGAGATGTATTCATTGAGTCTGTTCAGTAGTACACGTGAGAGAATCTTACCAACAGTGGCTAGCAGTGATATACCTGGGTAATTTCCACAATATTTCCTGTCACCTTTCTTGAACAAAGGCACAATACTTGTATCCTTCTAGTCTTGAGGTACTTTCTGGGCATTCCATATCTCTTGGATGAGCTTGTGCAGGCAGTTGGTCAGCTGAACACCACCAAATTTCTACACTTCTGCTGGAATTCCATCCCTTCCTGGAGCTTTACCATCCTGTGCTGTCCTTATAGCTGCCATTAGTTCATCAAAATTTGGTGGTTCATCCAAAGATGATACAGCTGGTCGCTGCACTAGAGCTTCTTTAGCCTCTTCAGTGAGATCTCCAGGGTTGTTTAGTAGTTGGTAAAAGTTGTCTGCATATCTGTCCAGGATCTTGTCTTTCTCCTGCAAAACTGTTTCACCATCCATAGCCTTTAGTTGGATCAATCCCCTTGGTTTAGGGCCGTAGATTTCTCTCAAAACTGTGAAAAATGTTTTCATGTCCTTCCTGTCTGCTGCAGTTTGAAGTTCCTCCACTTTTTCATCCCACCAGTTGGACTTCATCTCTCTGGTGTACTTCCGTAGCTCACTCTGAGCCTTTCAGTATTTCTTCTTCTTCAACCTTGTGTTACACTGTAGGTTTTCCTGCCTATCTGTATTCCTTCTACTACTTCTAGTAGTTTCTTCAGGTGTTCATCATGCTCATCAAACCAATCTTCATGTTTCCTCACAGGGTGGCCTAATACATCACTCGCAGTCTGATACACCGTATCCTTCAGTGTTGCCCATTTGTCTTCTATGTCAGTCTCTGAGTTGTTGCTGTCCCAGTCTTTCAAGTTTTCATCCATTTCCTGTGTAAGTTCTTCCTGCTTCTTTTGGCCTTTCAGTGCACTAGTGTTTAGCTTCTGTAGTGGCTTCGCACCCGTCCTGCAGTGCTGTTTTCATCTCCAAATCCTTAATCTAGATCCCAGCATAACATGACCAGTACCACAGTCTGCGTTTCTCATTGCTCTGGTGTCCAAGACACAGATACATCTGGTATCCCTTATGTCTCTCTGCCTGACTTTGATGTAGTCTTACAAGTGCCAGTGTTTGGATATTGGGTGCATCCATGTCTTCTTGTGTGTGTCCTTATGCTTAAATAGAGTGTTGGTTATCACAAGGTTGTACTCTGAACATAGTGCAAGTAGAAGTTCTCCATTAGCATTGCACTTGCCTACTCCATGACTGCCTAGCACTCCTTTCCATGTCTCAGTGTCGGAATCAACTCTGGCATTAAAATCTCAAACAAATATCTGTTATGGATGGCCCTCACGAGCCATCAGTGAGACACTGCAGGCAGCCGTTTAGTTTGTACGTTTATTAAATAAAGACAGAATGACAAAATAATGAGCCTTGTGGGGCAAAACACAAATAAAGACAAGACACTTACATATAACCAGCGAGGACGGAACCTGAACGCTGGGAAGAACTGGCTTTGGGGTTAGGGATGCCAGACTGGAAGGCAGCAGAGGTCGCAGCCCTGAGCAAACAGAACTGCTCCCTTAAATAGTTCTTAACAGATTAATCAGCTGATGAAGGATCATCAGCTGATTGGAATCAGGCCTTCCAGCGGGGCTCCACTGACAGCCGGAAGCCAGTCTTTTGCATTCTCTGCGGGCAGCCCTGCTTAGGTTGTACAGTCTGACAGCCGTAGGTAGGAAGGACCTGCGAAACCTCTCGGTTGTGCACCTAGGATGATGTAGTCTGCTGCTAAATGAGCTCCTCAGTGCGTTCAGTATGTCCTGCATAGGGTGGAACTCGGACTCCAGCAGAGATGACAGTTTAGCCATCATCCTTCTCTCTCCCATCTCCTCCACTGGGTCAAGGCGCTGCCCCAGGACAGAGCTAGCTTTCTTGATCAGTTTGTTCAGTCTCTTCCTATCGGCTGCTGTAATGCCACTGCCCCAGCAGACCACTCCAAAAGTGATGGCTGATGCCACCACCGTGTCATAGAATGATTTCAGCAGCGCCTCTTGTACACCAAAAGACCTGAGTCTCCTCAGTAGGAACAGCCTGCGCTGTCCCTTCTTGTAGAGTGCGTCGGTATTGTGTGACCAGTCTAGTTTATTGTTCAGATGAACACCCAGGTACTTGTAGGATGTCACCATCTCAATGTCTGTTCCCTGTATATTTACTGGTGCTGTGAGGTGTTGTACTTGCCTGCGGCAGTCCACCACCAGCTCCTTAGTTTTCCTTGCGTTGATCTGGAGGCAGTTCCGATGGCACCAGTCCACGAAGTCCTGGATAAGCCCTCTGTACTCAGCTTTATCTCCGTTGGAGATGAGGCCGACGATCGCAGAGTCGTCAGAGAACTTCTGTAGATGGCAGTGTGTTGTGTTGTGTGAGAAGTCCGCAGTATAAAGGGTGAACAGGAAGGGAGCCAAAACCGTTTCCTGGGGGGCCCCCATGCTACCGATGATCATGTCGGACACACAGTCCAGGGTTCTCACAAACTGAGGCCGGTTTGTGAGGTAGTCCAGGATCCATGATGACAGGTGCTGGTCCATCCCTGCGCACAGCAGCTTGTCCTTCAGGATCATCGGTTGGATGGTGTTGAAAGCACTGGAGAAGTCAAAGAACATGATCCTCACTGCTTTCCCGGGCTTCTCCAGGTGGGACAGAGAATGGTGAAGGAGGAAGATCACTGCATCCTCCACCCCAATGCCATGCTGGTAGGCGAACTGGAGTGGATCCATCGCTGGTCCCACCAGGGGGCGAAGGTGAGCAAGGAGCAGTCTTTCCAGGTTCTTCATCATGTGGGACGTCAGGGCCACTGGTCTGTAGCTGTTCAGATCTTTGGGGTGGAAAGTCTTTGGTACAGGTACCACACAAGATGTTTTCCACAGCTGTGGTACCCTCCCCAGCTTCAAGCTCAGATTGAAGATGTACTCCACAATCCCACACAGCTGATCTGCACAGGACTTGAGGAGCTTTGCGCTGATGCCGTCCAGTCCCGACGCCTTCCTCGCCTTGATCTTCCTCAGCTCCGTCCTCACCTGGGTCTTAATGAGGGTCATGTTGGGGGGCTGTGTGTTGGGAGTGGAGGGGTGTTGGTGGAGTGGGGAGTGGGTAGCAGGACTTGATGTCTTTAGAGGCAGCAGTGGTTGTTGTGCAGTCAGGGGGGAGGGCGGTTGGTCAAACCTATTGAAAAACAGATTCAGATTGTTCGCCCACTCCCTGCCCCCCATGGCCTGGGGGGAGGTATTCTCGAGCCCAGAGAGGGTTTTGAGGTTTCTCCAGACCCCGCTGATGTTGCTCTGTTGCAGCTTGTCCTCCATCTTCTTCCTGAAGCTGTCCTTGCCTTCTCTGATCTTTCTCCTCAGCTCCCTCTGTATGGACTTGAGCATCTCCCTGTTCCCCGACCTGAAGATCCTCTTCTTTTCTCTCAGAACTGTTTTTATCTCAGGGTTGATCCAGGGTTTGTTGTTTGAGCAACACCGTATGGTCTTGGTGGGAACGGTGTTGTCCACACAGAAGCTGATGTAGTCCGTGATGGTGTGAGTGAGGTCATCGATGTCCTCACCATGTGGATCGCAGAGCTGCTCCCAGGCAGTGGTTTCAAAACAGCCCTTTAGAGCGTCCATTGCCTCCTCAGACCATAACTTCACTGTGCGCATGGCCGGAGGTTGTCTGTGCACTAGGGGTTTGTACACCAGCCGGAGATGAACCAAGTTGTGATCCGATCTCCCGAGTGGGGGGAGTTGTGATGAGGTGTACACCTCCTTAGTGTTTGTGTAGAATAAGTCCAGTGTTTTATTGTCTCTGGTGTGGCATGTGACATACTGGGTAAACGTGGGTAGATTGGGAGACAGTGAAACATGGTTGAAATCGCCTGAGATGAGGAGAAGAGAGTCTGGGTGTTCTGTCTGCAGCCTGCCAGTTACTGAGTGGATGACGTCACACGCTGTCCCAGCGTTCGCTGTCGGATTTGCATAAATAACAATGCAGATCACGTATGAGTATTCCCTCGAGAGATATGTAGGCCGCATGCTAACAGCTAGCAACTCGATGTCTTTGCTGCAGTGTTGTTGTTTAACAGTGATATGTCCCGGTCTGCAGCAGTTGTTGTTAACATACATTATCACTCCACCGCCCCTTGCTTTGCCACTGTCTGATGTTCGGTCTGCCCGTATCGCGTGGAAACTCTCCAGTTCAATGTTAGCATCTGCTGCTAGTCCTGTTAGCCAAGTCTCTGTGAATAGGAACAGGCTACACTCCCGGTATATGCTATCGTAGCGGGAGATAGCCGCTAGCTCATCTACCTTTCCCATTATCGATCGTACGTTCCCCATAACAATGGATGGGAGGGTGGGTCTGTACCTTATATTTCTTTCCCGCCGCCTTACTCCAGTACGGCACCCACGTCGTTTTCGCCTCAGTTCTCCCGGTATGTCAAGTTTTTCCGTTAGCACCGGGTGGTGGTTGAGTGCTAGCAGCTCTTCCCTGCTGTACCGTCTCCTGCTATAAACAGTGGCTCCGTCCACCGGCTCGGGAGACATTTGGGGCGATATGTGTGTCCGTGATATATAAGGAGTGTAAGGTGTCGCCGGATCAGAAAGTTGTCACCTGATCAGAAAGAGAGAGGAAGAAAAAAAAACTCAGAATTGAGCCGCTGTTGCAAAAGGCAGCCGACTCGTGTGGCGCCAGAAGTATATGTGTGTGTAATAATCCCTTATTCCATGCAATTCCCAATTGGACAAGAAATAAAATGTATGATTGCATCTTATAGAGACACTGCACACTAACAACAATTTATTTTTTTGTTTTTAACCCTACAGTCATGTGAAAAAAATTAGGATACCCCATTAATTAGATGTACTTTATTCATCCCAAACTGGGAAATTACAGTCCAATTACAGAATTGTAATTACATTACAATTCAGTTTTCTATTAAAAAATGTTCACATATCTATGTCTAACCTTGTTTTTGTTTTTATTTGCATTTTTTAACATTTATTTTAGCCATTTTAAGTGGGAATGAATGTGGGGATGTCCTAAAAAAATGGGGGGATGTATCCTAATTTATTCCTCACTATTTGTTTAGAATTATATTTTACACAAAATTTGAAAAAAAAGTATTTAATTCATTTTTAATTGTTTAGTTGTATTACATGAATCTCCCAGTATTTTAAACACTGATATTAAATATCCATGTCCAAATATGTTAAAAAACATCACACAGGCTTACACAGGGTATCCTAATTTTTTCACGACTGTAAATATGTCATGTAACATACTCAATAATCACTAGAGGGCACTCAGAGAAGCACAAACCTCCACCAAGGCTCTATCCCTTCTTCCCTTTCTCCCTTTGTCCATCCAAACTGTCATCTGTACATCCCTCCGTACCTGCGTCCTTCACTACATGGCGAGATAGGGCCTAGGTGAAGGTATGCGCTCATGGATCACCTCCGAAATCTAATGGGGTAATCCATAGCCTAAAGGGCAACCTCTGGTGAAAATTTAATCAAGATATCTCCAGTTTTTGCATCATCCTGCCAAAGAAGATAAGGACTTAGGAGAAGATAAGGCATTGGTAGAGGTATCCCACTCTTGGGTCACCTCCAAAATCTAATGCCCCTTTTCCACTAGTACCTACTCAGCCCTACTCTATTCTACTCGACTTGCTTTGTAGCCTTTTCCATTAGTACCTGGTACCTGGCACCAGGTACTTTTTTAGTACCGACTCAAGGCCAGGGTACAGCCGTGCTTAGTCGGGCCGAAAATGTGATGTCAACAGACTGCAGGCCACTGATTGGTCAGGGCATAATGTCATGAAAACGTCCTCTTCTGCAGAATCTCCAAACTGCCATTTGCAAAAGTTCACAGAGTAAACTCGGTCACTGAGTAAACACGATATTAATAGAGATGGCATTGCAGGTTTCACGGAAATCTACACCGTGGTCCAACAAAGAGGTGCAGAGTTTTCTGTGCTTGGTGGCAGATAGTATCCAGAGCGACCCGCAACGAAACAGAGGGCAGCCCAGCACAGAACCGGACTACGAACAACCTGAAGATGAAAGTGACAGAACCATCGATGGTGAGTGATTTGTGATAATGTGCATCTTTTTGCTTATTTATCTTGTTGGTGGCAAGCTCACTTTTTTGAGCAATACAATGCCATCCTGTGCTGGCTAACGAGAGTTAGCTAGTAGTTAGCTAGCTAGTAGCAAACTCTGCTGATTTGCGCTTGCTTTGTCTGAAGTATTCACTTGTGAGAGCAAAACGATGAAATATGTTAATCCTGGTTAAAGTCCCGGTTTGTGCATGTGTTGCACTGTGGTGCCGTGCATTAAGTTGTGGGTAGTTTCTTTCTAGAATGTGTTTCCACATGCCAGGGGTCTGCCGCCCTCAACATGTTGTGCTTATATTTTGGAAACAGGTCAAGAGGACTCCAGGATCCAAAATCTCAACATATTCATGTGCATTTTCAAACCAGTGATTTATGTAATTTTCTAAAGCCTCATAATAGACCCACACACCTATTCTGTGGATTTTCCAAAAAAAGTGTTGGAACAGTGTTGTCGTGCTGTTTCTGTTCCACCATAAATCCCTGGATTGAAAATGTACTTGTACATGTACAGAGTGGATCCTGGGGTGCTCACTGGTCAGGGAAACGAAGCATTTTTGTCACATCCCACCACTGATGTGGTGGGATGTGACAAGTGTATTTCCCTAATACAGGTACATCTCCAAAAATTAGAATATCATGAAAAAGTTCAATATTTTTTGTCACTCATTTCAGAAAGTGAAACCCATATATCATATAAATTCATTACACAGACAGTAATATATTGCAAGCATTTATTTATTTTAATTTTGATGATTATGGCTTGCAGCCCCGAAAACCCCAAATTCAGTTTCTCAAAAAATTAGAATATTACATAAAATTAATTTAAAAAAAATAGTTTTTAAATAGAAATCTTGGCCGTTGAAATGTTGGTTAACATGGGCTGTAGCCATAATCATCAAAATTAAAATAAATAAACACTTGCAATATATCACTGTCTGTGTAATGAATCTATATATGGGTTTCACTTTCTGAAATGACTGACAAAAATATTGAACTTTTTCATGATATTCTAATTTTTGGAGATGTACTTGTATATGTTTTGAACTTGCATGAACTAACCACCATCCATTTCTGTCTTTCGTCTAGGCAAGAGGAAAGGAAAAGCAGCCACCCCACAACAGACCTTGCAACAGTGGAAAGTACTGAAATCCTTTGCTTTTATAGATAAAGTGTCAAAACTAAAGTAGCACAATTTCAACTTAATATAAAAGGGACTGAACTGAGATTTATTGGATTGTGTGAATATTAATTACAGAATAATTGTAAATGAATGGCACATCAGCTATAAAATAATAAATTGCTTGTTTGTTTGTTTTTTGTTGTTTTTTGTTTTTTTGTCAGATCACTTGTGTGATCCTTCATAAGTTATGTTCATAACTGTATGTTGCAGGTTGGGGAATGGGAATTGTTCAGTCACCAATATATTTTAGTTTATATGTGTAGTTTATAGTCTATCATCAATAAACTCATGCAGTATTATAATAACAGGACACACCACAAATATGAGACCCATTGTAGTGCTTCCTTTTATATTTTAGCAATACAAGTACACAACACCGCCCACACTTGAAGCCTTGGCAAGAGGAGACAGAGCGGTGGCTAAACTTTTATTGATAAAAATTCCATATTTTGACTGAGCGACTCCATTCTTGGGGATTCACACCCTCATCTTGGGCGCATGCGCACGCAGCGGCTGGCAGTGGGTGAAAAAGTTCAGCATCTTAGTCTCTGTTTTTATGCATGTTAATGTGTTTTATTGTAATTCTCTGTGCCGTTTTTGTCCTTGAATGTGTGTGGACTATATAACGAAGAGCTCTTTAGTTCCATCAGTATGGATTTTCTTCTTGTTTTTGCACTGTGGCTCCTTCCTTACTGGCTCTTTGTCTGGGATGTCAGTGCAGTCACGTCGGTAAGAATGCAGTACTCCAGAGATGTGTTACTGCAACTAAACATGGATAATCCAGCGTCTGTGTTTGAGTCTGTGCCGCAACTGCCGGACTTTATTTTAAGAGATTTTCATGGACACAGCAATGAAAAAAGGAACATGAGAAGGAAACACGGAAAGCGTGGAGGTGTAAGAGTAAACCTGAGGAGGCGTCAGCTTAACCGCATTCCTCTTCCTTCCATTATTATGGGGAACGTACAATCCCTGAGAAATAAAGTGGATGAAATCCACGGAAATGTACGATATCAGAAGGATTTCAAAAACTGTTGTGTCATGGCTTACACGGAGATGTGGCTTACGGATCATGACTGGGACCTGGACTTTTGTATTGACGGTTTTGGAGCCCCACTTCACTTGGATCGGCAGGAAGAGGTAACGGGGAAATGTCAGGGAGACGGAGTATGTTTGTACATTAATAAACAGTACTGTCCATCTGTCACGGTCAGAGAGTGCATCTGTACACCAGATGTGGAGCTTTGGTCCATATTGCTACGCCCCTTTTATCTGCCTCGCGAGTTCCCCCTACTTTTCATAACGACTGTGTATATTCACCCAAGGGCGGATGCTGCCTCCGCCTCCAGCACCGTCTTTGATGTGGTACAGCGGTTGCAGTCGATTTCCCCAGAGGCTCCAAATTTTATCCTTGGGGAGTTTAACCATGTGTCTCTAAAGAAGATACTTAAAAACTTTTATCAGTATGTCTCCTGCCCAACAAGACGAGAAAAGACATTGGACCTGTGCTTCGGATCTATAGAAGCGGCCTTTAAATCACTTCCCCTTCCTCCCTTAGGATCCTCAGATCACAACTGTGTACATTTGCTGCCCACATATAAAACTGCTCTCAGAAGAGAAAAGACAAAGACCAGGGACATAATGGTCTGGACAGATGATTCAGTGCTCTACCTCCAGGAATGTTTTAACTGTACAGACTGGGAGGTGTTCACATGGTCCTGCGGAGATGATTTGGACTCTTTGGTGGATGTGACATGCTCTTACATGGCTTTTTGCAGGGATATGATCGTTCCACGTAAACGTGTCAAAAAATATCCCAACAATAAGCCATGGGTCACCAAATCAGTTAAATTCTTCTTACAGAGGAAAGCACTTGCCTTTAAACAGGGGGCTGTTTCTGAGCTGCAGGTTGCCACAAAAGAGCTGAAGTCTGAAATTTTAAGAGCAAAACAGAATTATAAATCAGAATTGGAAAGCAAGATGGCAGCAAAGAAGCTTGGTTCAGCCAGGGCTAGTATGAAAACTATTGCAGGCCTTCAGAGCACAGAGTGCAGTAATCGTGTGTTTTTAGATGGTTTTAATTCAGACACAGAGCTGCTCTTAATGTTCTTAATTGTTTTAATGGTCGTTTTGATTCCTTTGATTTTAGCACAGAAACCCAAGGTTTGAAACAGAAACTCAAAGACAATCAGCACTTTAATAGTGAATTGCAGGATGTTAAAAGGGCGTTCTGTGCTGTAAAAGTGAACAAAAGTCAGGGCCCTGATAATAAATGTGGGCGCTTGGTAAAGTCCTGTGCACATGAATTGAGTCCTCTGTTTTACTACATTTTTAATAAGTCCTTACAGACACAACATGTGCCTAAGGTCTGGAAAGATGCTGTGGTTGTCCCTGTTCCAAAATCCAGCTGTCCTAAAACTGTAAATGATTTTAGACCAGTTGCCTTGACTTCAATTTTAATGAAATTTTTTGAAAAACTGGTCAGATTTGAGGTCCTAAAGCAAACTGAGCATGCATTGGATCCTTTGCAGTTTGCCTACAGGCCTCACAGACGAGTGGAGAATGTCACTGTCACTCTGCTTAACATGCTTTTTGAACATCTGGATTTTAATGGGACACACGCCAGGCTTTAATTTGTGGACTTTTCCTCCGCCTTTAATACAATCCAACCTCATAGCTTAGTTGAAAGGCTCCTGCAACAATTTGATTTGAGCAATAGTCTGGTGGGTTGGATTCTGGATTTCTTAACCAACAGGACGCAGAGAGTAAGGGTCAATGGTACATTGTCTGACCTAAAGTGCTCTTCTACTGGCTCTCCTCAGGGGTGTGTGTTGTCACCACTACTCTTCATCCTGTACACAAACATGTGTCGGAGCAGACATGACAACAGACACATTATAAAGTATGCTGATGATTCAGTTGTTGTCAGTCTCCTTCAGGATGGTGAGAGTGGCCACGGCCCAGTAGTTGATGATTTTGTTCACTGGTGTGAGGATTCCTACCTGCAGCTGAATACGACAAAAACTAAAGATATGATTATTGACTTTAGGAGGAAAATTCCCGGGCACAAAGTTACTGTACTAAAAGGCCAGACCATTGAATGTTTTCAATCTTACAAATATCTTGGGACGATTATTGATAATAATTTAAACTTTGAAGAGAACTGTGAAAGGGTGTGCAAAAAGGGTCAGCAATATTTGCATTGTTTAAGAAAACTTGCACACTTCCAAATTGACCGAACCATAATGACAATGTTTTATCAGGCTTTTATTGAATCTGTTTTATCCTTTTCTTTAGTGTCATGGTTTGGTCAGATAAAACTGAAACAGAGGCAATCCTTAGACCAAGTAGTTAGATGGTCCAGTCGTTTGCTTGGTGAGTCACAGCTGAGCCTGACATTCCTGTACACCAGACAAGTACAGAGGATGGCTACCTCCATTTTAAATGATGACTCCCACCCTTTGCACTGCAACTTTCAGCTTCTTCCCTCCAGACGGAGGTTTGTTGTCCCAAAATGTAAAACCAAGCACTACAAAAACAGCTTTGTTCCTGCTGCTGTCAAAGAGTTGAACAAGATGTAGCAATATATTGCACATAATTTAGCTATCTATTTATTAATTTTTATTTTATATTTGTTTATTTTTGTAGGCTTTTTATTTGGATTTTAAATATTTTATTGGGTTTTAGACTTCAGACTTTTATTGAGTTTTTAATCTCTTTGACTTAGTTTTTAACTTTTTTACTATGACTCTTCTCTCTTCTCTCTTTGTTTTTTCTCTTATCTCTTTGTCTTATGCCCTGATTGGTGGAGCCTTGAGTACTTTTATCATGTTTATAGTCAGCTTCATATGTGCCTGTGTTTGTATTCATGTTGAATGTAATTGTGGTCTGTAAATATGTGTCTAAAAGGATGTCACCTGACTGCAAAACAAATCTACCTGTGGGTACAAATAAAGTAACCTGAACCTGAACCTGAAAGTACTATATTCCATTCAACTGAAGGTATCAACTCATTCTGATTGCTGAGGCCACAGTAAAAACAAATGATTTGAAATGTAACCCAGCCCTTGTAAAATCTACTTTACTGAAGCGCAGCTATATTAAAGTTGTGGTTAAATACAACAACAAAGTACTTTTTTGTCACATTCCACCACTGGCTTTTAGCAACAAGTGTATTTCTCAAATATGTTTTAAACTTGCATTAATTAACCACCACCCATTTCTGTCTTTTGTCTAGGCAAGAGGAAAATGATCCACCCCAAACCGGTGGATCATCAGCCTGCATCACTATTTAAAGAGATGCAGGCTGAAGATCTGCTGAACCGGGACCAGAGTGAGTGGCACATCCCAGTTGCTTCTGAGTGAAGCAGCGTGGCTGGCGTGTGTGACCCATCCTAAGTTTTTTTTTTTTTTTTTTTTACAGTTTGAATTTTGCACATTCTGAATAATGTGGAATTTGCTGCAGATTGTAATAAACAATTTAGTGACTTATGTGTTTGCATCATGATTTTCTATTTTGTCTGTTAAGACACCGGTGGGAATAGAGTCAACAGTACAAACCATTTATCAGTGACTTTGAAAATAATGGCTCATTTTTAAGAAAAAGTAACCAAAACAATTATTTTATTTCCTGAAAACTATATTGTTGGATGTGCCAGTGCAGAAGACACTGCACACTTTAGTGATAGTACCAGTATATGGAGGAATTCTGGGTCATATTAGCATCTGTACTTTATCATAACGGGTTAGGGCAGGGATGTCCAATCATGTGCTATGGAGGGCCAAGACCCTGCAGGCTTTACCTCCAAACACTGAATTTCTTCCACTGACTGCTGATCAGTGAGAACACTTGCTGAAGAGACTGGGTAGAAGAGAGAACCTGCAGGGTCTTGGCCCTCCATGGCACATGATTGGACACCCCTGAGTTAAGGTTTAATGGGGTTTAACATTTTAACACAAACTGCTTTATGGTTCATAATTCTATTGACAGACTTACACCAAACCCAAAGTGATTTCTCCAACTGCTGGATTGTTCTTAGACAGCTTTTTCAATCTTTTAGTATTTTAATTTGTCACTTGTCACTCGTCCCTTTCCCCAAGAAGCCACGAATCACTGGACTTAATGACTACAGACCTGTAGCGCTCACCTCTGTAGTCATGAAGTCCTTTGAGCGCCTGGTCCTGCCCCACCTCAAGACCATCACCACTCCCCTCCTGGACCCGCTGCAGTTCGCCTACAGAGCCAACAGGTCTGTGGACGACACAGTCAACCTGGCCCTCCACTCCATCCTGCAGCACCTGGACTCCCCGGGAACCTACGTCAGGATCCTGTTTGTGGACTTCAGCTCTGCTTTCAATACCATCCGCCCCACTCTGCTCCAGGACAAGCTGTCCCTGCTCAACGTGCCTGGCTCCCTCTGCAGGTGGATCACCGACTTCCTGACGGACCGGAGGCAGCATGTGCGGCTGGGAAAGACTGTCTTGGACTCTGTTAGCATCAGCACCGGATCACCCCAGGGCTGTGTACTTCCCCCCTGCTCTTCTCCCTGTACACCAACTCCTGCACCTCCAGCCACCAGTCTGTCAAGCTGATCAAGTTTGCGGACGACACCACCCTCATCGGGCTCATCTCCAATGGCGACGAGTCCGTCTACAGGAGAGAGGTGGTCCGGCTGGCGTCCTGGTGCAGCCACAACATCCTGCAGCTGAACGCTCTGAAGACAGTGGAGATGATCGTGGACTTCAGAAAATTCACAGCCCCTCTGCCCCCCCTCACCCTCACAGACTCTCCCATCACCGCTGCAGATTCCTTCCGCTTCCTGGGCACCACCATCACCCAGGACCTCAAGTGGGAGCCGACCATCAGCTCCCTCATCAAAAAGGCCCAGCAGAGGATGCTCTTCCTGCGGCAGCTGAGGAAGCTCAAGCTACCCACCAAGATGTTGGTGCAGTTCTACATGGCCATCATCGAGTCCATCCTCACCACCTCCATCACCGTGTGGTACGCAGGAGCCACTGCCAGGGACAGACTAAGACTGCAGCGCATTGTGCGCGTTGCTGAGAAGGTGATCGGCTGCAAGCTCCCATCCCTCCAGGGCCCGTACATCTCCAGGACTCGGAGGCGTGCAGGTCGGATCATAGCCGACCCTTCACACCCTGGACACGTACTGTTTGCCCCCCTCCCCTCAGGCAGAAGACTTCGGTCCATTCAGACTAAAACCTCCCACTACATGAACAGCTTCTTCCCCTCTGCCATCAGACTGCTGAACACTAAGTGACTTATTAGACTCTCGTGCACTACGTACAGCAGCTCAACTGGACTCATGACAATTATCACTGTTTTCTTTTTGCACTACCGACTCACTATGTGGAACTCCACAATATCTGCTGCTTGTTAATATATTTAAAAATTGCATAGATAAGTATTACTTATTCATATTGTACCTTTTATTGCATGCATAGTTTTTTATCTTTAGTGCTACTCCATGTTTAATGTTGCAGCATTGCACCGAGACAAATTCCTAGTTTGTGTACTACATGAACAATGGCAATAAATCTCATTCTGATTCTGATTCTGATTCTGATTCTTGGTGGTAACCTTCACACAAAAAACAAAAGAGACACATCTGCCAAAATTCCAAAGGTTTATTGTCAAAATTCCCAGTGCAATACTACATGAATACATGTATAGTACATTGTTGATGCAGAGAATGTATGTTTCTACAGCATCTACATGTATCTAGTAAATCAAGTATTTTCCATGTAACCTTGTGACTGCATTATTTTAATTTCTTTTAATCCTAGATCAAGTTTGTTTTGGCCTAAAATGCATCATAATTGTCAAATATATCTTATTATACCTAACTCAGTTCTGTTTACCTTTTGAATATATATTATGTAGCTAATATAATCCCATAACTACAACCTGGCGATCAAGTTTTGTCAGATGAGCAGTTTTTGCCATGACACCACCACAGACTGCAGGGCTGCTGGAGCAGCTACATGACATGTCTCAACAGTCTGTCCAAGATTTTCACGCAGATCAGAGCAATTTGTTGCACAGGAAGCTAAATGTTTCTACAGACATTCTTAAGTTCTGTAACCACTGAGTGTTTGTGAAGCTGGGGTGACATCAGTGAGAGGCTGTGTTGAACGCCCGGACTGACGGTTTGAAGCGGTAATTTTCCCACAGCAGAGCCATCTGAAACACACACACACACAGCATACATATTTTAGCACCTAATAGCGATAATCTGCAGACATTACAACGTAGTACGATGTACTTAAAGCAAACTAGTATTAGCAATCATTAGCTTACTGTCATATGTGATCTAGTTCGTATCCTCACGTCTTCCGCTGTATGGCTTCCTAGGCGCTCCAGTACTTTGTTCCAGAGTGTTTTGTCTCGCTGCCTGTCCCCTTCTCTGGCGGTCCTCTTTAGCCTTTATGGTGACAAAAAGCCAGAGGCCAAGGAGTCGCCTTGTACAGCCGCAATGTTATGTTTTCCTTGGGTCGCATGTTTTACATCACGGGAGTGTGGCGCCGCCTTGCTGTAAAAAAATCCCAACAACCCCAGGCGTACCCAGCTGCAATGGAAACAGAAGTGAACTGAATAGAGTAGCTTAAAATAGAGTAGAGTAGAGTTGGGCTGAGCGGTTACTAGTGGAAAAGGACCATAATAGGTTCATCCTTCGGCCAAGGGCCACCTCTGTTGAAAATTTCATCAAAATTCATTATGATGTTTTTGCATAATCCCGTTAACAGACAAACTGCTCCAATTACATTACCTCCTTAGTGGAGGTAATAAGCACCCCTGAGTCACTAAATGGTTAGTGCTGCTAACAGCAGATAATTGCTGGTGATTAAGGAGGAGAATAAAACCCATCAGCCCTCTGGGCTAATGTGCTATAAGCACTGTAGGTATGCAAGGTTCAATGATCATTCAAAAACGTCTTTAGTCCCTCTTTTGCTGCTTAAGTTTAAATATTGAGGTTGTGTCAGAAGGCCAGAGAACAGCAAATGCACACAAGCTGTTTTAAAAAAGTAAATAAATAAAAAAGAAAGAAAGAAACAGCTACCACACAGATGTTACGTTTTCTTTTTTTTTATTACTGTCCATTCATTCTGTCTCCTGTAATCATAAATGACATTACACCCAGTGCTTTTCCCATGAGAGAGCGAGGATCCAGCCCAGCCTTGACCACTATAGCAGAAAATTTAGACACCAACTGATTACTCGGCGTTCTCAAAGCAATGCGTATCTGTTTTTGCCTATTGTATTAAAGTCTGCTCAGTTCTGAGATTTTGAATCTTTTCGTGGCACTCGTATGTGTGTGGGACACAACGTTTTCCCTTCTTGGCCAAGATGCAATAATAAATACCCAGAAAAGGCATCTTTGACTATGCACCTTATTTATTAACCAGATCAACAACAGACATTTATTAATATAAAAAAAAAAATCACGACAATGTGTCAAATGCCGTGGAGCTAGATTATGTCTTAAAACATATCAGACATTAACGAAGGGGCAAGAAATCATGTTGTGAAGTCTAATATGTTACGGGTTTTACAGGTTGGCAGATTTAATGAAACTGGACACACTTTCCAGTAATATATAGTATATCCAATTTTAGCATTTTTTTAAACAGACCTTCATCTTTTTCATTCAATAAAATCCCTGATCCCTGATCCTACACATGATTCCTCCCTACAATTAGGGAGGGATCATGTGTCTCTGAACCCTCCCTTAGTTATACTGCTAATAGGTTTAGACAGCCGGGGGACCTCCAATAATGCACTGGGCTTCACTCCTTCTTCACTCTCAATGATT
Organism: Pholidichthys leucotaenia; assembly: GCA_020510985.1. Taxonomy (NCBI): domain Eukaryota; kingdom Metazoa; phylum Chordata; class Actinopteri; order Cichliformes; family Pholidichthyidae; genus Pholidichthys; species Pholidichthys leucotaenia. The sequence goes on from CM035842.1 coordinate 419,077,788, forward strand.
TTTTTTTTTTTTTTTTTGCTGGTCATTAACATCTGTTTGTTCTCACCCATAGATTGAGTCCCCATCATGCTGTTTGCTCTCTACATGTCTGTTCTATTCATCTTCTCTATCCCCTCATCCCCCAGCCAGTCGCAGCAGATGACTGCCCCTCCCTGAGCCTGGTTCTGCTGGAGGTTTCTTCCTGTTTAAAGGGAGTTTTTCCTCTCCACCGTCGCCAATTGCTTGCTCACAGGGGATTGCCTGATTGCTGGGCTCTTTCTGCAATTGTGGGGGTTTACCCTACAGTTGAAAGTGCTATGAGATGACTGTTGTTGTGAAATGGCGCTATATAAATAAAGTTGAATTGAATTGAATTGAATTACCAGGAGAGAAGTGTAGGTGAGTGAAGTGAACTTGCAAATGTATTTCTTAAATACAAAAATGTGGCATGTATCATTAACCCCCAACTGGGGCAGATGAACAGACTCACTTGCAGGGCAAAGTTGAAACATAATTTAACAAAAAATTAATGCAGCGTGAGAGCTGAACTTAAAATAAGATAAGATAAGATAAGATAAGATAAGATAAGCCTTTATTAGTCCCACAACGGGGAAATTCCAGGATTGCAACAGCACAGGGATAGCAACACTCAGAGCAACAATCAGAAGGCAAGAAAAAAAACAAGCAAGCAAGAGCAGCTAATAAACATATGTACGTATTACTATAAAATATATATATATACACACACACACAGACACACAGTGCAGAGCATTGTAGCTGGATGGAATAAATATATGAATATATGAACACACAGTGCAGAGCATTGTAGCTAGATGGAATAAATATGTAAATATATAAACACCCACAGTACGGAGCATTGCAGCTAGGTGGAATAAATATGCAAGTATATAAACACACACAGTGCGGAGCAATGTAGCTAGATGGAATAATATGTAGATATATAAATATATAAACACACCCAGTGCTGAGCATTGTAGCTAGATGGAATAAATATGCAAATATATAAACACACACAGTGCAGAGCATTGTTGCTAGATGGAATGAAACAGCATAACCGTCTACTTAGTTATCCTACATGGTATGATTATGTGCCCATACATATTCTCACCCTCCATAGCGACCGGTATGTTCCTAGTTGTATGCCGGAGGGGACCATTGTGTAAGTCTATTGCATCTTTTGCATTCAAAAAACTATTAGTTTGTTACGTCTTTTTGCTATCTCTGCGAGCAGCCCTGCTTAGGTTGTACAGTCTGACAGCCGTTGGTAGGAAGGACCTACGAAACCTCTCGGTTGTGCACCTGGGATGATGTAGTCTGCTGCTAAATGAGCTCCTCAGTGCATTCAGTATGTCCTGCATAGGGTGGAACTCGGACTCCAGCAGAGATGACAGTTTAGCCGCCGTCCTTCTCTCTCCTATCTCCTCCATCGGATCAAGGCGCTGCCCCAGGACAGAGCTAGCTTTCTTAATCAGTTTGTTCAGTCTCTTCCTATCGGCTGCAGTAATGCCACTGCCCCAGCAGACCACTCCAAAAGTGATGGCTGATGCCACCACCGTGTCATAGAATGACTTCAGCAGCGCCCCTTGTACACCAAAAGACCTGAGTCTCCTCAGCAGGAACAGCCTGCGCTGTCCCTTCTTGTAGAGTGCATCAGTATTGTGTGACCAGTCTAGTTTATTGTTCAGATGAATACCCAGGTACTTATAGGATGTCACCATCTCGATGTCTGTTCCCTGTATATTTACTGGTACTGTGAGGGGCTGCCCATGCCTGCGGCAGTCCACCACCAGCTCCTTAGTTTTCCTCGCGTTGATCTGGAGGCAGTTCCGATGGCACCAGTCCACGAAGTCCTGGATAAGCCCTCTGTACTCAGCTTCATCTCCATTGGAGATGAGGCCAACGATCGCAGAGTCATCAGAGAACTTCTGTAGATGGCAGTGTGTTGTGTTGTGTGAGAAGTCCGCAGTATAAAGAGTGAACAGGAAGGGAGCCAGCACCGTTCCCTGGGGGGCCCCCGTGCTACTGATGATCGTGTCGGACACACAGTCCCGGGTTCTCACAAACTGAGGCCGGTTCGTGAGGTAGTCCAGGATCCATGATGACAGGTGCTGGTCCACCCCTGCGCGCAGCAGCTTGTCCTTCAGGATCATCGGTTGGATGGTGTTGAAAGCACTGGAGAAGTCAAAGAACATGATCCTCACCATATTCCCGGGCTTCTCCAGGTGGGACAGAGAACGGTGAAGGAGGAAGATCACCGCATCCTCCACCCCAATGCCATGCTGGTAGGCGAACTGGAGTGGATCCATCGCTGGTTCCACCAGGGGGCGGAGGTGAGCAAGGAGCAGTCTCTCCATGGTCTTCATCAAGTGGGACGTCAAGGCCACCGGTCTGTAGCTGTTCAGGTCTTTGGGGTGGGAAGTTTTTGGTACAGGTACCACACAAGATGTTTTCCACAGCTGTGGTACCCTCCCCAGTTTCAGGCTCATGTTGAAGATATACGTCACAATCCCACACAGCTGGTCTGCACAGGACTTGAGGAGCTTTGCGCTGATGCCGTCCGGTCCCGGCGCCTTCCTCGCCTTGATCTTCCTCAGCTCCGTCCTCACCTGGGTCCTGGTCAGGGTCAGGATGGGGGGCTGTGTGTTGGGAGTGGGGGGGTGTTGGTGGAGTGGGGAGTGGGCAGCAGGACTTGATTTCTTTAGAGGCAGCAGTGGTTGTTGTGCAGTCAGGGGGGCGGGCGGTTGGTCAAATCTATTGAAAAACAGATTCAGGTTGTTCGCCCACTCCCTGCCCCCTGTGGCCTGGGGGGAGGTATTCTGGAGCCCCGAGATGGTTTTGAGGTTTCTCCAGACCCCGCTGATGTCGCTCTGTTGCAGCTTGTCCTCCATCTTCTTCCTGAAGCTGTCCTTGCCTTCTCTGATCTTTCTCCTCAGCTCCCTCTGTACGGACTTCAGCATCTCCCTGTTCCCTGACCTGAAGATCCTCTTCTTCTCTCTCAGAAGTGTTTTTATCTCAGGGTTGATCCAGGGTTTGTTGTTTGAGTGACGCCGTATGGTCTTGGTGGGAACGGATTTGTCCACACAGAAGCTGAGGTAGCCCGTGAAGGTGTGAATGAGGCCATCGATGTCCTCACCATGTGGATCGCAGAGCTGCTTCCAGGCGGTGGCTTCAAAACAGCCCTTTAGGGTGTCCATTGTCTCCTCAGACCATAACTCCACAGTGTGCATGGCCGGAGGTTGTCTGTGCACTAGGGGTTTGTACACCGGCCGGAGATGAACCAAGTTGTGATCCGATCTCCCGAGTGGGGGGAGTTGTGATGAGGTGTACGCCTCCTTAGTGTTTGCGTAGAATAAATCCAGTGTTTTATTGTCTCTAGTGTGGCATGTGACATACTGGGTGAACGTGGGTAGAATGGGAGACAGTGAAACATGGTTGAAATCGCCTGAGATGAGGAGAAGAGCATCTGGGTGTTCTGTCTGCAGCCTGCTGGTTACTGAATGGATGACGTCACGTGCTGTCCCAGCGTTCGCCGTCGGATTTGCATAAACAACAATGCAGATCACGTGTGAGTGTTCTCTCGGGAGATATGTAGGCCTCATGCTAACAGCTAGCAACTCAATGTCTTTGCTGCAGTGTCGTTGTTTAACAGTGATATGTCCCGGTCTGCACCAGTTGTTGTTAACATACATGATCACTCCACCGCCCCTAGCCTTGCCACTGTCTGGTGTTCGGTCAGCTCGTATCATGTGAAAACCCTCCAGCTCAATGTTAGCATCTGCTGCTAGTTCAGTTAGCCACGTCTCAGTAAACAAAAGGAGAGAGCACTCCCGGTATGTGCTATCATAACGGGAGATAGCCGCTAGCTCATCTAACTTTCCCAGTATCGACCGTACATTTCCCATGACAACAGATGGAAGGGAGGGTCTGTACCTTATATTTTTTGTCCTCCGCCTTACTCCAGCCCGGCAGCCGCGGCGTTTTCGCCTCAGTTCTCTCGGTATGTCGAGTTTTTCCAATGGGACCGGGTGGCGGTTGAATGCTAGCAGCTGTTCTCTGCTGTATCGTATCCTGCTATAGACAGTGGCTCCGTCCACCGGCTCAGGAGACATTTAGGACGATCTGTGTGTCCGTGATATAAGTGGGGTGAAAAAAAAAAGACGGATCAAAAGAGAGAGGAAGGGAAAAAGACTCGGAATCGAGCCGCTGTTGCAAAAGGCAGCCGACTCGTGTGGCGCCGAGAAAAAAAAAAAAAAAAAAAAAAAAAAAAAAAAAAAAAAAAAATGAACCACAATGGCAGTGAGGAATGCTCTGCATTGTTTTTATGGTCGTTTTGACTCCTTTGATTTTAGCACTGAAACCCAAGATTTGAAACAGAAACTCAAAGACAATCAGCACTTTAATATTGAGGTGCAGGATGTTAAAAGGGAGTTCCGCGCTGTAAAAGTGAACAAAAGTCAGGGCCCTGATAATATATGTGAGCGCTTGGTAAAGTCCTGTGCACATGAACTGAGTCCTATATTTCATTACATTTTCAATAAGTCCTTACAGACACAACATGTGCCCAAGATCTGGAAAGATGCCGTGGTTGTTCCTGTTCCAAAATCCAGCTGTCCTAAAACGGTAAACGACTTTAGACCAGTTGCTATGACTTCAATTTTAATGAAAATTTTTGAAAAACTGGTCAGATGTGAGGTCCTAAAGCAGACTGAACATGCATTGGATCCTCTGCAGTTTGCCTATAGGCCTCACAGAGGAGTGGAGGAGTCCACTGTCACTCTGTTTAACATGCTTTTTAAACATCTGGATTTTAATGGGACACATGCCAGGCTTTTATTTGTGGACTTTTCCTCCGCCTTTAATACAATCCAACCTCATATCTTAGTTGAAAGGCTCCTGCAACAATTTAATTTGAGCAATAATCTGGTGGGTTGGATTCTGGATTTCTTAACCAACAGGACGCAGAGAGTAAGGGTCAATGGTACATTGTCTGACCTAAAGTGCTCTTCTACTGGCTCTCCTCAGGGGGGGGTGTTGTCACCACTACTCTTCATCCTGTACACAAACATGTGTCGGAGCAGACATGACAACAGACACATTATAAAGTATGCTGATGATTCAGTTATTGTCAGTCTCCTCCAGGATGGTGAGAGTGGCCACGGCCCAGTAGTTGATGATTTTGTTCACTGGTGTGAGGATTCCTACCTGCAGCTGAATACGACAAAAACTAAAGATATGATTATTGACTTTAGGAGGAAAACTCCCAGGAACAAAGTCACCGTACTTAAAGGTCAGACCACTGAATGTGTACAATCCTACAAATATCTTGGGACGATTATTGATAGTAATTTAAACTTTGAAGAGAACTGTGAAAGGGTGTGCAAAAAGGGTCAGCAACATTTGCATTGTTTGAGGAAACTTGCACGCTTCCAAATTGACCGAACCATAATGACAATGTTTTATCGGACTTTTATTGAGTCTTTTTTATCCTTTTCTTTAGTGTCATGGTTTGGTCAGATAAAACTGAAACAGAGGAAATCCTTGGATCAGGTAGTTAGATGGTCCAGTCGTTTGCTTGGTGAGTCACAGCTGAGCCTGACATCCCTGTACACCAGACAGGTATAGAGGATGGCCGACTCCATTTTAAATGATGACCCCCACCCTTTGCACTGCAACTTTCAGCTTCTTCCCTCAAGACGGAGGTTTGCTGTCCCAAAAAGCAAAACCCAGCGCTACAAAAACAACTTTGTTCCTGCTGCTGTCAAAGAGTTGAACAAGTTGTAACAATATATTGCACACAATTTAGGTACCTATTTATTAACTTCATTTTATATTTACTTATTTTTGTAGGATTTTATTTGGGTTCTAAATCTTTAATTGGGTTTTAGACCTTTGAGTTTTTAACCTCTTTGACTAGTCTTTAACTTTTTAATATGACCCTTCTCTCTTATCTCTGGTTTTTCTCTCATCTCTTTGTCTTTATATCCTGATTGATGGAGCCTTGAGTACTTTTATCATGTTTATAGTCAGCGTCATGTGTGCCTGTGTTTGTGTTTATGTTGAATGTAATTGTGGCTTGTAAATATGGATGTCACCAGACTGCAAAACAAATCTACCTACGGGTACAAATAAAGTAACCTGAACCTGAACCTGAACAGAAAATGCTGGGGGAGGAAACCCAAACAACGAACTTAACACAACTGAATACAGCGGTTTACGATGGCTTAGGACCCAACAAAGAGATAAGGGAGTGCAACCAAATAGAGAAAAAGTATTGAGGAACAGCCATGAACAATAATCAGTAAAACAAGGACAGGCTGTGCTAAAACGGAAATACACAAACACATCAAAATAAAAGCCAACTCAGAAATGAATGATGAAACAAGAAAATATTCAATATACTGTACAAACGTAACTGAGAAGGGGAAAAAAATCACAATAATGAAAACTAAGATGGGAGTGAAATCCCAGTGATAAAGATAATAATAATGATAACAGTAATAAGTAAAAAAAAAGAACATAAAGCATGAACCGGTCTGACCCAGCCCAGACCACCACAGTATGGTTGTCATGAATCTGGGTTTGGCTGTTCCAAACCCAGTTCTGACTCATTGTGATGTTTTGCCCTATTTTCCTTCTGGTGCGTCAGAGAGCTGTTTGGGTCCTTCGCTCTCTGACAGCTTGGGCACGCCTCCCCCCTTTTGTCAGTGCCATCAGCTGTTTCACATTATGGGTGTTCCCACACATACACACACACACAGACACTCTCCATTCACTCCCATTTTATACGCTCATACACGCACTCTTACACACCGGGTCCAATCATGCCCACGCTTCCTCGCACCAGCAATCTCTTCCCTCGTTAGCGTGGAAGTATTTATTTGCTGCGTTTGTGGAAAGAGATTGTCGGAGCATTCACCTCCATATTTGGCAGCGAGTTCTCCACATATGAGTGTTTTCACTACCGTCATGTCATTCAGCCAGTCACTTAAAGTTCGGTAAATCCCTTGGTGTTACGGCTGACCCTGCTACTCTCCTTCATCCACTCCACCAGACTTCATGGATTAGCGCCGGATTTCTCCAGCTCTGTAAGTTATATTTGTCTTTCTTCCTGTGTCGACAGCTGCCCTGCAGCACTAGGCATTCCCGTTGCCAGGCTGGTGAGCATCCGGTAGGCACCCTGTATGTCTGGTGGCCTAATCTCACATGTGCAACTTCTTGTATTTGTGTGGTCAAGCTGAAGTGGTCATTTTTGTGGTTTAAGTTAATAAATTGCACTTTCTACTCTCACAACTGGGTTCTTTATTCCCTCCTTCGTGCGCCATTATGCAGAGCACGAGGCATTATGACAGAATGCTCCGACCAGACAGAAAAAAACCAGCAGAGCAGAAGTGTGGTTTTTTTTCTTTTGCTTTCCAGCTTTTTCCCTTCCTCCCCGAGTTTTAACATGGTGGTTCGGATGGAGAGGGAGCTGGAGCGGGAGCTGCGGGAGCTGTGCTTCCTAGAGGAGAATCTCTCATGGACGCAGAAGCCCCATTCCTTCCCGACTGTTCGACAGGCTTGGGACACCGCGAGGAGGGTTATGGATAGAGACAGCCTCTGGGATCATCTGTGATCATCCAGAGGCAATGGAGATCCTCTGGGACATCTTCGCTGTGCCATGTGAGGAGACGGTTGAGGACCCAGCGCAGTCCTCTGCATCCCGAACTACACTACCGTTCAAAGGTTTGGGGTCACCCAGACAATTTTGTGTTTTCCATGAAAAGTCACACTTTTATTTACCACCATGAGTTGTAAAATGAATAGAAAATATAGTCAAGACATTGACAAGGTTAGAAATAATGATTTGTATTTGAAATAATAATTTTTTCCTTCAAACTTTGCTTTCGTCAAAGAATCCTCCCTTTGCAGCAATTACAGCATTGCAGACCTTTGGCATTCTAGCTGTTAATTTGTTGAGATAATCTGGAGAAATTTCACCCCACATTTCTAGAATCCCCTCCCACAAGTTGGATTGGCTGGATGGGTACTTCTTGCGTACCATACGGTCAAGCTGCTCCCACAACAGCTCAATGGGGTTTAGATCTGGTGATTGCGCTGGCCACTCCATTACAGATAGAATACCAGCTGCCTGCTTCTTCTCTAAATAGTTCTTGCACAATTTGGAGGTGTACTTTGGGTCATTGTGCTGTTGTAGGATGAAATTGGCTCCAATCAAGCACTGTCCACAGGGTATGGCATGGCGTTGCAAAATGGAGTGATAGCCTTCCTTATTCAAAATCCCTTTTACCCTGAACAAATCTCCCACCTTACCAGCATCAAAGCAACCCCAGACCATCACGTTACCCCCACCTTGCTTGACAGATGGCGTCAGGCACTCTTCCAGCATCTTTTCAGTTGTTCTGCGTCTCACAAATGTTCTTCTGTGTGATCCAAACACCTCAAACTTCGATTCGTCCGTCCATAACACTTTTTTCCAATCTTCCTCTGTCCAATGTCTGTGTTCTTTTGCCCATATTAATCTTTTTTTCTTTTATTGGCCAGTCTCAGATATGGCTTTTTCTTTGCCACTCTGCCCTGAAGGCCAGCATCCCGGAGTCGCCTCTTCACTGTAGATGTTGACACTGGCGTTTTGCGGGTACTATTTAATGAAGCTGCCAGTTGAGGACCTGTGAGGAGTCTATTTCTCAAACTAGAGACTCTAATGTACTTATCTTCTTGCTCAGTTGTGCAGCGGGGCCTCCCACTTCTCTTTCTACTCTGGTTAGAGACTGTTTGTGCTGTTCTCTGAAGGGAGTAGTACACACCATTGTAGGAAATCTTCAGTTTCTTGGCAATTTCTCGCATGGAATAGCCTTCATTTCTAAGAACAAGAATAGACTGTCGAGTTTCACATGAAAGTTCTCTTTTTCTGGCCATTTTCAGCATTTAATTGACCCCACAAATGTGATGCTCCAGATACTCAACCTGCTCAACGGAAGGTCAGTTTTATAACTTCTCTAACCAGCTAAACTGTTTTCAGCTGTGCTAACATGATTGCACAAGGGTTTTCTAATCATCCATTGGCCTTCTGACGCAATGAACAAACACATTGTACCATTAGAACACTGGAGTGATAGTTGCTGGAAATGGGCCTCTATACACCTATGTAGATATTGCACCAAAAACCAGACATTTGCAGTTAGAATAGTCATTTACCACATTAGCAATGTATAGAGTGTATTTCTGATTAGTTTAAAGTTGTCTTCGTTAAAAAAAACAGTGCTTTTCTTTCAAAAATAAGGAAATTTCTAAGTGACCCCAAACTTTTGAATGGTAGTGTTCCCGAGTCACCCAGGAGGAGGAAGAGGAAGAATCCCCGCCGTCAGAAGCGTCCAGCCCCGCTGACGACAGCTCTGCCTCCCCGCTCTCAGCCGTGCTCCGCTCCATCATGGGAGGAACTGGAGGAACGTGGGCGGGCTCTTCTGGTGGAGATGGACCTCATCTTGGAGGTGAAACCATGGCTCCTCCCAGACATGGCCGGGAGATTAATGAAACTTTCTCTGAGGGAGGGGGAGCCACAGCTTGATAAGGAACACCAGGAGAGGAGAGAGGACTCCTTGGAGACCGCTAGGGACGTCCAGTCCAGTGCAAGTGTTTTCTCATCTAATTTTTACTGTCGATGAACAATTTTGCCTGCCTCCTGGTGAGGAGACTTGGGGTGTGCAGTCCCCTGAGTGCTCCGCCCCAGCGGCATATAGTGCTCTCGAACCTAACCTCACCAACTCCTTTCTGTGTGCCCCTACAAGTCCACCGGTGCTGAATCCAGGTCGCTTGAGGGGAGAGGAGCCTGGGGCCTGGAAGAGTCCAGCCCATGGGCCAGTGGGAGGGTCGTCCACAGCCACCATGCCAGAGGAGCTGGAGGCGTGAAGGACTGCGCATGAGAGGACCACGACTGCAACCACCATCATGCCTGCTGTGGGTACCGCAGCAGCGATGTCATTCCCCGGACCAGACCTCCAGCTGATGGGACCCGGGCGTCGTTGTCGGAGTCCTGGACAGCGGTAGAGCTTGAGCACAGGCAATTAATCTCTCCTGTAGTTCATCTATCAATGATGGAGGGATCTTGTCTGGCTCCTGGGGAGGGGAGTTGGGTGCGACTTTCAGCCACATCTGGACCCCCTCGCTGGGCTCTGCCGCTGCCGGCAACCCTAACATTCCTCCTCTCCTACCCCCTTCGAGCTCCTTCCTAGGGTCACCGGAGAGGAGCTGCCACAACCTGGGTTGCCCAGAGATGACGACGCGGGCCCAGTTCTCCCAAAGGAGGTCGATGGGGGTGTAGCACCCAACGGACCGGAGGAACCTGCGCACCCTAAATCACCGGAGTCCTGGACGGCGGTGGAGCCTGAGTTCAGGCAAGTGTGCTCCATTATGTCAGCAATGTCAATGTCGATGCCACACTGCCTGACTCATGGTGAGGAGGACACGGGGCAGCTCACAGTAGCCCCAGGGGCCGCCTAACCAGGCTCTGCCGCTGCCAGCAACCCTGAACTTGTCTCTCTTTCTCCCTCTCTGGGCTTGGAGCCCCCTGACAGGGTCACCGGAGAGCAGCTGATCCCACCAGAAGCCTTGGAGGACCAGGGATTAGTGCCAGGGGTCAAGGGGAGCATGGCCTCTCCCGTTGGAGGGACCACCACGGGTACAGCCAGGCTCCAGCCTGAGTTCACCGTGGGTGCAGCAAGGCTCCAGCCATAGGCCACCACCACGGATGCAGCGAGGCTCCAACCGGAGGCCACCATTGCCGGCGCAGCAGAGCTCCAGCTGGAGGCCACTGTTGCCGGCACAGCAGAGCTCCAGCCGGAGGCCACTGTTGCCAGTGCAGCAGAGCTCCAGCCGGAGGCCACCGTCGCCGGTGCAGCAGAGCTCCAGCTGGAGACCACCATTGCTGGCGCGTGGAGCTCCAGCCAGAGACCACCATTGCCAGCGCAGCTGAGCTCCAGCCAGAGGCCACTGTCACCTTTGCAGCAGAGCTCCAGCCGGAGGCCACCATCGCGGGCGCAGCCATGTCCCAGACCAGGACCATCGCAGGTGCAGCCACGTCCCAGACCGGGACCATCGCAGGCACAGCCATGTCCAAGACTGGGACCATCGTGGGAGCTACGGTCCCTCTGCTCCAAGCTTCAGACAGCAGGGGGGCTCCCATCTCTCGATGTGATCTCTGAAGTTCCCAGAGGGGTAGGCAGCTTCTCCGCCTCCCTTTTCGGTTCTGGTGGCTCTACCACGCTGGTCGGCCACCTGAAGGACTTGGCTTATGGGTCGGGTGGCGCTTCGGCCTGGGCAGGCCACCGGACACAATTCTACATGTCGCCTGCTGGACAGGGGACTTGGATAGGCCACCCGATCTGTCACTCCTCACCATGCTGGGGGCCTGGGAATCTGGCCGACCCTCTGAACTTTGGCCTTCGGGGGAGGGGGGTTAGTGTCCTAGGTGGGGGTTGTTAGGAGGGTCCTTGGTCATTTTTTGCTTATTACTTGTTGTGTTTCAGACTGGTTGCTTCCCTCCTAACCGGGTTTCCCCCACCTCCCACCCTGGGTTATTGTTTGTTGGCGCGGGGGGGGGGGGGGGGGGGGGTGTCCCTTGAGGGGTGTTTTTTCTTTTCTTTTTGTTTTTGCCTGATGGTACTGGGGTGTCTAGAGTCCACCCCTAGGGAAGGGGGGGGGCTGTCATGAATCTGGGTTTGGCTGTTCCAAACCCAGTTCTGACTCATTGTTATGTTTTGCCCTATTTTCCTTCTGGTGCGTCAGAGAGCTGTTTGGGTCCTTCACTCTCTGATAGCTTGGGCATGCCTCCCCCCCCCCTTGTCAGTGCAATCAGCTGTTTCCCATTATGGGTGTTCCCACACATATACACACACACATACATACACACACACACACACACACACACACACACACACACACACACACACACACACACACACACACACACAGACACTCTCCATTCACTCCCATTCCCACGCTCATACACGCACTCTTACACACCGGGTCCAATCATGTTCAGCCCACGCTTCCTCGCACCGGCAATCTCTTACCTCGTTAGCTCAGAAGTATTTATTCACTGCGTTTGTGGAAAGAGATTGTCGGAGCATTCGCCTCCATATGTGGCAGCGAGTTCTCCACGTATGAGTGTTTTCACTACCGTCATGTCATTCAGCCAGTCACTTAAAGTTTGGTAAATCCCTTGGTGTTACGGCTGACCCTGCTATTCTCCTTCATCCACCAGACTTCAAGGATTAGCGCTGGATTACTCCAGCTCTGTAAGTTATATTTGCCTTTCTTCTTGTGCCGAGAGCTGCCCTGCAGCACTAGGCATTCTCGTCACCGGGCTGGTGAGCATCCAGTAGGCACCTTGTATGTCTGGTGGCCTAATCTCACTTGTGCAACTTCCTGTATTTGTGTGGTCAAGCTGAACTGGTCATTTTTGTGGTTTAAGTTAATAAATGGCACTTTCTACTCTCGCAATTGGGTTTTTTATTCCCTCCTTCGTGCGCCACATAATGGCGCAAGAGCCATTATGACAATGGGGGCCAGAAAAAAAAAAAAAATAAAACACACTAAAACACTGGGGAAAAAATACAAAACTAAAGTAGACAAATACTGGAAAAAAAAACAACCTAAAGTAAATCTCAAAAACACAGATCAGGACTGGGGAATCACAGGAACAAGTGCAGGCAGATACAGGACATGACATGTAGACTACGAGTAGCATCTCATATGATATATCAGAATCAGAATCAGAATCAGCTTTATTGGCCAAGTACCGGTATGCACAACACATACAAGGAATTTGACTTTGGCTAAAAACTTGCTCTCGTTGTTCAGGTGGAGGATTTAAATAAGATTTAAATAAGGATTCAATGACAACACAGTATGTACAGTAAATTACAGTCTGTCCACGTTTCTATAAAAGGATGCAAATATATACAGGAATATATGCAGTTATTTACTCAGACTATCCACACTTTGCAGAAATATATGAAAAAAAATATAAGATAAGATAAGATAAGATAAGCCTTTATTAGTCCCACAACGGGGAAATTCCAGGATTGCAACAGCACAGGAATAGCAACACTCAGAGCAACAATCAGAAGGCAAGAAAAAAAACAAGCAAGCAAGAGCAGCTAATACACATATGTACATATTACTATAAAATATATATATACACACACACAGACACACAGTACAGAGCATTGTAGCTGGATGGAATAAATATATGAATATGTAAACACACAGTGCGGAGCAATGTAGCTAGATGGAATAAATATATAGATATATAAACACACAGTGCGGAGCATTGTAGCTAGATGGAATAAATATATAGATATATAAACATAAACACACCCAGTGCTGAGCATTGTAGCTAGATGGAATAAATATGTAAATATATAAACACACACAGTGCAGAGCATTGTTGCTAGATGGGATGAAACAGCACAACCGTCTACTTAGTTATCCTACATGGTATGATTATGTGCCCATACATATTCTCACTCTCCATAGCGACCGGTATTTTCCTAGTTGTATGCCGGAGGGGACCATTGTGTAAGTCTATTGCATCTTTTGCATTCAAAAAACTATTAGGTTGTTACGTCTTTTTGCTATCTCTGCGAGCAGCCCTGCTTAGGTTGTACAGTCTGACAGCCGTTGGTAGGAAGGACCTGCGAAACCTCTCGGTTGTGCACCTGGGATGATGTAGTCTGCTGCTAAATGAGCTCCTCAGTGCATTCAGTATGTCCTGCATAGGGTGGAACTCGGACTCCAGCAGAGATGACAGTTTAGCCACCGTCCTTCTCTCTCCTATCTCCTCCACCAGATCAAGGCACTGCCCCAGGACAGAGCTAGCTTTCTTGATCAGTTTGTTCAGTCTCTTCCTATCGGCTGCAGTAATGCCACTGCCCCAGCAGACAACTCCAAAAGTGATGGCTGATGCCACCACCGTGTCATAGAATGTCTTCAGCAGCGCACCTTGTACACCAAAAGACCTGAGTCTCCTCAGCAGGAACAGCCTGCGCTGTCCCTTCTTGTAGAGTGCGTCAGTATTGTGTGACCAGTATAGTTTATTGTTCAGATGAGCACCCAGGTACTTATAGGCTGTCACCATCTCAATGTCTGTTCCCTGTATATTTACTGGTGCTGTGAGGGGTTGTCCTTGCCTGCGGCAGTCCACCACCAGCTCCTTAGTTTTTCTCGCGTTGATCTGGAGGCAGTTCCGATGGCACCAGTCCACGAAGTCTTGGATAAGCCCTCTGTACTCAGCTTCATCTCCATTGGAGATGAGGCCAACGATCGCAGAGTCATCAGAGAACTTCTGTAGATGGCAGTGTGTTGTGTTGTGTGAGAAGTCTGCAGTACAAAGGGTGAACAGGAAGGGAGCCAAAACCGTTTCCTGGGGGGCCCCCATGCTACCGATGATCATGTCGGACACACAGTCCAGGGTTCTCACAAACTGAGGCCGGTTTGTGAGGTAGTCCAGGATCCATGATGACAGGTGCTGGTCCACCCCTGCGCGCAGCAGCTTGTCCTTCAGGATCATCGGTTGGATGGTGTTGAAAGCACTGGAGAAGTCAAAGAACATGATCCTCACCATATTCCCGGGCTTCTCCAGGTGGGACAGAGAACGGTGAAGGAGGAAGATCAACGCATCCTCCACCCCAATGCCATGCTGGTAGGCGAACTGGAGTGGATCCATCGCTGGTTCCACCAGGGGGCGGAGGTGAGCAAGGAGCAGTCTCTCCAGGGTCTTCATCAAGTGAGACGTCAAGGCCACTGGTCTGTAGCTGTTCAGGTCTTTGGGGTGGGAAGTTTTTGGTACAGGTACCACACAAGATGTTTTCCACAGCTGTGGTACCCTCCCCAGTTTCAGGCTCATGTTGAAGATATATGTTACAATCCCACACAGCTGGTCTGCACAGGACTTGAGGAGCTTTGCGCTGATGCCGTCCGGTCCCGACGCCTTCCTCGCCTTGATCTTCCTCAGCTCCGTCCTCACCTGGGTCCTGGTCAGGGTCAGGATGGGGGGCTGTGTGTTGGGAGTGGGGGGGTGTTGGTGGAGTGGGGAGTGGGCAGCAGGACTTGATTTCTTTAGAGGAATCTAATACAGTATACAGTATCTAATACAGTCATACAGTATATACTGTATGACTGTATATACAGTCATACAGTATTTCAATGTGAACTCAGATTCAGTGATATAATGTGAATGAAGTAAAAAGCAGTGTGAGAGTTATGTGCAATGTAATAATGGATGAAAAGTCATGAGTACAGCAACAGGTAGGACTAGGTGAATGTTAGGAGTTCATCAGAGTGATGGCTTGAGGAAAGAAACTGTTCCTGTAACGGGTGGTTTTGACCTTCAGTGATCTGTAACGATGACCAGAAGATAGAAGTTCAAACGGTTTGTGGCCGGGGTTTGACGGGTCAGCACAGATGTTTCCCGCCCGTTTCCTGGTTATGGACCGATATAAGTTCTCAATGGAGGGTAGGTCGGTACCAATGATCCTCTCCGCAGACTTAATGATCTGCTGCAGTCTGGTCTTGTCCTGTCTAGTGGCAGATCCAAACCAGACAGTGATGGAAAAGCAGAGGACAGATTGGATGATGGCGGTGTAGAAGACAACCAGCAGCTCCTGAGGCAAATCAAACTTTGTGCTATATGATGTGATATATGGGGTACCCAGACATTTGCACATGCCACAATTATTCATGTATGAATGTATTTTCGATTAGTTAAATAAAATGTAATAATGCATTAATATTTGTTGGTAAGATTGTAATTTATTTTTCATATCAAACAAAGGCTGTATAAAGGCTACATCTTTTAAATTAAAAACATACTATTTGTCAATGATCAAGTTTTTGCATGCCACAGTAGTCAGTAGAAAAGGAAAAATGCGTGAAATAAAGAAAAGGAAAAAACTCACAATTCCAAATGGATACTCTACCCACCTCTGGTAAATGAAAGAATGAATGTGTTGTGCCGTGTGTGTGTTGTTGTTTTTTTTTTTTTTTGGATGTGTTTAAGGTGTTATAGAGGCTTTCACATGAAAGACTTTATTTTGATGATGATGTGTCATTGAGTGAGAATGGAAATCAAGGGTTAAAGCTGTCTGAGGTGAGATGACCACCCACTATCCATTGTCAGGATACAAAATGTGACAAGCTAATGCACACACATTTACATGTGATTTTTAATTTGTCATGAGGTAATAATTTCGAGCAGGGGCGTAGCACCAAATATTGGACACTCAACAGGGCTGGGCAATTTAATTTTAACTCATCATGGTTAATTGACCCTTTCACACTGGTTTCAGGATTTTTTTTCTGTTTTTTTTTTTTCCCTCTTTCTCCCTCATAAGTTCACTGACAAGGATTATAATTAAGCAATATTACACAAGAGTGTGATATCATATCACTGCAGTGTGGTAGTAAATGAGCCCAATATAATAAAGAACAGACATGTTGTCTTCATTCACTCATTCATTTATTCATCTTCTTCCACTTAATCCTGTTCAGGTCGCGGGGGGGGCTGGAGCCTATCCCAGCATCTTTGGGCGAGAGGCAGGGTACACCCTGGACAGATCGCCAGTCCATCGCAGGGCCAACACAGAGAGACAGACAACCATTCACTCTCACAGTCATACCTAAGGACAATTTAGAATCCCCAGTTTGATGCCAGTTAACCTAACTTGCATGTTTTTGGGCATGTGGGAGGAAACTGGAGAAATCCCAGAGTAAACCCACGCAGACACGGGGATAACATACAAACTCCACACAGATCACTGTTGGTCGGGGGCTGGGATCGAACCCAGGATCCCCCACCTGTTGTCTTTTCACACACAAATTAAAAATTTTCCATTGCAGAAGTCACTGTTTGTTTACATACCTCTTGAGGGTCTGTGGGTCACGTGACTCACACAGCGGCTAATAAGCTTGTTAGCTGCATTGGGGGAGTCCCTTTACACAGCCTTGACTGTGTTACCACCACATAGTGATTATAAGTCTCTTATCGGGTTCTTAAATACAGCCTTAGCTTTTCCATTTTGTCATTCATTTTCCACTGTAATATGGTTGTGCTGATGTGGATAGCTGTTAATTACTAATAGCAACTTAGCTTCAGGCATGTTAGTTTCTGTACACGTTTCCTTGTGTAGCAATATTTAATTATGATATGTGTGATAAGGTACAATTATTATTTACTTTATAATTAAAAGTGAGTGAGTATGGATATGGGTTTTCCTCCTTCCACACAAACACTTAAACTAAGAGAGAAAGGCTCTCTCTAAACAGGGCACCAGTTCAATTAATGAACAAATTATGAATGACTAATCTCTGTACCTTCAATCAATCTCTCTGTCTCAAAACTCATGAGTTCTTTGCTGCAGTGACATAGGAAAGCATACACAAACGAAAGAAATCCAGTACAACTTCTCTCCAATTAACAAGTTTATTAAAGAACCCAGGTTAAATGGTTTTACATTCAAATGATTTGTGATCAGGTTCAAATGATCAACAGGTGTCAAATATCACATCAACTGTTAATGGATTCTTGAGCAGACAGTCTATATTCAACCTTAGTGGAACCAAGAGAAACTCGATTTTGGATTTCAACTGTAATGCAATGGAAGCCTGTGAAATAACTTGAACAAAATTATGCACAAAAATTGGACGCAATTTTGTGGACAAAATGACATAAACTGATTATCTGAAAAAGAAGATTCTGAATTAATCTACAAAATTAACAGAGGTTACTGACAAGAGAATATGAATTTTCCTTCAGCTGATAATTTTTATCGTAGCTTATGGACTAATGATAACATGAAATATTGACTATGTTCAATGATAATTTGACATCACATTTAGCCCAGCAGATAGTGGAATGGGAGTCTAACTTACGAACAGCTGTATCTCCAGAAATCCAGCAGTGGTCTGACACCAGCCGGTGGTAAAGTATTCAGGAAAGGCTCAGCGGCTCTTCCCCGGGGACAGCGTTCAGGACACAAGACTCGACCAGAGGGCAGCATGAGATTGGATCTGGTGGAGTGTCTAAGCCCCAGGGAAGGTATGACGTCTTTTGGCAACCAGTCCAAAAATTTAGGGCATCCACTTGCCGATAAAAGCCACCGGCTGAAGGAAAGGGGAGTTGAATGAATGAATGAATGAATGAATGAATTTATTTCGGATAGTACATTACAGGTTAAAAGAAACTGTATAATATAACAACAAGGTCAAATTAGACAAAGACTCCTTCTACTATACAATTCCACGTGAGTTATCCGAAATGGGTGATGGCTGAAGCCGCAGCTTATATTGCCCACCCATATTCCATCCAAGAATTCAAAGGAGAAAAAAGAGAAAACAAGACAAGAGCGATTACAATTTAAAACAAGGCTAAGACAAAATATGACTGAGAGAAAAAGAAAACTGAGCTAGTCTAAGTTAAGCGGTTACTATTCAAAAACAAATCTAAGACATAGTGTCACAGAGAAAAAAGAAAAACTAAGCTATAACACAACACAGGCTGGAAATGTCAATCCTTATGTGAGTTTACATGTCGTCTTGTAAATATGTTTGGAGTATTTCTTCCTTTAGTTTTTGTTTAAATTGTCCAAGCTTTGTACATGATTTTAATTCAGGTCCAAAATCGTTCCATAATCTGACACCTTGCACTGAAATACAGTGTTGCTTGATAGTTGTTCTCACTGTAGGCTTTTGAAATATACATGTTCCTCTGAAGTGATATCGTTTCTCCCTTGTTTGGAACAACTTTTGGATATTTGCAGGCAGTGATAGATTCTTCACTTTGAACATTATTATTGCGGTTTTAAAGTCGATCAGATCTTTCAACTTGAGAGTTTTTTGTTTAAGAAAAAGTGGGTTTGTTGGTTCCCTGTAAGCTGCTTTGTTGATTATTCTAATAGCTCTCTTTTGAAGCATAAAGAGTGGATATATGTTTGTTTTATATGTATTTCCCCATACTTCATTACAATATGTCATGTATGGGAGTATTAATGAATGATACAAGGTGTATAGTGTGGGTTGATTCAGCAAATTTTTCACTCTGTGTAATATTGCAATTGATTTGGATACTTTACCTTTTATATAATTAATATGTGGCTTCCAACACAGTTTGTTATCAATTATTACTCCAAGGAATTTAGTTTCGGATACCCTTTCAATCTCTACACCATTTACACTGAGTTTGGGTACTGGGTAGTTGTGATGGTTGTTAAAGACTATAAATTTTGTCTTGCTTAAATTGAGCGTTAATTTGTTTGAATCAAACCACAGTTTCAGCTTTCCTAATTCCTTTCCGAGTGTATCCAGAAGTTGTTCCAAGTTGTTTCCACTGCATAGCAGGTTAGTGTCATCAGCAAACAATATTAAGTCCATTTTTTCTGAAACTTTACATATATCATTTATATACATATTGAATAATAATGGTCCCAAAACTGAACCCTGTGGGACTCCACAGGTGACCTTCAGTAGCTCTGAGTTTTTGTTGTTAACACATACAAACTGATATCTATTCTTTAAGTAACTTCTTAACCAGGACAGTGCTACCTCTCTGATACCACAATTTTGTAGTTTCTTTAATAATAGATTGTGATCTACTGTATCAAATGCTTTTTTAAGATCCAGGAATACTCCAACTGAATACTCTTTATTTTCAATGGCTGTTGATATTTTTTCTGTAAATTCCATTAAGGCATATGCTGTTGTCCTTTTGTGTCTGAACCCATATTGCTGCTCACACAATAAACCATTCTTCAGTATGAAGTTGTCAATTCTCTCATAGAATATTTTTTCAAGTATCTTGGAAAATTGCGGTAATAGTGAAATTGGTCTGTAGTTGGAGAGTTCCCCTCTGTCGCCTGTCTTGTAAATCGGAATTACTTTAGCTATTTTCATTGCATTGGGAAATATACCTGATTGGAGAGACAGGTTACAGATATACGTCAGTGGTTTCACTATGCATTCGATAACAGTTTTGACTAGTAGCATATCAATACCATCGCAGTCAGTAGATGTTTTACTTTTGAACGATTTAACAATTTCAATGACCTCTCTTTCGTCTGTGTTCTTTATGAAGATGGTGTCTTTTACAGCAGTGTTATTGCATATTGTATCACCTGTTGGCACCGTAGTGGGTATTTCTCGGGCCAGTTTAGGTCCAATGTTAACAAAAAAATTATTAAATTCATCTGCAGGTGAAGCTATATTCACATTCGGAGTCGATTTATTATTTTTTGGAGTGTTAGTTGGGTAGCTGGTATTTCTGCTTTTATTTCCAAGGATACTGTTGATTATTGTCCATGTATTTTTAATATTGTCTTTGTTTTTTTCCAGTTCTTTACTGTAATAGTCTCTTTTACTACATCTTATTATATATGTTAACTTATTTTTGTATGTTTTGTACCGTTGCTCTGCTTCTTTTGTCCTTTTCTTTATGAAAGCTTTATATAATAATTTTTTCTTTTTACACGCCTTTTGTAGTCCTTTGGTTAGCCATGGTTTGTCAGCAAATTTGTGTTTAAGCTTTTTTTTAACTAATGGGCAGTTTTTTTCATAAAGAGTGGTTACAATGTTTGTAAATGTGTCATAGGCTTCATTTACATCTGATACATAGACTTCTGTCCAGTCTTGCTTCAGCAAGTCCTCTTTAAAAGAACTGATTGCGTTTGGTGATTTGTGTCTGAACGATTTTGAGATTTTTTCTGGGTTGGGCCCCGTGTGGCCATGGATAAGTGCAAAGATTGGCAAGTGGTCGCTTATATCATTTATCAATAATCCACTTTCTATTTTCTTGTCGAGAACATTCACAAACAGGTTGTCAATAAGTGTAGCAGAGTGAGCTGTGATTCTACTGGGATGTGTTATTGTGGGATATAGACTCATGCTGTACATAGAGTTCATGAACTCTGTAACTACATTTTGTTGATGTGGATTAAGTAGATCAATATTGAAATCTCCACAAATTGCTACCATTTTCTTACTAGTAATATTATTGTACAGCTCGACTAATTTATCTCTGAATGTCTCAATGCAAGTTCCCGGCGTTCTGTATATGCAGCTTATGATTAGATTTTTTGTTTTGTCTAGGTCAATCTCAACAGTAACACATTCCAGAATCCCTGGTAGTGCTGAGGACATTTCATTTACAAGCTTACATCTATATAGGTCATCAATATACAGTGCAACACCACCACCCTTTTTTTGAGATCTGTTAATGTTGAACATCTGATATCCCTCTATTGCCATCAGGGGAGCCTGGTCTGCATTAAGCCAGGTTTCAGAGACTGCTATAGCTGTGAATTTTCTGTTTAGCTGTTTTAAATAGTCCTGAATCTGTGAGAAGTTTTTGTTAAGACTTCTGCTATTGAAGTGTATTATTGACAGTTTACCATCTAATTGCACTTGACTTTTGAATTGCTTTTCAGTGTAATATTCACAGTGGTTATGAATATTATTGAAAAAGTGGTTATCAGGATCAATATCATTCTCCATCTCTTGTGGTTTATGTTCAGCATAGTGGCATATTTTTAGAGTTTGAGTTTCCTCACTCTGTGTTTCATAGTCAGTGTTCATTTGTATTTATCTAAGTCAGTAGCATCTCTGATCATTATACTTTTTGCTTGCTCAGGTGTTCCTTTTAGCTTTTGTCATGAAGGACGTGTCTGTACCGGTCGCGGTGGCGCCTCGACGAGGCAGGCCCCCGCAGAAGGCAATTAACCACTCTCTTCCTCAGTCAACAGCGCCGAAGCAGAAACGCACCGCAGGCAAGGCGGGGCCAACGCACAGCAGATTCGGCAGACGGCTGAAGCCCAAGCGGCGCACAGACTGAATGTTGGTGTTGATTATTCAGTAGTGAGTAAGGTGCTATTTAATTTTAGGAATTAGTCTGTTCTTCATCGTTTGGGGGGGGGGGTTATATGGCTGTGTTGTGAGACATGTATATGTTGGACACTGCATATGTGATTTAACCACGATGAAGGAGAGCCAGCCCCCTGCGGTGCGGAGCCACAGAGCCTGGACCCCCTGCGGAGGACAGGGGACAGAAGACTTCCTGACCACTGAGGCTCGGGAAGAGAGAAGGGGGAGTTATGTAAATAAAAGGCTAATGAATGTGAATAAAGAGATTGTGAGAGAGATGTGTGATTTCCCCCGCGAGGGAAATGGTTTGATGTCAGAATGTTTAAATGAGAGAACTTTGGTGTGTTCACTCTCTTTGTTCGCTGCTCAAGAATAAGAGCAGACAGTGGAATGATTTCTTGAATAAACTGGAATGAAAGACAATTCGGTTTCGTTATTCAAGTCTCCCCACATTGGGAGATGTGAGGGAGTTAGGCCATTAGTGCTTCTGGCGTCATGGTTTGTGGGTCAGGCTGGGAACAAAAGTCCAAAAATTGCTATTAGTTCACTTTAACAGCAGGAAAAATCAAAGTCCAAGAAAAAAAAACGTTCATTAGAATAAGCACGGCTTCTGAGCAGAGGGAAAGAGGCGTTTGAGAGTTTGACTCTCGTTTAAGATGGAGCTCAAGTAAGACAGGGGGGTCTCTGCTCAGATGCCAGAAAAAAAAAAAAAAAACAGAAAACTTAAAAGACTATTAGCCTGTTCACTTTAGAAAACTTGACGAAGACTAACACAGGATTAAAAAGGCTGAAACACACCCCAAAGCTCTCTAACAGCAAGGGTAGTTCTGTTTGTATTTAACTGAAGTGCGCTCCTGAGTCATAAAACTGACTGGCAACTGGACGCACCAATGATCAGCTACCGTGAGGTATTCGAATGGGTTAAGGCCAATCAGCAACCAGTTCTTTGTCTGTAGCCGACCAATAAAATGACAAGAGGGCGTCATCTAGCGGGTGCAGCCTGCGGTTGGCTGTTACCAGTCAGATGTGCTACAGTCATTAGGGGTGCCGCGGCTTCCTGTGGTAACATATCGTCACTTCCTGTGTTGCTGGCTGTCTGTGGTCTGCTCTGTGGTTAGCCCTCCTCATTCTCCTGAGGATTGTGCCTTTAATTGTATTTTAATCACTTTTTTTCCATCTACCATTAGCTCTCACTTCTGTTTATCTAGCCTCTTGCACCTGTGTGTGCACTCAGTGTCATCTAATCACTGTAATTTCCCAGTTTGGGATCAATAAAGTACATCTATCTATCTATCTATCTATCACCCTCTTTAGCCTTCTGTTCACCATTCATCTGTGTTTTTGTTAGCTTCGGGTTAGCCACTAGCTATGGCTACTAGCTCTCCTTCCCCTTCTCCTCTGGTGTGCTCTCTCTGTCAGATGTTTAGCTACACCTCTGCCTCTTTTAGTGATAACGGTAAATGTAATAAATGTTGTCTTTTTGAGGCGCTCGAGGCGAGGTTGTCTGATTTGGAATCCCGGCTCCGCTGCATTGAAACACCGTCTGCGCCAGTTAATAACGACGGACGTCCCTTAGCTGCAGCGGAGCTTCCTAGCATAGGGCGGCCTGCTAGCGGTCCTCCGGTCCTCCTCAGCAGCGGGGAGACTGAGTGGGTGACGGTGAGAAGGAAGCCTAGTTGCAAGGCTAGGTTCACCACCAGCCTGTTCATGTTTCTAATCGTTTTTCCCCACTCATTGACACACCCTCAGAGGAAAAAACTCTGATCATTGGCGACTCTGTAGTCAGAAACGTGAACCTAGAGACTCCAGCAGCCATAGTCAAATGCATTCCTGGGGCCAGAGCAAGCGACATCGAGTCAAATTTTAAAATACTGGCTAAGAGTAACTACTCTTAAATACTCCACAATTGTTATCCACGCTGGCATTAACGACATCCAACTCCTGCAGTCGCAAGTCACAAAAGTTAACATGGAATCGGTGTGTGACTTTGCAAAAACAATGTCTGCCTCTGTAGTATTCTCTGGGCCCCTCCCCAATCTGACCAGCGATGACATGTTTAGCCGCTTGTCATCCTTCAACCACTGATTGTCTGTGTGGTGTCCTGCAAACAATGTGGGCTACATAGACAATTGGAGCTCATTTTGAGGAAAACCTGGTCATATTAGACAAGACGGCATCCATCCCACTTTGGATGGTGCGTCTCATTTATCTAACAATCTGGCAAAATTTTTATCCAAATTTCCAAAATGTAGACAACTCAGAGTTGGGACGAGGAAGCAGAATAGCAGTCTTACACGCCTCTCTGCAACTTTTCTTCATCCACCACCCCTCAACTTAGCCCCTGTCTTCCCCATCAGAGAATCATTGTCTGCTCCCTCCAAAGTAAATAAAAATATAGTGTATAAGCATCCCAAAGTGATTAAACAAAAACTGGCCTCTGTTCCTCCTCATAATTTAAAAATGAAATGCAGTTTGTAAAATATTAGGTCTCTAGCTCCCAAGTCTCTGCTAATCCATAGGGTTAGGCTATATCAACATCACTACCAGAAGAGATCAGCATTGGTACAGAGCCACTAGTCAAGTGCAAGACTTTCAAGTATCTCAGGAGTACTGTTTCAGAGAATGCTAGGCTGGAGGATGAACTATCTCTCAGAATGGGAAGAGTGAGTGCTGTGTTTGGAAACTTGAGGGAGAGACTGTGGAACAATCGACATGTCTATCCGAGTGAAATGCAAAGTGTACAGAGTGACAGTACTGGCTACTCTATTGTATGGTCCTGAAACTTGGACTGTCTACAGAGTGCAGGTAAAGAAACTCCACGCGTACATGATGAGACACCTTCGAGCCATAATGAACATCTCATGGAAAGACAAGATAACCAACATAGAAGTGTTGAAACGAGCTGGTCTACCATCAATGGAGGACATGCTAATGCAGATGAGCCTGAGATTGCTCGGACATGTTGAGAGGATGGACCACCAGTGTCTCCCTCAGCAGTTACTCTACTCACAGTTATGTGAGGGCAAACGCAATCAGGGTAGACCAAGGCTCAGATTTAAAGATACTGTAAAAAGAAACTTGAAAAAGTTGGATATAGACAGGCGTTCCTGGCAGTGGAAGGCTAAGGACAGAGTTGTGTGGAGGAATCTTATCAGACCTAAATGAAACAGTCATCGTCGCCCACGACGGACTGCTATGATGATGATGATGATGACATTGTAGGCTACTGAAAGACCATGACAAAACCAAGAGTTTTTATTCAGGATTTAAAGCAGCTGAGAGTTTCAGCAGCCCTGATGCTTTCTGAAAGTTTGTTCCATATATGAAGGGCATAAAAACTAAACGCTGCCTCACCTTGTTTGGTTCTAACTCTGGGCACAGATATTAGGCCTGACCCTGATGATATGAGGGCTCTGGGTGGTTCATAATGGACCAGAAGATCTGAAATGTATTTTGGCCCTAAACCATTCAGCGCTTTATAAACCAGCAGGAGTATTTTGAAATCTATTCTTTAATTTGCTGTCCTTGAGATGGTCCTGGTGGGTAAGGCCAGCGCCGGTACATGGCAGCTCTGCCGCCATCAGTGTGTGAATGTGTGCGTGAATGGGTGGATAGCAGGATCTGTAAAGTGCTTTGGTCATCTAGATATGAGGAAAAAGTGCTATATAATTGAACGCCATTTACCATTTACCATTTGACAGACAGGAAGCCAGTGTAAAGATCTGAGAACTGGAATTATATGATCCACTTTCTTGGTCTCAGTGAGGACTTGACCTGCAGCGTTCTGAACCAACTGCAGCTGTCTCATGGAATTTTTAGGGAGAGAACAGCATTATCGTAGTTCAGTTTACTGACGATAAATGCATGGACAAGTTTTTCTAGAGCCTGCTGAGACATCAGACCTTTAATTCTCGCTATGTTCTTGAAGTTATAATAGGCTGACTTCACTACTGTCTTAATGTGGCTGTTACAATTCAGGTCTGAGTCCAGAACCACACCCAGATTTCTGGCTTGGCTGTTGGTTTTTAGCATCACTGAGTGAAGCTGAGTACTAACTTTGAGTTTTTCTTCTTTGCCTCTAAAAACTATAATTTTGGGTTTGTCTTCGTTTAACTGAAGAAAATTCTGGCATATTCACTCTTTAATTTGACCAATGCATTTGATCAGGGTTTTAACTTAACCATAGTCTCCTGGTGAGACGGTTATGTAGATTTGTGTATCATCTGCATAATTATGGTAATATATTTACATAACCTCAAAGCTTTGAATCTTTTTCTGCACAGTTTGAAGGAAAACCTCTGGGCTCCATGAAGTGTCACCTCCCCATCGCTACTGAGGAGTTTTAACATTTATTCTTCTAAAATATTTTCTTTTCTGACAGTGAAAAAGCCACCTTTTTCACTGTCTGATAGAAAAGAAAATATTTTTATAATTATTTTAGAAGACAGTGTGAACTGTCAACCTTGGACAGTGTGAACTGTTCCAAGGTTGTCATAGCCAGGAGCGGCACTGGGGTTAAGCTCCCAGTGCTCATAAAATGCTCCTTATGGCGTGCGTCTCGAAAAGCCTCTGACAACTAAGTCCAACTCCTAGCCTGCCCGTGTGGTTTAGTCTCTAAGCCCGGCGGAACTGCTTTTACTAATAGGAGAAGGGGCGAGGGCGGATCTCTGGCGCCTTAAAACCAGATGCTTCGGGTAGATGGTGGCTCGTCAACCTGGGAAGGTAGCCCATCTAGGGGAAGGTAAACCCTGATTTCAAACCTCCGCTGCCTTGCGGCATACCCGGTCATGGGAAAGGCTTCGGGAGTCAACCCTGAGGAAAAATCCAGAGTCGGAGCCCCCTAAGGCAGTTCTATGTTGTGCTCAACATCGTTCTGGCAGCTCCTGCAACGGCGCTGGTGCCAAACTGTAGCAGCCCTGCTGTTCCTTTGGATTCATCAGCGACGTGGAGAGGGGGGACATGCTGCATGGGCAACATCTTATCCTCCATATCTTCCTGCCCAGGCTTGAATCCTACCAACGCCCAACGCTGGAAGGTAGAACACCGGATCACTGGAGAGGACACTCCAGCTTCGCCTTTGGCGTAGACAAAACACGGGGAATGACAGTTACCGGTTATAAGCCACCACTCAATTGGCGTAGAGCTCGGCGCCAGGGGTTATTCCCGACGGTGGGAGGGATCATCGGATCTCACTGGACAGCTACCACCCGCCTCAAGCTGGGCAGCCCCCAGCCAATAAGGTGATGTCCCGCCACAGCTTGCTTTCCTCATTGGGTGCATGGGGATGAGGAGAAATCCGAACAGCAGGCTGAGAACTTTCGCACCAGGCAAGACAATAAAACAAAAGAGACCAACTCTAAAACTGGGAACTTGGAACGTCCGCACTATGATGACAGGACTCGCTACTAACCTCAAGGACATCAACGACACCAGGAAGACTGCCATCATCAATAATGAGCTGAAGAGACTGGGAGTGGATATCGCCACTCTCCAGGAAACACGGTTGGCTGACGCAGGCACACTGAGAGAGAAGGACTACACGTTCTACTGGCAGGGAAAGGGCAGTGACGAACACAGGGAACACGGAGTGGGCTTTGCAGTGAAGAACACCTTGCTGAAGATGGTGGAACCGAGCAGCACTGGCTCTGCTCGACTCCTCACCCTCCGCCTGAACACCACTCAAGGCCCAGTCACCCTTGTCAGTGTGTATGCCCCAACACTGACAGCCACACCAGAGGCAAAAGACGAGTTCTACGAGAATCTCGCAACAACTGTCAGGATCGTCCCCAACTCTGAACAACTCATTCTCCTTGGAGACTTCAATGCCAGAGTGGGTGCTGACCACGACTCCTGGCCCTCCTGTCTTGGACCTTTTGGTGTGGGCAGAATGAATGACAACGGACAGCGGCTGCTCGAGTTCTGCACATATCACGATCTGTGCATCACAAACTCGTTCTTCAAGACCAAGCCCCAACACAAGGTTTCCTGGCAACATCCACGCTCAAAGCACTGGCACCAGCTGGACTTGATCCTGACCAGGCGCACCTCACTGAAGAACGTGCTAATCACCCGTTCGTTCCAGAGTGCAGATTGCGACACAGACCATTCATTGGTGTGTTGCAAGGTCAAGCTGCAGCTGAAGAAATTCCATCATGCTAGACAACCTGGAAAGGCACGGATTGACACCAGCAAGATGGCTCAACCAGAACTTGTTGAGCAGTTTGCCTCCACCTTTGAGAAGGAACTTGGTGTACCACAAGAAGGAGAATCTGCAAAGCAGAAGTGGGAAGAGCTGCGAAACACCATCCACCGCACAGCCTTGGCTACCTTTGGGAGGAAGACCTCGAAGTCACAGGACTGGTTTGATGCCAAGTTGACCGAGATGACCCCCGTCATTGAAGCCAAGCGCTCAGCACTTGCTGAGTACAAGAAGTACCCAAACGAGAAGAATCTCCAGATTCTCAGGGCTGCGAGAAGCAAAGTTCAGCAGACTGCTCGCGCTGTGCCAACGAGTACTGGACTCAGCTCAGCCAAGACATTCAAACCGCTGCCATAACAGGGAACATCCGTGGTGTGTACGATGGCATCAAGAAAGCACTTGGTCCGGCTCAGAGCAAGACGGCCCCCCTCAAATCCTCCACTGGGGAGATGATCACAGAAAAGAACAAGCAGATGGAGAGATGGGTGGAACACTACTCCGACCTCTACTCCAGACAGAACATCGTGACACCGTCAGCCCTTGATGCCATCGGCTGCCTGCCATCCATGGATGAACTTGACGCCAAGCCAACCATCGACGAACTCAGCAAGGCCATTGATAGCTTGGCTGCTGGCAAGGCACCCGGCAACGACGGCATACCCCCCGACCTGATCAAGCACTGCAAGACCGCCCTACTGCTGCCATTGCATGACGTCCTCTGCCAGTGTTGGAAGGAAGGTGCCGTACCACAGGACATGAGGGACGCCAAGATCATCACCCTCTACAAAAACAAAGGGGAGAGAAGCGACTGCAACAACTACAGGGGCATCTCCCTCCTCAGCGTTGTTGGCAAAGTCTACGCACGAGTTGCTCTCGTTCGTCTACAGAAGCTTGCCGAACGTGTCTACCCCGAGTCTCAGTGTGGCTTCCGCACTGAGCGATCGACGGTAGACATGATATTCTCCATCCGCCAACTCCAGGAGAAATGCAGAGAACAGAACATGCCCCTGTACGTCGCCTTCATCGACCTCACCAAAGCGTTCGATCTGGTCAGCAGAGAGGGCCTTTTCAAGATCCTGCCAAAGATAGGATGCCCACCAAAGTTGCAAAGCCTCATTGAATCGTTTCACACCAACATGCAGGGGATAGTGCAGCACGATGGCAACGTCTCAGAGCCTTTCAACATACGCAGCGGAGTGAAACAGGGCTGTGTACTTGCGCCAACCCTCTTTGGGATTTTCTTTGCTATGCTCCTGAGGCATGCCTTCAGCACAGCAACAGAGGGAATCTACCTGCACACAAGATCTGACAGCAGGCTTTTCAACCTCGCCCGCCTGAAAGCCAGAACCAAAGTACGCGAGGCTCTAATCAGAGACATGGTGTTCGCAGACGACGCTGCAGTCGCAACCCACACACAGCAGGAGCTTCAGACCCTGATGGACCGCTTCTCCCAGGCATGCAAGGACTTCGGGCTTACCATCAGCCTGAAGAAGACTAACGTCTTGGCGCAAGGCACGGAAGCACCACCAACCATCACCATTGACGACTACGAGCTGGAGGTCGTGAATCAGTTCACGTACCTGGGGTCCATGATCAGCAACAACCTCTCCCTTGATACAGAGATCAACAAGAGGATTGGAAAATCAGCCTTCACATTCGCTCACCTCACCACACGAGTGTGGGAGAATCCCAAACTCTCTGTCAAGACGAAGATGGCAGTGTACAACGCCTGCGTCATCAGCACACTGCTCTATGGGAGTGAGACGTGGACAACATACGCCCGGCAGGAAAAGAGACTGAACTCCTTCCACTTGTGCTGCATTCGCCACATCCTGGACATATCCTGGCAGGACAAAGTGCCCAACACAGAAGTTCTGTCCCGCGCCGGCCTTCCCTCCATGTTCACTCTACTCAGACAGCGCAGGCTCCGCTGGCTAGG
This sequence comes from Pholidichthys leucotaenia, assembly GCA_020510985.1. Taxonomy (NCBI): domain Eukaryota; kingdom Metazoa; phylum Chordata; class Actinopteri; order Cichliformes; family Pholidichthyidae; genus Pholidichthys; species Pholidichthys leucotaenia. The sequence goes on from CM035842.1 coordinate 419,107,832, forward strand.
CCACGTTCACCGTATGGAGGATGGCAGAATCCCCAAAGACGTCCTCTATGGAGAACTGGCAACTGGCCAGAGAGACGTTGGCCGCCCACAGCTGCGTTTTAGAGACGTCTGCAAGAGAGACATGAAGGCCCTGGAGATCAACACAGAGCGCTGGGAGGACCTTGCAACGGACCGCTCCAAATGGAGAGGCACCCTGACCAGACAGCTCAAGGCGGGTGAAGAGAGACTGACTGCTGCTGCAGATGAAAAAAGGACCCGCAGGAAGAACCGCCACAGACCCAGCAGCACGGAGACCACCCACAAGTGCGACCTGTGTGACAGGGACTGCCATTTGCGCATCGGCCTGTTCAGCCACAGGCGGTGCTGTTCCAGCAGAGTAGACGTTTAGGATTCTCTTCCATGGTCATCATAGACCGACGGAGGCCGACGACGACGACGAGTGTGAACCCTTTTGAATTAGCATTTATTGTTGTTTAAAAGCAGCCTCTTTTGTATATTTACTGCTGTTTACAGCCTATTAATGTGGTCTTAGCATGCAAAACATAGCTTACAACACTCCGGTGCATGGTGCTGCTCCCTCTATCTCCACTCACATAGAGAGGCACCTATAGTGATGTGAAAAAGTGTGTGCCCCCTTAATGATTTCTCATTTGTTTGCATATTTGTCACACTTAAATGTTTCAGATCAACAAACAAATTCAAATATTAGACAAAGATAACACAAGTAAAGACAAAATGCAGTTTTCAAATGAAGGTTTTTATTTTTAAGGGTAAAAAAAAATCCAGTCCGCCAAGGTCTCCGCCTTTGACCGCCACCTAATCCACATAGCACCGGACCCCCATGATCCCTCCTGCAGGTGGTGAACCCATTGGAGGGCGGACCCATGTAACTCCTTCGGGCTGAGCCCGGCCGGGTCCCATGGGTGGAAACTCGGCCACCAGACGCTAGCCTACGGACAGGATTTCTAGGCGCAGCCAGGGAATGGAGGGTGTCATGCTTGGTGACCACAGGATCTCATCTCTGTTGTTTGCAGATGATGTTGTCCTGTTGGCTTCATCCAGCAATGACCAACAGCTCTTGCTGGGACGGTTTGCCGCTGAGTGTGAAGCAGCTGGGATGAGAATCAGCACCTCCAAGTCCGAGTCCATGGTCCTCAGCCAGAAAAAGGTGGATTGTCCTCTTCGGGTTGGGGACAGGCTCCTGCCCCAAGTGGAGGAGTTTAAGTATCTTGGGATCTTGTTCACGAGTGAGGGGAAAATGGAGCGAGAGATCGACAGACGGATTGGAGCAGCATCTGCAGTGATGCGGACGTTGTACCGGTCTGTTGTGGTGAAGAGGGAGCTTAGTTCTAAGGCAAAGCTGTCGATTTACCAATCAATCTATGTTCCTACTCTCACCTATGGTCACGAGCTTTGGGTAATGACCGAAAGAACGAGATCGCGGATACAAGCGGCTGAAATGAGCTTTCTCCGTAGGATTGCTGGACTCACCCTCAGAGATAGGGTGAGGAGCTCAGTCATCTGGGAGAGGCTCAGAGTAGAACCGCTGCTCCTCCACATTGAAAGGAGTCAGTTGAGGTGGAATGGGCATCTGATTAGGATGCCTCCTGGACGCCTCCCACTTGAGGTGTTTCAGGCACGTCCCACTGGGAGGAGACCTCGGGGCAGACCCAGGACTCGGTGGAGAGACTTTGTCTCCCAGCTGGTCTGGGAACGCCTTGGTATCCCCTCTGAAGAGCTGGAGCAGGTGGCTGGGGAGAGGGAAGTCTGGGCTTCTCTGCTTGAACGGCTGCCTCCGTGACCCGGACCTCCGGAAAAGCGGTAGAAGATGGATGGATGGATGGAAAAAAAATCCAAACCTACAGGGCCCTGTGTGAAAAAGTTACCCCCCCCTTCCTGTATAAACATAAATTAACTGTAGTTTATCACATCTATGAAAGCTGTGTTCAATTTCTCTAGCCACAGCCAGACCTGATTACTGCCACACCTATTCTTAAATAGGACCTGCCTGACAAAGGCATGATGTCGAAGTAGACACCATGCTGTGATGCAAAGAAATTCAGGAACAAATGAGAAACAAAGTGACTGAGATCTATCAGTCTGGAAAAGGTTATAAAGCTATTTCTAAAGCTTTGGGACTCCAGCAAACCACAGTGAGAGCCATTATCCACAAATGGCGAAAACATGGAAGAGTGGTGAACCTTTCCAAGAGTGGCCAGCTCAACAAATTACCGCAAGAGCACAGCAACGACTCATCCAAGAGGTCACAAAAGACCCCACAACAACATCCAAAGAACTGCAGGCCTCACTTGCCTCAGTTAAGGTCAGTGCTCATGACTCCACCATAAGAAAGAGAATGGGAAAAATGGCCTGCATGGCGGAGTTCCAAGACGAAAACCACTGTTGAGCAAAAAAAGAAAAAAAAAACAAAACATAAAGGCTCGTCTGTGGACTGACAAGACAAAAGTTTAACTTTTTGGAAGGTGTGTGTCCCATTACATCCGGCGTAAAAACAACACAGCATTTCAGAAAAGGAACATCATACCAACAGTAAAATGTGATGGTGGTAGGGTGATGGTCTGGGGCTGTTTTTCTTCTTCAGGACCTGGAAGACTTGCTGTGGTAAATGGAACCATGAATTCTGCTGTCTACCAACAAATCCTGAAGGAGAATGTCCGGCCATCTGTTCATGATCTCAAGGTGAAGAGCACTTGGGTTCTGCAGCAGGACAATGATCTTCAACACACCAGCAAGTCCACCTCTGAATGGCTTAAAAAAAAAAAAAAAAAAAAAATGAAGACTGCGGAATGGCCTAGTCAAAGTCCTGACCTTAATCTGATTAAGATGCTGTGGCATGACTTTTAAAAGGCAGTTCATGCTCGAAAACCCTCCAATGTGGCTGAATTACAACAATTCTGTAAAGATGAGTGGGCCAAAATTCCTCCACAGTGCTGTAAAAGATTCATTGCCAGTTATCCCAAACACTTGACTGCAGTTGCTGTTAAGGGTGGCCCAACCAGTTATTAGGTTTAGGGGGCAATCTGTTATGGATGCCCCTTGCAGGGCATCAATGAGACGGCAGAGACCAACCAGTAAGTTTGCTTGTTTATTAACAAAAGATCAGGGGGACAAAATAAACAGCCACGTGGGGCAAAAACATGAACGTCAACTAGACACAAGATAACGGACTCTGAAGATTAACTATGAATGGCAACGAGGTTGGAGCCTGGGCTGAACAGTAAACACTTACAGGAGGAAGAACGAAGATGAATCACAAAGGAGACTGGATTCGGGGATAGGGGCTCCAGCCGCGTACACGGAGGTGCACGGAGATGTAGGTCGCAGCGAGGAGTGAGCCTCAGCTGCTCCTTAAGTGCAGAATGCACACCAATCACAGAAGGGGAATGAAATTAATGAAATGACATACAGCTGTCACAGCGGCGACTTGACTTTGACATTCGGAGGTCCCGCCGTGACGCTGTTACAATAAAAACCCTGGAGGAGGCCGCATCACCAGGCTCGAAATAAGGTAGAACAGGGAAAATACTGGACAACCCAAGCGCAGATGGGATCAGCACTCAGGCCATCACAGTACTCCCCGTTCACAAGGCGCATTCCAGGCGCAATGTAACATCCAAGGCCTCCACCACCACTACAACTACCAGAAGGCTACCAGGACCGACCCAGGGAGGGCGGAGGGGGAAACAGGCCAGGAGGGAGAGAACCAAAAACAAAAAAAACAAAAAAAGGAAAAAAAATGGCTACAATGACACACAGGAGCAAAAGGAAAAAAAAAACAAAAAACCACAAGGGATGGATAACATGGATGAACATAAAATGGCATGGCTTTAACACTGGAGTGACCAAAACTAGACAACACTTCAAAGAAATACTCCAGTACAATGGAATGAATAAACAAAAAATTATCTGTAATGTACTGCCTGGTAAGGAAGCAAGAGAAAACAAAAATACAGGTACACTTTAAAAATACACAGGTACCATATAAACACTAAGGAAAAAAAAAAACTCAAGAGCAAGAAAACCAAAATACAGGTACATTTCCAAATACATAAGTACCATATAAATACTAAGAAAAAAAACTCAAAAGCTACAGAATGGGCAAACAACACTATAGGCATAGGCCAACACTAACATCTCCAGGCAAAGAAAAAAAAGACCATCCCTTCAAACCCACATGAAAAAAAAAAAAACAACTACAGGGACGTTGGCAGTTAGAGCGCGGAGAGGGGGAAAAAAAAAGGCACTTCAGACGGTCTACCCGCATCCCAATTCCACATAACTGGGAGAAAAAAAATGCAGCTCGGGCGACCTACCCCAGTCCCAGACCCGGAGAAACAGTGCCTCAGGCAGCCGGACCAGGTTGCCGAACCAACATGGCAGTCCTTCAAGCGGCCGACCTAGAACACCGAACTGGCGAAGCAGTCTCCCGCGTCCTTAGACCACCAAGACCGGAGGGGAAAGCTCGGAGGCGGGCTCCCTATCGAGACGGACAGTGAGGGGAAGCCGAGCCGAATACGGGGAACCCCAGCGGCACCCGGTGGAGGAAGATGGGGGAAAGATGAGAGACCAGTCTGGCATCAGACGACAGGATTTGCAGCTCCCTCACCGACCTCGAACCGAACCGGCACTGCACCCTTGGTGGACCCCGATCAGGCCAGCGCAGCACCCACAACAGACCCCGATTGGGCCAGTGCAGCACCCATGACGGACCCTGATTGGGCCAGCGAAGCACCAGGGATGACCTCCGAGCATGAACCTGCAGCCTCCACGACGACGACCAGAGCTGATTCATCTCCGGTGACCCTGGGAGAAGGCTCAGAGAAACAAAGAGAACCAGGATCAGGATCACCGGCAGCAGCAGAGCCCGGCGAGATGAGCTTGGATGCGGCAGTCAGCTGCACCCAGCTCATTTCCCCGAGAGACAGGCAAGAAAGCTCTAGAACAGAGAATAAGAAGACAAAATAGAGCACTTTCCTGATCTCGGGCTTTACCGCCGTCCAGGACTCCGATGATCCAGGCTCGATGATCTGGAGGTCCATTCCTGGCTCCGACTCGACTGCGGCAGGCTCCGCAGCCGGCATGACGGTAGTCGCAGTCTGGGAACCCCCCGGCGCAGAAGCCCACACCGACAGCCCGCACGGCATGGTGGCAGGGGATCCGTGACCTGCTGGGTTTGACTGCTCCTCCATGGAGACCCTGGGACACTTGATCATCGGCACAGGCTCCAAAAGGCAGTCCGCCCTCCTCCTCTGCCCGTGACATGGCTGCGGGGCTGGCACCAGACTCACCAGGGACACAGGCTCCTCCTTTGTCCGACGGTCTATTCCTGGCACGGGGGGACGCTCGTAGAGAGGGGAAGGAGACACAGAGGATGCAGGTTCAATATTAATGGCTGCAGCAGGTGGAGAGAGCTCAGGGGACTGTGAACCCGAGCTCCACCCCCAAGAGTCAGACAAGGCAATTCATTATATGGAGTGTGAGAATGAAATCGCACTTGCCTGTTCTCCTGAGGACCGATGGTGACTGCTGCAGTGGGCTTGGTTTTCCCCCCTCCCCTACGGATGGTGGCAGAGGGCCCCCTGGGGAGACGAGGAGGGGCCGCTCACAGGGGATCGGCGACGGGCGCAGCCGAGGCAGGACTCGCTGGACTCACAGCAGGTGAAGAGAGCGCCGAGGAGGAGGGAGGAGCAGCCGAGGCAGTGCGGGGACAAGGAGCTGACGGAACAGCGGGGACGGATGACCCGGAGGCTGAGGCTGCTGTCTGTCCCTTCCATTGCGACGCAGGGGAAACAGCTGGCTGGGAGGCAGAGTTCTCATGGCGGCCCGGAACAAGATCCGGACAGGGAGCTCACAGGGGCTGATTGCCGGCAGGGTGGCGACGTCTTCCGGCAGAGGGCGTGGATAGGTTCAGGTCTGGGAAGCGCCACTGCTGCACTGAAATGGAGGCTAGCAGCTTGGCGTACTCAGGATAATGATGAAGTTCAGGATTGACCTCCAAAAGTCTAACTGCCGTCATCACATGTCTCAGGATCTGGCTAGGATGAGAGGAAGAGCTCAGCTGCCCACTGCATCTCTTCACAGGGGCTCCCGGCTGTCCTCTTCCTCCACTGTGGATGGGAACGGCACTTTGGTGACGCAGGTCCCTGGGCTGGATGGGTGGCAGGAATTGGATCCCAAGACAAGGAGCAGAGATGCCTCACCATCGGCTCTGGCTTCGGTTTCCTGCCGGAACTCCTCTCTGGTCCATGGATCCTTCCCCGGAGTGCCGTAATTTTGGCCATCCTCCTCCTGACCTCAGCGTGATCGGCATGGCAAAGATTGCGCTTAATTACCGCCTCTGCGAGGTCCAGATATCAACGTGGGCTGCTGGGGGTGGCGTCGCTACGAGCTTGGGAGAGGATGACATCTACCTCAATGAGAAACACGATTAGCTCGTAGCCCATTCCAAAGAATAGCCAGTTCTTGGTGATGCCATTCCCCGGAACACACTGGCACATGAAGACTGGGGGAAAAAAACTCCAAGCCCAAAAAACAAACTTACTGTGGCTGGCGTCTCATCTGGCTGCGATCTACTGTTATGGATGCCCCTTGCAGGGCATCAATGAGACGGTAGAGACCAACCAGTAAGTTTGCTTATTTATTAACAAAAGACCAGGAGGACAAAATAAACAGCCACGTGGGGCAAAAACATGAACGTCAACTAGACACAAGATAACGGACTCTGAAGATTAACTATGAACGGCAGCGAGGTCGGAGCCTGCGCTGAACAGTAAACACTTACAGGAGGACGAACGAAGATAAATCACAAAGAAGACTGGAGTCGGGGATAGGGGCTCCAGCCGCGTACACGGAGGTGCACGGAGATGTAGGTCGCAGCGAGGAGTGAGCATGCTCCTTAAGTGCAGAACGCACACCAATCACAGATGGGGAATGAAATTAGTGAAATGACATACAGCTGTCGCCGTGGCGACTCGGCTTTGACAGCCGGGAGTTCCGCCGTGACACTGTCACAATAAAAGCCCTCGAGGATGCCGCATCACCAGGCCCGAAATAAGGTAGAATAGGGAAAATACTACCGACAACCCGAGCGCGGATAGGATCAGTGCTCAGGCCATCACACAATCACTTTTTCACACAGGGCAATGTAGGTTTGGATTTTTTTTTCTTAATAATAAACACCTTCATTTAAAAAATTTTGTGTTTACGTGTGTTATTTTTGTCTAATATTTAAATTTGTTTAATGATCTGAAAAATTTAAGTGTGACAAACCTACAAAAAATGACAAATCGGGAAGGGGGCAAAAACTTTTTCACAACACTGTAGGTTTTGATTAGAGCTCCCTCTTCTTACAGACTGTATAATTGCATTTAATAATATAGTTCCTATCTCATTCAATCGTGATATGGCTCAGTTGGTAGAGCATCCGCCCCACACCCGGGAGGCAGGGGTTCAAATCCCGACCAGGTCATGCCGAAGACCATATAAAAGTGGAACTTCCTGCCGTCCAGCTTGGTGCTCAGCAATAATGGAATGGAGCAGGGAAATTTGTGGCGACGCCTTGCATGGCAGCGGCCCTCTGATTCTACACTTGGGGTGTGTGTGATTAATACAGTAGATTGGTAAAACACAATCTCGTTCTACTGTACATGATTGGTTGTACAGTTGAATGACAATAAGGATGATTTAATTTAATGAATAAATAACTGATTTTTGGAAATGGACAGGAGGGTCGCCTGATTAACTGCATCCCATGGGCTGCCAGATGCCCATCCCTGACTCAAGTACAAGTGAGAGTGGTCAACAAAAAAGTACTTGAGCAGAAGTAAAAAGGTGTCTCTTAGAGGTTCTTAAGTACCAAATTTACCCTCCTTACTAGTTCTTAACTCCTTATATGGTCACGACCAGATAGATAGATACCTGGTTTCCTTCAAAAATAACACCTGGCATTCATGCCAAAGAGTTCAAACTTTGTCTCATCAGCCCAGAGAATTTTGTTTCTCATGGTTTGAAAGTCCTTCAGGTGCCTTTTGGCAAACTCCAGGTGGGCTGCCATCTGCCTTTAACTAAGGAGTGGCTTCTGTCTGGCCACTCTACCATATAACCCTGACTGGTGGATTGCAACAGATACTGTATGTTTGTCCTTCTGGAAGGTTCTCCTCTCTCCACAGAGGAATGCTGGAGCTCTGACAGAGTGACCATCAGGTTCTTGGTCACCTCCCTTACTAAAGCCCTTCTCCCCCGATCGCTCAGTTTGGACAGCCAGCCAACTCAAGGAAGAGTCCTGGTGGTTCAGAACTTCTTCCATTTATAGTTGATGGAGGCCACTGTGCTCATTGGGACCTTCAAAGCAGCAGAAATGTTTCTGTGCCCTTCCCCAGATTTGTGCCTCGGGCAATCCCAACTCAAAGGTCTACAGACAATTCCTTTGACTTCATTCTTGGTTTGTGCTCTGACATGCACTGTCAACTGTGGGACCTTATATAGACAGGTGTGTGTCTTTCCAAATCATGTCCAATCACCTGAATTTACCACAGGTGGACTCCAATTAAACTGTAGAAACATCTCAAGGATGATCAGTGGAAACTTGATGCACCTGAGCTCAATTCTGAGCTTCATGGCAAAGGCTGTGAATATTTATGTATATGTGATTTCTTTGTTTGTTTTTTTTAATAAATTTGCAAAATCTCAAAAAAAGAAAAAAATCACATTGTGATAGGGTATTGTGTGTAGAATTTTGAGGAAAAATGAATTTATTCTATTTTAGAATAAAGCTGTAACATAACAAAATGTGGAAAACGTGAAGCTCTGTAGATAGATAGATAGATGAATTGTATTTGGTAATGAACATACATACAATAAAAACAACAAAAATATGTAGAACACATAAAAGAACAACCGAAAGGGTGTAGGCTGAAGCTAGTGCTTATATAGCACCTACCCCGTTACAATTTTAAAATCAATAACGTAAAAATTTAAGTCAAACCCAAAAATCAACAAACAAAATCAAATAGAATAAGAAGACAAAAACAAACAAACAAAAAAAACTTTAAGTTATTACAAGTTTATCTCCTAGCATTTACTGTGAGATACTGAGAGATTTTCTCATCTTTGTACAATTTTTTTTTAATTGCTTTAGAGTAGAACATGTTTTAATATTTTCAGAGCAACAGTTCCACAGTTTAACTCCGGGGACAGACATGCAATGATACTTTGTATTTGTTCTGACCTTTGGTTTATTAAAAACAGTTTCCTCTTAGCTCATATTTGCTTTCCTTTTTTTAAAACAGTCTCTTTGTTACGACCCGAGCGCTGGGTTCTGATAGCGCTCGGGCCATGTTCAACTCGCTGCCTGCCTTGACAGCTGCGGGCTGTATTCTGGCCTCACCGGGCTCTTATTGTGAAGGTGCTCGGTGGGGCTTCCGCCTGTCAAGGCTGGTCAGCTGTCTGTCATTATTGCTCGTTAGTGTTCGCCTTTAAAAACGACCACTAGCAACAGTAATGTCGCAGGAGTATTGTCTAACTTTCCTTGCCAGACGTTGTGAACGCTTCGTCAAATCTCTATGTCAGGTTCGTGATCCTAGCTCATGTCATAGTTTAGCTCGTAGTGGCTGGGGTTAGCCCTACGAGCCCAAGTCTTGTTTTATGTGTGTTTTTGCCCTGAGGGGTTCATAGTCTTGTCTTGTCACGTTGTGTAAATAAATTAACATCATTGCCAAACTCACTGGTGGACTCTTTGGCGTCTCTTGGTGATCCGCGAGGATCACCGCATGACACTCTTAATATTAACAGGTAATTGGTCATTATTTGCTTTGTACATGATTTGAATGACATTATAATCTACGATCCATCCATCCATCCATCTTCTTCCGCTTAATCCTTTTTGGGTCGCGGGGGGTGCTGGAGCCTATCCCAGCATCTTTGGGCGAGAAGCAGGGTACACCCTGGACAGATCACCAGTACTAGAGCTCTAAATTTAAGAGTATGTAATTGAATGAATATTGGATTTGTTGGTTTACGGTAAGGTTTCTTTGATACAATACATATGTTTTTGGTTTTTTTTTTCCTATAGTAAAAATATTAAGTTTGTTTGTTTTATATGTGCTTCCCCAGATCTCCACACAGTATGCCATATAAGGAACTCTCAGTGAATTATATAAAATGAAAAGAGTTTTCTGACACAGGAGATCCTTAACTTTATACAGTACGGCAATGGATTTAGACATTTTAGTTTTGACATAATTTATGTGTGATTTCTAGTTTAGTTTGTTATCAACAATGACTCGTAGGAACTTACTTTAAAACTGTGTCAATTTCAACATTGTTTATTTTAATTTTTCTGTGATTATGTAATTTGCGGTTTCCAAATATTATACATTTTGTTTTTCCAAGGTGAATAGAAGATTTATTGGCAGTGAACCACAGACTGATTTGTTTAAGTTCATTTTCTACTGAATCCAAAGCTGCTTAAGATTTTCTCCACTACAGAAAAGTTGTGTCATCTCCAAATAAAATACACTTGAGCAATTTAGACACAGAACATAAATCATTAATATACAAAATAAAATGCAATAGACCAAGTACAAAACCTTGTGGCACCCCACACGTCATCTTCAGCAACTCAAAGTCTGTATTATTCACATGTACATATTAATATCTGTCTTCTAAATAGGTGTGTAACCAGTTAAAAGCAATTCCTCTGATGTCATACTTATGCAATTTAGTGAGGAGTAATTTATGGTCAACTGTATCAAATGCCTTTTGTAAGTCCAGAAATATTCCAACTGTGTATTCTCTTCTATCTGTTGCATCCGTAATCTGTTCAACAAAGTCCATGAGTGCCAGTGAGGTGGTCCAGTTCTTCCTGAATCCATACTGTTGTTCACAGAGTATATTGTGCTTATCAATGAAATCATTTAGTCTCTTAACAAATATTTTTTCCAGTATTTTGGAGAACTGAGGTAACAACGAGATGGGTCTGTAGTTTGACAATAAGTGTTTGTCACCAGTCTTATACAGAGGAACGACTCTTGCTATTTTCATTTTCTTTGGAAATTCACCAGCATTAAGTGACATGTTGCATATGAAAGTGAAGTGTTTAACAATACAATCAACAATACATTTACCCAAGAACATACTGAAATCATTACAATCAGCTGATTTTTTGTCTTTGAATTTGTTAACAATATCAAGGATTTCTTTTTCATCTGTTTCTTTCATAAACATTGAGTAAGCGTTTATGTTGACGACATTGTCAGCGCCACTTGTATTTGCTGATGATACAGTGGAGTTGGCGATCTTTTCTCATATATTAACAAAATATTCGTTAAACGTGTTGGAGATCAAACTATTTTCATTGATTATTCCATGTTCTGAATTTAAATAAGAGATGTGGTTGGAATTTAGTTTTCCTCTCTTTGTTATATTATTTAACACCTTCCATATATTACATGTATTAGTTTTGTTATTTTCCAATAATTTACTGTAATATTTTTTTACTCGATCTTAAGATGCTAATGAGTTTATTTTTATAAGTCTTGTATTTCTTTTCTGCTTCCACAGTTCTTAATTTCAGAAACGTTTTGTATAACAAGTTTTTCTTTTTACAAGCATTTTGCAGACCCTTGGTGATCCAAGGGCCATCCAGGTGGATCAAAGTCAAAGTCAAAGTCAAAGTCAAAGTGCCTTTATTGTCATTCCATTGTTAATAAACAATGCAACAAAACTGAGATACTGCTCCCTAAAAACAAACTATCACACTCACAGTTCACTCATGCATTTAACATTCTTATAATTACAACAATAAATAATGCTTGAAACAAAATTACCTAAAAGTTGAATACAATATGTACGTAGCAATAATGAAAACATACTGAGCGATAAATATAAAAGACCAGCTTATACACACAGGGTTATTGCCACAAAATAACCAAAAATAACAAAATAATATCAGCAGTCTGTGCGTGTTACATAAATCCGTTCAAAATACGTACTGCTGCTGGGAAAAACTATGATTAAATCTGGTAGTCCGGGTTTTATGGGATCTGTACCGCTTTCCCGAGGGGAGAAAGTGAAAGAAATCATGGCCTTGGATGAGCACAGTCTTTAATGATGGCAGTAGCTCTGTTGAGGTACCGAGACCTGGAAATCTCTTCCAGAGAAGGGAGAGAACAGCCAGTGATTTTTTGTGCAGTCTCGATCACTCTCTGGAAGGCTTTGCGGTCTGCGGCTGAACAGCCCTCATACCAAACCGTGATGCCATATGACAAAATGCTCTCAATAGCAGAGCGATAAAGTAAAACCAGCAACTGTGCATTCAGGCCATTCTTCTTGAGGAGCCTCAGAAAGTGTAGACGTTGTTGAGCCTTTTTTATCGTAGCTATGGTGTTAACTGCCCAGGTAAGGTTGTGAGAAATATGAACACCCAGAAACTTAAAAGCCTCCACCCTCTCCACACGCTCCCTGCCTATATATAGAGGAGGCAGCTCACTGCTATGCTTCCTAAAATCAATAATGAGTTCTTTTGTTTTTTTGTATTCAATAGCAGATTATTATCTGAGCACCATCTCACCAGTTTTTGGACCTCATCTCTGTATGCGGACTCATCTCCTCCTGATATGAGCCACACTACTGTTGTGTCATCTGCAAACTTCACTATAATGTTTGTGGGATGAACAGGTATGCAGTCATATGTGTACAATGAATACAAAGTGGGGCTCAACACACAGCCCTGTGGCAAGCCTGAATTGATGCCCTCAATTTCCCCTCTGGAGATCAATAAAGTATACAAAATCAAAAAAAAAAAAAAAATCAAGGCTTCTCTCTGTATTTAACTTTAGTTTCCTTTACCACTAGAGGGCAATGTGTATATATAGTTGCGATAAAATAGAGACAAATTCTCCATATGCTGTATCAATGTCGTCAACATAAACACTGCTCCAGTCTTGTATTTTTAGATCATTTCTAAAATTGTTGATTGCGGTTTCTGTTACAAGTCATTTAAAAACCTGATCTGTTTCAATGTTATGTGTTACACCAGTGTGTGAAGAAACAAAAACAGGCAGATGGTCTGTCACATCATTGATAATAAGGCCAGCAGTTAGATTCCCCTCAGTGACATTTGTGAAAATGTTATCAATAAGTGTTGCTGAATGTCTTGTTATTCTAGTGAGGTATGTTATTGAAGGGCAGAAACTCAGACAAAACATGGAATTTATGAATTCACTTATTTGGATATGGTCATTTGGATTTAATAAGTCAATATTGAAGTCTCCACAAATAAATACCAGCTTCTTATTACCTACTGCACTGAAAAGCTCAGACAATTTTTATTTGGAAATGTCAATATCGGTATCCAGTGCGCAATAAATACAGCTTATTATGATGTTTTTTGTAGTTTTTTTTTTTGTTTGTTACTTATTTGTACCCGTAGGTAGATTTGGTTTGCAGTCTGGTGACAAGCCACCGGCTGCCGGTCGCTGCGTGTGCGAGCGCCCTAAACCTACATGTTTTTGGTATGCGGGAGGAAACCGGAGAAATCCCGGAGTAAACCCACGCAACACGGGGAGAACATGCAAACTCCACACAGCTCACTGTTGGTTGGGGGCTGGGATCGAACCCACGATCTCATGATCCCCACGATCCCCCGGCCGAGGGTAAACTGTGCTGCCACAGTGCTAAACCACTGCGCCACCGTGCAGCCTCAGTAGTTGTTATTAATTCCACAGTTACACACTCCATGATGTTTTCCATTTTAAAAGACATGTTACCTACAACTTGTCTTTGGTAGCAGGACCCCATACATAAATAAAGCAACACCACCACCCCTTTTTTTTGACCTGCTTGTGGTATATAAATCATAGCCTCTCATTTGCACTGTTTTTTAGCCAAGTCTCAGAAATTGCAACAGCAGAAAAAATTTCTGTTATATTGCAACAAACTGTCCTGGATTTTGGAAAAATTCATGTTCAGACTTCTACTATTAAAGTGTATTATTGACAATGATTGGTCAGAAATTGTATTTTTTTAGTTGGTCTGAGCTAAAGTATTTACACTGATGTTTTATACTGTTGAAAAAGGGATTTTCAAGATCGGTTTCATATTCAACACTGTGTAGCTTTTGCTCAGTATATTCGTACCCTTTAAAAATGATGTTGTTTCCTATAAAAGTTTGCATCTTAATTATTCCAGTCAGTGGAAACAAATGCATAGTTTATATCTCTGATGATAATGAAATGTCAGTCATTTCTGGCTGATTTTTGGCTCCATTAATTTTGGTGTACTGTTACGGGGATGGCGTGGGTGAATAATGAGTCTGTTATACCTTAAGTAGGCTATGTCCCCCGTGCTCTTGCAGCTTTCAGCTCTGGCATTAATTCTTTTCTCTTCCTTCTTACCAGATCAGTGAAGTCCTCACTGATGAAGATTTCTGTTCCTTTGAGGGACTTGGCTCTTTGAAGAACAGGTCATCCTTTTCTTGTGCCGCAGGAACTTGACCACAATGGGCTTCGGTCTTTCTCCTCCAGGTTTCATCATCATAACTGTTTTAGTTTATATGTGTAGTTTATAGTCTATAGTCAATAAACTCATGCAGTACTATAACAGGACACATTTACAAATATTTGAGACCCATTCTAGTGAATCCTTTTATATTTTAGGACTATTATATGCATCACGATGGCTGTGGATCAGAAAGAGTGATCCGTGGATGTCTCGAGCCACCTAGTGGAGGTTTGATCAACCCTGGCTGGGTCACCTGTGAGAGGGTGTATGATGTATAATGACCCGAAACACCTGATGACCGCAGGTTACATCACTGATGATGTGTCTAGGCAGCACCGTAAGGTGTGTGTTAGAATCTTTTAGTACGAAACACCCAGCATTATTATATACAGCAGAATGACCTATTTGGCTGCAACTGTTGCATCAGTATTGCCCAATTGTCAGTAAATATTTAAATAAAAAATATTTATTTCATTATTTGAGTGCTTTTGTGTGCAGTTTGGTGATGGTCGTCATGTAGTCAAACCGTGCATGTGGCCGCATATGATATGCAGTTGATCTGGGCATTCTGCGCCACAGTCATGGTGGTATTATTATTAACTTTTAATTTTTAGATAGCAGTGCGAGCACACTGAGAGGAGCGCCACTGACAATTGCGAGTCATGGTCCTGCAAAGGGACTCCCATCTACCGCTGACCGGGTGGGCTGGGCTTGCTTCCCTGCGAAGGACCACATCCCGCCCGCTGCTTCTCCAACACCGGTGTTCTTTAGGCAGATCCCGGGTCCCCGCTGGCTTTACCTGATTTATTCTCTAGATGTACGCAATCACAACAACATCCATCCCTCCATCCATCTTCTACCATTTTTCCGGAGGTCAGGGTCGTGGAGGCAGCAGTTCAAGCAGAGAAGCCCAGACTTCCCTCTCCCCAGCCACCTGCTCCAGCTCTTCAGAGAGGATACCAAGGTGTTCCCAGACCAGCTGGGAGACATAGTCTCTCCAGCAAGTCCTGGGTCCGCTCCGGGGTCTCCTCCCAGTGGGACGTGCCCGAAAAACCTCAAGTGGGAGGCGTCCAGGAGGCATCCTGATCAGATGCCCATACCACCTCAACTGGCTCCTTTCAATGTGGAGAAGCAGCGGTTCTACTCTGAGCCTCTCCCGGATGACTGAGCTCCTCACCCACTCTGAGGGTGAGTCCAGCGATCCTACAGAGAAAGCTCATTTCAGCTTTTATCCGCAATCACAATCTCATTCTTTCGGTCATTACCCACAGCTCATGAATATAGGTGAGGGTAGGAACGTAGATTGACTGGTAAATCAACAGCTTTGCCTTAGAGCTCAGCTCCCTCTTAACCACAACAGACCGGTACAACGTCCGCATCACTGCAGATGCTACTCTGATCCATCTGTCAATCTCTTGCTCCAGTCTCCCCTCACTTGTGAATAAGACCCCAAGATACTTAAACTCCTCCACTTGGGGCAGGAGCTTGTCCCCAACCCAGAGAGGACAATTCACCTTTTTCCAGCTGAGGACCATGGACTTGGACTTGGAGGTACTGATTCTCATCCCAGCCGTTTCACACTCAGCGGCAATCCGTCCCAGTAAGACCTGCAACTCATTGCTGGATGAAGCCAGCAGGACAACATCATCTGCAAACAACAGAGATGAGATCCTGTGGTCACCAAGCATGACACCCTCTGTTCCCTGGCTGCACCTAGAAATCCTGTCCATATAAATTATGAACAGGATCAGTGAAAAAGGGCAGCCCTGGCAGAGTCCAACTCTCACTGGGAATGAGTCTGATCGAGTGTTGGCAATACGAACCAAATTCTCACAACAGTCGTATAGAGACCGAATAGCTCGTAACAACAAGCCTGATACCCCATACTCCCGAAGCACCCCCCCACACACACAAAAAACCATGAGGGACACAGTCGAATGCCTTCTCCAAGTTCACAAAACATATGTAAACTGGTTGGGCAAACTCCAACGAACCCTCGAGGATTCTCGAGAGGGTAAAGAGCTGGTCCGATGTGCCATGGCCAGGATGAAAACCACATTGCTCCTCCTGAATTCGAGGTTCAACCAACAGCCGGACTCTCCTCTCCAGTACCTTAGCATAGACCTTCCCAGGGAGGCTGAGGAGTGTGATCCCTCTAAAGTTGTACCACACCCTCTGGTCCCCTTTTTTGAAGAGAGGAACAACCACCCTGGTTTGCCATGCCAAAGGCACTGCCCCCGACCTCCACACAATGTTGCAGAGGTGTGTCAACCATGACAGCTCTACAACATCCAGGGCCTTGAGGTACTCAGGGCGAATCTTGTCCACCCCCAGGGCCCGGCCACCAAAGAGATTTTTAACCACCTTGGCGACCTCAGCCCCTGTGATAGGCAAGTTGTCCTCCTCGTCCACAAGCCCTGCCTCCTCTGTAGAAGGCATATCAGTTAGATTGAGGAGATCATCGAAGTATTCCTTCCACCGCCCGACGATATCCCCAGTCGAAGTTAACAGCACTCCATCCGCACCATACACTGTGGACAGGGAACTGCTTCCCCCTCCTGAGCTGCCGGACAGTTTGCCAGAATTTCTTCGAGGCCGACCAAAAGTCTTGTTCCATGGCTTCACCAAACTCCTCCCATACCCGAGTTTTTGCTTCAGCAACCACCCGAGCTGCACTCCGCTTGTACCCTGCCGGTACACCTCAGCTGCTTCGGGAGTCCCACAAGCCAACCAAGCTTGATAGGACTCCTTCTTCAGCTTAATGGCTCCTTCTTCAGCTTAATGGCCAAGTGTCCACCACTTGGTTCGGAGTTGCCACCACAAGATGCCCCGACGACCTTGCGGCTGCAGCTCTGGGCCACTGCTTCAACAATGGAGGTGGAGAACATGGCCCATTCAGACTCCATGTCTCCAGACTCCCTTGGAATGTGGTTGAAGTTCTTCCGGAGGTGGGAGTTGAAGACCTCCCAGATAGGGGCCTCAGCCAGACGTTCCCAGCACACCCTCACTATACGTTTGGGTCTACCATGTCTGAATGGCATCCTCCCCTGCTATCGGATCCAACTCACCGCCAGGTGGTGATCAGTTCACAGCTCTGCACCTCTCTTTACCCGAGTGTCCAAGACATACAGTCGCAGGTCTGATGACACAATAACAAAATCAATCAGCGACCTGCGACCTAGGGTGTCCTGGTGCCAAGTGTACATATGGACACCATTATGCTTGAACATGGTGTTCGTTATGGACAAACTGTGGTTAGCACAGAAGTCCAATAACTGAACACCACTCAGGTTCAGATCAGGCAGGCCGTTCCTCCCAATCACCCTCTTCCAATTTTCACTGTTGTTGCCCACGTGCGCATTGAAGTCCCCCAGTAGGACAACGGAGTCTCCAAGAGGAGAATTCTCCAGCACCCCAGTCAGAGACTCCATAAAGAGTGGGTACTCTGAACCATCATTTGGTGCATAAGCACAAATGATGGTCAGGAACCATTTCCCAACCCGAAGGCACAGGGAAGCAACCCTTTCGTCCACTGGGGAAAACCCACCCTGCTCGTCGCCTCTCAGCCGGGGCAACTCCAGAGTAGGCCAAGCTCCAGCCCCTCTCCAGAAGACTGGTTCCACAACCAGAGCCTTGTGTTGAGGTGCGGCCAACTATATCTAGCCGGTATCTCTCAACCTCATGCACCAACTCAGGCTCCTTCCCCACCTTCCCCATCACAACAACATTATAGTATAATTTTTTAAGCATTACACACTGTTCTCTCTTTCTTTGCAAATTTGTTGCTTTTAACTTCCTTTTTTTGTTTGCAAAGCACTGTGGTGACTAACTGGTCATGATGACGCATGTTATCCAATCAGCATGGTCGTGATACCGCGTATTATCCAATCAGCACAGAGTCAATCCAAAACCCCATTCACACTTCCTAAAGCCAGGGCATGAAGAGTCACAGAGAGGTGGCTAAACTTTTTGTCATGCGGTGGCCCTCGTGAGCCACCATAAGACGCCAAAAGTCGCTGGTGAGGTTTGCATTGATGTTTTAATCACAAACACAAGATAACATACAAGTAATAGAAAGTAATGAGCCACAGGGGGCAAAAACACACTGTGACAATAACCATCGAAGACAGGAAATAATGGGAACATAAGATAACATACTTACAGTCACAGAGGAGGAATGGTCAGCGAATGAACAGAGGGATGCTCCAATAACTTCTGACCGTGAACAGATTCTGACGAGACTGCCGCACATTTTGCTCCCAACTACCCTCTTAAGTAGGGGGCCGCTGATGAGGCGAAATGTGACACAGCTGACAGCTTTGCCAGCCGGAAGCCCCTCCGAGCGCTGTCACAATAAAAGCTCGGAGAGCAAAAGGGGCACACAGCCGCCAGATGGCCAGGAATAGTGCATGGCTTGAGCGCGGACGAGATCGGCACTCGAACCATAACAATACCTCCCCCCCGAGGGCAAACCACGAGCACCCTATGAAACCCCAGCCCGCCCCCCAGGGTGGGCGGATGGGGGCACAGGCCTGGAGGGTGAGAGCCAGCAAGAGAGGAGAAGAAACAAAAAAAAAAAAACAAGCTGGATACAGGGAACAAATGGGGCAATTACACAGTGGGAGAAAAAAACCCACAAAAATACCCCATAAAATACCCACAGGCGGGATAATACACCCAAAACAAGGGACACTAAGCCCAACGGCCATGAACACAAACTCGGGTCAACGACCAACCAAGATAAATAGTTACAAAGGAAAAACACATCATCCCCCAACAAAGGAAAGGGGGGAGAGGAAAAAACCCCCCACTACAAACGTTGAAACCCTGCAGTTTAACTCCATACACAAAAACTGTACAGGCAACGAATGCACATCTAAACAGAAGAACAAAAACACCCTCTAGGAAGTGGTGACATATACCATTTCAAACATATAGAATTCATACGTAAGGTCCTCGCACATCCCAAAAGGTTACAGGAGGACAGAAATGCAACTCAAGGATGAAGGCAGTCTAAACCCCACGGCATGAAAGCCGAAAGTTCGCTGGGCCGCCCTGCGTCTAGCGTCCATATCGCTGGCAGGGGGAACAGGAACAGTTCGGGCGGCCTACCCCAGTCCCATGCCAGGAAACACAATTCTTCTGGCGGCCGGGCCAGGTCGCTAAACGGACATGAAAGTTTGTCGGGTGGCCGACCCAGAATGCCAAACTGGCGAAACAGCTCATCAGGCGGCCGACCCGCATCACTCAGCCACCAGAACCGTAGGGGAGAAATTGAAGACGACCTCCCTGGAGAGGGGGAAGACTAGGGAGAGCCGGGCCGAGTATTAGGAGCCCCAACGGCCCCCGGTGATGAGCTGGGATGATGATTATGAGAATGATGATGATGAGCCAGTCCAGTGTCAGGTGGCAGAGGATCTGCAGCTCCCTCACCGACCTTGGACCAAACCGGCACTGCACCCCCATTGGACCCCGACCGGGTCAGCGTGGCACCCACGACGGACCCCGATTGGGCCGGAGCAGCAACCGCAATGGACCCCGATTGGGTCTTATCGGTACCCACGTCGGACCCCGATTGGGTCTCGTCAGCACCCACGATGGACCTCGATTGGGTCTCATCAACACCCATGATGGACCCCGATTGGGTCTCATCAGCACCCACGATGGACCCCGACTGGGTCAGCGCAGCACCAGAAACGACCTCCAACCCCGGACCCGGAACCTCCCACACAGCGACCGGGAATGACTCCGCACCGGTGACCCTGGGAGAAGGATCAGGAGAGAGAAAAGGACCAGGATCAGGATCACCGGTAGCAACAGAACCCGGTGAGACAGGCTCGGATGCAGCGGACGGCTGCACCCGGCTTGACTCCCGGAGAGACAGGCAAAAATGCTCCAGAGTAGAAAAAAGGAAGACAAGGTAGAGCACTTGCCTGATCTCGGGTTCTGTCGCCGTCCAGGACTTCAGCGATTCGGGCTCAGGACGAAGAAGGTCATCATCTGGCTCCCACTCGGCTGTGGCGAGCTCCGCAGCCGGCATGATGTCTTTCGCAGCCTGAGGAACCTCCAACGCTGACGTCCACACTGATGACCCGCACGGCGTGGTGGCAGGGGTTCTTCGACCTGCTAAGTTGGACCGCTCCTCCGTGGAGACCCGGGGATGCTTTATCATCAGCGCAGGCTCCAGGCTGCAGTCTGCTCCTCTCCTCTGCCCACAACGTGGCTGTGGGGCCGGAACCAGGCTCTCCAGAACCGCAGGCCCCCTCTTCGTCCGGCGACGTAGGCCTGGCATCGTGGACCACTCAGCGGAGGGAGACACAGAGGCAGCAGGTTTAATAATTACAGCTACAGCAGGTGGTAGGAGCTCGGGGGACTGCGAACCCCGAACTCCGCCCCCAGGAGTCAGACAAGGCAGATCACAATTATGATGGAAAGAATGAACTTGCACTTGCCTGTCTCCCGGAGGGAGGATGGTGCCTGCTGTAGGGGACGTTGTTCCTCCCTCTCCCCGCTGGATGGTGACAGAGGGCCCCCTGGAAGGATGAGGAGGTGCCACTCGCGATGGGTCAAGGACGGGGCTCGCCGAAGCAGGACTCTTGCCACACACAGCAGCCGGGGAAGGCGTCAAGGAGGAGGGGGCGATGGCCGAGCCGAACCGAGCACGATGAGCTGACGGGACAGCAGGGAAAGATGACCCGGGGGAAGAGGCTGCGGTGGCTCCCTCCAGACGAGACGCAGGAGTGGCAGCTGTCCGAGAGGTGGAGTCCTTGCGACGACCTAGAACTGGATCCGGACGGGGATCTTGCTGAGGTTTACCTTGGCCGTGGCGACAACGTCTTTGATGGCCCCCAGATGGCGCGAACTCCTGGATTGGATCGAGGACAGGAACGGGATCCCAAAGCGGGGAGCGGGGATGCCTCCTCCTCTGCTTCCTGCCGTTGTCCTCCTCTACCATACGGAGTATCTCGCGCTGTGCGGCGAAGTCGGCGCTCCTAGCGTCGACTTCAGGATGGTCAGCGTAGCGAGGGAGATGATTAAGGACATCCTCAGCGCAGTCCGGGTACCAGCGTACGTCGCTGTGATAGTCGAGGAGGGAGGCAGCGATGAGCGTTTCGTCCACGTACTCCAAAGCCTCCGCAAGCTCGTAGTCCCAACTCCAAGTGTGGCCCCTCCACGACGGCATTCTCCCAGCACGCAGTTACCCAGACAGGGAAGAACAATTGTCCAATTAAAGCAAACTCACCGGGAACGGCGTCTCGGTTTGGCGTCTCCGTTTAGGCGCCCTGGTGGCAGTCTACTGTCATGCGGTGGCCCTCGCGAGCCACCATAAGACGCCAAAAGTCACCGGTGAGGTTTGCATTGATGTTTTAATCACAAACACAAGATAACATACAAGTAATAGAAAGTAATGAGCCACGGGGGGCAAAAACACACTGTGACAATAATCATCGAAGACAGGAAATAATGGGAACATAAGATAACATACTTACAGTCACAGAGGAGGAATGGTCAGCGAATGAACAGAGGGATGCTCCAATAACTTCTGACCGTGAACAGATTCTGACGAGACTGCCGCACATTTCGCTCCCAACTGCCCCCTAAAGTAGGGGGCTGCTGATGAGGCGAAATGTGACACAGCTGACAGCTTTGCCAGCCGGAAGCCCCTCCGAGCGCTGTCACAATAAAAGCTCGGAGAGCAAAAGGGGCACACAGCCGCCACATGGCCAGAAATGGTGCATGGTGTAGCTCATGTATTTTTACTTACATATGTATAAGCACTATGGGATGCTTGAGATTGCATGTGTGGATTGACCTCACGTCTTGGATGGAACAATATGTCTGGACCGCCTGTGGATAACAGCAAGAAGACGGAGGTACGGCGATAAGGAGCTGAAAAGACTTCCTGACCTCCTGGGGGCCAGGCGGAGGACTGAAGGACGCGGGGGGAGAGTTATTGTCAATAGGGGGTTTTGACGGTGATATGTGATTCTTCCTTTGTTCTGAGATGTATAAATAAGAAGGTTTTGACTCAGCTCTCTCTCTTCTGTTCTTGAGAGATAGCTGGGGATGTGATCGCAACAATAAAACCGGAATTAAGAAATAATTCAGCCTTGTTATTTCACGCTCCCTACATTGGTGACCAAGAGACGTGAGAATGCATAGAAGGGATTCTCCTGATGCAGACTCGTCGGAGTCTGCCCAAGCGAGCGCCGTCTCCATTAAACTGCCAGAATTCTGGCAGGACAACCCGGACTCGTGGTTCCTCCAGGCTGAGGCACAGTTCACGCTCGCAGGAATAACGGCGGATGACACTAAGTTTTACCACGTCATCGCAAGGCTCAACAACCGCACAGCTCGATGCGTGCGGAGCCTGGTACAGCAGCCACCCGCTGACAACAAATACGGCGAGTTGAAGGCTGCTCTCACCGAGTGTTTCACACCCTCAGCCGAAGAGAGGGCTAGGACGCTCCTGGCTATGCACGGCCAGGGAGGGCGCAGACCAG
Organism: Pholidichthys leucotaenia; assembly: GCA_020510985.1. Lineage (NCBI taxonomy): Eukaryota > Metazoa > Chordata > Actinopteri > Cichliformes > Pholidichthyidae > Pholidichthys > Pholidichthys leucotaenia. Next base: position 419,130,856 of record CM035842.1, read on the forward strand.
TCGCCCTGATGGAAGACATGCTGCAGCTGAGGGAATCGGACAACGATAATTTCCTATTTATGCACATCTTCCTAAGTAACCTCCCGTCGCACATGAGAGGGACCCTCTCCGGCATGCCTTGTGCGACCCAGCGGGACTTCCGTGCGCTGGCCCGAGAGGCGCAGCGGCTCCTTGACTCCTGCGGCGAGCAGACGGCCACAGCAGCAGTGGCAGACCTAGGTGCGGCGACCCGAGGCAACGAAGAGCCAGAGACAGCGGAGCCAGCCCCACCAACAATGGCAGCGACGCGGCCCCGGCGCAGCGGAGGAGATGGCCTCTGTTATTATCACCAGCGTTTCGCAGAGAAGGCACACAGGTGTGTGCCGCCGTGCAGCTACAAGAGCTCGGGAAACTCCAGGACCGGGACCTGTTAGCAGCTTCGGCTCTCGGTGAAAGAAATAAGCTGCTGTACATCACAGATGCGAGCTCCGGGCGGCACTTCCTCGTAGACACCGGAGACCAAGTGAGTTTCATCACCCCGACCTATGCCAACCGGTTGGCTGGCCCCCGTGGTGATGGGGCAACGGCGGCGAACGGCTCGGGCATCAACACCTACGGAGAAAGGACTTTGTTTCTGTCCTTGCACAGCCGCACTTATGAATGGACTTTTATCATAGCGGCAGTGAGCTTCAATATGTTAGGTGCCGATTTTCTGTGCTCGCATGGTTTGTTAGTTGATCTTGCCAACAGACGCTTAGTTAATGCACTATCTTTCTATTCTATTCCTTGTGCAGCTCGAGTGTCCCCACCACCGGTGCAGACCAACGTCGCCACAGCAGGCGGTAAGTTTAACACACTCCTCACCCAGTTTCTAGCGCTCACGGTTCCTACTTTTTCGGCAACAGTTGCGAAACACGGGGTGGAGCATTTTATCACTACAGCGGGCCCCCCCGTCTTCGCGAAAGCTCGGCGTTTGGATGCTGCTAAGCTTTCCATAGCGCACGAGGAGTTTGCCAGCCTGGAAAGACTGGCCATTATTCGTCGTTCGAAAAGCCCATGGGCTTCGCCACTGCATATGGTCCCTAAAGCTGACGGCTCCTGGAGACCTTGCGGCGATTACCGCAGACTAAACAACGTCACAGCGCATGACCGCTACCCAATCCCACACATTCAGGATTTCTCGGTGCATCTAGCGGGGGCGCGCATTTTTTCTAAAATAGACCTGGTTCGCAGCTACCATCAGGTTCCAGTCCAGCCTGAGGACATTCCTAAAACAGTGGTAATAACCCCTTTTGGACTTTTTGAGTTTTTGCGCATGCCGTTTGGTCTTAAAGGTGCCACACAAACATTCCAACGTATGATGGATGCCGTGTTACGCGATCTCCCTTTTGTGTTCGTCTACCTCGACGACATTTTAGTCGTCAGTACTTCAGAAGAGGAACACAAAAAACACCTCACTGTGGTTTTTCGGAGGTTGGGAGAGCACGGGTTAATAATTAATCCAGCCAAGTGCCAGTTTGGCGTGGCGCAGATCGATTTTTTGGGGCACCGCGTCTCCCCAGAAGGGGCAATCCCGCTACCGGATAAGGTGCGCGCAGTGGCAGATTTTCCCCGACCACAAACGGTCAAATCATTGCAGGAATTTTTAGGAATGGTAAATTTTTATAACCATTTCCTACCACACGCAGCGCAACTCATGCAACCATTATACGCCGCGCTCAAAAAACAAAAACCCTCCAATCCTATCGAGTGGTCCCCGGAGCGGGAGCGCGCATTCACTGAGGTAAAAAAAGCCCTGGCTGACGCCGCGCTTCTGGCTCACCCAGATCCATCGGCCCGCATAGCGCTCACCACGACGCATCAGATTTAGCCATAGGGGCGGTCGTGGAACAGCACGTTGCCGGGGTTTGGCAGCCGCTGGCATTTTTCAGCAGATCCTTGAACAAAGCCGAGCGGAAATACAGCACGTTTGACAGGGAGCTGTTAGCGCTCCATTTGGCTGTCCGCCATTTCCAGTTTTGGCTGGAAGGTCGGCGTTTCACCGCTTTTGTCGACCATAAGCCGCTCACTTTTGCGATGTCCAAAATTTCAGAACCTTGGTCGGGCCGGCAACAGAGGCAGATGGCCGCAATTTTGGAGTTTACCACTGATATTCAGCACATAGCGGGTAAACTCAACGTAGTGGCAGACTGCCTCTCTCGCGCGGTCACAGCACCGGTGAGCGCGGAGGCAGATTATACTACCGCAGCCACAGGGCAAAATGACAGCGCGGAAGCGCACGCGGCCCCAGTTCACGTGGGGATAGATTACGCAGCCATGGCAGCGGAACAGGGTAGAGATGCGGACGTGCGCACGCTCCAGTCTGGACCAACAGGGTTAAGGCTGGAGAGCAGGTGTTTGCAAACCGGTATGCCCCCCCTAATCTGCAATATATCGACTGGGCGACCGCGCCCGGAAGTCCCGGCCGCATGGCGCCACCGCGTTTTTGACTCGGTTCACTCCCTGGCGCACCCGGGAGTGTGCGTTTCGGTGAAAATGGTAGCGGAGAAGTTTGTTTGGCCGAGCCTGCGCAAGCACGTGAAAGAGCGGGCAAGGACCTGCATGGCTTGCCAGCGGGCCAAAATTCACAAGCACACGAAAGCTCCCTTAGAACCGTTCCAAATTCCGGCCAAGAGATTCGATCACGTGCACGTCGACCTCGTAGGCCCCCTACCGTCGTCGCACGGTTTCACACATCTTTTGACAATGGTGGACCAAACCACACGTTGGCCAAAAGTGGTCCCACTGGCATCGACCACAGCTGCAGAGGTGTCTCGCGTTTTTTTGACGGCCTGGGTAGCGCGTTTCGGGGTTCCGTCGGATATTACATCCGACAGAGGGCCTCAATTTGTCTCTGAGCTCTGGTCAGCAGCTTAGGAGCGAAAATTCATCGCACTACCGCTTATCACCCCCAGGCTAATGGTTTATGCGAGCGTTTTCATAGGTCTTTGAAGGCAGCCCTCAGAGCGTCGCTTACGGATGCAGATTGGGTAAACAAACTACCATGGGTTTTATTGGGGTTGCGTTCTGCGCCCAAAGAGGATTTAAATGCCTCCCCAGCCGAGTTAGTTTTTGCACAACCTCTCAGGCTGCCCGGTGAGTTCCTACCAGAGCATCCGGAGCCGGGGATCCCCCCGGCTCTGGGGCCGCTGATCGGCACGGGAGCAGACATGCTCCCGGGCCCCGTTCATCACACTTTTCCGTGCATTTTTGTTCCCAAAGCTTTGAAAAATGCCGAGTTTGTTTTTGTCAGGCACGAGGCTCTGAGACCGACCCTCCGCCCGCCATATGATGGTCCATATAGGGTGCTGGAAACAGGTGATAAGCATTTTGTGCTAGATTTGGGAGACAGGAAAGAGACAGTTAGTATTGACAGACTAAAGCCTGCTTTTGTGATGAACGACGAATCTGTACGGGTGGCGAGGGCACCTCGACATGGCAGACCCCCCAGGGAACACGTCCCTGATCCCCGCAGGGATCAAATAACCACTCTCTTCCTCAGTCAGCAGATTCTTTGCAGGACGGCGCCGCAGGGACAGTGAGACCTGCTTACAGCAGATTCGGAAGACGTCTGAAACCCAGACGGCGTACAGACTGATTTTTGATGGGATCATGTGGTATAGACTATGCTATTGATGTTATCACTGATTTTTGATATGATCATGTTGTATAGACTATGCTATTGAGGTTATCATGTTTTGTGAACTCTGATATATTGTCCATTCTTCGACGTTTGGGGGGGGGGGGTTATGTAGCTCATGTATTTTTACCTACATATGTATAAGCACTATGGGATGCTTGAGATTGCATGTGTGGATTGACCTCACGTCTTGGATGGAACAATATGTCTGGACCGCCTGTGGATAACAGCAAGAAGACGGAGGCACGGCGATAAGGAGCTGAAAAGACTTCCTGACCTCTTGGGGGCCAGGCGGAGGACTGAAGGACGCGGGGGGAGAGTTATTGTCAATAGGGGGTTTTGACGGTGATATGTGATTCTTCCTTTGTTCTGAGATGTATAAATAAGAAGGTTTTGACTCAGCTCTCTCTCTTCTGTTCTTGAGAGATAGCTGGGGATGTGATCGCAACAATAAAACCTGAATTAAGAAATAATGCAGCCTTGTTATTTCACGCTCCCCACACATGGCTCAAGCGCGGACGGGATCGGTGCTTGAACCATAACACTTTTATTGATAAAAATTACATATTTTGACTGAGCGACTCCATACTTGGGGATGCACACCCTTGTAACCTCAGCAAAACACTTACAAAACCTTAGGTCAGTCCGATGAACGGTTCAAGAGATATGCGTGGAACAGACATACAGACACGCAGTTAGACACACACACACACACACAGATTCCGTGCATTTATAGATAGCTATAAATATGCTTTTCTTTTTTTGCTTTCGTAAATTTGTGACTTTATTCTCCAATATTCTTAACATTTTGTGATGCATTTATCGCATTTTTCATGCAGATTTGAAACCTTGCAATTCTGTGACTTTTTCTCCTGAATCAGAAACTTTTTCTTGTACATTTACAGATTTATTTTTTTTTTAATTAGCACTATGTTACTTTCTTCTTCCTGGTATAGGAAAACTGAAAAGACTCTAAATGGCGACCATGACCTCAGTCCCAGCAGCCAATCACAGGGTGCTTAGTTGTTGGTGGCTTCAGTTGTGCTCTGTGATTGGCTGTTTGGAACTGAGGTCATAGTCGCCATTTGGAGTCTTTTCAGTGTTCCTACCAAGAAGACAGCTTCTGCAAGCAATGTGGGCCGACTCAGGCTACGGTGGAAGTGACATTCACCTGGTCAAAGGTTGATGTACCATCAAAATCATGTTGAAAATATTTTTTAAGGTAAAAATCTTACATAGTATTGCTTTAAACCTTAAAATTTTCAATGCCTGTCTTGTTAATTTGCACACTGTTCAATTTTTCCCTTAGATATGATGTCATTGAAATATAATGTGGCCTCATGAGCCTCCAATATAATATAGAAAATGTCATAAATCAAATATTTGAATGAAAAAACTGAGCCGTGGTGAAACTGACATAATGGAGGTTGTACTTGTGAGAAAATCTCTGCAACACCTTTTAAATATCAACGTGTCATTTTTTTTCTAAAGTGTCTCTTGTTTCCTGTCATGTTTTTAATGAATAGCCATTTGTAACAATCATTTCATATCCGCTCAAATCAAAATAAAGTTTCAGTTTAAACTTCATGACCTGACTTCCTTCGAATTTCCACAGTAGGAAAATGTGGTGCTGATGTGTCATTGTGCTTACCCACACGTTCACACAGCCATCTATCCGTCAGAACAGCCGCAGCCTTCTCTGGACTGCGTTCTTGGCTCGGGAACCTCCAGCGCTCCGTGGATGCTTAACTTCCACGCCGAAGCCAATACAGTGCACACCTCCGTCCCACAGGGCCCCGGTCCTTTCAGTAAGGATCAAATGTATTAATGCCTGACGAGGTCTGTAAAGACAATGTCCTGCAAAGCCTGGACGAGGAGCCAGGAGGCCTCAGAGAGCCTCAGCTCTGATTGCAGCTCTCAGTCTGTATGCACATGGGGGGAAAACAACCAAAACAGCTACGACTCGTAGATATCATGTCATGTGGCTTGAAAAAAAACAAAGCAGACCGTGAGAGCAGTCATGTATGTGATTATTTGGAAATGACTGTGTGATTACTGCACAAACCGTGAAGAAGATGGAGCCTCCTGCTTTGTCCCAGAAAAGATAAAGCCTGTCCGATGGTAGCTAACGCTGATGGTTTCATTGCCGTATTTCTTTCAATCCACAATCAGTACATATAGCAGGGATTTCTGTTGATTTTAGTGAGGTGAAATGATGAGGTGGCAGAAAAGGTGAAAAGTGATGAGGTGATTTTATTGTTTGGCTCACATTGTCAAGGAAAGCATATTTTTCAAATTATGTGTCAATATAAAGGATAGGCCCAGATGCTCCCAGCTCCATACTGGCCCCGACACTGTGGAGTTTGTCGGCTCCTTCATTTACCTGGGCTGATAGGTGTAAATCGGGGGGGGACATGTCCCCCCAACCTGCAAAAAAACACAGAATTGTACCCCCAGTGTCATCATAAACCTTTCTATTTCACATTACAGAACTAAATAAAATGTATTTTAAGCACCAATGCTAGAGATGCACACAAAACAAATATTTGAAGGACAAATTTGCAACTTTTCTCATAGATTAGTGATTTTTTTCCATATGTTTGCAACTTTTTTCTCATTAATTTGAAACTTTTTCTCATAATTTGCAACTTTTTATGTAAATTTATAAAATTTTTTCATGTAAATTTGCAACTTTTTTCTCATTAATTTGCAGCTTTTATTCACATAAATCTGCAGCTTGTTGTTCAATCATTTGTAGCTTTTTTCTCATTAATTAGCAACAATTTGGAATATTTTTTGTAAATTAGCAACTTTTTTCCTCACTTTTTTCATGCATATTTGTAACTTAATTTCAGAATCTTCACATGGATGCTGGTTAAATTTTATTCTATTTAATGGCTATTTTTTTTAATGTTTGTCTCGAAAATAACCCCATTTTATTTTATTTAAGTTTTATATACACAGATGGTTTTTTTTTGTTTGTTTTTTTCCCCACATTTTATAGGGTTTGAATTCTTCCCCTTTGCAAAATCTAGCATTTTGGCCCCCAAAACCTAGGGATGGCCTTGACTACAGTACTTATAGTGTCCCCCACAATATTTACTCTTGAGAAAATGTTCTGTTTATTTTCCCCCCAACAGTGAAATGAAATATCCACCCATGCCTGGGCGTCACACTCACCAACAACGGAGACCTTACCCCAGACTTACCCCAGAGATCAACTGCAAACGTGGCCCGGCTGCTGGAGTTACACACTCTCTGTGGAAGCCTCTTTTGGTGTCACCGCTCTATCTCCTGGAAGATGATGATTCACATCTACAATGTCTCGGTCCTCTCCATTCGCCTCCATGGAGTGGAAACATTGCCCCTTACGTCAACCCTGGCAAAGAGGATCGACAGCAGAGCTCTGAGGACCATCAAAGACATCAGATGGTACTATCACATCTCCAACAACAGGCTATGTGTGTGCCCTCATCAGCCAGTAGCCTTCCGTCTCATAGCCTTCCAGCATCTGCTGGTACAGGCACGTCCTCCACCTCTCACCAGAACATCCCACCAGGGCCTCGACACAGCAGCGGCAGGCTAGAGGGGGCCCTGCGGCAGGCCCCACACCAGATGGATGGACTTGATTAAAAAAGACCTCCAGAAGCTTGACACTGGCACAGGACCACAAGCGACAGAGAGCACTGGTGGGCATGGTTAGCTCTACCCTTGATGATGTCTCTGAGGACAACAACCACCACGACCCCGAACTCATCGAGCAACAGCAATAAATATAGCTGCAAGTGGCAATCATCGAGTTCCAAGCAGGTGTAGACTTCAAGGTCTTGTAATGCTTACAAAGAGAATTTGAAGCAGAATGATAGATAGATAGATAGATAGATAGATAGATAGATAGATAGATAGATAGATAGATAGATAGATAGATAGATAGATAGATAGATAGATAGATGTACTTTATTGACCCTAAACTGGGAAATTATAGATGTGCTACACATTAGTTTTTAAAGCAGCTCTATGTAACTTTCTTGTTCCTTGTAGGAACACTGAAAAGGCCACAACCATGGTGACCATGACCCCAGTCTCAACAGCCAACCACAGGGTGTTTTGTTGTTGGTGGCTAACGTCACGCCCTGTGATTCGCTGCTGGGACTGAGGCCACAGCCACCACAGCTGCTGTTCTCTCAGTAATCACAACAGAAAAAGAGCTTTTGAAGACAATGTAGACCCACTCAGGCTATGGAGGAAGTGGCATCCACAACGTCAAATGGAATCTACCATCAAAACAATTTTGAAAACATTATTTTGAGGTGAAAATCTTATAGTGTTGCTTTGAAATGCACAGACAAGGCATGCTGTACTTGAGTTGTTGTTCAGGAGAATAAGACTTCCCTGGCAAGACTGGAACGTGGGACATCCTGCATACCAAGCAATCACCTTAACCAAAACACCACACAACTGCTTTAGCTTGCACCCTAACCTTCTCAAATTATAAATGTTCAATTGAAAGCATTCCCAGCAGAAGAAGATCTGCATTCTTAGCAATAAATAAGGATTTCTTGTTAGCTTTGCCTTTTCCAAAAGATTTCCGTGTAGGATCTAGGAACTTTCATTGTTGTATGTATGCGACAATATTATATGTTCAAAAATACACTTTAATCTTATGTCAGAAACAATAACTGATGAAAAAGAGGGATTTGTGCAAAAGTTACAAAATATACTCTGTAAAATCCAAATAGTTAACCTTACTTTTTAAAAGCATTTAAAGTGATCTGAGGCGTTTTGTTTGCATGCTTTTTTCTGAACTAACTGGACTTTGCTGTGCAAACGCTATATATTTTTACCCACATTTCTACAATGTAGCAACATTACCATTCCACAAGGGGGCAGAGGTAGCCTGTTTAGACAGGGGTCTGTGCACACCCCGGTCTGTGCTGTGAGACTGGGTTCTGAACAACAGCCCACTGACCCATTTGAAGCAGGAATTGGCAGCCTGACAAGCAAATCTAATGCAACAGTCAATTAGGATCTACTCCCTGAATGTCAGCCGTAAGCAGATGCAGCTGTTGCTGGTCGAAGCAGCAGCTCCGGGAGAAGCCGTATAGGACATACATGCTGAAAGACAGGGAACACTAAGTACTGCCCTCAGCTCTACATGTAGTGGATCCACAAGTGCCAGACAAGCCTTTTCTGTCCAACACAGCAGCAGCAGCCGTTAAGTGTGCCCTGGTGCTGAGACAAAGGCTCTGATTGGGTTTGAAACACATTTACAACACATCATTCCAAACTGGTATAATTCCAGGTTAAATGAAAATAGCTAAGGTCATACCTCTATACAAAACTGGAAACAAACACCACTTCACAAACTACAGACCTGTTTCTCTTCTGCCACAGTTCTCAAAAATACTGGAAAAACTCTTTACTGACGGATTAAGCTCATAGTTTAATACAAATTACCTACAGACAGCCAATACGGATTTAGAACCAACCACTCTACATCATCGGCTTTAATGGATGTTAAAGAAGAAACCATTAATTCTATGGACATCAAGAAATATACGGTGGGAGTATTCATTGATTATAAGAAAGCATTTGATACATCAAATCATGTAAGATTACTTAATAAATTGGAACGATATGGACTCAGGGGAGTGTTATTGAATTGGGTCAGAAACTATTTAACAAACAGGCAAAAATTTGTGAAGGTGGGACAATAAACATAAATCTGAGAGTTTGGACATTGTGGTGTCCCCCAGGGGTCAGTGCTGGGACCTAAACTTTTCATTTCATATATCAATGATATTTGCAATGTTTATGATCTGTTGAAGATTGTGATGTTTGCAGATGACACAATTGTTCTGCGTACTGGTGAGGATCTATGGCAACTTTTGAATATAATCACTACTGAATTCAATAAAATAAAAGAATGGTTTAATGAAAATAAATTACCATTAAATTTGAGCAAAACAAAGTTCATGTTATTTGGAAATGATAAGACAAACATTCAAGCAAAGATACAGATAGATAACATCAATAGTGAAAGAGTTCAAGACAATAAATTTTTAGGTGTGATTATAGATGAAAAAAATTGCTGGAAACCTCACATTAAATACGTACAAGCTAAACTGTCTAGAAGTATTTCAGTCATGAGCAGAACAAAACACATACTGGATCAGAGATCACTCCATACTCTGTATTGTTCACTGGTTTTTCCATTTTTAAATTACTGTTCAGAAGTTTGGGGAAATATGTCTAAAAGTTCATTACAACCTCGTGTTATTTTACAAAAAAGAGCAATAAGAATCATTCATGGTGCTGGTTTCTGTGATCACACTAATTGTTTACTTTTACAGTCTAAAAGTTTGAAATTCTTTGATCTGATGGAATATAAAACTGCCATAATAATGTGCAAAGTAAGGAACAATTTACAGCCAGTTAACATCCAAAATATGTTCATAGAAATACAAAAGGGATATCATTTAAGGGGGGGGGGGGGTTACTTCTAAAGACAGTGGGGGTATGAACAACTAGGAGAAGTTTTTGTGTTTCAATCTGTGGGGTTAAATTATGGAATGGATTAAATATGGAGTTAAACAATGTCCAAACATCCATCCATCAACCCATTTTCTACCGCTGCGTCCTTTTTGGATCTTTGGGCGAGAGGCACGGTCCACCCTGGACAGATCGCCAGTCCATCACAGGGCCATGTCCAAATATTTTCAGCTTAAGAAAAGTACAAAAATAAGAAATTAGATAAATACAGCGAGGAGGATGGTCCTGTTAAACACTAGGGCTGGTTGGGTGAGAGTCTGAGAGCCACTTGTGGATTGTATGATCAGTGGGAAGTTGTTTACTCGTTGTAAATTCTGTTGTTTTAATAATAGGATCTTGAAATGCGTGTAGAGCTTTGTTTATTTACATCCTTGCTCATTAAGTTTTCATTTGTTGTTATGGCAATGTATGTATGCATGTGTATATGAGCAAGAAGGTATATAGGTATAATAATTTTGAATGAATGAATGAATGAATCTTTATTTCGGATAGATTAGATTAAAAGATTAAAAGAAAGGAACAGAATAATACAACAAGGGGAAAAAGATCCAACAATATCAAATTAAACAATAACTCCTCGGATTAAACAATTCAACATAAGTTATACGAAATGGGTGATGGCTGAAGTCGCAGCTTATATTGCCCACCCATATTCCAGCTAAGAATTAAAAATAAATAAATAAATAAAAAATAAAAGTGATTACAAATCAAAACAAAGTTAAGACAAAACGTGAAAAAACAAAACTAAGCAACAGCACAACACAGACTGGATATGATAATAAGATATAGTAATAAGTTAAGGATGGGAAAGGACAAGATAAACTGTGGCTTCAATCCTGTTCCTTTTTGGACTGCATTTGGATTTTTTGCTTTTATTCTTGTTTTTATGTTGTCTCATTTGAAATAAATATTATCAATCAATCACTCAATCAATCAAGGCCTTAGAAAATGTGAAATGTCCCTCCAGCGGAAGACCCGAAGTTTAGGAGGTTAAAGAACAGAATTCAGTAAAGTAAACACTAAACTGGAGTTTAACTGATGTGAAACAGTAGGATTTCCAAAAGAATTCCATGATCTTACTGGTGACCTCAGAGTAAAGGGAATCAACAGCATCCTCACGTCTCAGCTACACTTGATAGGCCCACAGAAATCACCCTCATGTTAACTTGCAGTGACTCAAAAAATAGTCAGTTTAAGCGATCATGTCATAAAATCCGTGAAGCACGAGAAGTGACACGGTTATGGAATCAGTCTGTCAGAGGGGAAAATGGTTGATTTGTCAGCGAGGAGCAGCAGACATGCAAATATTGACCAGTTTAGGACTTGAACTTGGCTCGGCTTGTTGCTCTTGGCCAGGGAGATTTCTCAGAACTAAAGAGCAGAGACTCACCCGCTACCTGAAAAATGTCATCTAGGAAGGGAAGTACTTAAGCGTGGGTCAGTTTTTGTTAACTTTGTCTGATTAGATCCCTACCTCTTCCAGCAGTTCTTATCAAGACACCCCAACTTTACATCATGACTGTTATAATCTTCGATATTCAGGACCTCGGAGGGTTAACCTCTTAAAATTCCGGTGCTCTGCCAGTGGGACATTTCACATTTTCTGCTGCCACTCAATGAAGAAAGAATTTGATTTTCTTTGCATATGCTAAATTTAGATTGGAACTGAAAGAAAAGTTTTATATCAACAAGAAAAAAGTTGCAAATTTGGAGAAAAAAGTTAAAAATTTACATGAAAAAATTGTAAATTTTTGAGAAAAGTTGCAAAATTGCAAGAAACAAATGGCACATTGAGTAGAAAAAAGTTGCAAATTTAAAAGAAAAGTTTCAAATCTACAAATTCACACGAAAAAAAGTTGCAAAATTGTGAGGAAAAAGTTGCAAAATTGCAAGAAAAAAGTTGCAGATTTACCAGGAAAAACTGCCAACTGAGGAGAAAAAAGTTGCAAATTTACAAGAAACAAATGGCACATTGAGCAGAAAAAAGCTGCAAATTTAAAAGAAAAGTTTCAAATCTACAAATTCACAGGGAAAAAAAAGTTGCAAAATTGCATTGCAGATTTACCAGGAAAAACTGCCAACTGAGGAGAAGAAAGTTGCAAATTTAACCTGTTAAATTCCGGTGTTCTGCAGCAGGACGTGACATATTTTCTACTGCTACTCAGTGAAGGAGCAATGGCTGCAATGCTAGGGGTTAAAAGAAATACTTCAAAGCCACAAGAAGAAAGTTGCAGATTTACAAAAAAAAATACTGCAATTTTTTTGAGAAAAAAGTAAAAACTTTTACAAGAAAAAAAAATGCAAATTGAGGAGGAAAAAGTTGAAAATTCAAAAGAAAGGTTTCAAATCTACATAAAAAGTTGAAAAACTACATGAAAAAGGTGCAATTTTTTTTGAGAAAATGGTTGCATATTTATAGGAAAAAGTTGCAAGTTTTTGAGAAGAAAGTTGCAAAATTGCAAGAAAAAAGTTTCAAATTTACAAAAAAATGCAAATTGATGAGAAATAAGTTGCAAATGTAACCTCATAGAACTGCAGTGTTCCACCGGCAGGACGTTTCATATTTTCTGCTGCTGCTTAGAGAAGAAAGAGTTTGATCTTCTCTGTGTGCACTAAATTTAGGGAAATTGTCCGATATGCTAAAGGGTTAATATAACAGAAAATAACTGCCAGCGTTGCAGCACATACCTGAAAAAGCCCTCAGTCAGTTTGTCATATTCTTGCGTGTGAAGAAGCAGCTAATATCAGATAACTAGACATTAGGGACTTTGTGTAATTCACAGTGTACTCTTCCACTGATAATCTGTCTTCTTTTTTGTACTCTGGGGGTGCAGCTCTGTTGTTGATACAGCCCATAATTTTGATTTATCTTTCGGGTAAATAGAGAGCGGTTTGCTCTGGCCCTTGGAAGAACACAGCTTTCAAATCACATGATCATTAATCCAGGCGTTGTTTTATTTACCCCTCTGCTCTCAGCAACTGGGAGACAGAGTGGAGGAGGACAAGGGGGGACACGCCGGGGTCAAAAACAAGCGGTCTACTGTGGGCCCCCGGCCGGCGGGGCGGGGGGAGGATGGCTTGTAGCTTGAGTGTAATATAAATATGCTGCTTTTCAGATTCAGGTGGTTACGGTTTTCTGGATAATGCTGGTGACGGAGGCGCACAGTGGGTGAAAAGAAGGAACAGAAATCCCCCCGAGGGAGGGATTGAACTGAGGTCAAACCTTGACCCTGAGGTCAGCGGGGAGCACGTTCGTCTTCAGCTACCCCACAAGTTGTCCTCAAGTCTCAAATATGATAGAGTAACTTTAATTTGGAACTCACATGCTGTATGGTAAACCAACATATTGCTTTACCCAATAAATAATGTAATAATTGCCTTTTATTGTAATTATTGTTCAATGCAACTACATACACACAGGGGCGTGCACTGGCACAGGTGATGTATCATTGCTTGCTCGATGCATAAAATTCCTATATCGCACCTATTGTATATAATTTGTCACGCTAACATAATCCCACAGAATGATTCATCTTACTTCTCTCTCTGCATCTCCTCTCCGTCTCCTGCAGCAGTTCTCGGCCATTCTAGCCAGAAGAAAAGCTCGGGTCGTGTTTTAAACTGCAGCTCAGTGAACGTCTTTCTTAGGAAAATTACTTTCGCACATTTGTGCTTTCAAGCTTTTTAATGCTAGAAGTGCTTTATGACACTGACTTGCGAGGCGGTGGTCGGACCGTCCCGTGTCCGCCCCCAGTCATCGGAACTACTGACCAGACGTCTCCATCCTGTTTGTATGGGAGGCCATCCTGCTGGAAAATACACTGTCCAATCTGTCAGTTAAAAACAAAACTAAGCCTTCTGTCACTTGCTATTAGACCACCAAGTATTAACTATGTGTGATGAACTGAAATAGTTCATCCTTCTTCGATAAACTTGATTACTGATAATGAGAGCTTTGTTAAGGGAAATATGCCATAAACTTTCATCAATTAAGTATTGCTGTGATGCTGATTCTTTATTGTCTTTTCTTAAAAAAATGAAAGTACATTTATTCTTTTAGTAACTCAGTTGCCGTATTTTTATAGTATTATTTATTATAGCACTGTCTCTCAAGGTTGGTTAGAAGTAACTTTCAGTCTGTCTTCTTCTTGTACTGCTCCGTGTGTTTGCACAACCCCTGTGCATCCACGTGCAAGCTGCTTTTTGAATCAGCTGTCCCTAGAGGGATAAATCAAGTTGTTTGAATTTAATACATTCAGTGCACAAAATTGATATTGTGATATGTATCATGTATTGCGATATAGAGAAATTTTATTGGGATGTTTTTTGGGGGTTTTTTTTGCTATTGCCAAGCCCGATAAGTACAGGCTATTGTTATAACTATTGTGACTTTTTTGCATAAACATGTCACATTCTACTGCTAAAGCTATGTTTTCTCCCTTGTTTTTCTCAAAATTTTTGATGCAACTTTTAGACTTTATTCCTATAGTTGCATTAAAATTAGTTTTGTTTTCCTTGTAAATTTGGAATGTATGTGATTTTGGATCATTCTCATAACATTGACCACTTTTTTGTCGTTTGAAATAATTTTTCTTCTTTCTTTGCTTTGTGTAATTAAACATTAACCCTCAAAATTTGCAGGCTTTACAGATCCTCCACCACAATAAGGTGGCAGTGTGTGGCGAGGGAGGTGCAAAACCTGCATTAACAAATCCTCTAATTCTGTTTGGTCACACAGTATTAATCATAAATCCATACAGTTTTTACTTTTGAACTGGATGGCCCATCTTATTTTAGTAATTGTTTTTTGGCTAATTTTTTTCCCCTGAAAATCAAACATTATTTTGAAAGGATTTTTTTAAAAAAAAGATAAAATATAACAAGTGCACCATCAGTTACAGTTGAAAAACAGCATATTTTATATTTGAAAAAAAAAATCACAATCTCTGTAGATATGTGAAATAATTACAATATTACCAGCAAATATTAATGCTTTGTCACATTTTGTTTAATAAACTGAACACAAATAAATATATATGCACTACCGTTCAAAAGTTTGGGGTCACCCAGACAATTATCTTGTGTTTTCCATGAAAAGTCACACTTATTTACCACCATAAGTTGTAAAATGAATAGAAAATATAGTCAAGACATTGACAAGGTTAGAAATAATGATTTGTATTTGAAATAATAATTTTTTCCTTCAAACTTTGCTTTTGTCAAAGAATCCTCCATTTGCAGCAATTACAGCATTGCGGACCTAACATGATTGCACAAGGGTTTTCTGATCATCCATTAGCCTTCTGACGCAATGAGCAAACACATTGTACCATTAGAACACTGGAGTGATAGTTGCTGGAAATGGGCCTCTATACACCTATGTAGATATTGCACCAAAAACCAGACATTTGCAGCTAGAATAGTCATTTACCACATTATCAATGTATATTAGACATTAGAGTGTATTTCTGATTAGTTTAAAGTTATCTTCATTGAAAAAACAGTGCTTTTCTTTCAAAAATAAGGACATTTCTAAGTGACCCCAAACTTTTGAACGGTAGTGTACAATTAAGGTTTTTACAGGTCTTTTTGCATTGAAATATGAACATGATTTAATTATTGGATTTTGTTACGTCATCTATACTCTGGTATTTCAGCCAGAAGAATACAGATAAAAGGCAAGGGTCAAGATTAATTGTTGCTTTTTTACCCTCAGTTCTACAGTCATTGCTCCGTGAATTAATTAATTAATTAATCTGACAGGCTAATACATGATATGCAAAAAGGGGACATCTCAGAATAACAAAAGCAGCAATATTGTATATTTGTAGGGTCTGGGCTTGGCTCTGTACCATGCCCAGCACTCTCTGTGTCTTTGTCTATTCTTGGTTATTATTATTATTATTATTATTATTATTATTATTATTATTATTATTATTATTATTATTGCTGCTTAGTTTCTGTGTTTGCTTTTATTTTGAAATCATTTCTGTTTCCTTTACTGTACTCTTATTGTTGAAATCCCCCTTCCAGTTTGCTGTCATGATTGGCTATTTGTGTTTCCTTCATAACTCATCAGCTGTTTCTCCTCTGCCCTCATTAGTACGTATTTGTATATAGCATGTTCCCCTCATTCCCCCGTTCCCTGCAGCGAGATAGACCCATGCTATGCTTGTCATCTTCCTGTCCACACTCCTGTCTGGTTCATATCTTTAGTTTATTGCTTTGTATTTCAAATCCAATCCACTGTAGAAGATGTGCTCAAAAGACGAGGCTGAGTTTAATCGTAAACCAGCTTTATTAACAGAACACAGCTTCTATCATTCTCAAAGCAGGAAAGAGACAGAATCATATCTCAACACCCTTATATATGTTTCCAGCATCAGAATTTAAGTCACATGGTGTCTTCAGTAAACATACAGTCACAAAGCATCCCTTTGAAGCTTCACCATTGTCTCTCATTTCCTGATGAACCGGAAATCTCTCCGGGGCATCTTCTGTGGGACAAAGAGACAAATCTAACACCTCCTTGTTATCTTCTGCAGATTCGAGTCCTCTGTCCTTGCAGACATGACACCCTCAATACACATGTCCTGTCTCTGTGGCAACTGAGCCCACAATGTGTGTCGCCCACACTACCCCCCCCCAAACGTCTAGTAAGGCAGAACCTGCATGGCGTAAAATTTTTAAAAAAAAGAAAAACACAAAGCACTCCATACATCGCTAATCAATCCACCAACTGCCTAGGTTTTAACTTTCTGCCGAATCTGCTGCAACCTGGCTTGGCTGCACCTGCAACATCTCTCTGCACCTGTGGATTAAAGCTGTTAGCACCTTTCTGTGAAGACTTTGGAGAATGTCCTCTCGGGGGCCTGCCACGGCGGGGGGGGCCTCGTGAGCTGCACTTCCTCATCAGCCAGAACAAAGGCGGGTTTGAGCCTGTTTATGCAAATCAACTCTCTTCTGCCCCCTAAATCTAGCAGAAAATGCTTCTGCCCGGTCTCCAGCACTCGGAACGGTCCATCATAAAACGGCCGCAAACTTGGACGCTGAGCATCATGTTTAACAAAAACAAACTCTGCATTTTTTAAAGCCTTTGGCACAAAAATGTGTGGTAAACTGTGATGGACCGGGCCAGGGAGCGTGTTTGCTCCTGAGTCGCTCTGCCACGGCTGAGCAGGGGAGCCATTTGGTGCGGGATTATCGGGGAGAAATTCCCCCGGCAAACGGAGAGGTTGAGCAAAAACTAATTCAGCCGGGGAAGCATGCAAATCTTCCATAGGTGCAGAACGCAACCCCAATAAGACCCATGGAAGTTTGTCCACCCAATTTGTATCCGTTAGCGACGCTCTGAGGGCTGCTTTCAATGACCTGTGAAAGCGTTCGCATAAACCATTAGCCTGGGGGTTATACGCGGTGGTGCGATGAATCTTCACCCCCAAGCTGCGGGCCATCGATGACCATAGCTCGGAAATAAATTGGGGACCCCTGTCGGACGTTATGTCCGACGGTACACCGAAACGCGCAACCCACGCTGCTAAAAATGCTCGCGCAACTTCTTCCGCTGTGGTTGATGTCAGAGGAACCGCCTCTGGCCAGCGCGTGGTGCGATCCACCATCGTCAAAAGATGTGTGTGCCCGTGTGATAATGGAAGCGGGCCTACTAGGTCAACATGCACATGATCAAAACGTTTAGCGGGGATGTGAAAAGGTTCTAACGGGGCCTTAGTGTGTCTGTGTATTTTGGCTCGCTGACACGCTACGCAGGCTGCCGCCCATTCTTTGACCTGTTTGCGCAACCCGGGCCAAACAAATTTCTCTCCCACCAATTTAATCGATGCGCGCACCCCCGAGTGCGCGAGAGAATGGACCGAGTCAAAAACGCGGCGACGCCACGCGGCTGGCACCACGGGGCGGGGCCGTCCGGTGGAGACGTTGTAGATTAGTGGGGGCATACCATTTTGCTGCACCCTGTGCTCCAGCCTTACCCCTGTTGGTCCAGACTGGAGCGCGCGCACGTCCGCGTCGTTAACCTGCTCCGCAGCCATGGCTGCATAATCTAACCCAACACAGACCGGGGCTGCGCGCGCTCCCGCGTCGCTGCCCGGGCCCGCGGCCACGGCTACAGAGTCTGCCCCTATGGGGCATGGTGGTGCTACTGCGCGCGAGAGGCAGTCTGCCACAACATTGTGTTTACCCACGACATGCTGAATATCAGTAGTGAACTCCGATATTGCGGCTAGTTGCCTTTGTTGCCGGCCTGACCAGGGTTCTGAAATTTTGGCCATCGCAAAAGTTAGCGGTTTATGATCCACAAACGCGGTGAAACGTCGCCCCTCTAACCAGAACTGAAAATGACGGATGGCCAAGTGTAGGGCCAAAAGCTCCCTGTCAAACGCACTGTATTTCCACTCGCTATCGCGCAAAGTCCTGCTGAAAAACGCGAGGGGTTGCCAGGTACCTGCCACAAACTGTTCAACTACCGCCCCCACCGCTACATCGGAAGCGTCAGTGGTGAGCGCCATGCGGGCCGTTGGAACTGGGTGCGCTAACAAAACTGCGTTTGCCAGGGCTGATTTGACCTGGGCAAAAGTGCGCTCCCGCTCCGGAGACCATTCAACCTTGTTTGCGGGCTTTTGTTTTTTTAACGCGGTGTACAATGGCTGCATGAGTCGTGCTGCGCTTGGGAGGAACCGGTTGTAAAAATTAACCATCCCTAGAAACTCCTGAAGCGCCTTGACCGTTTGAGGTTGCGGAAAATCCGTTATGGCACGCACTTTATTTGGAAGAGGAACCGCTCCTTCTGCCGAAACGCGATGTCCCAAAAAATCAATCTGCGCCACCCCAAACTGGCACTTCGCTGGGTTAACTATTAACCCGTGCTCTGCCAGCCTCCGAAAAACAGCTGTGAGGTGTTTTTCGTGCTCGCCCTCGGACGCGCTGGCTACCAAAATATCGTCCAAATAAACGAACACGAAAGGAAGGTCGCGTAAAACTGCATCCATCATGCGTTGGAAAGTCTGCGCGGCCCCCTTGAGGCCAAAAGGCATGCGCAAAAACTCAAAAAGGCCGAAAGGAGTTATGACCGCTGTTTTGGGTACATCTTGCGCGCACACTGGAACCTGGTGGCAACCGCGCACCAAGTCTATTTTAGAAAAAAAGCGCGCCCCCGCCAAATGAACAGAAAAATCCTGAATGTGCGGAATCGGGTAGCGGTCATGAGCTGAGACGTTGTTCAACCTGCGGAAATCGCCGCAAGGTCGCCACGAGCCGTCAGCCTTTGGGACCATGTGTAACGGCGAAGCCCAAGAGCTCTTGGAGCGTCTAACAATGCCCAGTTTATCAAGATTAGTGAACTCCTCGCGCGCGATGGCCAGTTTAGCTGGGTCCAAGCGCCGAGCTTTTGCAAAAACGGGAGGGCCGGTGGTTGTTATGAAATGCTCTACCCCATGTTTAGCTACCGTTGCCGAAAATGTGGGGACTGTGAGTGCTGGGAACTGAGCAAGCAATGTGTGAAACTTACCACCCGCAGCTGAGACGCTGGCATGTGCAGTCGGCGGGGCCACCCGAGCTGTGCAGGGAATAGAATGAAAGGACAGTGCATTAATCAGACGTCTATTAGCAAGGTCAACCAATAAACCATGTGAGCACAAAAAATCAGCCCCTAACATGTTGAAACTGACTGCTGCTACAATAAATGTCCACTCAAATGAACGGCCCTGTAAGGACAGAAGCATGGTCCTCTCACCGAACGTTTTAATCGTGGAGCCGTTCGCTGCTGACACTGACACCCAGGGAGCTTTAGAAGGCATCAGCCGTTCCGCGTAGGTGGGTGTGACGAAACTCAGCTAAGAGCCCGTGTCCACGAGGAACTGTTTCCCCGAGCGTGCATCCGTCAGGTAAAGCAGCCTGTTCTCGTTGCCGAGGGTCGCAGCTGCTACCGGCCCTCGGTCTTGGCGTTTCCCTGGCGCTTAAAGTTGCACGGTGGGACGCACCTGTGCGCTCTCTCCGCAAAACGGCGGTGGTAGAAGCATGGGCCGTCCTCCGCTCCGCGTCGTCTGGCTCCCGTCGCCACTGCCGTTGGTGCGTCTGGCGCCGCAGCCGCTGGACCTGCGCTGTCTCCGGACGCTGTTCCCGGGCTGGCCGCCGCGGCCGAAACCGCGTTCCGCTTGTGGGCGTCGACCAACCGCTGCGCCTCTTTGCTCAACCCATGGTAGTCTCGCCTGGCCAATCGGGGCGACTCTGCCAGGGCCACTCTCACTGCTGGTGGCAGGGTTCGAAGGAAAAGGTGGGCGAAAATGAATTCGCCATCCTCAGAGTCTTTGAGCTTCAGCATCTTCACCATCAGGTCCGCAGGTCTATCGTTTTCTGCCTCCGTCAACGTCAGGGGCCCCTCTGCTTGTTGTTGGGCTGAGGGGGTGAAATGGCTGATCAGCGCGTCCTTCAATGCGCTGTACTTGCCGCTGTCTGGTGGATGATTAACCAGATCTTCCACTCTCTGGACCATGTTGCTGTCCAGCTTCGCTACCACGTGGTAGAATCGTGTGTCGTCGTTGGAGATTCTCCGGAGGTTGAACTGCGCCTCGACTGCGCTAAACCATGAGCGCGGGCTGTGCTGCCAGAAATCGGGCAGCCGGATTGTGGAGGCGGCCATCAGGCTGGCTTCCGCCGAGCCCCGCTCGGGAGAATTCTGTCTGCTCATTTTTTGTCGTAGGTCACCAGTGTAGAAGATGTGCTCAAAAGACGAGGCTGAGTTTAATCGTAAACCAGCTTTATTAACAGAACACAGCTTCTATCATTCTCAAAGCAGGAAAGAGACAGAATCATATCTCAACACCCTTATATATGTTTCCAGCATCAGAATTTAAGTCACATGGTGTCTTCAGTAAACATACAGTCACAAAGCATCCCTTTGAAGCTTCACCATTGTCTCTCATTTCCTGATGAACCGGAAATCTCTCCAGGGCATCTTCTGTGGGACAAAGAGACAAATCTAACACCTCCTTGTTATCTTCTGCAGATTCGAGTCCTCTGTCCTTGCAGACATGACACCCTCAATACACATGCAGTCCTGTCTCTGTGGAAATGTGAGCCCACAATGTGTGTCGCCCACACCACCTTTATTTCTAAAGCACTTTTAAAACAACTCCAGCTGACACAAAGTGCTGTAGATCAAGAATAAATAAAATGAGAAAGACATATAAGATAAAATAAATAAAAGACACTAAAATACAACTGAAAAAGTATAAAACAAGACAGGTAAAAATGACAAGCATATAATAAAAACAATAAAACAAGGGAGATTATTGTCTTATGCTGGGTTGAAGGCCAAGGAGTAAAAATGAGTTTTAAGATAAGTTTTAAAAGTGGACAGTGAAGGAGCCTGTCTAATAGGCAAAGGGAGACTGTTCCATAGTTTAGGAGCAGCAACAGAAAAAGCTCTGTCCCTTCTGAGCTTCCTCTTCGATCTCGGCATCTCCAGGAGCAGCTGATCAGCTGACCTGAGAGACTGAGCAGGAGTGTAAAAGTGAAGGATCTCCGAGAGGTAAGGCAGGGCAAAGCCATTTAATGATTTAAAAACTAATAAAACCGCTTTAAAATGAACACTAAAGTGCACAGGCAGCCAGTGAAGGGAAGCTAAAATAGGTGAAATGTGATCCCTCTTACATGTTCCAGTTAAAAGATGTGCAGCAGCATTCTAAACCAACTGGAGAGGTGAGAGGGAAGACTGGCTTACTCCAAAATAAAGTGCATTACAGTAATCAAGCCAAGATATGACGAAGGAATGGATTACTGTTTCAAAGTGCTGTTTAGAAAGGAAGGGTTTAACTTTTGCCAACTGCCCTAAATGAAAAATTGAGTTTAGTTGTGTGTTTTTCAGCCATTGAGCTATGCCTTTTTTTAATTATTAAATTTCTGAACTTATTCATGTGCTTGGGTCCATCCTGTCTCTCACCCCGTCAGTAAAATGTACGTTTACTGATGTTAATGTGGTTTTATGAATGAAAGTGAACCTGTAACCATGTGACATCTGATCCTCGGGACAGGAGCATTATACCAAATTAATCACACCTGGGGAAGCACACCTTATATATACACCCCTTGCATCAACCCATTCTTCCTCTTTCTAACAACTGGGAGGAGCCTGCCTCCACTGATGAAGGACAATGAATGGTTACAGGTTTACTTTCATTGACAAAAAAAAAAAAAAAATCTGGTGGTTCTGCTCCAACCTGTACATATGCAAAAGCTATCAGGTCAACTATCCAATGGGAAAGGCACTGCTTAGAGATAGGCCTGCCCATCATGGATTCCCATAGGACATAAAAAGCTTGTCTGAAGAACGGACTGACCTTGTACGGTCAACATAAAGCTTAAGGGCCCTACTGGGCACAAACTATGAAGCCTTTCAGCCTCTGAAGAGGTGTGCGGGAGAGGGTAGAAGGCCTCAAGCACAAGAGGGTGGGAAACAAACCCACTAACAAGCCCCTTGGGCTGAAAAGCTGGGTTTGGTTGCAGGTGAACCACCTGATCACCATCAACCTAAGGCATGCTGCATCCACAGAGAGCGCATTCAGTTCACCGACCCTCTTGGCTGAGACAATTGCCAAGAGAAAAGCAGTCTTCCAAAAGAGCAGACAAAGTGGGTAGTGGCTCAAAAGGGGGTAAGCATAGAGCCCTAAGAACTGTCTGGAGATCCCAAGTGGGCAGCAACAGATGCCAAGATGGACGGTTCCATTTTACGCCTCTCAAAAACTGCTTTGCCAAGGGATGCACCCCAGGAGACAAGCCATCGTGTTTCTCATGAACAGTTTACAACGCCTGCCAGGTAGCCCCTGATAGTCAACTCCGCCCGACATAGGGCGAAGAGGTACTGGAGGAAAGACAAGATGACAGAGATGTGACAAGTCAAGGGATTCTCTCCCTTGGTCCAACACAAGCTCAAAAACACTCTCCACTTCCCTCTGTATTTCAGCTGGGTAGATGGGACCCATGAAACCTGCATAGTGTCTACAACCTCCTTCTCCAACCAAGTTTAAACTATTGCTCCCATTCAAAGGCAAAACATGAAGCCTCAGGAGCTGAGGATTTGGATCTCAAATCCTTCCTTGTGCCTGTGAGAGCATGTCCCGCCTGACTGGGAGAGGCCAAGGACGATCTTCCAACATTTCGTGGATCTCAGCCATCCATGGTCTTTGTGGCCATTTCGGGGCTATCATAATTACTTAAACAGACAGTCGCTTCACCTTCATGAGGAAAGCCGGCCGGAGAGGCAATGGTGGAAAGGCAAACAGTTTCACTGGAGGCCAGGCAAGGCTCAAAGCATCTGTACCTAGCAGACCTGGTGGACCGTGCATTCAGGCCTGGAGAGCGCAGTGGGTTTTCTCTGCCGTCGCAAACAGGTCTGCTTCCACTTGACCAAACCAAAGCCAGATCTGCTCAACTATCTCTGGATGCAGTTGCCACTCGCCAGAATGGGGACCCCTTCGTGACAGCAGATCTGCCGCTATGTTCTGGGGCTCCAGCAGGTGAAAGCCCTCAGGAGCATACCTTCGGCCTGAACCCACAAGAGCAGATGGACTGCCCTAGCATTGAGAGAGGGGAACCTCAGACCGCCCTGCCGGTTGATATACAACACCACAGCTGTGCTGACCATTTGCACTAGAACTTTTCTGCCCTGAATGACTGGAAGAAAATGCCTCAGAGCCAAATGTACTGCCTCCATCTCGACATGATTTATATGCAAAGACTGCTGAGCCACAGTCCAGTGCCCCCAAAAAAACCTGCCCTCCCAGACTGCACCCCAGCCTGTTAGGGAGATGTCAGTTGTAACGGTCACCCCGCAGCCCTCTTGGCCCAAGGGAACACCATCTCGGACTGCTGAGGAGTGTCTCCACCACCTGAGAACCATGAGGCCCTTTTCAGAAAGAACTAGCCTCCTCCCTTTGTCTCTGGGCAAAACCACCTTCTGAAGTGTGAATACTGCTGAAGGGGACAAACATGTAAAGACCCAGTGGCACCTCCTGGGCAGCTGCAGTAAAGAGACCTAAGATCCTCTGTCACTGCTGCACTGAGAAAGTCCCCTGTAAGATGCAACTCTTGATACAGTCTCTGATAGCATGCCTTCTCTTTGGAGTCAGGGATGCCCTCATGGCAACGGGATCCACGGTGAGCCCGAAGTACTCGACAACCCTGGTTGGAGCCAGGCAGCCTTTCACCACATTCAAATGCAACTCGAGTGCCACCAGGTGAGCCAATATGGACTCCATACTGCTCCTTCACTACGGCTTCTGATGGCGCACAAAGTAGGCAATCATCCAGATAATTGAACTCGAACACCCCTCTGCTGCAGTGGGCGAGTGCAGCGTCCATGCACTTGGTGAACACCCGAGGACAGGGACAGGCCAAAAGGCAGGACGTCATAACCAAAGGCTGACCCCGATTGCTGGGGTCTTCCTGCAATTGTGGGGGTTTCCCCTATAGTTGAAAGTGCTATGAGATGACTGTTGTTGTGAAATGGTGCTATATAAGTAAAGTTGAATTAAATTGAATTGTCCTGAAGGAACCCTGAGGAACTTCCTGTGGACAGATTTATGGGAATATGGCAATCAGCACCACGAGGGTCCATTGCTGTGAACCAATCGCCTGCCCCTATGGCCTGAATAATGTCCTCAGCCTGAGCACCAGACAAAGGAGCATCTTGAGATACCTGCTCAACCGTCTCAGGTCCAAAATGGGACGGAGACCCCCAGTTTGTTTAGTTAGTTAGTTAATTCCATCCTACAGCATGTGGGACACCATATAGTGTATAAGGCAATGCCTATCCTGTTTATCCGACCTTAAGCCACCCAGTCACTGTAAGAAGCAAAGCTGGAGGGGGGGGGGGGTCACTCCTTGAGAAGCTCTGTGCATCACGCACCAATCCATTTGGAGACAAGGAATAGGCAGTGTAAAAAGCCTCACCTCCCTTGTCCTGTAGACAGAGACCGTATTACCCTCTCTCTCAGCAGGGCAGACCTCGCTGCCCAAAGCCACAAAAAGAGTGTCCTCCTTACTTCTGCTTCCAAAATCCCTTGAAGCTGGGGAATGAAATCTGTATTGTAGGTGGTATCCACACTCCAGTGTATCGATCACTCATGGACATGAGGTGGACTAACGCCAACTCATGGGGTGCACTGTGGAGAAGATTGACATCAGGGGAAGCATACCATCTGAGACACTGGCAGGGCTTGGCAGGACCATGGTCTACATGCTCCCGAGAGCGTGGATGTGAGTGCTGCTGAACCTGCACCAGCTGCCAAGAGGCCCTCTGCCTCGGGTGACCGAGCTCTGAAAGGAACCTTGCTCTATGAAACGAAGCCCTTAACAGTTCTCAGACCCATCAAGAGGTCTCCAGACACTCAACCTGGGTGGTCCTGGGCGATAAAAGGACTGTGTGTGCAGTCTCACCTTCTGCACCTCGTCCAACGCTGCCTCTGTTGCGGGCCAAAAGACCTCATCAGGCACTACTACAGCCTTCAAAACAGCAACCCTGTCTGTATCCACCAATCCAGACTGGCTCAACCACACATGCCGCCAGCTATGGTCAGCTGACCAAGGAATTCCCAAAAGCCATAGCCTGAAGCTAGCTCCTTGAATCACAGTGTCCACAATCCTTACTAACTCTGGTAGAAGGTCAGTTCCGCTTTTGACTCTAGATCCCTTATCAAACCTTCTAAATACACTAAAAGAAGTGTATTAGCATTTTCCAGCCTGGAGGCCATAGCCACAGATTGGTCAGCACTAGCCACTAACCCTCAGTGGCACGACACTTGTCGTTAGAGTGACGTATAGGCTTGCTGTCTGCAGGAGGAGCTCCAGCAAGCAATGCAAAGGTAGGGCCCACCTTCAACGCACCATCCAAGCCTTGCTCTGCAGCACCACTCAGAACACTGAGCCTAGAGCGAGGAGCAGCATCCTCCCTTGGACGAGCCCATGACTTGGAAACCTGTCTGCAGGATGCAGGACCCCTGTCCAAAGCTGAAGCCCTAGGTGGAGAAGATGGAGGAGGACACCCAGCAGCTGATGCTGCTCTTGAGAGCAGAGAGCAGTGCCCTGAGAGACACACCATCGGGCTCAGGAGGGTCCTTCTAGACCGGAGGGTCACTGTCGTCCTCATCATCATCCTAAGAGACATCCATTCACCCACTGGAGACACAGACGGAGCTGATGGTCTTACCCAAGTTATCAGAGGTCATGAGGGACACTGCATCAGGATGCGGTCCTGGGACACATACGGAAGCCTGGAGCGGCATACCCAAAAGGCGATGTTGATTTGCCGCCATTTGTTCATTGGTCTTACGCATCTCCTCTAATTGCCTCTGCATGAAGTCCACTCATGGGTCTCCTAGCTGGCTTTCTTCAGTCCACTTCCACTTCCTACTGGCCTTCCCGGTTCCAGCTGGAGGAGCAAAAGCTGGCGGAATGAAGCCCTGGGCTGGTGCATACCAGGGTCCAGGCTATTTCATCCTCCTTTACTCCCCGCTGAAGCCATTATTCCTCCAGGAGAACAATAGGAGAGAAAACAAGACAGTTATTCTCATTATTCTCATTATTGTTATTATAAACAGGCCAAAGGGCTGTTCCATGAGGTACAAGTGTGCTAGTCATAAGACAACATAGAAATATCAGATTTCAGTTCCTACCTGAATGCAGTACCACTCCCCCACAAAAGGTGACGAGAGTGCGCCAAGAACAGGAGTGCTCAGTACAAAGAAGATGTCTCCTTTTTTTTTTAAGAAGATGACTGTCAGTAGAGAAAAAAAGAAACAATACAGAATTAACAGCAAATTGAACCATGCTGTTAACTGTTAAGTAATTCCACCTTGACGAAGGCAAAAATATATCACATATCTCAAGCAGATAAGCATGTCGTGTGCTGTTAAGCTGTAAAACAGTTCTTCTGCCTGAAGAGAAGGCACAAAGTACATCACAAACCTTAAGCAGGTAAGGGTAGAACATACCTCCCGCCGCTAAGCTTGTTAACAGTTCCGGATGAAAAGAAGGCAAGTGTATATTACAAACCTCAAGCAGGCACAAACAGTGCACGTCATGCTACACGGCTGCTGCAAACCTTCTGTCATTCAGCAGAAAAACACAACAGTTTTATGACACAGCAATGGGGTACGCAGAGTAAGGAAGCCCAAAAAGCACAAACATAACGTCAGACAGATGGTATAAGCTCTTACCGGCCAGGAGGAAAGAAAGAGGAAGAATGGGTTGATGCAAGGGGTATGTATAAGCTGCGCATCCACAGGTGTGATTAATTTGGTATAATGCTCCTGTCCCGAGGATCAGATGTCACGTGGTTACAGGTTCACTGAAATGAAATTAAACCAGAATATTTCATATTTAAAAATGACATTTGACTAGTACCAAAAGATGAACTTCTTCTTTACAAAAAAAAAGAAAAGAAGTTTATCTGTCTCTCTCACAGTATTGCTGCTGTCAGCATGATTATGTAATTGATTTTTTTGCCAACTTCTCCATAAAGATATGTCACAGGCTGTACATTTGGTGAACACTTGCCATTTGGCATGACCTAAACGTACTTCTTACAACATGGCCTATGTAGTTCTGCTGTAGTTTTTCTCTTTAGTGGAAAATTTCTTTCCAGAATTTCTAATCACCATGAAACTAGTCAGATTTTTTAGCTCATTCTGACATAACGTTCGGCTCAGGAGACGCACACACACAGGCTCAGAGTAGTTCAAACTGTTTATTAACAACAGGGATGTTTGGGTGCGTGTCTGCGGAATGTTAATGTGTTGGTGGTGGCGTCTGCTTCGGACCCAGAGGCAGGAGACCGTTCAGCCGGCAACCCTATGGGAGAAATCAGACACAGGGTGATGAGCACACACCAACACAGGAGGAGAATAGGCGAGGGAGAGAAGCTTACTTGTTAGGACAGATGACTGGCGCTTCAAGGATGGAAGCCCGGGAGACAGCCACCTGCAGGGCTCGGTGCAGCAGCGAGGAGAGACGAGGGACGGGATTGTCCGCCGCCGAGGAATCCACCTGTGCACAGGGGAGCAGACTGGAGAGATGAGGTAAGTGATTTTCTTACCGGTGACGAGGATGCTGAAGAGAATGTGGTAGAAGCCCATGGAAGGGAAATGAAGTCTACGGCTTCAGACCGAAGCTCAGGGCGAGGCGGCTTATATCCCTCGCCGCTGATGACCGACAGGTGTGTGAGCAGGTGGCGCCGTTGATGAGCGGCGCGGCGTGACAGTACTCCCCCCTCTAGCAGCGCCTCCTGGCGATGGCTTATCCGGGTGCGCTCGGTGGAAGTCCGCGATGAGCGATGGGTCCAACACAAACGACGGGGGCACCCACTGTCGATGCTCGGGCCCATAGCCCTCCCAGTCCACCAAGTATTGCAACCCACGACCCCGGTGCCGGGAGTCCAGGATGGAGGAGACGGACCAGGCCGGATGGCCACCAACCATCCGGGGTGCGGGTTGCGCTGCAGGAGGAGGGCAAAGGGGGTCGGTAACTGCCAGCTTCACCTTCGACACGTGGAAAGTGGGATGGATGCGGAGGGAGGGGGGAATAGCCACGCGCACAGCCACCGGGTTGATGATCCGGGTGATGGGAAAGGGACCCATGAAGCGCTGTGCCAGCTTTCTCCTCTCGCCTTTTAGGGTGACGTCCTGGGTGGAAACGTAGACAAGTTGCCCAACTCTGTACGCCGGGGCAGGTCTTCTACGCCGGTCCGCCACGGTCCTGTTGCGCTCCGCTGTGCGTAAAAGCGCATGACGCGCGGCGGCCCAGGTGGAGCGGAACTGCCTCACGTGCGCCCTAACTGACGGGACAGTTACCTCGCTCTACTGCGCTGGAAGCAGCGGGGGGTCGTAACCCAGGGACGCCTTGAAGGGGGACATCCCCGTTGCAGAAGAGCGGGCGGTGTTGTGGGCGTACTCCACCCAGGCGAGATGGTTGCTCCATGACATCGGCTTGGATCTTGCAACACAGCGGAGCGCAGCCTCCAGCTCCTGATTGGTCCTCTCACACTGCCCGTTAGACTGGGGGTGATGGCCGGAGGAGAGGCTCACCTTGGCTCCGATGGCGTTGCAAAAGGACCTCCAAACCTCAGAGGAAAATTGGGGACCCCGGTCCGAGACCACGTCCACCGGAATCCCGTGCAGCCTGACCACGTGTTGGATGAGGAGGCCCGCCGTCTCCAGGGCGGTAGGGAGACCTCGCAGGGGGGCGAAGTGTGCCGCCTTGGAGAAACGGTCCACGATGGTCAGGATGGTGTTAAAGGAGCTGGAAACGGGGAGTCCGGTGACAAAATCCAGTGCGATATGCGACCAGGGCCTGCCGGGGACGGGCAGAGGCTGGAGCAGACCCGCTGGAGGGGCATTTCCTGACTTGCTGGTGGCACAGACTGGGCAAGCCCGGGCGTAGCGGGCTGCATCCCTCCGCAGGCCTGGCCACCAAAAAGACCGTTGGAGGAGGCTGATCATCCGGGAGGTGCCGGGATGACAGGTGAGCCGGGAGGTGTGGAGCCAGTGGATGACCTCTCCTCGGACCGCAGATGGGACGAACAGTCTTCCCTCCGGTCCGCCGCCAGGATCAGGTTCCACCTCCTGTGCCTTCCGGATCTTTGCCTCGATATCCCACGAGATGGCTCCCAAGACGCACGACCTGGGCAGGATGGAGTGGGGCGTCTCCTCCGATTCCACGGGAGTGAACTGCCTAGAGAGGGCGTCAGGCAGGCCGTTCTTAGAGCCAGGCCTGAAGGTGATAGAAAATTGGAACCTGGCGAAGAACAGAGACCAGCGCACCTGGCGGGCGTTCAGGCGCTTGGCAGATCGTAAATACTCCAAGTTCTTGTGGTCCGTAAGGACCACAAACGGCAGGTTCGCCCCCTCTAGCCAGTGGCGCCACTCCTGCAGGGCGAGCCTGATGGCCAAGAGCTCTCTGTCCCCCACATCGTAGTTCCTCTCCGCCGGGGACAAGCGCCGGGAGAAGAAGGCGCACGGTCGCTTGGCGCCATCGTCCGGTGACCGCTGGGACAGCACTGCTCCCACTCCCGTGTCCGAAGCGTCTACCTCGACGATGCACTGCAGCGCGGGGTCGACCTGGCGAAGGACCCGGGAGGAGGAGAATTCCGCCTTCAGCGCCTCAAAGGCGGCAGCGACCTCTTCGGTCCACCGGAGCGGGACCTTCGGGGACGTGAGGTGGGTCAGTGGTCCAACGATGGTACTGAAGTTGGGGACAAAGCGGCGGTAGAAATTGGCGAAGCCAACAAATTGCTGCACCTGCTTCCGGGATGCAGGTGTAGGCCATTCCACCACCGCCTTTACCTTCTCTGGGTCAGGGAGCACCTTATCGTGGGCGATGTTGAACCCCAGGAAGGACGTACTCCTGGCGTAAAATTCACACTTTTCTGCCTTTACATACAGACGATTCTCCAGCAGCCTTTGGAGGACCCGCCTCACGTGGACCTGGTGCTCATCCCTTGACTTGGAGAAGATGAGAATATCGTCCAGGTAGACGAACAGGAAAAGGCCAATGAAGTCCCGGAGGACGTCATTAATGAGGCGCTGGAAGACTGCAGGAGCGTTGGTCAACCCGAACGGCATCACCAGGTATTCAAAGTGGCCGTTCGGGGTACGGAAGGCCGTTTTCCACTCATCTCCCTCCCGGATCCGGACGAGGTGGTAAGCGCTGCGTAGGTCCAGCTTGGTGAACCAGGTCGCCCCCTGGAGGGAGTGGAAAGCAGTGTCCATGAGAGGCAGGGTGTAACGGTCCTTCTCCGTGATATTATTGAGGGCCCGGTAGTCGATACAAGGGCGGAGGGACCCATCCTTTTTTCCCACGAAGAAGAACCCTGCCCCCACGGGTGACGATGATGGGCGGATTATCCCGGCGTTTAATGACTCCTTCAGATATGTGTTCATCGTCTCCTTCTCCGGCGCTGACAGGCTGTAGAGCCGACCAGAAGGTAACGGCGCCCCCTGGCGGAGGTTGATGGCACAGTCGTAGGGCCGATGAGGGGGAAGAGACATAGCTTTCGCTTTACTGAACACCATACCCAGGTCGTGAAACTCCGGAGGCACCAGGGACAGGTCCGGGGGTGCAGCGTCCGTCGCGGGGGGAGGAGCGGACGGCGAGCAGGCAGCGGACTGGAGGCAGGTGCCCAGGCAAAATGTACTCCATGCCGATACCCCAGCTGATCTCCAATCCAGGACCGGATTGTGAAGGCGGAGCCAGGGATACCCCAGGATGACGGGCGACACAGAGTTGGGAAGGACGTAAAAGGTCATCTCCTCCCGGTGGTTTCCCGAGATGATGACCGGTAGGGGGACAGTTTGATGTGTCACTCTCCCAAGGGTGGCACGGGAGAGGTGGACTAGGGAGATGGGAGTGTTGAGTGCCTGGCAGCGGATGCCCAATCGGGTTGCCAGGCTTTGTGAAATGAAGCTGCCTTCTGCGCCCGAATCCACCAGTGCGTGGGTGAGGTGCCCAGTGGGGTTATGGCAGAAACGGATGGGCAGCTTCAATTGGGTGAGTGATCCTAACCGATTGACGTCCGCGAGGCTTCCAACAGTGACTCGCGGACCCCACCGACTGGCTTTCCGTGGACAACGCTCCACGGTGTGTTGGTCGCCTCCGCAATACATGCAGAGGCCCAACTCACGGCGGCGTTGTTTCTCCACAGGGGAAAGTTTAGTCCAGCCCGTCACCATCGGCTCCGACTCCTCGGGGCACGATGCTGGCGGCGCCGCCAGGGGGCGAGCTTGGAACAGGTGCGGCGAGGCTCCATGAGGGCGAGAAGAAGAAGACTTCCGCCCCGAGGAGCGCTCGCGCAGCCTGTTATCCAAACTTACCGCTAAGGACGTCAGCTCCGCTAGCGTCCCAGGGATATCCCGACCAGCCAGTTCATCCCTCAGATCACTATTGAGGCTGCGGAGGAACAGGCCACAGAGGGAGCGTTCCTCCCAGCCCAATTCCTCCGCCGCTACCCGGAAGTCGACCGAGTGGTCCGCTGCCGACCGGCTTCCCTGCTGGAGAGCGAGAAGCCGATCGACCTGGACCGTTTCGGTTAGAGAATGGTCAAAGACCTCCAGAAAGCGCCTCACGAATTGATCATAGGTGAGGGTGGCATAACTGGGCCTCGCCATTACGGCGTAGGTCCAAGTTAACGCACGCCCCTCCAGAAGATTCCCTATGTAACCAATTCGGCTGTGATCTGAGGGAAAATCTCCAGGCACACGGTGGAACACGGACTCACACTGCATAATGAACCCCCGCGCTCCGCCGAGCTTACCGCTAAAGCGGGCGGGGGTCGGAATCGGTGTGAGCCGAACCGGTGCCACTGGAGCCGGCTGGACGGCCGCTGGAACAGCAGGAGCCACGCCACCCTGGCGAGTCGGGAGGAACGGCTGTTGGGGGTCCAAGCGGTTCAATCGGTTAGTTAATTCTAATAATTGATTAAGAACCACCTGTTGCTGATAAACAATCTGATCCACCCGAGCCTCGAGGATGGTAAACCGGTGTGTGAGCCCGCCGTCTGCCGAGCCGCTCTGTTGAAGCCGTACTGACATAACGTTCGGCTCAGGAGACGCACACACACAGGCTCAGAGTAGTTCAAACTGTTTATTAACAACAGGGATGTTTGGGTGCGTGTCTGCGGAATGTTAATGTGTTGGTGGTGGCGTCTGCTTCGGACCCAGAGGCAGGAGACCGTTCAGCCGGCAACCCTATGGGAGAAATCAGACACAGGGTGATGAGCACACACCAACACAGGAGGAGAATAGGCGAGGGAGAGAAGCTTACTTGTTAGGACAGATGACTGGTGCTTCAAGGATGGAAGCCCGGGAGACAGCCACCTGCAGGGCTCGGTGCAGCAGCGAGGAGAGACGAGGGACGGGATTATCCGCCGCCGAGGAATCCACCTGTGCACAGGGGAGCAGACTGGAGAGATGAGGTAAGTGATTTTCTTACCGGTGACGAGGATGCTGAAGAGAATGTGGTAGAAGCCCATGGAAGGGAAATGAAGTCTACGGCTTCAGACCGAAGCTCAGGGCGAGGCGGCTTATATCCCTCGCCGCTGATGACCGACAGGTGTGTGAGCAGGTGGCGCCGTTGATGAGCGGCGCGGCGTGACACATTCTGGCAAAGCCAAAAAGAGCTAATGCGATAACGGGGCGTCCATTGTCTGTCCGTCCACATTTCATGGGAATTGCTACTCCTCCAAGGCATTTGCCACAGTGCTCACCAAACTCACTCACAATGATCCTCAAGAGAATCTGCATCCAGGTTTTGCTCAAGGTCAAGATCAAAGGTCAGGAGATCTGGGCATCTAAAAATCTTACCCCTCCTAGGCCATTGACCTAGGATGTTCTTAAGCTCAATGGTCAGGAGATCTGAGCACTTTTGGTGTGATTTTGTCAGGCTGGAATGAGCTACTCTATCATTGACCGTCTGGTTGATGAAACTCAGCCACACGACAGTCATAGAACTGAAAAATGGCACCCAAGTCCACAGCACCATCAGAAGCAAACCCGTTAGAAATGTACCCGTTTATACTGTTATAACTTTTGGATTGTAGAAATGTGTACATCCTTCATCATTCGTGTGGAATTAAAATCAAATTCATCATCCTACGCTGGCTCAGAAATTTTGACTATATTAGAAGTTATATATGTATAGTTTGTATTTTATTTTTCCTCAGACAAATATTTTAAAACTTGTTACCAGCTACTAGTCACCTTTATTTAGGTAGGTGTACTGTATATAATTCATGTTACATAAGCACGTTTGGTGGTACCCTTTGAAGTAATTTTTGGTTTCACTGATTTGAAAAAGTACAAGTCAGCTGTTGATTAGTTTTTTCTTCTCATCAGATCTGTTTTTTCTATGATCTGTTTTGGGTTGATTCATTGCTTCTTTAAATGTTTGTTTCTGTGTGTGATTTGTATTGTATTAAAGGGCACATTTGACAAGTTTATACTGAAGTCTAAAGTGCAATTTTAGGAATTAAAGAAGTTACAAATGCACAAGGGAAAAGTTACAGAGCTCGGAGAGAAAAATTTAAAAAAATGTAAAAAAAAAAAAAAAAGCTGCAAATCTAGAGTAAGAAAGCACAAATCTAAATGTCACAAATTTATTACAATATGATGCAAATTTATTTCTTTATTTAATTACCACAGCATTTTTTTTCTGAGGACGTCTGGTTTCAGTGCATGTTTCTTTAAATCTCTCAGACCACGATAACTTCGCCCTCCCTCTTTAATCACTATTGCTAACATTAGCCACCTAGCTCTGATCTACCTTGAGCCAACTAATGTAAATTTGTCTTAAAGAATGAATGAAATGAAGCATCACTGGTGGTCTGGGGTTTGTGGTTTTCAGTGCTGGATTCATATGAACGGTTCCTGGAGTACAATGAGCCCAGAAACATTCATGCACAAATGAGCCAAGGCTAGTGGCTAAACTGCTTGCTTTAACTAGCCGCCTTGGTGGTGCTGACATTGCTGTGTCACTGTGAAATATAACAAAATGAGCCAGAATGACACAAGATACTGTACATTGTCAATTGAGGATTAGTGAACCAGGGTGACTGAAATAATACAAACACGAGCTTCTTCGAACCACTGTTAGCTCTTAAGCTAACGCTGTTGGCGCCCCACCCATCTACATGACAGACAGCTAGACTGACCAACAACAGAGCAGTGGGCAGATACATTTTAGTGATGGTTTCCATTTCTTGAAACACAGGAAAATAACTGGAAGAGTCTTGGAGAGAGAAACAAAATGAAGGGTGTGTTTTTTTTGTTTTTGTTTTTTTTGGGTGGGGGTTTAGTAGAAGTGAGTGTTTTGATGTTTTTTCAACAAATACATGATCTGTCAGAATCTGGGCATGGTCTGGGGACCATGCCCATGCTTTCTGTTGGTTTTGGTTTCTGTTCTTTTTGATTTCTGTATTCCTTTGTGTGGTTTTGGGTTTTGTGTGTATATTTACCTATTGTTCCCAGCTCCTTATGTTTTCCATATCGGTAGACACTTTCCCACGTGTGCTCCTGTTTAGTCCCTGATTGTTCCCAAGCTTTCTCATGTTTGTAATTATCAGTTACCCTATTTATGTCTATATGAGTTTGTGTTCTGGTGTGATGTCATTGTCGTATTTCCCTCCAGTCTCCCAGCGTGTTCCTGTGGTTTGTCGTGAGTTTTGCCTTACACGTCTTTTTCATTATTCAGCCCACGTGCTGCTATTTGTTTGTGTTTGAGTTTTTGTTTAATAAATTAAAATCATTTTTGCACTTGGTCCTGCCTGCACCTGAGTCCTGTGCTAACCAAACCTTGACATGACCAGTAGACATATTTCAGATGATTAAAACCTACAGAAACACATTTTTTCAGTCATTGATCCTTTTGGTGATATCACGTTTTAATTGAACATCAGTCACAAGTTTAGATTGGATTTTGCATGTCATAGTTTTGAATGTTTCTGATACTACCTATTACGTCCACTAAAAACACTGCTAATTATATATAGTGTGCACAGTGTTTGGGTGTTACACCACTAAGTCCAGCTACGCATGCTTTTGCTTGCAGTGCTACCTATGAGATTTGTTACCTAGCTTAAAAAGCCTGAAAAAAGCCCATAAAAATGCTGTATTCCTAGGTTAACCTAGCTTTGATGCCACATTGCACGCTGCATCTGTATGAACTTTGTTCTATCTGAATGTTGCTATCTGTATGAAAAGTGTGTCTCTTCTTTCTTTCTTTTCTTCCTGTCTCCACACACCAACGCAACCAGTTGTGGCAGATAACTGCTCCTCCTTGAACATGGAAGTTTCTTCCAATAAGGGAATTTTTCCTTCCCACTGTCACCTAGTGTTGCTCACAAGGCGATCATTTGAATGTTGGGGTTTTTCTCTGAATTACATATGATTTGTGCTTATGTATCTAGTGTCTTGAGATGATGAGCCAATAGCACTTTTTCAAGTCCAGTACCAATACCGATACTGTGACTTTGCGTATTGGCTGATACCGATCCAAACCCGATACCGTCTCTCTTATTTAAAATAACAAAAGGCAGAACATGCTTTGTTAATGACTGGTTGCATTTTGCACACACATAAAATCAGAAATCTAAAAGTCAAAGAATATATTATAAAGTTGACTCAGTTCAGCAATGCTGCTGCGTTTTTTTATTTTAAACTTTGTATCATTGGCAGCATTTCACTGGTCAGCACCATGTAAACTTGCATTCTGAAGTTTTAAGTTCAAGTTTATACGAAACTTTGAAGCTGAGTATTTAAGTAAACATTCAGATGAAATTCAAAGTGCCACTTTATGCATGAGGTAAAAAATGCTGTAGATCTGAAAATAAAGGAATTAACCCTTTAAGTTGTATTTTTGTCATCCATTATTATTATTATTATTATTATTATTATTATTATTATTATCACATATTCTCCTGGTCCTTGGTTTATTTAGTAGTGTTTCTGATATTATTCTTTTTCCATTCCTAGATTTTAGGTTTGCTCTTATTTTGAAGTCATTCCTGTTCCATTTCCTGTAGCCTTGTTCTTGTAGTCCTGCTTCCAGTTCAGCATTATAAATAGCTATTTATGCTTCTGTCACCTACCTTTCATCAGCTGTTACTCTCCCCTGAGAGGTAAAGCCATGTTATATCTTTGGTCCTGTTGTTTTCAAGCACCTGTCTGCATCTCCGTCTTTTACTTTCAGTTTCATTCTTTTAGTTTAACTTTTAGCATCTTCCAGCCTCCAAGCTGGAAAAGCAGCCGCTGCTGATTCATGACACGTTTCCTTCTGCCTGGTTCTTGACAGAATTCTGCATACTCCTTTACTGTGATACTTTTGCAAATGTTTTATCAAG
Organism: Pholidichthys leucotaenia; assembly: GCA_020510985.1. Lineage (NCBI taxonomy): Eukaryota > Metazoa > Chordata > Actinopteri > Cichliformes > Pholidichthyidae > Pholidichthys > Pholidichthys leucotaenia. Next base: position 419,167,965 of record CM035842.1, read on the forward strand.
TTGGTGGTGTTAAAATTTTAAACGCTGGTACCTCTCAGCAAACATAGGAGGCGAGACCCACAGACAGGCTCCAGTGACATGTGACACTCGTTGCTTCTGTTTACAGAAGCTGCGCACACTGTGGGAACATGATCACACCTTGATTTTAATATTATCAATGAATCGGTCTGAAAATTACTTTTATTCCTTATCAATATTGATCCAGCCATTTTACCTGGATCAAAACCAGTACGGTGGATCAGATTGGCTCATCCCTAATAAAAATAAAGGTGAATTGAATTAAGAGAAAAAAGTCAACTTTTTGCAAGAAGAAAGACAGGAAAATTTGTTAGACTATTAAATGTCTAAAAAAAAAAGCAACAATTTTACTAGAAAAACCTTTCATCATTATTTATTATACAAGTCATTTCATGTGAGGACTATATCTTGTACTTGATTATTGTACTTGATAATTAACTGTACTTATACTTCAGTACCATTTCTGTCTACTCCACCCATCTCTGCATTTATCACAACTTGGTAAGTACTCTATCCAGTTTGGAACAGTTTGGCTTCCATTCTTCCCTCTTTACCGTAACCACACACACACACACACACCTCTGACTTCTCATTCCTTTCAATCCCTCTGCAAAGCTGCAGGCCCCAAACCACACCCTGCCCCTCGGGCCCGCAGCCCCGGCTTCACCCTGTAGCAGTAATGAGTGGTCGGACCTTTATCCCAGAACACGCTTGGCCCCGTCTCCATTGCCAGCCGATAGAAAAACCACAGCGACCGCAAGCTGCCGAGCGGCCGAGCGGCCGAGGCGGACACATGTTTGAATGGGTGTACTTTATCTGCGTTATTTATGTGCGTTTTTATTGGCATTAGCCGTCCAACCCCAATAACCCCCATGATGGCAGAATAAAATAGCAAAAACCAAGAAGCCCTCCAAAGTGGTAGTAGCTTTTATGAGACCCACCGAGTAATATACGGTGGAATTTAGTGACCTCCTTATTCAAGGCCGCTGTCACATACTGTTCCACCAGTTCGCCATGTTGACTGCCGTCTTTGAACTATACTGTAATTCTCCACAGGCCCTCTCACGCTGCCCCATCTGTACTGTACTCAAGTAGGTTTGATGCCCAAAGTTCAGATCGGTTGAATAGTGCAGGGGTCGGCAACCTGTAGTAGAGTAAAAAATATAAAAAATATATCTGAGCTTAAAAACTAGAATTACACCTACAATCTGGTCTGAAAACATCATTTTTTTCAAATAAATTTGCAGGTTTTTTATTCTAAATTTGCTACTTCTTTTCTCTCAAAATTGTTGTTTTTTTCTGTTTTTTGTTTGGGGTTTTTTTTGGCAAAAGTCTTTTTTCTTGCAAAATTGTCTGGGTGGTTTCCTTATTAAACTAATTTTTTTCCCCAAAATTTATATTTTTTGTCATAAATGCATTTTCCTTTTTTTTTTTTTCTAAATTTGGCATATTTTGCTTTACAAGTTTAATACTTTCATCATGTAAAACTGAATACTTTTCCATGTAAATCTGTGACATTTCCCCCCAATAAAAGTACGCTTTTTCCTGAGTTTTGATATTTTCGTCATAATCTTCTGCTTTTGTCATAAGATTGTCGTTTTCCTTTGCAGATAAAAATGTTGCCTTTTTCATATAAATTTGCAACTGCTTTCTGATAAAACTGAAGCTATTTTCCAATTTGTGCTTTTTTTCCCTCATAAAATTACAACTTTCATATCACCAATAGGTGCATTTTTAAAACTTACAAAAAAACAGTGTTTTATTAAGTGACCCCTTATAATATGTTATTTAAACAAATTTGGACTTGAATTAATGATGAATAACAGGAAGGACTTTATAATACAGCCTGTAAATTACATGGTGAGTGTGGAGTAATTATTGGGAAAGTATGGATTAAAAAACATAATTAATTTTAAAAAGTTCCTACCGTTTCTTTGGTTTTAGACTGCATTTTACCCCATATTTCCCCATACTTACCCCTTCCTTACCTTATATTTTTCCCTTGTACTTTCCTTGAACTTAACCTTTACTTAGTCCATAATTTTCCAGTAATTACCTTGGACTTATCCACTTAAGCCCTAAAAGGTCATATTTTATTTTCACATTTTTCCTGAGATCTTGAGTTATTTACTTGTTGTCTCAAGATAACAACTGTTGTTTATCTGATGTAACTAGATAATTTGCTCATCATCTTGAGGTAACAACTGTAGTCCAGATAATATAGTTGAGATCTTGCCATAACAACACAACAGGCTAGCAGGTGGGCTCTTCATTAGAGAAAACCCTCAGTTTAAAGCAGCTGCAACATCAGAAGATCAGGACTTCAGTAGCGTTCCGTCTTCCATAGATTCCCCACCAGCTTTCAGTCCTTTGATCAGCAGTGCGTCTTCCTTGGAGGACACAAGGCCCGTGAACTGAGCGGCTTCCATCCTCACGCAGAAAACGCTATCTCGATATGTCAGGAAAACAACATTGTTATCTCGAGATAGTGAGAAAAATATCTTCTTATCTTGGAAAAACAACATTTATTATCTCAAGATTGAGAAAAATATCTCATTATCTCAGGAAAACATTTATTATTTTGAAATGGTGAGAAAAATATCTTATCTTGGGAAAATAATATTTGTTTGATGGTGACATAAATAAGGTCTCAGGTAAAAAGTCGAAAATAAATAATATGAACGTGTGACCTTTCAGGATGCCTCCTGGACGCCTCCCACTTGAGGTGTTTCAGGCACGTCCCACTGGGAGGAGACCCCGGGGCAGACCCAGGACTCGGTGGAGAGACTGTGTCTCCCAGCTGGTCTGGGAACGCCTTGGTGTCCCCTCTGAAGAGCTGGAGCAGGTGGCTGGGGAGAGGGAGGTCTGGGCTTCTCTGCTTGAACTGCTGCCTCCGCGACCCGGACCTCCGGAAGGGCGGTAGAAGATGGATGGATGGATGGATGGATGACCTTTCAGGGCTTCCATACTTATCCTATGGTTTTACCTGTAATTTTTCAGGCTGCCTTATAAAGTGCTTTTAAAAAAAGCCAAGCACTGCAATAAGTGGCATTGTGACATTTCATACACAGTTATTTTGTGAGGGGAAAACAATCATACTTGAACGCACTTAATGAATATAATTTTATTTGAAAGAAATTTGAAAAGGATATTTTGTTTCATGCCGGTATATCATAGTAATCTATACAGTAATGAAATGCAGACTTTTATTTAAAATGCCAAAACTGACTTACTGTTAATATTCCATCTCCCGTGTCTGACGACTCAACTGAATCCAGCTGATTTTTATGGTGCACAGAATTGACAGCTAAATAAGTGGAAAGTACATCGTATAATATGTAGTAAATGCAATAATCGAAAGCATGTGTACTTCAGATTTTTTTTTAATAAATATTATATATAGGCTTTGCACTCCCATGATTTCTTTCTGAGCTCTGGGCTGTCAGGGGCATCCAGATCACCTCCTCCACCTTGGAGATCAGTCGATCTGCAGTCGGCTTCAAACCGCACTGTAGCCCCTCAGATTTAAGGCTCCTCGGTGGCTCTAAGCCCGCCGGGCGGGGGTGCCGGGGAGACGGCTAATTGGAGTCAGCGGATGACGGGTGTGCTGTGATTTGTGTGGTGACAGGCGGTGTAATTACACGGCTGGTCAGAAAGAACATTACAGTAGTTAAGAGCTTTCACGGCGCTAACTCGGCCAGTAAAAGGCCCCTTACTCTTTGGTGTTTGTAAATGGTGGGCAATGCTGCCATACCACTGAATGCACTTCTGTGGTGGGTTGCACATCTGTGATATAAGTACTTTATTTTTTTTATCCCTTCTTTGACCATAAAATCTCCAGAGATTGTCTCTGTTACAAGAGTAGTCGGGATAGATGGACCCATATACGTCAAGGCCTGTTTGTTGATTTGGGATCTTTTAAAACGGCCTTAGGATGATGAATGGCTGCAAACCTGAGGGTTGAGTTTCTCAAAGCCACATATTGTTGTTAGGCAAATCCTCCAGAGATGTTTGTTTTTTTTGTTGTTTAAAGTAAGTCACAATAGAAACTTCCTGTTTGTCTTCAGCATGTGAAGAAAGCCGTAACTGTGGTGATGGTTACGAGGTAGTGAGTTTACTCCCACCCCAGACAGCATGTCCATGTGGGCCCCACCAAAGGTTAAATCAGGGCTGTCAGATGGGGTCAATGTGGGCTGGTCCACGGCGTCCACGTTGGCCCCATCTGTGGTTGCCCACGTGGACTTTACCTGCGGTACATGGCTGTGCAGGTTTCAATAACAGTGGCGCCATAGGTAAAATTACGAGAAAAAAGTCACAAATTTATGAGGGAAAAAAGTGACAAATTTACAAAAAAACTGCAGCAAATTTATGATAAAAATTTCCAGATTTACTAGAAAAAAAAATCATGAATTTGCTAGAAAAAATGGACATTTATGACAAAAAAGTGCAAATTTAGGACAGAAAAGTTGCAAATTTACAAGAAAAAAAATTACTTGAAAAGAGTTACAAACTTACAAGAAAATGTTAGCAAATTTATAAGAGAAATAATCACAAATTTATGATGAAAAAATTACAAATTAACAAAAAAGTAGCAAATATATGAGTAAATGAATTGAAATTTTATAAGAAAAAAGTCCCAAATTAGTGAGGCAAAGCTGTAAGTTTACAGTAAAAAAAAAAAAAGGTGAAAATTTTTGAGACAGTTTCAAATTTACAAAAAAAATGTTTCAAATTTATGTGGAAAAACTCAGAAATTTACAAGAAAATGCAACTTTACAAGGAAAAAAGTAACATTTATGATAAAAATTTGCAAGATTACAGTAAAAAAAGTTGCAAATTTATGGGAAAGTTCCAAAATTACAAGAAAAGTTATCAAATTTGCAAGAAAAAAAGTCACAATTTTACTAAAAAAACTAACAAATTTATGAGAAAAAAGTCGCAAATTTACCAGACAAAAATTACAAATTTATGAGAAACCGCTGCAAGTCTACAGTAAGAAAAAGTTGCAACTTTATGAAAAAGTGTTAGGATTCCTGCCTCTTCTGTGTCCCTGCCTCTCTCCATCTCTCTCCCCTCTGATTAGGCGCCACTCCCTGCAGCTGATTACACCACCTGCCGCTAATCAGAGGAGCCCTTTAAATTGAATGTGCTCCCACCACGCTGCCTCGTTATGACAGACCTCCTGCCAGCCTGTTTCCTACCTGAGCTTTTCCTGATAATATCTGTGAATTTGTCTCTTGTGTTTTCACCGTTTGCCTGCCTTTGAACCCGGAGCCTTCCTGCGTATTTGGATTTGCCTGCCTGCTCATTGTGTTGCCTGCAGGGTGGCCAGATCTTCATCACACTATTATTACACAATTATTGTCAGTAAAATCATTGTTAAGTTTTACACAAATGTTCTCATCCGTGTCTGCTTCTGGGTCTGGGTTTGTAAACCATGTAAGCACTTGACCAGCAGTCAGACCCAGTGGACACCGTGATGGGAACACTTGCAGCTCGACTCAGTGTTCTGGAGCATTGTGCTGACCTAAAATGTCTAAAATGTCAGAAAAGCTAACACAATTAGATATTATCTTACAGGGTCTCGTGGCAGAATCCTCTGTCACAGCCCAATCTGTTGCCACCATCCGTCCGAGTAGTGTGTTAGTTCCCATGCACCACACTATGCTGAGAAACTAGGGCAGGCTAGCGGGTTCCTGCTACAGTGTCAGTTGGCTTTTGACCATGTGCCTGACGATTTTCCATCCAGCCATAGCCGCATTAGGTTCCTGGTGGTATCTTACACTGGGGTGCCCTCAAGCTATTATACAGGGGCCTAATTTGATGCATATTCCTTCAACCAGTTTACGGAGGAATTCAACTGGGTGTATAATCATACCGTCCACAAGGAGAGCGCATCCACACACTTAACAAACCTCCGCCAGGGTACCAACATGGCAGCAGATCACGCTTTTGAGTTCCAGGTCCTGGCGGCCAAGGCAGGGTGGGTCGACACGGTGCTCCATTTGGTTTTCATTCATGGATTAAACTCAAACCTCCGTGATGAGTTTGCCCGTCTTCACGACAAAGTCAGTCGGTCAGTCTAAACTCGCCCCTTCTGAACAACAGTGACGTTTTGACGAGGGGTTATGTGTATACTGCGGGAAAGCGGGTCATGTGGTTGCTCAGTGTACCGAGAAGCCAAACGACGGCGTCCTTCAGTTGCAGTAGGGGGACTGGCCAATGGTATAGACGATCCATCACGACAACATTTGGCACTGCCACTGTGTTTGTTGCTCCAGTCCACCGAGTACGTAGGCACAGCCCTGGCCGATTCAGGGGCTGAACAAAACTTCATTTCCAAGAGTCTGGCAACCCAGTTTATCCATCCCTGTTGCCAGCTGCAACAGCCACTTAGCCTTATTGCTCTCTCTGGTAAGCCCTTGGGCCAAGTCACCAAACGCACTGCCCCATTAGCCCTCTTAGTTTCAGGGAACCACCACGAGCAGTTATCTTTCCTTGTTCTCCCTGCCTCTTCTTCCCCTGTGGTGCTCGGTTACCCCGGCTAAAGATTTATAATTAGGTGATCGATTGGTGCAAGGGTGCAATCAGTTCTTGGAGCCCCTATTGTATGGCCATGTGTCTCCAGTCTGCTGCCAGCTCACCCACAATCCCATTTCAGGCTTCACCCTCCGAGCCTCCAGATTTGTCTAAAGTTCCCATAGAATACCACAATCTGGCCCCGGTCTTCAGTAAAACTAAAGCCCTGTCTCTTCCCCTGCACTGACCTTATGACTGCACCTTCGATCTGCTGCCCCCTTACCCTCAGGTAGGCTGTACAACCTGTCCACCCCTGAGCAAGTTGCCATGGAGAAATCCATTAAAGAATCATTGGCTGCTGGCTTAATTCGACCTTCGTGATCAGCGTTGGGTGGTGGGTTCTTTTTGTGGACAAAAAGGATGGCTGGCTACATCCCTGTATTGACTTCCGAGAGCTGAATAATATCACAATCAAAGACAAATACCCACCCCCCCTCATTAACTCAGCTTTTGATCTGCTCCAGGGGTCTGTCATATATTCCAAACTCGATTTGAGGATCGCATATCACCTCATCAGAATTAGGGAGGGGGGCGAGTGGAAGACGCCTTTTAAAACTAATCTGGGCCAATTAGAATATTGCGTTATGCCCTTTGGCCTCACCAACACCCCAGACATCTTCCAGTGCCTGATAAATGACATGCTTAAGGACTTTCTCAACTCATTTGTGTTTTTGCATCTAGATGATATTTTCATTTTCTCTCGCTCCACAGAAGAACACCGGATCCACGTCAGGATGGTCCTCCAATTCTTCCTTGAGAACCAACTTTATGTTAAAGCAGAGAAATGTGAGTTTCATACCACCACCACCATATTCCTGGGTTACATTATCTCTTATGGCTGTATTGAGCCAGACCCCGAAAAAAATCAAAGCAATCACTGATTGGCTTGTCCCCACCTCCCACAAACAGCTTCAACAGTTTCTAGGATTTGCCAACTTTTACCACGCTTCATTAGAAACTATAGCACTGTTGCTCACCCACTCACCCCCCTTACATCCATGAAAATTCCCTTCCATTGGTCTGAGCAGGCTAATGAAGCATTCTCCCTGCAAAAATCTGGTTTCTCTGAAGCCCTGATTCTCATCCAACCAGACCCTGCGTGACAGTTCATTTTCGAAGGGGATGCCTCTGATATCAGTGTGGGAGCAGTGCAGTCACAGCGCTCTGCAGCTGATGACAAAATACATCCATGTGCGTACTTCTCTTGGCGCTTGTCCCCAGCCAAGAGAAACTATGACATCGGCAACCGAGAGGTGCTACCAGTAAAATTAGCCCTAGAGGAATGGCGGCATTGGCTTGAGGGGACAGCCCAACCTTTCCTTGTGTGGACCGATCACAAAAATCTTGGATATATTAGATCAGCTAAGAGGCTCAATTCCCGCCAGACTAGGTGGGCTTTATTTTTTTCCAGATTCTACTTTTCTCTTACCGGCCTGGCTCTAAAAATACTAAGCCCAATGCCCTTTCACGTCAGTTTGTGGCCGAGTCATCTGTCCCCAGAGTCAAGACCATTGTCCCCAAGAACACCGTCATCAGAGCTTTTACCTGAGACATCGAAGAGTGGGTCAGGCAGGCTCAAATCACCGATCTGGATGCTGGGGGGGGGGGGGGGGGGTCGGCTATTCATCAGCCATGAAGGGGGATGTTATTCATTAGCTCCACATGGCCAAATTCTCCTGCCATCCGGGGGTGGTGAGGACCTTCTCCTCCCTTCAGCGCTCCTTTTGGTGGCCTTCGATGGACAAGGATGTGTAGAAAAACATCAAAGGCTGTCCCCAATGTTCCCCCGGAAAGGTTCTGACCGCCCCTTCTGCCGCCCTATTTCAGCCACTTCCTATCCCCGGCCGTCCGTGGGTGAACATTGCACTTGACTTCATCACAGGATTGCCCCCCTCCAATGGGTATACCAGCATCCTCACAGTGGTGGACAAGTTCTCCAAGGCAGCACATTTTGTGTCCCTAAAGAAACTACCATCCCCCTTGGAGACAGCCCATCTTCCTGTCCAGCCACGTGGTGAGACTCCACGGCATCCCTGTAGACATTGTGTCCCATTGGCCCCCAGTTTATCTCTCAGGTTTGGTGGGCCTTTTGCAGATCCATCGGGGCCACAGTCAGTCTCATCTCTGGCTACCACCCACAGAGCAATAGGAAGTGTGAGCAGGCTAATCAGGAGCTAGAGGCTATGCTGCACTGCATGATTGCAGCACACCCCTCATTGTGGAGTGACTATCTGCCTTGGATTGAATATGCCCATAACTCCGCCACTTTTGCTTCCACCAGATTCTCCCCCTTCGAGGCCTTGCTGGGGTACAACACCTGCCCCCCACTCTCCATCTTGGAGTAGGAAGTATCTGTCACTTCCATTGCTGCCCACATACGTATCTAGATGCAAGCGCAACTGGAAGGACTCCAAAGCGGCTCTGCTCAGGTCAGCCAAGGAAAGCGTACACTGTGCAAACTGGAGGATGCGTCCTGCTCCCACTTATGCAGTAGGTCAAAGGGTCTGGCTCTTTACTAAGAACTTCCCCCTGAAAACCGAATCCAAGAAGCTCGCCCTCCCAGTTCATTGGGCCATTTACTTTCAAGGCCACCGTGAACCCCTCCACGGTCAGGCTCAACCTCCCATCTTCACTCCGGGTCTACCCCATCTTTCATGTGTCACACATAAAACCAGTATTTACCAGCTCCCTGTGCCCTCCATCCAAACCCCACCACCACCTAAGATGGTCAATGGAGCCCTGGTTTATGCATAACACGCATCCTGGATGCTCGCCGCAGGGAGGCGCAGCATCCAGTTCCTCGTTGACTGAAAGGGGTATGGACCAATGAAAGATCGTGGATCCCCAGATCCTTTATTATGGATGACTCCCTGAGCCACGATTTTTACCAGCAACACCCAGACAAGCCAAGGATTACATCAGGAGGCATCCCTTGAGAGGGGGGTACTGTTACAATTCCTGCCTGCTCTGTATCCCTGCTTCTCTCCCTCTCTCTCCCCTCTAATTATGTGCCACTCCCTGCAGCTGATTACACCACCTGCCACTAATCAGACTAGCTCATTAAATTAGACATGCTCCCACCACTCTGTCTGGTCATGTCAGACCTCCTCCCAGCCTGTTTCCTACCTGAGCTTGGCCTGATGCTATCTGTGAATTTGTCTCTTGTGTCTGCTTGCGTATTTGGATATACCTGCCTGCTCATTGTGTTGTCTGCCTTGCGCTGACCCTCACCTTTCTGATCCCCGAGCCTGCCTCATGGATTGGATTGTTTACTCCCCAGATTGTGCACACTCCCCTTTCCTCCAAGTAAGTCAACTTACCACCGTTTACCTTGTCTGCTTTCTCCACTCCTTTCACCTGTACCCAGACCTGGCCAGCCTGCCACGGTTCCCCTCTGAAGCTAACCACAGCTGAGGATTAACTCCTGGCATCCAGCTTCCCTGCATTTAAAAGTTGTTATCAAATCTATGCAGCATCTTCCAGGGAAACCTGTAAGTACAAATTACCCACTTAATCTCCTTAATTCTATCTGCCCATTTATACACACTTACCTTTGTGTCCGCTCTCTCCCTGCAGGGCTGCCAGATGTTCATCACACTATTATTACACAATTATGGTCAATAAAATTATTGTTAAACTTTACACAAATGTTGTCATCCATGTTTGCTTCTGGGTCTGGGTTTGTAAACCATGTCAGAAAGTTTCATACTGTCAAGAAAAATGTATCAGATTTGGGGGGGGGGAGTCCAAAATTCACAATAAAATAGCAAATTTATGAGAAAATAAGTTGAAAATTGGTAGACAGGTAAAGTCCATGTGGGCAAACACAGAAGGGTCCAAAATAGAATCCATGAACAAACCCACATGGTACCATTAAGACAGCCCAGATTGAACCTTCGGTGGGGTTTAAAGGTGCGTTCACACCAAACGCGAACGGGCAAATTTTTTGCATGGCACGATTACATTATAACTCAATGTAAACACATGAACAGAAATGAATCCCCCTTCTGAGTTAGATGCAGACAGGTGAAGTTGCCTTTAAAACTCCTGCAGCTGTGTTCAACCTGCTGTGGAAATTCCCCAAATAATGTCATGCTTATATTTACATTATCCAACCAGGGGCTCACCTGAAAATGTTGTCTCAAGCCTCCAAAAGTTCACAAGATGAGGGGTTGTTGCTAACTTGCTAGCTTGCTAACTTGTCCGTGACAGGAAACTGTGGGTTAATAAAACCATCTCTGGGCTCCAGAATACCTCCCCCCAGGCCACGGGGGGGGCAGGGAGTGGCCGAACAATCTGAATCTGTTTTTTAATAGGTTTGACAAACCACCCTCCCCCCTGACTGCACAACAACCACTGCTGCCTCTAAAGACACCAAGTCCTGCTGTCCACTCCCCACTCCACCAACACCCCCCCACTCCCAACACACAGCCCCCCAACCTGACCCTAACCAAGACCCAGGTGAGGACGGAGCTGAGGAAGATCAAGGCGAGGAAGGCGTCGGGACCGGACGGCATCAGCGCAAAGCTCCTCAAGTCCTGTACAGACCAGCTGTGTGGGATTGTGGCGTACATCTTCAACCTGAGCCTGAAGCTGGGGAGGGTACCACAGCTGTGGAAAACATCTTGTGTGGTACCTGTACCAAAAACTTCCCACCCCAAAGACCTGAACAGCTACAGACCGGTGGCCTTGACGTCCCACTTGATGAAGACCCTGGAGAGACTGCTCCTTGCTTACCTCCGCCCCCTGGTGGAACCAGCGATGGATCCACTCCAGTTCGCCTACCAGCATGGCATTGGGGTGGAGGATGCGGTGATCTTCCTCCTTCACCGTTCTCTGTCCCACCTGGAGAAGCCCAGGAATGCGATGAGGATCATGTTCTTTGACTTCTCCAGTGCTTTCAATACCATCCAACCGATGATCCTGAAGGACAAGCTGCTGCACGCAGGGGTGGACCAGCACCTGTCATCATGGATCCTGGACTACCTCACGAACCGGCCTCAGTTTGTGAGAACCCAGGACTGTGTGTCCAACACGATCATCGGTAGCACGGGGGCCTCCCAGGGAACGGTGTTGGCTCCCTTCCTGTTCACTCTTTATACTGCAGACTTCTCACACAACACAACGCACTGCCATCTACAGAAGTTCTCTGATGACTCTGCGATCGTTGACCTCATCTCCAGTGGAGATGAAGCTGAGTACAGAGGGCTTATCCAGGACTTTGTGGACTGGTGCCATCGGAACTGCCTCCAGATCAACGCGAGGAAATCTAAGGAGCTGGTGGTGGACTGCCGCATGCAAGGACAACCCCTCACAGCACCAGTAAATATACAGGGAACAGACATCGAGATGGTGACATCCTATAAGTACCTGGGTGTTCATCTGAACAATAAACTAGACTGGTCACACAATACTGATGCACTCTACAAGAAGGGACAGCGCAGGCTGTTCCTACTGAGGAGACTCAGGTCTTTTGGTGTACAAGGGGCGCTGCTGAAGACATTCTATGACATGGTGGTGGCATCAGCCATCACTTTTGGAGTGGTCTGCTGGGGCAGTGGCATTACCGCAGCCGATAGGAAGAGACTGAACAAACTGATCAAGAAAGCTAGCTCTGTCCTGGGGCAGCGCCTTGATCTGGTGGAGGAGATAGGAGAGAGAAGGACGGTGGCTAAACTGTCATCTCTGCTGGAGTCCGAGTTCCACCCTATGCAGGACATACTGAATGCACTGAGGAGCTCATTTAGCAGCAGACTACATCATCCCAGGTGCACAACCGAGAGGTTTCGCAGGTCCTTCCTACCAACAGCTGTCAGACTGTACAACCTAAGCAGGGCTGCTCGCAGAGATAGCAAAAAGACGTAACAACCTAATAGTTTTGAATGAAAAAGACGCAATAGACTTACACAATGGTCCCCTCCGGCATACAACTAGGAAAATACCGGTTGCTATGGAGGGTGAGAATATGTATGGGCACATAATCATACCATGTAGGATAACTAAGTAGACGGTTGTGCTGTTTCATCCCATCTAGCAACAATGCTCTGCACTGTGTGTGTTTATATATTTACATATTTATTCCATCTAGCTACAATGCTCCGCACTGGGTGTATTTATATTTATATATCTATATATTTATTCCATCTAGCTACAATGCTCCGCACTGTGTGTTTATATATTTACATATTTATTCCACCTAGCTGCAATGCTCCGCACTGGGTGTATTTATATTTATATATCTATATATTTATTCCATCTAGCTACAATGCTCCGCACTGTGTGTTTATATATCTACATATTATTCCATCTAGCTACAATGCTCCGCACTGTGTGTTTATATACTCATATATTTATTCCATCCAGCTACAATGCTCTGCACTATGTGTGTGTGTATATATATATATTTATAGTAATATGTACATATGTATATTAGCTGCTCTTGCTTTTTGTTTTTTTTCTTGCCTTCTGATTGTTGCTCTGAGTGTTGCTATCCCTGTGCTGTTGCAATCCTGGAATTTCCCCATTGTGGGACTAATAAAGGCTTATCTTATCTTATCTTAACAACATCCCGATTCAGCTGAAGGGCTCCCGGTCCTCCTGAGTCTCCAGGTGAGTGAGTCAAATTTTCAAACTAGTTTACTCTGCAATGGTGATACCTTTACCCCGGTGATGACAGAATCTCAAAGCTAGCAGCTAGCTAGCTAGCTAGCCTGGGACGCGAATGTGCCACTGCGCAAATTTGCACGTACTCATGTCTTCCTATTCACGTTGTGTGGATTTGCGTTGCCCATTTGCGTTTGGTGTGAACGCACCTTAAGGCCTCAAAGAGCCACTACCTATGGGCAAAAGAACTGCTTGTGACCCCAGAGCCGCAGGTCGTAGAGCCCTTCACTACACTATTGTCAACACTGGTTTAAATATATGTTGCACTGCCAAAATGTGTTTCTGACGATGTTTAGAGGGATATCCTTTATGTACTTTGTGTGTTTTTCTTAATTCTATGGTGACAGACATCAAGTTGACTTTCAAAGTGTTGGAGCTAATAAATGCTGAAAAAAAAACAAAAAACTTTTACTACAAGCACTATAACAGAGACAACAGACCTTGCATAAAACAGTAGGTATGCCCACAGCAGCTGTCGCTGAAATTTGTGGGAAATTGTGGCCATGTGTGCAACTGATATATTGGTCCCCTACCGGTCACCATGTAACTCACACAGTTTCTCTCACCAATGCGTAATCATTACATGCAGTGTGTCATACCTTCACATTTGCCACCATTATTGCTACTACAGCTCTTCAAATGTGCTGAGCACCTTCACTAGAGAGGTGAGTTAGGGATGGTGGGAGGCTTTCCTGGCAGGGTCAAGAGTGAGGAACTGTTCTCAATGTAATGGTTAGGGTTCAACATTCTCATTACTTTCATGTTGTTTTCACACCCTAACCAAGGTCCAGACCAAGGTTCCTTGTTTTGTTACATATTGTCTACATTTAGGCTGGGTAGGATTGGTTTCACAATGCATAATTTACAATTCTTTTCAAAGCCAAGTAAACAACTTTACGTGACGCACCTTCATCTTGTTGTCATGATGACGTTTGTGTTGTAAGCAGAGACGCAATTAGCAAACATGCTACTCACCCTCAAAGGTGTTTTCCACAGATCTAGACACACTGGTAACCACATGTTAAGTTGAAACTGGTTCAGACCCGATCATATTAGACAGTGAACTAGTTTATTGGGGCTGGAATATTATCCAGGTCTTTAGTAAAGAGGACCTTTGTCCTTCTCATCAGGCGTGATGATTTTCAGGTGGTATTGCTCATCCTTTTATTTAACTCTTTCTAACCCTCTCTGAAAATATCCAGTAAGTTTCTGCTTCTCCTTCTTTCAGCTGCTCCCTTTATGGGTCTCCACAGCAGATCATCTGTCTCCCTCTCACCCTAGCCCTTCATCTTCCTGTGTAACACGAACCCTCTTCATGTCCCCCTTCACTAAATCCATCAATCTTCTCTGTGCTCTTCCTCTTTTCCTCCTGCCTGGCAGCTCCATCTTCAACATCTTTGTCCAGTATATCCACTATCCTTCCTCTGCACATGTCAAAACCATCTCAGTCTTGCCTCTCTTACGTTGTCTCCAAACCGCTCAACCTGAGCTGTCCATCTGATATACTCATTTCTAATCCTGTATGTCCTAGTCACTCCCAATGAGAAGCTTAGCAACTCTTCAACTCTTCCAGCTCCACCTCCTGTTTTTTTGTCAGCGCCACTGTCTCTAAAGCATACATCGTAGCAGGTCTCACAATCGGTATCTGGTAAGTTTCTGCCTTTTTAAATTTTTTAATCAAGGTCTTTTTATTTGTTTTATCCAACAGAAAAACAAAATATGAATAAAAAGAAAACAAAAACATTACCCCCCTCCCCAAACTGCCAGACATATAAAAACAATGCATTTACCCACATATCTAAATATAAAATGGACAAATGCATGTGTAACAGATGTGAAAAAAGAATAATCAAATAAATTAAAGTGTATTAATAAAATTTACATTGCATCTTCAACAAAGGTGAGAAAGTGTTCCCAAATGACTTAAAGTTTCTCTGAGGATCCCTTATTTTTTCTAATTTAAGAAGATACAGAACTTCTCTGATCCAGTGACCATATGTTGGTGGCTTAGGATCCTTCCATTTGAGTAATATCAGTCTCCTAGCCAGGAGAGCGCAGAAAGCCAGCATACTGACCTCTCACTTTTGAAGGGGAGTGTCTGTCTGATTCACCCTGAACAGGGCCAAAGTGGTGACGGAATTATTGTCTTTTTGCAGATCTTAGAGAAGGTTTCAAAGACAGTACTCAAATAAGTATGTAATTTTGGACACGTCCAAAATATATGCATCAGAGTGTCTGGATCCCACCTGCGACAATCACAAGTGGGATCCACCGTCGGTTTAATCTTAGAGAGCCTAGCCTTAGACCAGTGTGATCGGTGTACTGTTTTGAACTGAATGACAACATGTCTAAGACAGACTGATGAGGATGAAATTCCCTGCAGTATTTTATACCAAATATCCTCTGAAATTTGTTCGTTTAGATCTATCTCCCATTTGTTTTTAAGAGATTCCAATGATGCCAAGTTATAGGTGTAAATTAAATTATAAATTGTGCTGACAGACTTCTTTTTTTGATGGTTTACAATTAAAAATAGAGTCTACTAAAGAAGAGGGAGGGTGTTATGGAAAAAAAATCTAGATTTGTGGTGACAAAGCTGTGAAGCTGCAAATACCGATAAAAGTGAGATTTGAGGATATTGTATTTCTGTATTAACTGTTTGAAAGATGCAAAGCTACCATCCATAAAGAGATGTGATAATGAAAGCATCCCTGTTGTAGACTATTTGTCAAAGGCCTCATCTATCAATGACGGGGTGAGCATGTGATTTTTTGAAATTGGAGCGGGAGGGAGGGAGCAGGGACAGGCCTCTAAGAGAGGAGGATGTTCTAAACTGATTCCAGATCTTAACTGAGTGTAATACAATTGGATTGGAGGAGAAACTGGAAATAGGCTGTGCATATGGTAACTTTGAGCATAATAAAGCTTGTAAGGAGGTGGATCTGACCGATGCTGCCTCTAAGCCTGTCCACTTGAAGTCTAAAATGTCACTACTCATCCAGTCTAATAATGCCCTAATATTGACCGCCCAATAGTAATATAGAAAGTTTGGGAGTGCCATCCCACCCAATGAGCAGGGTCTCTGTAGTATACTTCTTTTAATTTGGGATGTATTTTTGTTCCAGATAAAACTTGATATCTGATTATTTAATTTGGAGAAAAAGGATTTTGTTAAAAAAAAAAACAAAAAAAAAAACTGGCAGGCACTGAAAAGTGTATAAAAATTTAGGCAGAACATTCATTTTGATCACATTTATTCTTCCTTTCATGTACTGGCCCCTTTGGGGCAGGGGGAGAGACTAAAGCGCTGTATTACACCCATGACATTTATTAGAGGAAAAACAGAAGTCCAAAAACTGTTCAAATATACAAAAATATAAATAATGAAAAAACTTAAAGCTGGCGTCCCTGATCTATTCCCGCTTTCGCCCAGCGAACGCGGGAATAGATCAGGAAAATACTGATGAGAGTACAAGTTGACATTTAATAGCACAGCAAGGAATGAATGAGACGAGCAGACTAAATACAGGAAGATAACAACGTAAACAACCACAGGTGTGAGTGCACCTGAGCGAGGGAAAGGAGAGAATCGTAATGGTGATTGGGACCAGGTGGTAATGATGAGAGGGGAGTAGTTGGACTGGCAGAGTGACAGGCAACGCCCACGCAAAGTGCAGACCTGGAAATGTTGCCTGCTAGCTGCCAGCCCGTAGAATCAATACAAGAAATAAACACTCAAAAAACAGACTGGAAGTTAACTGCACATGGAACAAAACATGACCAAAACAGACTGACCATAACAAGGAAAACAGAAGGCAATTAATAATTCAAAAGGGTATAGCAATACAACAGATAAATATGCATTCAGAGAAAGCCACGAGACTGAGCCTGGGTGAACATCCAAGCTCAGTTTGTGACACTTCCACCTAGAGACAGGGGTAGCAGGTCCCAGCATTCCAAATTCTACTTCAAATTAGCTAATAAAGGCTGATAGTTAGCTGTGTAGAGATCTTTATGGTTTGATGTCACCCATATACCTAAATATTTTAATTTGGGGGGTGCAGACCTTAAAGGGAAATGAGTTTAAGGTTGTCTCATTAATCCCATGGCTGATAGGCATCAGCTCACTTTTCTGGATATTAACCCTACAGCCAGATATTCTGCCAAAATATCTTAACAAAGCCAATAGTTTAGGGAGATTCAGGGAGGGTTGTGATATATATACCAGCATATCATCCACATAAAGTGATACTTTATGCATTCTGCCAGCATGCTGTATTCCTTTAATATCATCATGTTTTCTAAGGGCTAGGGCAAGGGGTTCCATCACTACTGCAAACAGCAGCGGGAATAGAGGGCACCCCTGTCTCGTTCCACGATAGAGTTCAAAATAGGAGGACAGATTGTTATTTGTATGGACAGCAGCTAATGGTGATGTATATAAAAGTCTAACCCACATTAAGAATTTGTGACCAAACCCAAACCTCTCCAACACGCTAAAAAGGTAGCTCCACTCCACCTGGTCAAAGGCCTTTTCAGCATCAAGTGAGATCACTGTTTCCAACAAGTCCAGTGGCGAGGGGCTATAGAGGATATTAAGGAGGCGTCTGATATTATAAAAGGAGTGGCGATTCTTTGTAAAACCTGTCTGATCAGGTGAGATAGTTGAAGGGAGAATTTTCTCCAAGCGACATGCCAGCACTTTGGCAAGAATTTTTGTATCAGTGTTTAAAAGGGGGATTGGACAGAAAGAGCTGCATTCAAGTGGGTTTTTCCCTTTTTTGAAAATTAAAGAAATAACTGCTTGACGCATAGTTGGGGGCGAGGCTGTGGTTGAGAGTGACTCTTTGAAAACTGACAATAGTAAAGGGGAAAGCTGACCCGAAAACTTTTTAAGAAAATCTGTTTGATAGCTGTCTGGCCTTGGAGATTTTCCACAAAGCGTGGACTTGATTGCTGAGGTTATTTCCTGGTTCGAAAAGTTCCTCTCCAGCTCCTCAGCCACATCTGAGTCTATGGTTTCAATATGCAGATGTCCAAAAGAATTATTAACTCAACTGGGTCTGCCTGAGATTCTGATGTGAACAATGATTGAAAAAAAGTTTGAAAACAGGAGTTAATTTTAAGATTATCTGTAATTTTGATACCTTGCTTATTAAATGCAGAGATGGTCTGCTTGGCAGTCCTTTGTCTCAGCTGATGGACAAGTATTCGTCCAATTTTTTCACCATGTTCATAGCAACCATGCCGGGATTTTGAGAGAAGATATTCGGCCTGCTGAGTTCACAAAATGTCAAATTCTGATTGTAGTAGCATGTGCCTTTTCATTATTTCTGCAGATGGTTGGCGATTATAAGATCTGTCCAGCTCCAGTAATTCATCAGCCTGCTCTTTAATGCATAGTGTATTTATTCTTTTTTTATTAGCACAATAGGAGATAACCTGACCACGCAGATATGCTTTCAAAGATTCCCAAATGATTAAGGGGGACATTCCTGGGGTTTGATTAATTTCTAAAAATAGTTTAATTTTGGATGATATAAATTTAGTAAAAGACTCTTCAGAAAGAAGAGGGTTCAGTCTCCAAGGATGGTAGTCAGATTGAGTGTTAAGAATAAGCATTTTCATAATCAAAGAGCCTTGGTCAGAAATAACTAGAGCTTCATAGTTGCACTAAGGGAAAGTAACTTCTTATCAAGGAAAAAATGATCTATACCAGAATAGCTCCAATGAACTGAGGAGAAAAAAGAATATGCCCTGGAAGTGGGGTTACGAAACTGCCAAACATCAGCTACGTCAAATGACTTCAAAAACAGCTGTGTAGCTTGTGCAGATTTAGAAAGGGAGGTGTTTGAGGGGCAGCTACGGTCCAAGACAGGAGAGTGTGCAATTTATATCTCCACCTAAAATAAGGTGGTGTGTTGTCAAGTTTGGTAAGCAGAAAAAAAAAAAATTAGAGAAAAATGCTGGATTGTTCCAGTTTGGTGCATAGATACTAGCCAGGATTACTGGTAGCATATAGAGTTTCCCCACTACTATAACATATCACCCCTCAGGATCTGAGTCTACATGTGTCATTGTGAAGGGTATGTTTTTCCCAATTAATATGGCCGTCCCTCTGGCTTTGGAGTTAAATGTAGAGTAATACAATTGCCCTGCCCATCACCTTTTAATGCGAAAGATGTCTGCCGTGCACAAATGGGTTTCCTTAAGGAAAACAATATCAGTTTTTAACAGCTTTAAATGTGTAAGCACCTTCTTACGCTTTATTGGATGGTTGAGTGACTTAACGTTCCAGCTGACAAAATTGACAGAGCACTCGTCCAATCGTCTTGCAGCAGTATCAGTCATGCTGGGTCAGAAAAGCTGTACGATTGAGATTGCCATTTGGGAAAAAAAAAAAAAAAAAGAAAAAGGGTAAAGAGATCAATATCAGTAACTAAGAAAGTCTGTCATTCCCCTTCCCACCCCCCCTTCCCAACACCTACAGTACAAGAACAAGGTGAAGGTTGTGCTCCTCCAAAACAAACCCACACATTGAGCGTTTGTACTGAGGAAAGAGCTCTGTGAAGCTATCCAAACAAGCCCATGAAACTTAATTTAGTGCTTTAAAGTCTGTTATAGACTCTGCTATCGAGTAAAATAATGAAACTATTAATAGTGCAATAATTAAACTAATAAATAAAGACAGAAAGAAAGAAGTTAACTTTCCTAAGCCAAACTGCTTGCATCTTAATGTTTCTTTTCTTTTTTTTTTTTCTTTTTTTTTTTGCATTTTTATATTTTGGTTTTTTTTCAAGTGATTATTTATGCTGCTCATGGCTATATTTCCTCAAAGATCATTTCCCCTCCTTATCGGTTGTCTTGACTTCCCGTGTTTGCTCAAAGAGTCCGAACCTTTATGAAAATTGCATTTTTTTTAATTGTCGTCATACAAACATTTTGTTAAGGTTAGACAGTTGAAAGGGTTATGAAAAGTTAGAGTGCCAAAATAAAAATGCTGTAGGTAGTCTCCCATTATGCTCTACACATATTCTATACATATTCGGTTTACATTCTTATGAACAAATATGTTAAGTGTCAAACTACAGTCTGAAGTGTTACGCAACCACAGTCTGATAAACAGGAATCAGGCAGAGCTATAGAGCCCTCTCCCTCTCTCGCTCTCCCTTCGTTTAGTCAGGTCTATTACATTAGTTACTCACCCAAACCTACACTCACACACACACTTTTCATAGTACATCTTAGGAGATAGTTAACGTGAACAGTGGATGGCCTGTTCACGTCAGAGTTAAACTGGACAATCAGACGGTTGCGTACAAGTCCACCCTATTGTACGGGGTTGACCCAGACCAACCCGAGAAGATGAATGTAAGTTGCACCCAGAAGTCGGGGTCAGTATGTCGACATTCCCGAGGGAGCTGCACCACCCTGAACCCAGCGCTGCTTGCTTTACACGTGACCTCTGAATAAATGTTGCATCATTGAACTGAAGAATTCGCCGGCTTATTCTTGGATCGTTTAATCAAAGAATCTGGATTTTAACACAGTTAAAAAAAAGACTTGGTTTGAAAAGTCCAAAAGTCCCGACCAAACATGTTAAGGTGTGAAAACACCCTTAGTCTTACCCAGGATTTCCACTGACTCCAGATCCAGTCTGTTACAGCTGCGATCCGGTCTCGGCAGCAAATAGTTCCCATTCTAATTAGTGTTCTACTAGCTGGTCCAGACAACTGTGGAATGAATCCAGCTTGTCGGACTTGGATGGCTAAAAAAATAAAAGGAGTCTATTTTTGATGGATGCCAGGTCTAGCCCGCAAGGAAAGCCCCAGTATCTATTGAATTTAGTAACTGTTTGTTCATTAAAAACTATTTAAGGATCTATTTAAGGAGGTCTACTCCTTAACCCCTGTGTCAGAGAAGATACAAACTTTAACATAGCATACAAACACTTTATAGAATTAAAATAACGGGCTACTTATGAATTATTAGAGCACAAATATCCAGGTGAAGAGCCAGTACATCACGCATCCTTGTTATCATGTGATCGCAATCAGTCCTCCTTGGTCTCACTCAGGTCTTTGCCAAGCTCTCACACGATTTTATAAAATTATTGCACAGTCTTGTATTCTGAACCCTGTTCTTTTCCATGCTGCTTCAAAACACCAATGGAGCTGGTAGGGATGTACATAAAGGTCTGTCCACACTGCATCTGCGACGGACTGCGTCCATAGTCAATGGAAGCCTGGGTTAGGGTAATGGTGGGAGAGGGACCTTTTTCAATTATTTTGAAAACTAAACATTAACACTAGAAGGTTCTGTTTCCATTACTTTCCACTGTTTGCATGAGTTTACTTGAATCTAGTTATTTTCACAGCCACTGGAAGGTGCTGCTTGCATTACTTAGATAACATACAAAACGTGTAATACATCTACTCAGAAAAAGCCGCTTTTCTGTGTATATTACACATTTTCTAAGGGTGGGTAAACATGCATCTTATTCACATTATTATAAGACTGGGGTTATTATTCCTTCCAAAGACTGTAACAGTCTTCACCACATCCTTACAGGTGTGAAGTAATGTCAAAACAAATTGTTATCAACTTGTCAGAGTGATCTGGGTTTGATACTACTAGCCAGCTATTCTGTGTGGAGTCTGCATGTTCACACTGCGTTTGAATTGATTATGTCTGGGTGTCCCCTGATGGCCAAAAAAACCTGCTTGTTTGGTTAATGGGTGATTCTAAATTGGCCATACAGTAAGTGTGAATGTGAGAATAAAGAGTTGGCTTTCTCTATGCCTCCATTTACATAACAACAGTTTCACAGAAAAAAAAGAAACAAATTCTAAATCCTTCTTTACGTGGATCCACAAAAGTTGTAGAAACCACTATAGTATGTATGCCAGGCCAGTGGGCGTTTTCAGAGCTCAGCTAAGGTAAGCCTGTTTTTATTATTATTATAAACAGATAAAGTTTCAAACTTTAATCGGATGGAGTTGTTTAGGGACTGTCTGAAGCCTACAGTATGTCTGAAGTGAAGTGAGGCAGTGTCACACCGCCAAAACCCAGGCGTCATGTAAACCAAGGGTGTAACTCCAACAGAAGTTTAGTTTGGGGCTAGAATCACTGATGTGAAAACAACCCCTGTGTTGGCCCTGTAATGGGATTATCAATGCAGGTGTGATATCCTACCGTGTAGCAATGATCACACTTGAGTTATTTCTTTGGCTAACTCTGCCATTTATTCTGCAACACACATAATATGACTGAACATGGATTCTGCGCGGGGTTTTCACACTCTTGTTCTAATGTGTCCCCTTAGTAGTAATGCTAAACAATACAGGTAGTTCCCCCTAGAGGCATGTGCCAGTAATGTTTTAAATTAGACTTGCAGTCTACCACAGC
Organism: Pholidichthys leucotaenia; assembly: GCA_020510985.1. Lineage (NCBI taxonomy): Eukaryota > Metazoa > Chordata > Actinopteri > Cichliformes > Pholidichthyidae > Pholidichthys > Pholidichthys leucotaenia. The sequence continues at coordinate 419,190,633 of CM035842.1, forward strand.
AGGGTAACACACCCTCTTTCCCGAAAGTCGCGAGAATATTCTCCAGCCCTTTGTGTGAGCCAAAGCAGGAAAACAAAATGAAGTAATGATACTGTGGGATCCCTCCCTCCGAGCCATCAGACAGCATCTGTTTGTTATGCTGATGCTCCAGGAGGTCTTCCAGGTCTTTGCGTGATCCATTTAATGCCAGCTCTGGCTCATCCTCTCGTGTGATGCCACCAACGGCTTGCAAAGATGGTAATTATGTTCTCTGTTTCTTAATGTTCTAATCACGCTCGGACGGTTTGGGCTCTGTTTGTGTAGCCTATTCTTCTATCACAGGCTCATGAAAAAAGGCTCATAAAAGGAAATAAGAAACAGCTCAGGAGTTTCATTCAGTCTTCTGTGCTTCATCATACACATTCCAAGTTTTGTTACCTCCGCCAAGGAGGTTATGTTTTCATCGGCGTTGGTTTGTCTGTCTGTCTGTTTGTTTGTTTGTTTGTTAGCAAGATAACTCAAAAAGTTATGGACGGATTTTCATGAAATTTTCACAGATTGTCAGAAATGGGGAATCCTACAGATGATTAGATTTTGGTGGTGATCTGGATCACCGTCGAGAAGAAAACCGCCATTACGGAAAATGCCATTTTCGTCAATAACTACTGAACCACTAATCCTATCATTGTGAATCCAATTGCTAGTCATATGTTTTCATGGTCAAGGAATCTGAAAACGTACACACAAACGCTGTATGGGGGGAACTGTGGCGCTTGGCAGAGGTCTGCGCTCTCCAAGTGCTTTTCTAGTTCAATATGTTATACCCAATAAATGAATTGTGATTTTTTTTAACCAATGGATGGGGGTATTCACCAAGTTAGCATAAACTACAAATGTATAAATGAAAATTAGGTATAAATTTAATGTGATAAAATTAGTGGTGTTGGCATTATCGTGTTAATCGCCCGTTAATGCTATTCCGCCCTTAACGGCGGCAAATTGTGTGTTCGCAGTTAACGGCAGAAAGCGCAAACAGTACTTTTTGGCCTAGCCACTCTCCGTTCCACTGCTACAGACACTGTGCGCACCATGCAGACATTGCAAAATCAAACAAGCTGGATTACAGCCATGGAAATCCCCAAAGTGCTGTCACGTTTAAGTTTACGTTATTTGTTGGAGCTCTCACCTGGATAACTGTTATAGCCTCCTCCAAAACTTCACCTGGATGTTGGGTTGTTCTTCTTTCGTGGAAGCTAGTTAGCTGGCTAATAGCTACATGCTAGGTTGTAGCTGACCTCCGGCTGCTGACAGGGACAGAAATTCGCCTGTTTTCATCCTCATAGCTTTGGGTCCAACTATTGATGAGTACCAGCCTAAAAAATTCTCAAGCTGTGTTTGTAATGTCCATTCACTCCCCCGCCGTTTTTGCAGCACAGTGGGGTGTCATCACAGACGAGGTAGTTTGTTTACAGTTTTTCTGCTAAAAGGGAAATTGTGTCTGTTGTGACACACAAGGTCCATGGTTTTGTGTTGATCTGCTTAAACGTTGTGGATGTTTGCTATGGCAGAAAGAGCAAGCTCCATTTGTGGCTGCTGGCTGGTTGGATGCTGAGTTGTGTTGCAGTGATGGTCATGAGCCCTGGCATTCTGTTGTTTCAACATGCAGTCTACTTTTGAGAATTTTCTGGAGAATACTCTGGATAGTTTTTGGCATTTTGGATATAATGAGAGCTTTAATAAACCTGCAGGTGAAGACAGCAAGCATATTTGTCCACTCCCATGTTCATAACAGTATGACAAACTTGAAAAATTACCGATGTAAGGTGCACTGTATCTGTATGGAAAAACATGCGATTAACGCATTATTAATCATGATTAATTCAACATTCAAAGGGTGAATCGTGATTAAAAATTTAAATCGTCCAACACCACTAGATAAAGGATGTCAATTTTAAAAATTTAAAAAGTTGCTAATTACAATTTAATTACACAGGATAAAATTGCAGCACGCATCCATATGAGAGGTGCAAATTTATGAGAAAAAGATGAAAATGTACATGGAAAAAATTTGCACATTTATGAGAAAAAGTCACAAATATCTGAGAAAAAAGTTGCAAATCTGTCAGAGAAAGTTGAAAATTGATGACTTTTTGTTTTCTTTGCATTTCTGCCAAGAATTGTTTGTTCAAAGTCATTTTTTTTTCAGTCATGTAACATGATAAAGATTTATGATGACATTGTGGGGACAAGTCTCTCTTTTTTTTCCAGCTGTGTCGCCCTTGATTTACACCTCTGAATGGGGAGAGCGGAATGATTTGGGGTCAGTTTGCTAACATGGGGGATCGTAGCCTCTTCAAATCACCATCTGGATAGGGATTAGCATACTGTGTTTAACACCATATATTACAATATCCACCTTCCTGGGAACACTTCCTTGAGACAGCACCACCGTTGTTAGCAGCTCCACACTGGGCAGAAATGCTCATCCAGCATGTGGTCTCTCAGCCTTTAGAGTACTGACCTCAGGTCTTACCTGGAAAATACGGTCTGAGTCACACCGTCTCCTGAAGAAAAGCTTGTTGAACTCCCACACTATGAAGGTTGCCCTCGCTGAACCTCAGGGAATAATGTGAGCTCCAGTGAGACTTTAGATTGGTTCACAAGGATATGTTGGCCTGTAATTATGTTGGCGTTCTTTCATTTCAGAAAATATGCATCACATTTGGTGGTTTCTATGACAATTGCTGTCATGATCAGATCAAACAAACCGGATGTTCTTCTCTCAGATGTAGCCTGTGATTGGCAAGATTACTATTTCAGCATTTTTACAAAGGAGAATTCAAAAATCAGCTTCACTGATTTACTTTACTTGGGTGGCAGAAAAAAAGTAGCTGGCATATATTCTAACATCATAAACTTGATTTGTTTGGATAGATAAGCTCTGCATTTACACTGAGGCAGAGCAGCATTTAGAGTGGAAACGGTCCTTGGAAACAGTGTCGCATACATGGAAAATGGCTTTTTTCTAGAATGTACCACACATTTTGTAAGGGTGGTTAAAGTCCATGCCCTGGCAAAAAATGGAGAAAGGAGTGCATATGGCATCTTCTCAATAGTAGGTTTGTTTTTTTGTTTTTTCTTCAGAAGGATGGGGTTTGCACCAATTTAGCACAAGGGACAAATTTGCAAGAATAAAGATGAAAAGCTATGATGAAAGATGTCAGTTTAAACATTAAAAAAGTTGGAACCCTTCTTCACTGTCTATGGGAATGTCCAAAGATCCAGAGAATCTGGAAAAATGTCATTAAATATTTGTCAGAAGTGTTTAATGTCAGCATCCCTTTAAATATCAAACTATGTATACTTGGAATTTACCCAGTGGACTTCATACAAACACAGAAACGGACTAAACTGCTGGACTCTGGACTTCTACAAGCCAGAAGAGTCATTGCGTCATGTTGGAAGCGTATGGAGTCTCCTTCTATGAAACAGTGGGCAAAGGAACGTTCACAGTGGACTGGTCTAAAAAGATCAACATATGTTATCAAAGGAAAACGGAAGGAATTTACAAATGTCTGTGAACCAAATATGAGCATTCTAGAAGCTGGAAAAAAAAACTATATTTGTTTAAAATGGGACCAATTTCACTTTTCACTTATTTATTTGCATTTTTTTTTTTTTTTACCATAAGTTTATTTTTGCAGGTTTGGTGTGGTGTGTGTGTGTGTGTGTGTGTGTGTGTGTGTGTGTGTGTGTGTGTGTGTGTGTGTGTGTTTGCATTCTGGGTCCTATGTTAATGTGGTCCAACTGTTCATTTATGTTTTTGTTGTTTTTGTAACTGTTAATAACAAAATCAATACAAATATTTGGGAAAAATAATTTAAAAGATGCAAATTACAATTTAATTACATAGAATAAAAGCTTAACACAGCATCCAGATGAGCACTGCAAACTTAAGAGGGAAAAATATTTAAAATTTACCGGAAAAAAAAATGTTAATTTTTGAGAGAAAAATAAGTAGCAAATACATGAGAAAAAGCTACAAATTTAAAAGAAAAATGTTCCAAATTTATGAGGAAAAAATGTGAAAATTTGCAGGAAAAAAGTCACAAATTTATGAGAAAATAGTTGGAAATACTAAATAGTATTATACTAAAAAAATAATAATTTATTGAGTTTTGAAAGCTTCACCAACCTCTACTTTCTGAAATTACTCTTCAAATGTATGAATAAACCAGCACCAGAGTGTCATATTGATAGAAAGGTCAGCTCACGTGCAGAACGCCCCACCAGAGAAAACTCACACGACACAGAGAAGCAACGTTTAAACAGTTTATTAATTTCAAAATATGGAGCACTGTTAAGGAAAACGTCACTTGCCAGAGGAAGACTCAGCCTGCGGGGAGAGACAAGAGCTGATTAATAAGAGAAGGGAGGAAGGGGAAAGACAAATCTGCCACTTACGTGACCCAGCAGGAACAGACAAACCAGCAGGATGAAGCTGGCAGGGAGAAGGAAAGTGTCAGGGCCGAGCCAGCTTGGCTTCCCCCCTGCTGGGTCCTGATCTCTCTTTGGGTTTAGGTACCGCTGTGCATGTGCATGTTATGCATTCTGTGCTGTTTCCGCATCTATAGCCACTGCCTGACCGGCAGCTGTTAGACAGCCGCTGTGACCTACTTTCTGTGACACCGCTGACAGTCTGCCGGTCCGGCCACGCCCCCCTCTCTCTCATTTCCGTCAGCTGTTCCCAGCCCCGTTAATCATCTTTCCCGGTCCTCGCCCAGGTGCTCTTCATTACACCATAACCAGCGGTGCGTGTACTTAAGCGCCTTTTGCCAGTCACGCACTGCTGGGTCTTTGACTAACTGATCGCCTGCCTGCTTGTGCGCATCAGTGAACTGTCAGCTCCTACGGTGTGTATCTACTCCACGCAGCCCGTGGTTCTTTTGCGTCCCTCGATTCCAGCTGTGGGACGCCAGCGTGGATACACGCCTCATCTTATGCGTTTGCGGGGCAATGCCGGTCTCCGAATGTCCACTGTAAGTAGTTTGTCAAATCCTTTTGTAAGTCTTTATGTTAATAAATGTGTGTGGGGGAATCCTGCAAATAAATCCTCATTATTTCACCCCTCGCCGTGCGCATTGAAAAAATACATGGGAGGGTTCATGACAGAAAGACCCAGCCATAAAAGAGGATTTAGCGGGTTCACCCACACATCCCTTTTCCCTTTTTTTCCGTGCGTCACTTGTTGGAACTGATTTGGTTGGAGGATGTCCTTGGGCCTGATATTCTTGACAAGCGATTATTCCATTCCGGAGGACATCATGTGGTACGTCAACCTGGGAGAGGCAGAAGTTCGGCGATGCCCTCAGCTCTCCAAGCATCCCAAGGGAGTTGAGAAGATATCCCAGCGGGCAGTGCTCCGACGCGAGTTCGGCAAGAGGGAGAGGAAGTCTCCGAGGAAGACTGGGCTCGCGCCAAGGCGAGGGCGTTCCCGGGATGCCGCTGAAACTGTCCCCGCAAGGTCTCCACTCCCGCTCTCACCAAGCCGGTCCCTGCAAACAAGAGACAGCGTCAGCCTGCGTGGAATCGCCGGGAGAAGCCTTCTCCTCTGCCAGCTGCCAGCATTCCTCCAGCGGCTGCGAGGTCAGACAGGGCCACCCCAGGAATACCCACCTCCGTCGTGGTGGAGACGCCTCCTCCGCAAGCCCTCGAGAGGACCCACGTCACCGCTGACGCAAAGAGGGATGATTGTCTGCCACCTGCAGCTGAGAGCATCAATTACCGGGAGGACAGGCAAGCATTTTTTCATTCTAAGACATTCATTAACACCTAATCTTGCCTGCTTCCTGAAGGAGAGGCCCAGTTTCAGCAGTCCGCTGGGTCCTCTCCTCCAGCTGCAAATATTAATTCATTTTTTCCCCTCTCTGTGTCTCCTCCAATTCTCCCTGAGGGCTTGCTCGCCCAAGGTCAGGGCCATCAGACGGTGGAGGAGCCAGTGGTTTCGGAGGATTCCGCCCAGGAGCCAGCATGGAGAGGTTCCCCTGCAGCCACGCCGGAGGAATCCCCAGCGTTGGAACCGCTGCAGGAGTTTAAAGGGACTGCTATCACCATCTCGCCAGCTGCTGAGGCATCCTCAGTGGATTGGGAACCTGAGGTGGACCTCCTTGAGGCCGGGCCCAAGTGTTCATCGTCAGGATTGACGGAGTCCTGGACAGCAGTGGAGCTCGAGCTCAGGCAAGTTTTCTCTCTTGTTTTTCTAATGACAATATTAGAGAGATCTTGTCTGGCTCTAGGTGAGGGGAGTCAGGCATTGTGCGCAGCTGCGTCTGAACTTCCTTTACCGGCCTCCGCCACTGCCAGCGACCCTAATGACCCTGTTTCTTCTCCCGCTCTTGATTTATCTTCTAGGGCCGCCGGAGAGGAACAACCATCTCCAGGGGTCTTCATGGAACCAGTCTCATCGCCTGACGACGTTGTGGGTCTAGCTCCCCGATGTCCGAGGTCGTTGTGTGGTCCCCTCCGCAGGCCGTGTCACCGTGGGTGCAGCGTGCTGGATTTGGACCCTCGTGGGAGCTGCGCCCCAGGGTTAGCCCAACATGGGTGCTGCACTCCAGCACAGACCTGTTATGGACACCATGCTCCAGCTCGGGGTCCACCACAGATGCTCCAGAGCTTCAATCGGGAGCCACCGCAGTTGCAGCTGTGTCCCAAGCTGGGACCACTGCAGTTGCTGCAGAGCACCAGCTGCGAGCCACTGTGAGTGCTGAGGAGCTCCAGCTGGGAACCACCGCACATGCAGCAAAGGCCCGGTTGGGGTCCACCGCGGGTGCAGCGAAGGCCCGGTCGGGGTCCACCGCGGGTGCTGTGGGTCAGCTCAAGAACTCCGTGGCCTCCTCATCTTCCCTGTCTGATGCTGTGGGGGTCGCCATCCTACGGTCTGGACATCCACCAGGGAACCTGCCGGTGGGCAGGCCGCCTCCTGCTCCACCCTTCTGGTCTTGGTGGCTCAATGGCACTGGCCGACCACCGGAGGGAATCACTCCCCGGGTCAGGTGACCCATGTTTTACGGCAGGCCGCCGGACTCCGTCCACCTGACCTTCTGCTGGGCCTGGGACTCTGGGCGGCCTCCTGAGCCCCAACGCCCGTGGACTTGGGGGGGTGGGGTTAATTGTGGGCCCTGGGCGGGGTATTGAGTTCTCTCCTTTCCTGTTCCCCCCTACCTCCCACCTGGGTTCGCGTTGTTTGTTCCTGTTGGGGTTGGGTTTGGAGGGATCTGGGATGTTACCTTGAGTGTCTGGGAACCCACCCCTTAAAAGGGGAGCTCTGTCAGGAGACGAGCCGGCTTGGCTTCCCCCCGGCTCACTCCTGATCTCTCTGTGGGTTTAGGTACCGTTGTGCATGTGCATGTTATGTATTCTGTGCTGTTTCCACATCCATAGCCACTGCCTGACTGGCAGCTGTTAGACAGCCGCTGTGACCTACTTTCTGTGAACACTGCTGACAGTCTGCCGGTCCGGCCACGCCCCCTCTCTCTCATTTCCATCAGCTGTTCCCAGCCCTGTTAATCATCTTTCCCGGTCCTCGCCCAGGTGCTCTTCATTACACCATAACCAGCAGTGCGTGTACTTAAGCGCCTTTTGCCAGTCATGCACTGCTGGGGCTTTGTCTAACTGATCGTCTGCCTGCTTATGCGCATCAGTGAACTGTCAGCTCCTATGGCATGTATCCACTCTGCGCAGCCCGTGGTTCTTCTGCGTCCCTCTAGCGATTCCAGCTGTGGGACACCAGCGTGGATACACGCCTCATCTTATGCGTTTTTCGGGGCGATGCCAGCCCTTGAATGGCCACTGTAAGTGTTTTGTCAAATCCTTTTGTAAGTCTTTATGTTAATAAATTTGTGTGTTGGAATCCTACAAGTAAATCCTCATTATTTCACCCCTCATCGTGCTCATTGGAAAAGCACACGGGAGGGTTCATGACAGAAAGGGAAGGAGCTGGGTGGTGTCTGACCGGGTGGAGAAAGGTAGCTGAGGCAGGGTGAGGATGATGAACCTGGTGAGCACACAACGATCCCCGGAGACGCACCGCACCGATGGCAGCAACCTGGGAAGGAGAAAAAGGAGAGGAATAAGGCATAAATCCTCTGACTATAATGTTTGTTCGCTTGCTAGTATTGCAGGCAGTATACCCAACGAGCCAGCGCTGAAGCCTTCGCTTGATGGTCCTTTTATGCACTGGCAAGAAAGGAGTGGCAGGTGCATCCAATCACGCAGGTGTACTGATTGCCTGAGGAGTTGAGGAATCTTTGACGGGAAGGAGGAGGCGTACGCTCACCTGAACATGAAACAGAGCCACTCTATGGTTTCATCCAAAGACATGACAGCAGCAGTCACCAGGAGTTCTAACAGCAAAAACTGTAAAATATCCCACCGAAGAATCACATTTGGACAGACAGCTTTCTCTATAAAAGGTAGTCACATCGGGAACACGATGCCAAACGAAATTAAACTAACGACAGACTTCAAAACATTCTCAGTAAAGGTTAAGAACTGGCTGGAGGCAAAACAAGAATGTAGCCACACCGAGGACTTGTGATGTTAGCACGGTCAGACTGTTAATGTGTTATTCAGTGTTTGTTCGTGTTGTGTTGGCTGGATGTGTCTTAGGTTCTTTGCTGCTGGTTTATACTGTCTTTATTTGTTGTTGCTTTTTACTACTGTTCTTTATTTTTACTTGAATTTCTTCTTGAAAAGTCCAACTGGGGACAGGAGTTGCCAACTAGCTTAATGCTATATACTCTATACAGAACATCAGATGTTCTATATGACCACTATGTTTCACTGCATTGTGTCACAACTCGCCGCTCATCAGCGGCGCCAGCTGCGCGCACACCTGCACCTCGTCAGCAGCGTGGGATATAAGCCACTCTGCCCTGGGCTTCGGCCTGAAGCCGTCTGATTCCCTCGGCTGAACTTGCTGCAGAGGAACCCCCTCGTCTTCCAGCAAGATCTACAGCGTAAGCATACCTTACCATTGTCTTTCCAGTCTCTCCCCTGTGCACAGGTGGATTTCCCGGCAGCGGACATCGCCTCCGCATCACCGTCTGCCAGCTGCTGCCATAGGTGGACTCCCCGGCGGCGGACCTCGCCTCTGCTTCGCCGTCTTCCCGCTGCTGTCACAGGTGCACCAGGTTGCTGTCTCCCGGGCTCGCCCTTGTGCACGCCAGCCACCTGCCCTGCCAAGTAAGCAAACAAACCCAATTTATTCCCTGTACTGGTTTGGTGCCCGTTACCGTTTCCCTGTGCTCTCTCCCCAGGGTTGTCCGGCTGAACGGTTTCCTGCCCCCGTGCCTGACGCAGACATCCACCACCAGTACATCTACATATCACAGACACGCAACCACACATCCCTGTTGTTGAATAAAACTGTTAAATTTACCCTGAGCCTGCGTGTATGTCTCCTGAGCCATGCATTATGTCACATTGTCCCGAAATAAAAATAAATCTACAGGAAAATGAAAATTTACAACAATTTTTTTTTGCAAATTTTTAAGAAAAAAGTTGCAATTTTATTATAATTTTTTTTTAAATGTACAGAAAAATTTTGCAAATTGATGAAAAAAATAAAAGTTGCACATTTTTAAGAAAAAAGCCACAAATTTATCAGAGAAAATTTGTAGATTTTTATGAAAAAAAGTTGCAAATTTATGATTAAAAAAGTTGGAAAATTTACAGGAGAAAATAGTTGGAAATTTACAAGAAAAATGTTACAGATTTATAAGGAAAAAAATCACAAATCTATGGGTAAAAAAGTAGCAAATTTTTGAGAAAAAGCTCACATATTAGCGATGTGATGGACTGGCGATCTGTCCAGGGTCTACCCTGTCTCTCGCCCAAAGATGCTGGGATAGGCTCTAGCACCACCACCCCCCAACCCCCCCAACCACCGTGACCAAAAAAGGATTAAACAGCAGAAGATGGATGGATGAATGGAATGATGGTCACATATTATGACATAAAGGTTGCAGATTTATGTGAAAAAAGTTGCATACTTGTAATAAAAAAAATTAAATTTACAGGAAAGGACTTGCAAATTTACAAGAAAAATGTTGCAAATTTATGAGAGCAAAGTCATAAATTTATGAGATATTGTGGAAATGTGAAAATGACGAGGCAGAGTTTATCTCACGAGTCAAGTTTATTCACATCTTCCAACATCAGCAAAGCAGAAAGAGAGATCAAACACAGACCTTCATCCTTTATATATATCCAGGACCTTCAAAGCTCACAGTCACATTGCATTTAATGACAAGTAACAATGCATCTTTCCTTAAATCCTATCACATCCTCCTCATAGCCTCTGGCAGACCAGGAAATCCCCCAAGGCCGTCTCTTGCATACCAAAGACTAAATTTTCACACCCTCCTGTTATCTCACAGGAGGCCCAGTCTTTTGTTCTACTCTGAGATGTGAAGCTTAAAGTCATACATATGTGGCCCACAATATCGTCCAATGCCCCTCCTCTATTTTCACCAATGAATGGGACTGATAATGCTGATGGGGGTTGATAGGTTAACGGGGGGGGGGGGGGTGCTTCTGGTTTTGAGCTATTTTGCTAACGAGGGGGGTAGCATCCCACTCAAATCACCTACTGCTTCCAGGGGTTAACTAGTACAGTAACTAGAGCGCTTCACCCTGGACACAGAAGGGATAGCCACCACCATCCCCCGCCCACCTCAGTGCTATTGTCTCACCAATGCTACCATCACTGACAACAGGACACATTTATGCAGTGGAGGGAGAAACCATGGTAGTGGCACGTGTCCTGTAGCTCTAGTGTCCACCAATGTGGGGGTAAAATTTCGTATTTTTGACTGACTGTTTGTCTCTGTTCTATCTCTGCATGTCTTCTTGAATGCAGTTGGTTACTTGACAGGTTGCAGTAAAAGTAACCGAAGCTATGAGTTGAGGAAAAAAAATCAAATCATTTTTGTGCTGAATGTAACTAAAGTTATTTATTTTTCCCCTAAATAACATTCGCTACCAGACTTTAATATGCATAATATAGCGCTACAACATCAACAAATCACAATAAGCCAAAAAAAGTTTCGTTGTGTTATCTTTAAAGAATTGAAAGAATATGTTAAAGGTCCTTTTTTTTTTTTTTTTTACCTTTCTAAGACCAAACATCATTGCTGTCTTGTTTTTTTTTTGTTTTTTTTTTTGTTTTGTTTTGTTTTTTCCCTTAAGTTGTACCACTTCTTATCTACCAAGACAGCAGGGCTATGGTTAGTGTTAAAGGTTTAATCTGGGCTTTCTGGGCTGTTATTGCGGGGATTTTAACAAAGCATGCTTAAAGACTGTACTCCCCAAATTCTACCAACATGTTTAGTGTCCCACAAGACGGGAAAGAACACTGGATCTTGGTTACAGCAACGTTAAGCACACCTACAGAGCCACCCCCTCCCCCACCTTGGACAATCAGACCATCTCTCCCTGCTTCTAATACCTGCCTACTGTCACGCCGCGCCATTCATCAGCGGCGCCACCTGCTCACGCACCTGATCATCATCAGCGGCGAGGGATAAAGGCCGCCTCGCCCGGAGCCTCGGCCTGAAGCCGTCAGACTTCGTCCCTCACCGTTGTGAGTCACTTCCAAAATCTTCAGCAAACATTTGGGTAAGAAGCCCTTACCTTCTTTCTCTCCAGTCTGCTCCCCTGTGCACAGGTGGATTTCCCGGCGGCGGACGACGTCCTCCCAACGCCCATTCCTCGCTGCTGCACCAAGCTCTCCAGGTGGCTGTCTCCCGGGTCTCGCCCCTTGCTGTGCCAGCTATCCTGCCCGTCCAAGTAAGTTCCTCTCTCGCCATAATCTCCTCTGTGTTGGTGTATGCCCGTCACCCTCTCCCTGTGCTTTTTCCCATAGGGTTGCTCGGCTGTACGGTCACCTGCCTCTGTGCCTGAAGCAGACGCCACCACCAACACATTGACATCCCACAGACACGCACTCATTCACGCCTGTTGTTAATAAACTATTTGAACTACTCTGAGCCTGTGTGTGGGTCTCCTGAGCCGTGCGTTATGTCAGTACGGCTTCAGCAGAGCAGCTCGGCAGACCGCGGGCTCACACACCGGTTTTCCACTCTCGAGGCTCGAGTGGATCATATAGTCTATCAGCAACAGGTGATTTTTAATCAGTTATTGAATTTAACTAACCGGTTGGGCCACTTGGATCCTCAACAGCCGTTCCCCCCGGCTCGTCAGGGTGGCGCGGCTCCTGCTGCTCCAGTGGCCGTCCAGCTGGCTCCGAATGCACCGGTTCGGCTCACACCGGTTCCAACCCCCGCCCGCTTTAGCGGTAAGCTCGGCGGAGCGCGGGGGTTTATTATGCAGTGTGAGTCCGTCTTCCACCGCGTGCCCGGAGATTTTCCCTCTGATCATAGCTGAATTGGTTATATCGGGAATCTCCTGGAGGGGCGGGCATTAACGTGGGCCTACGCCGTTATGGCGAGACCCAGTTATGCCGCCCTCACATATAACCAATTTGTGAGGCGCTTCCTGGAGGTATTTGACCATTCTCTAACCGAGACGGTCCAGATCGATCGGCTTCTCGCCCTCCGGCAGGGAAGCCGGTCCGCGGCCAACTTCCGGGTAGCGGCGGAGGAATTAGGCTGGGAGGAACGTCCCCTCTGCAGTCTTTTCCTCCGCAGCCTCAATGACGATCTGAGGGATGAACTGGCTGGACGGGATATTCCTGAGACGCTAGCGGAGCTGACATCCTTAGCGATAAGTTTGGATAACAGGCTGCGCGAGCGCTCCTCGGGGCGGAAGTCGTCTTCTTCTCGCCCTCGTGGAGTCTCGCCGCACCTGTTCCAAGCTCGCCCCCTGGCGGCGCCGCCAGCATCGTGCCCCGAGGAGTCAGAGCCGATGGTGACGGGCTGGACGAAGCTTTCCCCTGCGGAGAAACAACGCCGCCGTGAGTTGGACCTCTGCATGTATTGCGGGGGTGACCAACACACTGTGGAGCTCTGCCCACGGAAAGCCAGTCGGCGGGGTCCACGAATCACTGTAGGGGGCCTCGCGGATCTCAACCGGTTAAACACTCATTCCCAATTGAAGCTGCCCATCCGTTTCTGCCATAACCCCACTGGGCATCTCACCCACGCACTGGTGGATTCGGGCGCAGAAGGCAGCTTCATTTCACAAAGCCTGGCAACCCGATTGGGCATCCGCTGTCAGGCACTGAGAAACCCCATCTCCCTGGTCACTCTCTCTCGTGCCTCCCTTGGGAGAGTTTCTCATCAGACCATTCCCGTCCCAGTTATCATCTCAGGGAATCACCGGGAGGAAATGTTTTTTTACGTCCTGCCCAACTCTGTGTCGCCCGTCATCCTGGGGTATCCCTGGCTACGCCTCCACAACCCTGTCCTGGACTGGAAGTCAGCTGGGGTATCGGCATGGAGCACGTTTTGTATGGGCACCTGCCTTCAGTCCGCTGCCTGCTCCCCGTCCGCTTCTCCCCCTGTGGCAGACGCAGCACCTCCGGACCTGTCTCTGGTGCCTCCGGAATTTCACGATCTGGGTATGGTGTTTAGTAAAACGAAAGCTATGTCTCTTCCCCCTCATCGGCCCTATGACTGTGCCATCAACCTCCGCCAGGGGGCTCCCTTACCTTCTGGTCGGCTCTACAGTCTGTCTGCGCCGGAGAAGGAGACAATGAACACCTACCTGAAGGAATCACTGAGCGCTGGGATAATTCGCCCATCGTCGTCACCCGTGGGGGCAGGGTTCTTCTTCGTCGGGAAAAGGGACGGGTCCCTCCGCCCCTGCATAGACTACCGTGCGCTCAACGACATCACTGAGAGGGACCGTTACACCCTGCCCCTCATGGACACTGCCTTCCACTCCCTCCAGGGGGCGACCTGGTTTACCAAGCTGGATCTACGCAGCGCTTACCACCTCGTCAGGATCCGGGAGGGAGATGAATGGAAGACAGCCTTCCGTACCCCGAACGGCCACTTTGAGTATCTAGTCATGCCGTTCGGGTTAACCAACGCTCCTGCCGTCTTTCAGCGCCTCATCAACGATGTCCTCCGGGATTTCATCGGCCTCTTCGTGTTCGTCTACCTGGACGACATCCTTATCTTCTCCAGGTCCAGGGACGAGCACCAGGTCCATGTGAGGCGGGTCCTCCAAAGACTGCTGGAGAATCGGCTCTACGTGAAGGCTGAAAAGTGCGAATTCTACGCTAGGACCACATCCTTCCTGGGATTCATCATCTCTCAAGACCAGGTGCTCCCAGACCCAGAGAAGGTGAAGGCGGTGGTGGAGTGGCCTACTCCCGCATCCCGGAAGCAGGTGCAACAATTTGTTGGCTTCGCCAATTTCTACCGCCGCTTTGTGCCCAACTTCAGCTCGATCGTCGGACTGCTGACCCGCCTCACGTCCCCGAAGGTCCCGTTCCAGTGGACAGAAGAGGTCGCTGCTGCCTTTAAGGCGTTGAAGGCGGAATTCTCCTCCTCCCCGGTTCTTCGCCAGGTCGACCCCGCGCTACAGTGCATCGTGGAGGTGGGTGCCTCGGACACGGGAGTGGGGGCAGTTTTATCCCAGCGGTCACCGGACGATGGCGCCAAACAACCTTGTGCCTTCTTCTCCCGGCGCCTGTCCCCGGCGGAGAGGAACTACGATGTGGGGGACAGAGAGCTCCTGGCCATCAAACTCGCCTTACAGGAGTGGCGCCACAGGCTAGAGGGGGCGGACCTGCCGTTCGTGGTCCTGACGGACCACAAGAACTTAGAATATTTACGATCTGCCAAGCGCCTGAACGCCCGCCAGGCGCGCTGGTCTTTGTTCTTCGCCAGGTTCCATTTTACCATCACCTTCAGGCCAGGCTCCAAGAACGGCCTGCCTGACGCCCTCTCTAGGCAGTTTACCCCCGTGGAGGCTGAGGAGACGCCCCACACCATCCTGCCCAGGTCGTGCGTCGTGGGTGCCATCTCTTGGGACATCAGGAGCAAGATCCGGAAGGCGCAGGAGGTGGAACCTGATCCTGGCGGCGGACCGGAAGGAAGACTGTTCGTGCCATCTGCGGTCCGAGGAGAGGTTATCCACTGGCTCCACACATCCCGGCTCACCTGTCATCCCGGCACCTCCCGGATGATCAACCTCCTCCAACGGTCTTTTTGGTGGCCAGGCCTGCGGAGGGACGCAGCCCGCTACGCCCGGGCTTGCCCAATCTGTGCCACCTGCAAGTCGGGAAATGCCCCTCCAGCGGGTCTGCTCCAGCCCCTGCCCGTTCCTGGCAGGCCCTGGTCGCACATCGCGTTGGATTTCGTCACCGGACTCCCCGTTTCCAACTCCTTTGACACCATCCTGACCATCGTGGACCGTTTCTCCAAGGCGGCGCACTTCGTCCCCCTGCGAGGTCTCCCTACTGCCCTGGAGATGGCGGATCTCCTCGTCCAACACGTGGTCAGGCTGCACGGGATTCCGGTGGACGTGGTCTCGGACCGGGGCCCCCAATTTTCATCCGAGGTTTGGAGGTCGTTCTGTAACGCCATCGGAGCCAAGGTGAGCCTCTCCTCCGGTCATCACCCCCAGTCCAACGGGCAGTGTGAGCGGACCAATCAGGATCTGGAGGCTGCGCTCCGCTGTGTGACCTCATCCAAACCAACGTCCTGGAGCAACCATCTCGCCTGGGTTGAGTATGCTCACAATACCGCTCGCTCTTCTGCTACAGGGATGTCCCCCTTCAAGGCGTCCCTGGGTTACGACCCCCCGCTGTTTCCAGAGCAGGAGAGTGAGGTAACTGTCCCCTCAGTTAAAGCACACCTCAGGCAGTTCCGCTCCATCTGGACTGCCAAGCGTAATGCGCTTTTACGCACAGCGGAGCGCAATAGAACTGTGGCGGACCAGCATAGAAGACCTGCCCCGGCGTACAGAGTTGGGCAACGTGTCTACGTTTCCACCCAGGACGTCACCCTAAAAGGCGAGAGGAGAAAGCTAGCACAGCGCTTCGTGGGTCCCTATCCCATCACCCGGATCATCAACCCGGTGGCTGTGCGCGTGGCTATTCCCCCCTCCCTCCGCATCCATCCCACCTTCCACGTGTCAAAGGTGAAGCTGGCAGTCACCGACCCCCTTTGCCCTCCTCCTGCAGCGCAACCCGCGCCCCGGATGATGGGTGGCCATCCGGCCTGGTCCGTCTCCTCCATCCTGGACTCCCGGCGCCGAGGTCGTGGGTTGCAATACTTGGTGGACTGGGAGGGCTATGGGCCCGAGCATCGACAGTGGGTGCCCCCGTCGTTCGTGTTGGACCCATCGCTCATCGCGGACTTCCACCGAGCGCACCCGGATAAGCCATCGCCAGGAGGCGCTGCTAGAGGGGGGAGTACTGTCACGCCGCGCCATTCATCAGCGGCGCCACCTGCTCACGCACCTGATCATCATCAGCGGCGAGGGATAAAGGCCGCCTCGCCCAGAGCCTCGGCCTGAAGCCGTCAGACTTCGTCCCTCACCGTTGTGAGTCACTTCCAAAATCTTCAGCAAACATTTGGGTAAGAAGCCCTTACCTTCTTTCTTTCCAGTCTGCTCCCCTGTGCACAGGTGGATTTCCCGGCGGCGGACGACGTCCTCCCAACGCCCATTCCTCGCTGCTGCACCGAGCTCTCCAGGTGGCTGTCTCCCGGGTCTCGCCCCTTGCTGTGCCAGCTATCCTGCCCGTCCAAGTAAGTTCCTCTCTCGCCATAATCTCCTCTGTGTTGGTGTTTGCCCGTCACCCTCTCCCTGTGCTTTTTCCCATAGGGTTGCTCGGCTGTACGGTCACCTGCCTCTGTGCCTGAAGCAGACGCCACCACCAACACATTGACATCCCACAGACACGCACTCATTCACGCCTGTTGTTAATAAACTATTTGAACTACTCTGAGCCTGTGTGTGCGTCTCCTGAGCCGTGCGTTATGTCACCTACACTCCCCCTCAGGAAGAGTTCCCCCAACCAAAAAAACAAATAAAACCTGGCTGAAAATGCTCTCCTCCAGCTACAAGACTGCTTTGCCAGCACAGACTGGAGCATCTTTGAACATCAGGACCTGGACTCCTACACCGAGTCTGTCCTTTTCTACAACAAATGCTGTGTAGGAAATGTGACAGTCACCAAACACATCCAGGTATTTCCAAACTGCAAACCCTGCATAACCAGTGAGGTCCAGGGTCTGCTCAGAGCCCACAACTCAGCATTCAGACAGAGGGACAGCTCTCTGTAAAGCACTGCAAAAGCTGACCTGAGGAGAAGGAGAAAACTCACTAAGAACACCTATAGGAAGAAGGTGGAGGGCTTCCTCACAGACAACAACCCCTGACAGATGTGGAGAGGCATCCAGGCCCGCACCAACTACAGGGGCCAGGGCACCCCAACATCAGACAGCAGCCTCACTCTGGCAGAGGAGCTTAACAGCTTCTTTGCCCAGTTTAAGCACACCTACCCCCCCCCCCCCCCCCAAAATTCACCCCCCTCCCCTCTCTCTCTACAGGTGCACAAGGTGAGGAGGCAAATGAGAGCAGTGAACCCCGGCAGAACTGCTGGTCCAGACAGCATTCCAGGAGCAGTGGTCAAATCATGTGCAGACCAGCTGACAGGGATCCTCACCAAGCTGTTCAACCTCTCCCTGATGCACACCACCATCCTCTCCTGCCTCAAGGCCTCCACCATCATCTCCATCCCCAAAAAGGCCGCAATTGACAGCCTGAATGACTACAGACCCATAGCACTCACGTCTGTAGTGATGAAATGTTTTGAGTGACTGGTGCCCCAGCACATCAGGGACTGTCTTCCCCCCTCCTTTGATCCCCATCAGTTCACCTACAGGGAGAACCGATCTACAGAAGGCGCCATCACCACCACTGTCCACAGAGCGCTGAGCCACTTGAAGAACCCAAGGAGCTATGTGAGGATCCTCTTTGTGGACTACAGCTCAGTTTTCAACACCATCATTCTTGACATCCTGATGAACAAACTGCACCTTCTCCAGACCCCACCACCGCCACCACCACCACCTGCTCCTGGATAAAAAACTTTCTCACCAACCACCCACAAACAGTCAGACTGGGCCCCCACCACTCCTCCACACTGTCTCTCAGCACTGGCTCCCCAATGGCTGTGTGCTAAGCCCTCTACTGTACCCTCCCTGTACACCTTTGACTGTATTCCAACCCGCTCAACCACCGTCATTGTGAAGTATGTGGACAATACCACCTTGGTTGGGCTCATCACCAACGACGATGAGAAGGCATAGAGGGCGGAGGTAAAAAATCTGCTGCTGTGGTGACAAGCCAACAACCTGAAAATGAATGTCCAAAAAAACAAAGAACTCATTCTGGACTTCAGGAATAACAGACAGGACCCCCCCCCCCCACCAAATAAATGACGACCACATGGAAAACGTCCCCGCCTTCAGGTTCCTGGAAACTCACATCCCCTCTGACCTCTCATGGACGGTCAACACCAAGGCTCTGATGAAGAAAGCCCAACAGCAACGGCACTTCCTCCGTGTCCCGAGAAAGAACAACCTGGACCAGAAGCTGCTGCTGGCCTTCTATCGCTGCTCAGTGGAGAGCGTGCTCACCTACTGTCTGGGTGTGTGGTACGCCGGCTTCACGGCCGAGAACAAGAAGGCTATGCAGAGGGTCATCAACACCACCCAAAAAATCATCGGCAGCTCATTGCCCTTCCTGGAAGACATCTCCTGATCTTCCTGTCTCAGAAGGATCAAGGCCATCACAGGAGACCCCTCACATCCCGCCCACCACCTGTTTGACCTGCTTCTCTCTGGACAACAGTTCAGATTGATCAGGTCCCACACCTCCTGATTGACAGTTTCTTCCCCTGGGCCATCCAAACTGCAAACAGTCAGAGGTCCCACCCCCCTCCCTCCAAACGCTCACATGCACAGAACTGAGAACCTTTTAATTATCGCTATAACTCACCTGTCTTTGCAATTCTCACTTTCATGTATATTGACCCATCCGTGAAATCACTGCTGTACATATTTTCCATAATCCTTGCGCCATTTTACTCTATTATGTGTTCTGCACTCTTATGTACATAGTTCCACCCGTGAAGCCACTACCGTACCTGTGTATACTAAACCTATGGGCTATTTATTATTTTTACTTTTACTTTTACTTCAGTCATATAGTTAAATGTGTGTTTTGTAACTGTTTTATTTCTAATCCTTCTCTCTTACTTTATTGTGCAGTAGCCTGGTGGAGCACCCACAATTTCGTTGTGCTGTACAACTGTACAATGACAATAAAGCCTATTGTATTGCATTGTATTGTATTCTATTCTATTCTCATGGGTACCATGTGGGTTTGTCTGCAGGTTCCACATTGGTCCCATCTATGTTGGCCCACAGGGACTTTACCTATTTACCTATTTTCAGCTTATTTTCCAATAAATTTGCAATGTTCCCATAAATTTGATGTATTTTCCTGAAAAATTGAAACTTTCTCATAAATTTACCACTTTCTTTTACTGTAAACTTGCATTTTTTTCTCATAAATCTGTAAAAAAAAAAATTTCACAAATTTTCAACTTTTTTGTCATAAATATGTTAGTTTTTCTTTTAAAATTGTAACTTTTTTGTTGCAAATTTATTAACATTTTCTTGCAATTTTGGAACTTTCTCATAAGTTTAATTTTCTTTTTCTAGTAAATTTTCTCATAAATTTGGTACTTTTTTTGGTAAATTTACAATTTTCTTGTAAATTTGTGAAATTTTTCTTGTAAATTTGGAACTTTCTAAAAAATTATACTTTTTTGACTGTAAACTTGTAATT
This sequence comes from Pholidichthys leucotaenia, assembly GCA_020510985.1. Taxonomy (NCBI): domain Eukaryota; kingdom Metazoa; phylum Chordata; class Actinopteri; order Cichliformes; family Pholidichthyidae; genus Pholidichthys; species Pholidichthys leucotaenia. The sequence goes on from CM035842.1 coordinate 419,210,454, forward strand.
TTTTCTCCTAAATTTGTAACTTTTTCCCAGTAATTAAATTTTTTAGTTGTTTTTGTAAATTGACTTTTTTCTCTTAAATTTTCACATTTTTTCTCATAAGTGTGACTTTTTTCCTAATTAATTTGCTATTTTTTTGTAAATCTTTGATTTTTTTCCCATAAATTTACATGAACTGAAAGAATTCAGTCAAGACTCAGTGTGATTTATTTTAGTTTTCAGCATTTCATTTCTTAGAGAAACATTTTGTTATACCTTTTTAAAAATAAATAGTGTAGCGGTTTCATTAAACCCCCACAACACACAGACAGAACACAGAGACAGTCAGCTCGCACTCCTGGGTTTCTTTCCGCTGCATGCTGCGTTTACAGCCGTGAAGTTAAAGTGTTCATGCATTTTGTCCTTACTGTGCTTCTTCTGAGCATCTTACATATGTAGATGTGCTTTGAGGTAAATCTCCACAAAAAGACTGGTCAAACACAGGGCTAGAGCAAGTAACAGAACAGTGTAATGTGTATTAATGTCTACAGGCAGATGCGTTTCGTCTGGCTCACCTCTGTGATGTTAATTGTTGCCTTTCATCCATTGTACTCATGCGTCCTGTCCTCACTGTGACCTAGGGACTGAGATCAATATGTCTCTCAAATGCAAATGTCTTATGGGCTGCACGGTGGCGCAGTGGTTAGCACTGCGGCAGCACAGTTTACCCTTGGCCGGGGGATTGTGGGGATCGTGGGATCGTGGGTTCGATCCCAGCCCCCGACCAACAGTGATCTGTGTGGAGTTTGCATGTTCTCCCCGTGTTGCGTGGGTTTACTCTGGGATTTCTCCGGTTTCCTCCCACATGCCAAAAACATGCATGTTAGGTTAATTGGCTGTTCTAAATTGTCCCTAGATATCTGTTTCCTATAGGCCCTTAGAATAGAGGGTTAGTATTAATGAAAGCGCTTTGAGTGGTCTTTGTCACTAGAAAAGCGCTATATAAGTGCAGGTTAGTTAGTTAGTTAGTTATGTCTGTTCTGTTATCTCTTTGATCATACTAACTGCTGGGGTATGTCCCTTTGATGTATTGTTGTGGTCGAGTATATATGCTGCAACTCTGTAACGCAAACTCTCTCTCTTCAACCTCTGCGGCAGACACGCACTCTGTGTCTTTACTGAGAGCCGTGGGCTCGCTCTCGGCGCTCATGCACGGCGCCAGGAGCAGAGCTCGTGACGGTGGTATGATATAATAAAACTCTACTTAAAACCTCCAACAACGCCGCTTTATTTCATGCCGCCGCAATAGCATCATTTACCAGACATTCCCAGCCTGCATGTCCATGTGGACCACACAATAGTTGGGCTGTCTTCTGGGTCCGATGTGGGTTTGTCTGCGGGTTCCATGTTGCCCCCATGTGCATTTGCCCACATGGACTTTACCTGTGGTACAGACGAGCAGGAAATCTATTTACCTGGCTCCCCCCAGGGCTGTGTGCTAAACCCTCTGCTGTACTCCCTGTACACCTCTGACTGTATTCGAACCCACCCAACCACTGTCATCATGAATTATGCGGATGATACCACCTTGGTTGGGCTCATCATTGACGATGATGAGAAGCCGTACAGGGTGGAGGTAGAGAATCTGCTGCTGTGATGCAAAGCAAACAACCTGAAACTGAATGTCCAAAAAAACAAAGAACTTATACTGGAGTTCAAAAAGAACAGACAGAACCACACACCCCTCCTCATAAATGGCGACCGCGTGGAAATTGTCCCCACCTTCAGGTTCCTGGGCACCCACATCTCCTCTGACCTCTCCTGATCTATCAAGGCCAAGGCCCTGGTGAAGAAAGCCCATCAGCAGCTGCACTCTCTCCATTTCCTGACGAAGAATAACCTGGAACAGAAGCTGTTGTTGGCCTTCTATCGCTGCTCAGTGGAGGGCATGCACACCTACTGTCTGGGTGTATGGTACGCCGGCTCCATGGCTGAGAACAGGAACGCTGTGCAGAGGATCATCAACACTGCCCAAAAAATGAGCAGCAGCCCTCAGCTTTCCCTGGAGGACATCTCCAGATCTTCCTGTCTCAGAAGTATCAAGGCCATCACAGGAGACCCCTCACATCCCACCCACCACCTGTTTGATCTGCTTCCCTCTGGACGACGGTTCAGATCAATCAGGTGCAACACAAGACACTGACAAACAGTTTCTTCCCCTGGGCCATCCGAACTGCAAACAGTCAGAGACTCCACCCCCCTCTCCCCGAACACTCACATGCACAGAACTGAGGACCCCTTCAATTACCAGACACAGTGTTCCAAATTATTATGCAAATAGGATTTTAGTGTCATAAACATTCAATTTTTTGTTTTTCAATTAAACCCATCGGTAGTATTGTGTCTCAGGGCTCTTTGGATCACTGATATCAATCTCAGACACCTGTCATAATTAGTTTGCCAGGTGAGCCCAATTAAAGGAAAACTACTTAAGGAGGATGTTCCACATTATTTAGCATTGCCACAGGTTTCAAGCAATATGAGAAAGAAAAAGGAACTCTCTGCTGCCGAAAAGGGTCAAATAGTGCAATGCCTTGAAGAAGATATGAAAACAGATGCAGTGGTGTGAAAAAGTGTTTGCCCCCTTTCTGATTTCTCACTTTTTTGTATGTTTGTCACACTTAAATGTTTCATATTATCAAATAAATTTAAATATTAGACAAAGATAACAAAAGTAAACACAAAATGCAGTTTTTAAATGAAGGTGTTTATTATTAAGGAAAAAAAAAATCCATACCTACATGGTCCTGTGTGAAAAAGTGATTGTCCCCTAAACCTAATAACTGGTTGGGCCACCCTTAGAGACAACAACTGCAATCAAGCATTTGCAATAACTGGCAGTAAGTCTTTTACAGCACTGTGGAGGAATTTTGGCACACTCATCTTTGCAGAATTGTTGTAATTCAGCCACACTGGAGGGTTTTCGAGCATAAATCTGTCATGACCCTCCTTGTGCGCTTTTACACAGCGCATCGAGGAGCAAGGAGAAAGGATGGATTTAAGCACAGGGTTACACCACAGCACATTTATTAATGAAAAGGCAGACAGTTCCAAAATAGAGACTTACAAAAATGATATGCGCAGGAAAAGCAATTACCGGAGTGGAACAAGCTGGCTGTCAAGAGAGAAGGGGCGTGGTCGGATCGGCAGATGTCAGACAACGTCCACACGAATGTAGGTCAAGGGAGGCTGCCGAACAGCTGCCGGCCAGAACAGCAGCTACAGGTACGGGAAAAAGAACAAGAGACAAAGAAATTACAAGAACTCAAAAGATAACGTAATACACAAATACACCAATAACCTGAGCCACGGAGAACGGTCAGAAACAAGTCTAAAGGACAAAACCGGCTCAGTTCGTGACAGAGCCTCACCTTCTAGGGGTGGATTCCAGACACCCAAGGCAACATCATAAGGGAAGGAAAACCCCTGCCCCCCCTTCCCAGGAGGGACAACAACCACAAACCCGGGTGGTAGGTAGGGGGAACAGGCAAGGAGGGAACACAATACACCCCATTCAGGGCCCACAATTAACCCCCACATGTCCAAAGGCGTGGAAGCTTGGAAGGCCGCTCAGAGTCCCAGGCCCAGCAGACAGTCCGGTGAACAGAGTCTGGTGGCCTGCCGGAAAACACGGGCCATCTGGCCCAGAGACTCAGTTCCTCCAGCAGTCAGCCAGCGTTGTTGAGCCACCAGGACCGGAGGGGTGGAGCAGGAGGTGGCCTGCCCACCGGGAGGCTCACTGGTGGGTGACCGGACCGTAGGGAGGGAACCCCTATGGCTGTCGGACAGGGAGGGGGAGGAGGCCACGGCGTCTTCACACTGACCTGCAGCATCCTTGGTGGTCCCGTCTAGGGACATAGCTGCACCCGCGGTGGACCCTGACAGGGCCAACGCTGCACCCTCGGTTGCTCCTGGCTGGACCTCTGCAGCACCCGCAGTGGTTCCCAGCTGGAGCTCTGCAGCACCCACGGCGGCTCCAGGCTGGAGCTCTGCAGCACCCATGGCAGCTCCCAGCTGGAGCTCTGCAGCACCCTTGGTGGACTCCAGCTGAAGCTCTGCCACATCCGTGGTGGACCCCAACCGGGCCAATTTTGCACCCTCAGTGGACCCCGCACCGGAGCGTGGCATCCATGACAGGTCCGTGCAGGAGCGCAGCACCCACATCAGGTTAACCCTGGGGTGCAGCCCCCACAAAGGTCCCAAGCTAGCATGCCGCACCCACAGAGATACAGCCTGTGGAGGGCCCACCAACATGATGGCCTCAGGCAGCAGGGAAGCTGGACCCACGATGTTGTCAGGTGGTGGGCCCAGTTCCAAGGAGACCCCTGTTGATGATGGTTCCTCTCCGGCGACCCTAGAAGGAAACTCAGGAGCGAGAGAAGAAACAAGGTTATTAGAGTCACCGGCAGCAGCAGAGCCCGGCGAAGGGAATTCAGATGCAGCTGTGTGCTGTGCCTGACTCTCCTCACCTAGAGCCAGACAAGATCTCTCCAATACTGACATTAGAAATACAAGAGAGATAACTTGCCTGAGCTCGAGCTCCACTGCTGTCCAGGACTCCGTCGATCCTGACGATGAAGACTTGGGCCCAGCCTCTAAGAGGTCCATCTCAGGCTCCCAATCCGCTGCCGTCGCCTCCGCAGCTGGCAAGATGGTGATAACAGTCCCATTGTCCTCCTGCAATGGCTCCAACGCTGAGGATTCCTCCGGCGTGGCTGCAGGGGAACATCTCCATGCTGGCTCTGGAGCAGAATCCTCCGAAGACACGGGCTCCTCCACCATCTGATGGCCCTGACCTTGGGCCAACGGCCGCTCAGGAAAAATTGGAGGAGACACAGAAAAAATAGAAATACAGTCAATGTCTGCAGCTGGAGCAGAGGACCCAGCAGACTGCTGAAACTGGGTCTCTCCCTCGGGAGACAGACAAGGTTTATCATGGTTTAACTGGGTAGAATGAAAAAACACTTGCCTGTCATCCCGATGCTCATTGTTGACAGCTGTGGTCAGCAAACAGTCATCCCTCTCCGTGTGTATGGTGACCTGGCCTCTTTCGATGGATTGTGGAGGAGCCATCTCCATAGCTAGGGAGGTGGGCATTCCCGGGGTGACCCTGGCAGACCTCACGGCAGCTAGAGGGGAGATGGCTGCTGAGGACGAGGAGGGCTTCTCCCGATGTCTCCCCGCCAGATGACGCTGTTTGCGGGATGCTGTTGCTCCACACTCTGGAACTGGAGGTGAAGCTGGCGAGCTGGGAGGGGAGAAGGACGTTTGCTGTGGGGAGCGCCTCCACTTTGGCTCAGCAGGAAACGCCCCCATTCTCAGCCCAGGAAACAATCGCTGGAGCGCTGATACTGTGGACAACAGCTCAGAAAATTTGGGATAGTTCCAAAGGCCGGGATGCACCTCCAGAATTCTCACCCCTCCATAAACACTTTCCCAGGCTTGCTTGGTCCCCGGGCACAAAACTCTGGCTGAAGTCTGCCACCCACTCCTCCTCCACAGTCGGAGACCCAATGCCTCTCTCCCCTTCTTGGGGTGAGGCCGGCGAGTCAGGGACATAATGAGCTCCAGAACTCAGTTGGGTGAAAAAGAAAAAAAACTGTTCAAAAATAAAAAGTATGTGTGGGTGTAACCCGCTAAATCCTACGCTAGCTGGACCATTCTGACACGACCCTCCTTGTGTGCTTTTACGCAGCGCATTGAGAAGTGAGGAGAAATGATGGATTTAACCACAGGGTTACACCATAACACATTTATTAACGAAAAGGCAGACAGCTCCAAAATAGAGACTTACAAAAATGATACTGTGTACACTAAATGGCTCACACGACGAGCGTGCAGTGGGCAGACCACAGTGTACCATGGCCACAAGACAAATAATACAAAAACTGAGCAGATATACAAAAAGGATGAGAGGGTTCACTTCTAGACTCACATGATGATGTGCAGCGGGCAGACCACAGAGAACGGTGGCCACAAGACAAACAGTAAAAATAGACAGACTTACAAAAAGCAGACAGGGTTCACTTCTAGACTCACACAATGACGTGTAGAGGGCAGACCACAGTGAACAGTGGCCATAACATACCTCACAGACAATACAATGGTCCAGCAATGCTTGACTGGCAAAGGCCGCTTAAGTACAAGCATTGCTGGCATAACAGATTGGGTGCACCTGGGCGAGGCGCAGGAAAAGCAATTACCGGAGTGGAACCAGCTGGCTGTCAAGAGAGAGGAGGAGTGGTCGGACCGGCAGGTGTCACGACAACGCCCACATAAATGTAAGTCAAGGGAGGCTGCCTAACAGCTGCCGGCTAGAACAGCGGCTACAGGTACGGGAAAAAGGGCAAGAGACAAAGAAACTACAAGAACTCAAAAGATAACATAATACACAAATATACCGATAACCTGAGCCACAGAGAACGGTCAGAACTGAGACTGAAGGACAAAACCGGCTCGGTTAGTGACAGAACCACCTTTTTAAGGTCATGCGACAGCATCTCAACTGGATTCAGATCAGGACTTTGACTAGGCCACTCCAAAGTCTTCATTTTGTTTTTCTTTAGCCATTCAGAGGTGGACTTGCTGGTGTGTTCTGGATCACTGTCCTGCTGCAGAACCCAAGTGCGCTTCAGCTTGAGGTCACTAACAGATGGCTGGACATTCTTTTTCAGGATTTTTTGGTAGACAGCAGAATTCATGGTTCCATTTACCACAAGTCTTCCAGGTCCTGAAGCAGCAAAACAGCTCCAGACCATCACACTGCCACCACCATATTTTACTGTTGGCATGATGTTCCTTTTCTGAAATGTAGTGTTACTTTTACGCCGGATGTAATGGGACACACACCTTCCAAAAAGTTCAACTTTTCTCTCATTAATCGACAGAGTATTTTCAAAAAAGTCTTGGGGATCACCAAGATGTTTTCTGGCAAAACTGAGATGAGCCTTTATGTTCTTTTTGCTTAGCAATGGTTTTCGTCTTGGAATTCTTCCATGCAGGCCATTTTTACCCAGTCTCTTTCTTATGGCGGAGTCATGAACACTGACCTTAACTGAGGAAAGTGAGGCCTGCAGTTCTTTGGATGTTGTTGTGGGGTCTTTTGTGACCTCTTGGATGAGTCGTTGCTGCACTCTTGGGGTAATTTTGGTCGGCTGGCCACTCCTGGGAAGGTTCACCACTCTTCCATGTTTTCACCATTTGTGGATAATGGCTCTCACTGTGGTTCGCTCGAGTTCCAAAGCTTTAGAAATGGCTTTAGAACCTTTTCTAGACTGATAGATCTCAATTAATTTGTTTCTCATTTGTTCCTGCATTTCTTTGGATCGCAGCATGATGCCTAGCTTTTGATGATATTTTGGTCTACTTCACCTTGTCAGGTAGGTCCTATTTAAGTGATTTGTTAATTGAGAACAGGTGTGGCAGTAACCAGGCCTGGGTGTGGCTAGAGAAATTGAGCTCTGCTTTTCAAAGATGTGATAAACCACAGTTAATTTATGTTTTAACATGGTGGGGCAATCACTTTTTCACACAGTTCCATGTAGGATTGGATTTGTTTTTACCCTTAATAATAAACACCTTCATTTAAAAACTGCATTTTGTGTTTACTTGTGTTATCTTTGTCTAATATTAAAATTTGTTTGGTGATCTGAAGCATTTACTGTAAGTGTGACAAACATACAAAAAATTAGAAATCAGGAAGGTGGCAAACACTTTTTCACACCACTGTATTTTGCATAATAATTTGGAACAGTGCATTTTTAGGTTTTTTTGTTGTTTTTTTTTTTTTTTCCAAAAAATAGTTATCAGTGGGAGGTTTGGTGAATAAAACTTGAATTATGCTCTACTGGTTGATGACTTGAAAATTATACTGACTGTCATTTGCATCGACTATTCAGGAAAATCAGAGACAAATATCATTTGCATAATAGAATGTGGTGTAATAACACACCTGTCTTTGCACTCCACATTTTCATATACTGACCCATCCGTGAAACCACTACCATACCTATGTACTATATTTCCATAATTCTGGGCTATTTTTATTTCAGTTATGTGTTTAATTGTGTGTTCTGTAACTGTGTTTTAGCTAATCCTTCTCTTAGTTTGTTGCACAGTAGCCTGGTGCAGCACCCACAATTTCATTGTGCTCTACAACTGTACAATGACAAAAAAGCCTATTCTATTCTGTTCTGTTCTGTTCTATTCTGTTCTATTCTATTCTGTTCTATTCAATCTGCTTTAAGCCCACTGGGCCCCACATGGGTTTAATGTGGGTGAGCAGGTTTCAGTAACCCTTGTCCCATAGGCAAAATTACGAGAAAAAAATCACAAAATTATTAGAAAGAGTCACAAATTTATGAGAAAAAGTGAAACTTTAAGAGCAAAAAAGTTGCAAATTTACTTGTAAAGAGTTTCAAACTTACCAGAAAAATTTAGCAAATTGACAAACAAAAGTCACAAAATGATGAGGAAAAAATTAGAAAATGTTGCAGATAAATTAAAAAAAGTCACAAATGTATGAGTAAATAAAATGAAAATTTATGATAAAAGTTCCAAATTTACAAGTAAAATGTCACAAATTTATGGGAAAACTCCAAAATTTACAAGAAAATACCAAATTTACAAGGAAAAACGTCACAAATTTATGATAAAAGTTGCAACATTGAAGTAAAAATGTGGCAATTTAATGAAAAAGTTCCAAAATTACAAGAAAAAGTTAGCAAACTTGCCAGAAAAGTCACAATTTTCCAAGAAAAAAGAAATTTATGACAAAAATTTGCAGTTTACATTAAAAAAAGTTGCAAATTTATGAGAAAGTTTGAAATTTTCAAGATTTATGAAACTAGGGAGGAAAAGTCACCAATGTAACAGAAAATATCAAATTTCTGAGAGAATAAGTTGAGAATAGGTCAACAGGTGAAGTCCATGTGGGCAAACACAGATGGGTCAACATGGAACCTGTGGACAGACCCACATGGGCCCAGAGACGGCCCGTTAACCTTTGGTGTGGCCCACATGGACATGCTGGCTGGTTCAGTATAGCAGGATATCATCAGCAAATCACAAGAAGCCCCAAAGGGTTCCTTTGTGTTACCTTAAAAATCTGAGAGAACATGTTCAAAGTCTCATTTTTTCTAACCTTTTTCAAAGCCAGAAATTATTGCTGTGTTGTTTGAAAACATCCAAAATGGCTCCCGTGTCCCTCATTTTCAAGAAGACCCAAGAAAGCATGTAGACGTGTGAAACCAACGAGCAGCATGTTTTTAAAGGTTGAATGGAACCTTCCCAATGTTTTCAGCTTTGGGCCGTTCTTCTAAACGACCCCTGAGCAGTTTAAACTACGTTTGAAAACCCTCTGTCAGCACCGCTCTGAACTGGTCACGTAAAAGGAAGGAAAAACACGCTTAATCCAATAAATCCCCATGAAAATACAGCCAGAGACGGTGATGCAACACCATCTCAGCGGCTACATGTCCAGGCATTTAGAAGGTTGCGGTGCCGCTTTCCACTGTGTGTTTGTACATGCCCAGGCGTGTAGCGGCGTATCCATCCAGCTCTAATCTGGCCTCAAAGCGCCGGCTCCCGGGAAGGATCCAGAGGCTGAGGAGACAGTCCTGCGAGAGCGCAAAAACAAACTCCAAACCACACATCATCCCACTGAAATATGGTAATAATATAGAAGGAAGTTTATGTTTTGCAAAAATATGCATTATTTGTCTTAGCCTTCGTTTACGACGGGCCTAGCCCGCCGTGATGAGGGAGGCCATTTTCTCAAATGTTTCTGGAAGCGGACCACAGAGCGGCCAACACCCCTGTCTATCTTTAGAGCAGGGAATCCACCCAAGAGCTGTCAGTCGGCCGCCAAATCCATGACTGCTAAAGCTCTCCAGACCCCCAAAACACTAACAGCATTGCTCGGAGACATCCACCCGCCCGCCTGCTCTACACACACACACACACACAGCTGACTCTGATGCTTTGACATTTGAAGGCATTTGCTCAATAAAAGTAAATAAATCAGGCGCAGAAATCATCAGCTGGGGGTTACATAAGAGTGGCCTGCACACTAAATGTTGTGCAGACAGAACAACCTCTTTTTTTTCCCCAAAAAAACGCTTGCACAAGGAGTAAAGATTTATCTGTTCTGAAGTTAACTCAGTACCTTGTTTTTCTTGGACTCCACCTTTGTTTTTTGTGGAATGCTGGGAACTACAGCATCTGTAAAGATATCAATGAAATAATGGCTCAGAAAATAAAAAAGCTGCAGCTGGAAAAAAAATTGCATTAAATTTTTGCAACAGAAAATTAAGCAGTTCAAAAAAAAGGGGGGGGGGGCGGAGATTGATGGCTCTGGCTGCAGGGTTTGCGGATCTCCTCGGTGGAACATGGTGAAACACTTCATAAATCACCGGTGTAAATACGAAAAATTAATGTGGATGGCGTTTTTCACCGTTTGCGTTGCTGCCAGTTCCCAGGGAGGTCAGTCTGGCTCCGACTCTAATCTGTTTTTCAATAGATGTCCTAAAAACCTGCTGCTACGCCAGTGATGGTGGGTAGGGGGGATGTGATCAGGATATCATCTAAGGACCCGCAAAGACCAGAGCAAAACACACAAATATAAAATCAAAAGACTTGACATCAATCAATGTGATAACACCAACACCACTATCATATGTACATTTAATTAGGACTCAACCCAAATATGTGACCGTCTGCATCTTTATTTATTGCATTAGCTTTTACTTTGCAAATCTGGTATTGTGGAGAGAGAAATAATCAGGCAGAGCGGTCCAGAGCAGAGCAGCCTTTATTAATCTCTCTCTCACACATTCACCAGAATCACAAGCATCAAAAGACTGACAGGTCGCGGGCACTTCTCCTTTTACAGCACACAACTCGCTCAGCGACCTGTGGTGCTGCATTAACATAGAAGCCTTTGCAATTCCCATTCTCTTTGTCACTGTTCGCATCAACACACCAGCCCCCCATGACAATTCCCCTTGTCCTTCCCTCTGAGTGGAAACAAACTGAGTGGATTCCCACAGTATTTCAGTTTTCAGAACTTCAAAGTTTACTAAAACGTCACAAACTGACTTAAAAAATGTAGATATACAGCTGTGCTTATAAGTTTACACAGCTCCAGGGTATGCAAATCTATGGGTGCAGTCGTAGTTTAACCACTGCTAACCAAGGCAAGACGAGTTTATTTGTGTAGCACATCACGACAATTCTAAGTGCTTTACATTAAACATTAAAGCACCACAGCAAGTTGCAAAAGAAATAAATACAAATTTAAAAGCAAGCTAAAAATAAATTAAAGAGAAACAGAAACAAGCTAAATTAGAATAAAACAGACTGATAAAGGTTTATCTTTTCTTATCTTATCTTATCAAGGGCCAGAAATAAAACTTACAGCACACTGTGGGAGATTAACAGCTGTTCATGCAGTGGTGCTTATAGGTTTACATACATGGGAGGAAACACCAAGCAAAACTCCAGAAAAAATAATCAGTCATTTGTGCTTTGTTTGTGCCATTATAACTTTCTTTTGTGCTATTATGGGTTTTTTTAGATATTAAAGATTATTTTATAGATCATTCTAAGGTAACTCAGCCCCCCCCCAACTTGCTCAAGAGTGGTTTCATTTGTTTGTGCTTCATTTGTGCTGATTTCTGCCTTTGAATGAATGAATGAATGAATTGAATGAATGAATTTTATTTTATTTCGGATAGTACATTACAGGTTAAAAGAAACTGTATAATATAACAACAAGGTCAAATTAGACAAAGACTCCTTCTACTATACAATTCCACGTGAGTTATCCGAAATGGGTGATGGCTGAAGCCGCAGCTTATATTGCCCACCCATATTCCATCCAAGAATTCAAAGGAGAAAAAAGAGAAAACAAGACAAGAGCGATTACAATTTAAAACAAGGCTAAGACAAAATGTGACTGAGAGAAAAAGAAAACTGAGCTAGTCTAAGTTAAGCGGTTACTATTCAAAAACAAATCTAAGACATAGTGTCACAGAGAAAAAAAGAAAAAAGAAAAAACTAAGCTACAACACAACACAGGCTGGAAATGTCAATCCTTATGTGAGTTTACATGTCGTCTTGTAAATATGTTTGGAGTATTTCTTCCTTTAGTTTTTGTTTAAATTGTCCAAGCTTTGTACATGATTTTAATTCAGGTCCAAAATCGTTCCATAATCTGACTCCTTGCACTGAAATACAGTGTTGCTTGGTGGTTGTTCTCACTGTAGGCTTTTGAAATATACATGTTCCTCTGAAGTGATATTGTTTCTCCCTTGTTTGGAACAACTTTTGGATATTTGCGGGCAGTGATAGATTCTTCACTTTGAACATTATTATTGCGGTTTTAAAGTCAATCAGATCTTTCAACTTGAGAGTTTTTTGTTTAAGAAAAAGTGGGTTTGTTGGTTCCCTGTAAGCTGCTTTGTTGATTATTCTAATAGCTCTCTTTTGAAGCATAAAGAGTGGATATATGTTTGTTTTATATGTATTTCCCCATACTTCATTGCAATATGTCATGTATGGGAGTATTAATGAATGGTACAAGGTGTATAGTGTGGGTTGATTCAGCAAATTTTTCACTCTGTGTAATATTGCAATTGATTTGGATACTTTACCTTTTATATAATTAATATGTGGCTTCCAACACAGTTTGTTATCAATTATTACTCCAAGGAATTTAGTTTCGGATACCCTTTCAATCTCTACACCATTTACACTGAGTTTGGGTACTGGGTAGTTGTGATGGTTGTTAAAGACTATAAATTTTGTCTTGCTTAAATTGAGCGTTAATTTGTTTGAATCAAACCACAGTTTCAGCTTTCCTAATTCCTTTCCGAGTGTATCCAGAAGTTGTTCCAAATTGTTTCCACTGCATAGCAGATTAGTGTCATCAGCAAACAATATTAAGTCCATTTTTTCTGAAACTTTACATATATCATTTATATACATATTGAATAATAATGGTCCCAAAACTGAACCCTGTGGGACTCCACAGGTGACCTTCAGTAACTCTGAGTTTTTGCTGTTAACACATGCAAACTGATATCTATTCTTTAAGTAACTACTTAACCAGGACAGTGCTACCCCTCTAATACCACAATTTTGTAGTTTCTTTAATAATAGATTGTGATCTACTGTATCAAATGCTTTTTTTAAGATCCAGGAATACTCCAACTGAATACTCTTTATTTTCAATGGCTGTAGATATTTTTTCTGTAAATTCCATTAAGGCATATGCTGTTGTCCTTTTGTGTCTGAACCCATATTGCTGCTCACACAATAAATCATTCTTCAGTATGAAGTTGTCAGTTCTCTCATAGAATATTTTTTCAAGTATCTTGGAAAATTACGGTAATAGTGAAATTGGTCTGTAGTTGGAGAGTTCCCCTCTGTCGCCTGTCTTGTAAATCGGAATTACTTTAGCTATTTTCATTGCATTGGGAAATATACCTGATTGGAGAGACAGGTTACAGATATACGTCAGTGGTTTCACTATGCATTCGATAACAGTTTTGACTAGTAGCATATCAATACCATCGCAGTCAGTAGATGTTTTACTTTTGAACGATTTAACAATTTCAATGACCTCTCTTTCGTCTGTGTTCTTTATGAAGATGGAATCTTTTACAGCAGTGTTATTGCATATTGTATCACCTGTAGGCGCCGTAGTGGATATTTCTCGGGCCAGTTTAGGTCCAATGTTAACAAAAAATTTATTAAATTCATCTGCAGGTGAAGCTATATTCACATTTGGAGTCGATTTATTATTTTTTGGAATATTAGTTGGGTAGCTAGTATTTCTGCTTTTATTTCCAAGGATACTGTTGATTATTGTCCATGTATTTTTAATATTGTCTTTGTTTTTTTCCAGTTCTTTACTGTAATAGTCTCTTTTACTGCATCTTATTATATATGTTAACTTATTTTTGTATGTTTTATACCGCTGCTCTGCTTCTTTTGTCCTTTTCTTTATGAAAGCTTTATATAATAAATTTTTCTTTTTACACGCCTTTTGTAGTCCTTTGATTAACCATGGTTTGTCAGCAAATTTGTGTTTAAGCTTTTTTTTAACTAATGGGCAGTTTTTTTCATAAAGAGTGGTTACAATGTTTATAAATGTGTCATAGGCTTCATTTACATCTGATACATAGACTTCTGTCCAGTCTTGCTTCAGCAAGTCCTCTTTAAAAGAACTGATTGCGTTTGGTGATTTGTGTCTGAACGATTTTGAGATTTTTTCTGGGTTGGGCCCCGTGTGGCCATGGATAAGTGCAAAGATTGGCAAGTGGTCGCTTATATCATTTATCAATAATCCACTTTCTATTTTCTTATCGAGAACATTGACAAACAGGTTGTCAATAAGTGTAGCAGAGTGAACTGTGATTCTACTGGGATGTGTTATTGTGGGATATAGACTCATGCTGTACATAGAGTTCATGAACTCTGTAACTACATTTTGTTGATGTGGATTAAGTAGGTCAATACTGAAATCTCCACAAATTGCTACCATTTTCTTACTAGTAATATTATTGTACAGCTCGACTAATTTATCTCTGAATGTCTCAATGCAAGTCCCTGGCGTTCTGTATATGCAGCTTATGATTAGATTTTTTGTTTTGTCTAGGTCAATCTCAACAGTAACACATTCCAAAATCCCTGGTAGTGCTGAGGACATTTCATTTACAAGCTTACATCTATATAGGTCATCAATATACAGTGCAACACCACCACCCTTTTTTTGAGATCTGTTAATGTTAAACATCTGATATCCCTCTATTGCCATCAGGGGAGCCTGGTCTTCATTAAGCCAGGTTTCCGAGACTGCAATAGCTGTGAATTTTCTGTTTAGCTGTTTTAAATAGTCCCGAATCTGTGAGAAGTTTTTGTTAAGACTTCTGCTATTGAAGTGTATTACTGACAGTTTACCATCTAATTGCACTTAAAAGTTTCATTTGTGCTGCTATAGTGTTTTAGATATTACAAGATTTATTTTCAGGCAATGATGTCACCAGCCCCCCAACTGGCTCCACACTGACCCACAATGCTCTTATTGCCTCATGTGGGCCATTAAAACTTTCATTTGTGCTAATGTGCTTTTTACAAGTTTTATTTTCAGTGCAGTCTAGGCATTTGCTAAAAGTTGCCAAAATGACATATAAAATGTTCAATACCTGAAAAACCATAATAGCACAAATAAAAACTATAGCAGCACAAACAAAGCAGAAAAGGATATTTTTCCTTGAGGTTTGCATGGAGTGGGAGTGGGGGACTTCACACAGGTGAAAAAATAAGGAGAGCATAATTTATATGATGTTTATGAGAAAATTCAATCTTAAATTTACAAGAAAAGCCACAAATTCCTGACAAAAAGTTGCAAATTTGCATGAGAAGTTCCAAATTTATAAGAAAAGTTGCATTTCAGAAAAAACATTGATGTCCACTAACGGAGAAGCAAGACTGCACAGAATATATGGACAACTGATCTGGATCGTTTTGGAAAATTCAGAGCCACAAATCTTTTACTTGTAAATATAAGCAAAAGGCTTAAATGTGCATCACACAAAAATGTAAATGTATAAGAGAAAAATGCAAAACTTGATTAAAGGTCCAAATTCAGAGTCAAAAATTTTCAAGGAAAACAAAACATATTTAAATAAAAAATGTAATAAATTTTAGAGAAATTTAATCTTAAATTTAAAAGAAAAGATGCAAATTTATGCGCAAAAAGGTAACAAATTTAGATGAAAAAGTTCCAGATTGAAAAGAAAAGTCAACTTTCTGACAGACATTGATCTCCACTGATGGAGAAGAAAAACTGCACAGAATATTCAGATATTCACTCTGCATTGCTCCGAATTATCCGGAGGCCCAAACTTAGTTATTTGCAGCTCTGAGAATTCAGATAATTCTGGTATTTCCTAAAATTCTGAGAGAATATAAAGGAGTTCTTGTGATTGTTTATTCTTTCTGAAGCTATTTCTACCATTAAAAAGTAATTTTAGAAAAGTAAAAATTCATTATTGACTCTAACTTTTAAAACAACATTAAATTATTAATAACTGAAATGTATTAACAGCTTCTCAGGGAAAATGAAGCAGAATTTATTAATTTCTTATTTCACCTTCTTATGCTTCAGTACAACAAAAATTTCAAGCAGATGCAGGTTATGAAGTAACATAGTAGCTATAACTATGGTGGCATGCAGTACTTTGGCATATAGCATATTTTGTGTTTTATTGGTGTTTTTAATTGCCCAGAATATTGCACAGGCCACAACTGTGGATTTAGGTGTATTTGTATTAATTGCATTATTGCATTAATGCAGTTGTTGAGATTAAAACACAACATTTACTTGTACACCCCAAGTATTTCTTTATTTATTCTTTTTATTTTTTGATTTTATGAACTAAAACATACTTATGCATTCATATTTGCTGGTAGTGTTGGATTTTTTTTCTATATCTTACAGAAACCATTTCAAAATTTGCTAATTGCCAAGGGGTGACCAATTTTTTTGCAAACCACTGTACTGTAAAAAGAATGCGTTTCCTGCTCTTTCAAGAGGTTTTCTGGCCTTTCCAGTTTGAAAATCAGCTGACATTTTCAACAAATTTAGCTAGAACGTTTATGTAAACTTTGCAAGTAGACCATGATTGTCTCTTTGTTATGAAGCATTTATCAGACAGACTCTGCGGCAGTGTCTGCCGGGCGTACAAACCTCCACGTTTGCATCCTGTGTCCTGGCTGTTGCTGGGTTGTGGTTTTGGTTAGATATCCATAGTGTGAATATATTACATCTAACTAATATCCAACACTGACAGTGTTTGATCAAGTGTTTGGGTTGGTTAAACCATAACATGAATCAAAAAGGAAAAGAAAAGATTAATTTTGTACAAAAGTGTACATTACAGAAATGAAGTGTCATTTCTATCCTATTTGTTTGAATATTTCGCACAATCTCCCATATCCTGATATCTTCCCTCGTTGCGCGGGCATGAACCGATTGGTGTGATAAATTCATTGTTTGAGAATGCAGAATTTACAGTTTCTTAATGTACTCGGGGTTTGTTTAGTTGTACATTGTGGTTTTGGTGTTGTGCGAGGCTGATTCATGTTCAGCCGTTAGTGCTCCTCTTGATGCCAGCTGGGTTCTCTTCTTTGAACTCAGACTCCTCTGTTGTGTCTGTTGCCTGCCATTACAAAGGAGGTTTCTGAGTAAATGTAAATCAGTTTCCAATGTTTCACTCTGATTATAGCAACACAATGAACATACAAAAGCTAAATTTGGTCCGCGGAGAGCCCAAGATAAACTACCATAACCATCAAATTTCACTCAATTCTTTGCAAAAGTCTGCATGTCATCTTTTAAGGAAATGGGATTGAGCATAGCATGACATGACGCACAGGATTTTATTTTAAATTATCCATATTTGCACATAAATTGTGTACACGTTGAATCTTTTTTTAAATCATCCACATAAATAGATACAATGTAGTTGAAAATACATTTTCACATAAGTAATTTAAAATCCTTCTCATTTTAATGTGTTCATATTAAATAGTTTGTCTATGTTCAAAAAGCAGAAGCATTTAAGATAAGATAAGATAAGATAAGATAAGCCTTTATTAGTCCTACAATGGGGAAATTCCAGGATTGCAACAGCACAGGGATAGCAACACTCAGAGCAATAATTTAGAAGATAAGAAAATAAGAGCAGTGAATATACATATGTACACATAAATATATATACACAGTGCGGAGCATTGTAGCTAGATGGAATAAACAGCATAACCGTCTATTTAGTTACCCTACATGGTATGAATATGTACCCATACATATTGTCACCCTTCATAGCGACTGATATTGTCCTAGTTGTATAATGGAGGGAACCATTTGTGTAAGTCAGTTGCATCTTTTGCATTCAATACTATTAGGTTGTCACATTTTTTTTGCTATCTCTGCGAGCAGCCCTGCTTAGGCTATAAAGTCTGACAGCCGTAGGTAGGAAGGACCCGCAAAACCTCTCAGATGTGCACCTAGGATGATGTAGTCTAATGCTAAATGAGCTCCTCAGTGCGTTCAGTATGTCCTGCATGGGGTGGGACTTGGACTCCAGCAGAGATGACAGTTTAGCCACCATCCTTCTCTCTCCTATCTCCTCCACTGGGTCAAGGCGCTGCCCCAGGACAGAGCTAGCTTTCTTGATCAGTTTGTTCAGTCTCTTCCTATCGGCTTCTGTAATGCCGTTGCCCCAGCAGACCACTCCAAAAGTGATGGCTGATGCCACCACCGTGTCATAGAATGTCTTCAGGAGCACCCCTTGTACACCAGAAGATCTGAGCTTCCTCAGTAGGAACAGCCTGCACTGTCCCTTCTTGTAGAGTGCGTTGGTATTGTGTGACCAGTCTAGTTTATTGTTCAGATGAACACCCAGGTACTTGTAGGATGTCACCATCTCAATGTCTGTTCCCTAGATGTTTACTGGTGCTGTGAGAGGTTGTCCTTACCTGTGGCAGTCCACCACCAGCTCCTTAGTTTTCCTCGCGTTGATCTGGAGGCAGTTCCAATGGCATCAGTCCACGAAGTCCTGGATAAGTCCTCTATACTCAACTTCATCTCTGTTGGAGATGAGGCCGATGATCGCAGAGTCGTCAGAGAACTTCTGTAGATGGCAGTGTGTTGTGTTGTGTTGTGTGGGAAGTCCACAGTATAAAGGGTGAACAGGAAGGGAGCCAAAACCGTTCCCTGGGGGGCCCTCGTGCTGCCGATGATCGTGTCGGACACACAATCCCGGGTTCTCACAAACTGTGGTCGGTTAGTGAGATAGTCCAGGATCCATGATGACAGGTGCTGGTCCATCCCTGCGCACAGCAGCTTGTCCCTCAGGATCATCAGTTGGATGGTGTTGAAAGCATTGGATAAGTCAAAGAACATGATCCTCACCGCGTTCCCGGGCTTCTCTAGGTGGTACAAGGAACGGTGAAGGAGGAAGATCACCGCATCCTCCACTCCGATGCCATGCTGGTAGGCGAACTGGAGTGGATCCATCGCTGGTCCCACCAGGGGGCGGAGGTGAGCAAGGAGCAGTCTCTCCAGGGTCTTCATCATGTGAGACGTCAGGGCCACTGGTCTGTAGCTGTTCAGGTCTCTGGGGTGGGAAGTCTTTGGTACGGGTACCACACAAGATGTTTTCCACAACTGTGGGACCCTCCCCAGCTTCAGGCTCAGCTTGAAGATGTGCTCCACAATCCCACACAGCTGGTCTGCGCAGGACTTGAGGAGCTTCGTGCTGATGCCATCTGGTCCCGAGGCCTTCCTCGCCTTGATCTTCCTCAGCTCTGTCCTCACCTGGGTCTTAGTGAGGGTCAGGTTGGGGGGCTATGTGCTGGGAGTGGGGGGGTGTTGGTGGAGTGGGGTGTGAACAGCAGGTCTCGATGACTTTAGAGGCAGCAGTAGTTGGTGTGCAGGCGGGGGGGGGGGGGGGGTTGTCAAACCTATTAAAAAACAGGTTCAGATTGTTCACTCACTCCCTGCCCCCTGTGGCCTGGGAGGAGGTATTCTGGAGCCCAGAGATGGTTTTGAGGTTTCTCCAGACCCCACCGATGTCGCTCCGTTGCAGCTTGTCCTCCATCTTCTTCCTGAAGCTGTCCTTGCCTTCTCTGATCTTCCTCCTCAACTCCCTCTGTACGGACTTCAGCATCTCCCTGTTCCCCAACCTGAAGATCCTCTTCTTCTCTCTCAGAACTGTTTTTATCTCAGGGTTGATCCAGGGTTTGTTGTTCAAGCAACACCGTACCCACTTGGTGGGTACGGTGTTGTCCACACAGAAGCCGATGTAATCCGTGATGGTGTGAGTGAGGCCATCGATGTCCTCACCATGTGGATTGCAGAGCTGCTCCCAGGCAGTGGTTTCAAAACAGTCCTTTAGAGCGTCCATTGCCTCCTCAGATCATATCTTCACTGTGCGCATGACCGGAGGTTGTGTGTGTACTAGGGGTTTGTACACATGCAGGAGATGAACCAAGCTGTGATTCGATCTCCCAAGTGGGGGGAGTGGTGATGAGGTATACGCCTCCTTATTGTTTGCATAGAATAAGTCCAGTGTTTTATTGTCTCTAGTGTGGCATGTGACATACTAGGTGAACGTGGGCAGAATGAGGGACAGTGAAATATGGTTGAAATCACCGGAGATGAGGAGAAGAGCATCTGGATGTTCCGTCAGCAGCCTGCCAGTTACTGAGTGAATAGCGTCAAGCACTGTCTCAGCGTTCGCCGTCGGATTTGCATAAATAACAATGCAGATCAAGTGTGAGCATTCCCTCGGGAGATAGGTAGGCCGCATGCTAACATCTAGCAACTCAGTGTCTTTGCTGCAGTGTTGTTGTTTAACAGTGATATGTCCCGGTCTGCACCAGCTGTTATTGACATACTACATTATCACTCCTCCGCCCCTAGCCTTCCCACTGTCTGGTGTCCGGTCTGCCCGTATTGCGTGGAAACCCTCCAGTTCGATGTTAGCATCTGTTGCTAGTTCTGTTAGCCACGTCTCAGTAAACAACATCATGCTTATATCTCTGAAGACGCTCTGGTAACAAGCCATAGCCGCTAGCTCATCTGTCTTATTGAGTAGCGATCGTACATTCCCCATAATAACGGATGGAAGGACGGGTCTGTACCTTATATTTCTCGCCCGCCGTCTTAATTCAGTTTTCACCATTTTTCAATGCAAAGCTAGATTTAACATTACGCTACAACACTCTACACGGTTTTACAAAATGCTGGATTTCATTTCATGCTGATGATATACTGGCATTGGATAGAATACTTTGTCGCAGAAGAGAGGTTTGGAGTTTAAAGTCTTCAGACTGACACTATCCCACCATGCCTTCTCTGTGCACCGCACTCACACTGGACTGGACACACACTCCCTGTTCATTCATTCATTCCCATCAAAAATCAATACATTAGTGGTTAATCTATAGACTATACTCCAATGGTAAGTCTGTAATTAAAATGAAAATGTGGATGAAATTAAAAAAAAAACTGCTACGTGTATAATCATATTATTATTGACATGACAGGTGATTACATTACAACTGTTACAACTCTTTCCATTAAAATAACAGCAAATACCAGCACATGCTGTTTCCTCACATGCTTCTGTCAGTAGGAGCTGCATGATTTCAAAACATGCCACTGAAATAGCTTTAGCAACGCACTTCAGACAACAGACCAGTTTTTTTCTGATTAAAAATGCATTGTCATAAAATATACCAAAACACCACACCTGCCACACTTGTTTGAAATGAGCCCACTCCTCCCAGTGCAAAGCCAGCGCCCTGTTTACTGGTCATTAGACAATATGTGAACAGAACGTGGTGGGAAGCATGGTGCAAAAGCCTTCTTTTGACAGCAAAAATAGGGCCCATAGTATATTATTAGGCTCATATTTGTGTATGCTAATAAAGGTTTAGCTCAAATATTTCTTTGACTATCTGAAGTTACACTGACAAGCTTCTGTTTTGTGTGTGTGTGTGTGTGGGGGGGGCATCCGTTGTTTTTGCATAGTTGTGTACTGGGCTGTGGCAGTGGTATCACAATCCAAAGTTGTCCGCTTGATGTGTGTGTGCATACCTGCCATGTCACAGGACAGATGACTAATTATGACAGACTTCTAATTATGATTGTGAACGGTCACAGCATCTAATGTGAACAGAAAAAAATGTGGCTGATCTGTTTAAAGCACCCACTGTCACAGAGGGGGGGGGGGGGGGGTCAGAGGAGCTGTACATGATGGAGGAGTCTAGAGGTCACACTGTAACCAAATTGCTTCCCTCTGTGATTGTCCCACCCCTACACACCCATGTAACAGCAACAACCAATGATGCCACCTCTCTGTGTGTCTTCTTTATTACTCCAAAAATGGCTGCCTAGCCTTTAAGGCCTTGAAGATCGAAACACCGATGGCCAGATGCGGTTACAGGAGACTGTTGTTTATGGAAAAACTGTGGCACAGCGGCACGGTGGCGGAGTGGTTAGCACTGTGGCAGCACAGCAACTCACCCTTGGCCGGGGGATCCTGGGTTCGATCCCAGCCCCCGACCAACAGTGATCTGTGTGGAGTTTGCATGTTCTCCCCTTGTCTGCGTGGGTTTACTCTGGGATTTCTCCGGTTTCCTCCCACATGCCAAAAACATGCAAGTTAGGTTAATTGGCATCAATAACTGGGAATTCTAAAATTGTCCTTAGGTATGACTGTGCAAGTGAATGGTTGTCTGTCTCTCTGTGTTGGCCCTGTGATGAACTGGCGATCTGTCCAGGGTGGACCCTGCCTCTCGCCCAAAGATGCTGGGATAGGCTCCAGCCCCCCCGCGACCCGAAAAGGATTAAGCGGAAGAAGATGAATGAATGAATGAATGAATGACATTGTGTTGTCTGTGTCAACCTTTGTTTGCAGCGTGGGCTACACGCTGTCCTGGGAACTTGGCTGTCATAAATGCCCCTCGGTGCAGAGAGGAGAGACCCACGGGCTGAACTGTTAGTTTGTGAAATGTATTAAGAAAACAAAACACAAAGTCCAAAACAGTGTGCCAACACAAAAATCAAAACTGTCAAGCACACAAACTTACAGACTTCACACACCAGAACAAGGGCTGGGTTCTGGTGGAGACAAAGGAAGGGAAACTCAAGACTCCGGCAAAGAGAAATGAACATAGCAGCCCTTAAATAAGGCTAGAAACAAATGAAACAAATGATGACAGGTGTGAATCACATGAGCGGGCTGGGGAGAAAATGACAATCAGCTGTGAGTGATGAGGAGAGGAGATGGGGCTGACAGTTTGACAGGAGCACCGCCCGCAACCTGGCAGTGCCACTGACGACTGCAACCCCCAAGAGAAAAAGAAAGAGAAGACATTGGCAACTAGAAAAGCACTCGGAGAGCGCAGACCTCCGCCAAGCACCACAGTTCCCCCATGCAGTGTTTGTGTGTACGTTTTCAGATTCCTTGACCATGAAAACATATAACTAGCAATTGGATTCACAATGATAGGATTAGTGGTTGAGTAGTTATTCACGAAAATCACATTGTCCGTAATGGCGGTTTAGTGCCACAGTTCCCCCATACAGTGTTTGTGTGTATGTTTTCAGATTCCTTGACCATGAAAACATATGACTAGCAATTGGATTCACAATGATAGGATTAGTGGTTCAGTAGTTATTGACGAAAATGGCATTTTCCGTAATGGCGGTTTTCTTCTGGACGGTGATCCGGATCACCACCAAAATCTAATCATCTGTAGGATACCCCATTTCTGACAATCTGTGAAAATTTCATGAAAATCCGTCCATAACTTTTTGAGTTATCTTGCTAACAAACAAACAAACAGACAGACAGACAAACAGACAAACAGACAGACAAACCAACGCCGATGATCACATAACCTCCTTGGCGGAGGTAAAAATAAAGTGTAAACAAATAAGGACAAATAAACCCAGGTATGTAAATAACAAAACTACACTGAATGTAAACAGGAAAACAAATCATACAAAGAAACAATACTGAATATGTGAAAACAAACTAGCAATAACATAACAGGCATAGAACTCAAAATACCACATTATACAAATAAGGAAAATCAAAAGGCAAAGAGACAAAGCATGGTGAAATCCCCCCGTGCAAGATCGTGACAGAGCCCACCCCCCACCCCCCACTCAAGGGGTGGAGACCAGACACCCCGGGCAACCTCAAAAAATGACAAGGACTCACCCACACTAACAACCCACCGCACCAAAAGACAAGAAAACAACCCCACCCTGGGCGGGAGGAGGGGGACCCAGGCACGGAGGGACTGAAACAAACCAGACAAAATAATAAGAACTCCCATGACTCACACCCCAGCAAAACTCAGGCTAGGAGAAAACAAAAAACAAAAAACCCAGCTCAGGATCCACACCAGACAAAACCAGAGGCCTTGGTCCCCTAGACCAAGGAGCTAGACTGTTCCAGTGGTCGGCCGAAATCCCAGGCCTGGCAGACGGCAAGGTGGTAAGAGTCGGGTGGCCTGCCAGAGAATATGAGCCACCAAACCCAACAGCACAGTCTGTCAGGTGATCGGCCAGAGTTCTTTAACTACCAACACAGAAAAGGTGGTCCAGGGGGCGGCCGCCCAACCGGGATGACCAGAGAGGTGGAGGATTGAGGAATAGGGGGAACCACGATGATGTCAGATGGAGGAGGGGGGACCACAACAGCATCTGGCAGAAGAGGGGGAACCACCACAGTGTCTGGTAGAAGAGGGGGAACCTCCACTTCATCGGGAAAAGGAGGGGGAACCACGACGCTCTTGGAATGGCCTGTAGCACCCTTGGTGGTCCCAGACTGGGGAAAAGCTGCACCCACGGTGGCTCGGGGCTGCAGCAAAGCTGCACCCGCAGTGGCCCCAGGCTGGAGCAAAGGTGCACCCGCGGCAGCTCCGGGCTGGAGCAAAGCTGCACCCGCGGTGGGTCAGGACTGGAGCGAGGTTACACCAGAGGAGGCCCCGGGCTGGAGCAAGGTAGCACCCATGGCAGACCCAGGCTGGAGCGAGGTTGCACCCTCGGTGGACCTGGACAGGGTCAGAGCTGCACTCACGGAGGACCCGTACCGAGGAGGAGCTGAACCCATGGAGGTTCCGGGCTGGGACAGAGCACCCGTGATGGCCTCAGCTGATGGGGAAGCAGCACCCTCGGAGGTCGCAGGCTGTGGCAGAGCACCTGTGAAGTCCTCATCCGGAGGGGGAGCAGCACCCACGGAGGTCCCGGGTTGGGATGGAGCACATGAGAAGACCTCATGCAGAGGGGGAGCAGCACCCACTGAGGCCCCAGGCTGGGACGGAGCACCCGCGACAAACTTGGCAGGAGAAGCTGGACCCACGAAAACTTCAGGCAGCGAGCCCTAACCCACGGAGACCTCTGGCAAAGCTAGAAGATCCTCAGTGATGCTGGGGAAAAGTTCAGACAAGACAGGCAGAGACACAGGGTCAGGGTCACTGGTGGCAGTGGAGTCCGGCATAGAGAGCTCAGGTGCAGCCAATGACTTCACCTAGCTCTTTCCACCAAGAGCCAGGCAAGATCTCTTCAAAACAGAAACAACAAAGACAAAGGAGCTCATTTGCCTGAGCTCAAGCTCCACCGCTGTCCAGGACTCCGTCAATCCAGACAATAGTTTTTCGGGCCCAGTCCTCTGGAGGTCAAGCTTGGACTCTGCTGTGGTGGCCCCAGCAGCAGGCATGGTGGTCGATGCAGTCCCGGGACCCCCCAGCAATGTGACCCACGGAGGTGTCTCGCCCGGCATGGACACAGGAGGTCAGTTTCCTGCTGGCGCTGGATCCTGTTCTGCTGAGGCCAGGGGATGCTTTATTATTGGCACAGGCTTCTGCTCGGTCACAGCACTCTCCCTCCATCCTAACCATGGCTGAGGGGCTGGAACCAGGTCTTCCATGGCTGCAGGCTACTCCATAGCCTGGCGGCTCAGTCCTGCGGCCGGTGGACACTCAAGGGGGACAGGAAGAGACACAGAGAGAGCAGGTGAACAGTCTATGGCTGCGGCAGATTGTGAGGACTCAGAAGACTGCCTTATCTGAGCCTCACTGCCAGGAATCAGGCAAGATAATTCATGTTTAACTGAATGACAGTTGAAAAACACCTGCCTGAGTTCCCTTGGTACGATATCTTCTGCTGCAGCTGGGTGGAAATTAGCCCTCTCCGTGACCTCAGTGGATGTGGGCCCCTCAGTGGAACATGGAGGAGCCATCCCTGTATACATGGTGACGGGTGGAACCAGGGAGGAAACGGCCGACCCCTCAGCAGTGTGAGGACACGTCGAGGAGACAGTGGTCACAGCAACAATGAAGGAAGAGGAGGCTGACAAGACAGCCAGCGAAGGACAACCAGGAGGAGGAACTGCTGCGGGAATTGTCAGACTCGGAGGGGAAAAATCTGCTGCTTGAGAGATGGAGGCGTTCCTCCAGCGAAATTTCCCTAGGCGACGGCGGGAGACAGGAGGCGGAGACATTGGCTCCGCCTGCCCGCTCGCCAGCCCGGCAAGATCCAGGAGAAGCCATGGCTTATATTCTAGAAGGAGCTCTGTCTCCGCTAATATGGCCTGCCTGCGCTCCTCCAGCTCCTCAGCCAATGGAGCGAGCCAGTGTTTGGGAGGAGGAGGCGGAGCTGCTGCCAGAGAGCGGCGAGAGGCTGGAGGCTTCCATGTGCACAGGCGCTTCCTCTTCGTCGGCGCAGGCACGAACATCAGAGTGAATTCCCTCAGCCCATGACTCGTAGATTGTGGGACGATTATGGAGAGGAGTAGGTCTGTGAGCTCCGGGTGGTCCCACAGGCTGGGGCATGCCTTGAGTACCTGCACTGCGCCCTCCAGAAACTCTCGGTCTGCCTCGGGAGTACGGGAGGCACGAGCTGGCAAAAGAATGTTCTCCAGGACACCCACAGTCCACCATTTCAATCAGCCCAGTCCTAGGGTTGACAAATCCGGAGTGACAGACATGGTTTAGCCCCGGGTGGAAGAAAAAAAAAACAAGAAAACAAAACGGACTACAAACTACCAGCAACTGGGTCTCTAATTGGCCGGAGTCTTCTGTCATAAATGCCCCTTGGGGCAGAGACGAGAGGCCCACACGCTGAACTGCTAGTTTGTGAAATTTATTAAGGAAACAAAACACAAAGTCGAAAACAGTGCACCAACACAAAAATCCAAACTGTCAAGCACACAGACTTACCACTAGTGATGGAGTAGCAGGCTCTGGAGCACCGAAGGTGCACCAAGCTTATCCAGGAAATATTTGGCAAAGCGTGTTTCAAGGCATGTATTGTGATGTATGTGTTGATGTCGTACCTCATGACTGGGTCAGGAAGCCATTCGTGATTTTGCACGCAACATGAAATAAAGTGATCAGCGATATACAATGGAAATCCCCGTCCCTCAAGTTTTGTGTTGTCGATGCCTGACTGTGTAAGGGATTTGTCACACCCAATTTTCAGATGCAGGTAGCACCAAAAACATGGACTTCTCCTGTTTGGGAACAGTTTTAGTGCATTTCTCTCATTGATGTATTTTCCACAAATAGTGGATATCTATCGTAATTGAGGTGATGGCTTAGTGGTAAAGCATATGCTCTACAAATGGGAGACCTGGGTTTAAATCCTAGATGGGTAATTCTTGTAATTTGATTTTTATTTGCAAGGTGAAGTTTCTGTTGCGTTTCAAAGAGCTTGGATCATTATTACGCATCATTTACGCTGAGGCACTATTGCTATTGTGCCCTGCATGAGAATAAGGCCAGAGTTGAATATACTGGTAAAAACAGTATAAGACTGTTGAAAAGATAAGTATAAGACTGTTGTTGTGAAGTGCCTTCCTGCTTCAAACGCTCCATCATCATTCCAGTTCCCAAGAAACCCTCTATTACAGGATTAAACGACTACAGACCTGTTGCCCTGACCTCTGTGGTCATGAAATCCTTGGAGAGATTGGTGCTGAGCCACCTGAAGGTCATCACAGGCCCCCTGATGGACCCACTGCAGTTTGCCTACCGGTCAAACAGGTCAGTGGATGATGCAGTGAATATGGGACTACATTACATCCTGCAACACCTCGACTCCCCAGGGACGTACGCCAGGATCCTGTTTGTCGACTTCAGCTCAGCGTTCAACACCATCATCCCAGGCATTCTTCATCAGAAACTCCTCCAGCTCAAGGTGCCCCCCTCCACCTGCCAGTGGATCTCCAGCTTTCTGACTGACAGGTGGCAACAGGTGAAGCTAGGGAGATTTACATCCAGCTCCCGAAAAATTAGTACTGGCGCCCCCCAAGGATGTGTCCTTTCCCCACTGCTCTTCTCCCTCTACTCCAACGACTGCACCTCAGAGGACCCTTCGGTGAAGCTCCTGAAGTTTGCGGATGACACCACAGTCATCGGTTTGATCCGGGATGATGATGAGTCTGCATACAGGCGGGAGGTGGAGCAGCTGATCCTCTGGTGCAGCCAGAACCATCTTGAACTTAACCCAGCCAAAACGGTGGAGATGACTGTGGATTTCAGGCGACACCCCCCTTCATTCCCCCCACTCACCATCCTCAACAGCACAGTGTCCACTGTGGACTCCTTCAAGTTTCTGGGTACCACAATCTCCCGGAACCTGAAGTGGTCCTCCCATATTGACACTGTCCGGAAAAAGGCCCAGCAGAGGTTGTTTTTTCTGCGTCAGCTCAAGAAGTTTGATTTGCCTCAGGAGCTGCTGGTTGTCTTCTACACCGCCATCATCCAATCTGTCCTCTGCTTTTCCATCACTGTCTGGTTTGGATCTGCCACTAAACAGGACAAGACCAGACTGCAGCGGATCATTAAGTCTGCGGAGAGGATCATTGGTACCGACCTACCCTCCATTGAGAACTTATATCGGTCCATAACCAGGAAACGGGCGGGAAACATCTGTGCTGACCCATCACACCCCGGCCACAAACTGTTTGAACTTCTATCTTCTGGTCGTCGTTACAGATCACTGAAGGTCAAAACCACCCGTCACAGGAACAGTTTCTTTCCTCAAGCCATCACTCTGATGAACTCCTAACATTCACCTAGTCCTACCTGTTGCTGTACTCATGACTTTTCATCCATTATTACATTGCACATAACTCTCACACTGCTTTTTACTTCATTCACATTATATCACTGAATCTGAGTCCACATTGAAATACTGTGTGATTGTATATTTTTTCATATATTTCTGCAAAGTGTGGTTAGTCCGAGTAAATAACTGCATATATTCCTGTATATATTTGCATCCTTTTATAGAAACGTGGACAGACTGTAATTTACTGTACATACTCTGGTTGTCATTGAATCCTTATTTAAATCCTTCACCTGAACAACGAGAGCAAGTTTTTAGCCAAAGTCAAATTCCTTGTATGTGTTGTGCATACTTGGCCAATAAAGCTGATTCTGATTCTGATTCTGATTCTGATTCTGAAAATGTATTATTTCTTAATAAAAACGGATAAGTAGCACAAGCACACGAAATAACACAGGCACATTCACTGTAATCACCCCAGTTTTGTTATTTCTTTTTTCATTTGATATTTCTTAAAAGACAGCACATTTATTGAAATTGAAAAAAAAATACACACTAAACTAATAATGTCCTTGTAAAAATCTGTATGCTGTATACTTTTTGTCAACTACATGGCCTAGTAGAGCAAATGAAGTTTCACATGCAGCTTTGTCAATATGAACAATTTTGATGGAAGGTCTCAAGTTCCTCATGGATCCTCCTCATGGATCGTCACCTTATCGTGGTGGGGGGGGTTTGCGTGCCCCAGTGATCCCAGGAGCTATGTTGTTCGGGGGCAATTTGCCTCTGATAGGGTCTCCCAAGACAAACTGGTCCTGGGTGAAGGGCCAGACTAAGAACGATCTAACAGACTCTCATGATAAATTGTATATCAAGGATTCAGTGTACCCTGCCCGGTATGGGGTTACCGGGGCCCCACCCTGGAGCCAGGCCTGGGGGAGGGGCTCGAAGGCTAGCGTCTGGTGGCCGGGTTTCCACCCATGGGACCCGGCCGGGCTCAGCCCGAAGGAGTTACATGGGTCCGCCCTCCAGTGGGTTCACCACCTGCAGGAGGGATCATGGGGGTCCGGTGCTATGTGGATTAGGTGGCGGTCAAAGGCGGAGACCTTGGCGGACTGATCCCAAGCTTTCTAAACTGGCTTTTGGTACGTGGAATGTCACCTCTCTGGTGGGGAAGGAGCCTGAGCTGGTGTACGAGGTTGAGCAATACCGGCTAGATATAGTGGATGTTGTTGGGTTGTCATGGTTGACACACCTCTGCAACATTGCGTGGAGGTCGGGGGCAGTGCCTTTGGCATGGCAAACCGGGGTGGTGGTTCCTCTCTTCAAAAAAGGGGACCGGAGGGTGTGCTCCAACTTTAGAGGGATCACACTCCTCAGCCTCCCTGGGAAGGTCTATGCCAAGGTACTGGAGAGGAGAGTCCGGCCGTTGGTCGAACCTCGGATTCAGGAGGAGCAATGTGGTTTTCGTCCTGGCCGTGGCACATCGGACCAGCTCTTTACCCTCTCGAGAATTCTTGAGGGTTCGTGGGAGTTTGCCCAACCAGTTTACATGTGTTTTGTGGACTTGGAG
Organism: Pholidichthys leucotaenia; assembly: GCA_020510985.1. Lineage (NCBI taxonomy): Eukaryota > Metazoa > Chordata > Actinopteri > Cichliformes > Pholidichthyidae > Pholidichthys > Pholidichthys leucotaenia. The sequence continues at coordinate 419,240,726 of CM035842.1, forward strand.
AAGGCATTTGACCGCGTCCCTCATGGATTTTTGTGGGGGGTGCTTCGGGAGTGTGGGATATCGGGCTTGTTGTTACGAGCTATTCGGTCTCTGTACGACCGTTGTGAGAGTTTGGTTCGTATTGCCAACACTCGGTCGGAGTCATTCCCAGTGAGAGTTGGACTTCGCCAGGGCTGCCCTTTGTCACCGATCCTGTTCATTATTTTTATGGACAGGATTTCTAGGCGCAGCCAGGGAATGGAGGGTGTCATGCTTGGTGACCACAGGATCTCATCTCTGTTGTTTGCAGATGATGTTGTCCTGTTGGCTTCATCCAGCAATGACCTACAGCTCTTGCTGGGACGGTTTGCCGCTGAGTGTGAAGCGGCTGGGATGAGAATCAGCACCTCCAAGTCCGAGTCCATGGTCCTGAGCCGGAAAAAGGTGGATTGTCCTCTCCGGGTTGGGGACAGGGTCCTGCCCCAAGTGGAGGAGTTTAAGTATCTTGGGGTCTTGTTCACGAGTGAGGGGAAAATGGAGCGAGAGATCGACAGACGGATTGGAGCAGCATCTGCAGTGATGCGGACGTTGTACCGGTCTGTTGTGGTGAAGAGGGAGCTTAGTTCTAAGGCAAAGCTGTCAATTTACCAGTCAATCTACGTTCCTACTCTCACCTATGGTCACGAGCTTTGGGTAATGACCGAAAGAACGAGATCGCGGATACAAGCGGCTGAAATGAGCTTTCTCCGTAGGATTGCTGGACTCACCCTCAGAGATAGGGTGAGGAGCTCAGTCATCCGGGAGAGGCTCAGAGTAGAACCGCTGCTCCTCCACATTGAAAGGAGTCAGTTGAGGTGGTATGGGCATCTGATTAGGATGCCTCCTGGACGCCTCCCACTTGAGGTGTTTCAGGCACGTCCCACTGGGAGGAGACCCCGGGGCAGACCCAGGACTCGGTGGAGAGACTATGTCTCCCAGCTGGTCTGGGAACGCCTTGGTATCCCCTCTGAAGAGCTGGAGCAGGTGGCTGGGGAGAGGGAAGTCTGGGCTTCTCTGCTTGAACTGCTGCCTCCGCGACCCGGACCTCCGGAAAAGCGGTAGAAGATGGATGGATGGATGGATGGAGGTCTCAAGTTGTCAAGAAAGCCTCAACTACCCAAAACTAAGTAGCAGCTTAGAGGTAAAATATATTTTCTGCAGCTGGGGTTCAAGTCCCAGCTGTGCCATTCTAATAATTTATTTTTATTTGCAAGGTGAAGTTGTATGTTGTGTTTCAAAGAGCTTGGATCATTATTCTGAGGCACTATTGTGCCCTGCATGAGAATAAGGACAGGGATGAATTTACTGGGAAAGACAATATAAGACTGTTGAAAAGTTATTTCTTAAAAAAAAAAAAAAGGATAAGTAGCACAAGCACATTCACTGTAGTCACCTCAGTTTTATTTTTTTGCCTTATGATCATTGATATTTCTTAACCAGATGAACTCTGGGATTACACGGGTGGTCACGTCTCTGCGTCATAGTGCGTCTCAGTGCACAGTGAAAAAAAAAAAAAAGCTGCATTTCCGTTCTTCCAGTACAGACACAGCCGTGAACAGAAGGCCAAAGGAGTGTTTGATTGGTTTAGATTTGATTGACCTCTCATTCCACTAATAAGAGCCTTGAATTGGGTTTCTGAAACCTTGAAGAACCAATGACTGAAAACCTAGCAAGAAGGACCTTCCTACCAACGACCACAAATACGAGCCAATTGAAGCAGAGAAGTTTGACGATTGACATGTCATTTAGCCAATGAAATTCTGAATTCAGCAATACCTGACATGCCTTTGTTATATGTTTATATTGCTGTTAAAACACGTGCGTCCCCGTGCGTAAAATCTTTTCTGCCTAAGCCGCTGGGTGACTCACATTGAGACCTGTGCGTAACGGTAGCGTTAGCCACTCTCAGCCATTAGCCAGTCTTTTTTTTATTACTACTGTTCTTATTTGTTTTGAAAAATGGTTCGCAAAAACCGCAATCATGGAAGCGGAGATGGTTTGACCGGGTCGGGTGACCAGAACCACGAGTCGGTAACAACCAGACCAGCTTCATGTTCGTCTGACAATGAGGAACAGATGTTAGCCAACGACACTGCGGTTGTGGACAGGTAAGTCTTATAATCTAAATTATTCTTTATCGATAAAATTAGTAATAAAAATAACTTTTGACCAATAGGTAATTACAAGGGTCCCGCATGGCGACGTTTTTGTGTGTGCCGTGGGGGGGGGGGGGCGGTATTTGTTACTGTGTATATTGCAGAAAAATTTAATAATTTTTTAGTATAATTTTTAGTTCACTGTAGGCTATTTTTTCCTGTAAAAAAAAAAAAAAAAAAAAGGAACTGTGCTGTGTATGTCTGGGTTATTATGCCTTTGTTTTACTTTGTTAAACGTGATCTGGTGAAATGGAGCCCTGACCATGTGAGCACACTATTGTGAGCACCCCAGGTGGACCTCGGTATTCAATCTGTACATTTTCAATCCAGTGATTTACAAAGTGATTCATAATTTTCTAAAGCCTCATTCAGAACATTATAGTCCCACAGACTGGTTTTCATCTGGGGCAGCATTTATAAATCACTGGATGGAGAATGCACCTGTACATGTACAGATTGGATTACGTGGTCCACTTGGGGTGCACACTTGGTCAGGGGTCCAGTTAACCTGTATCTGTGTAAACTGGTGAGATAGTGAACTCTGGAAAAATTGGAGGGGGGAGGGGGTTGTTTTGTGTATACTTAAGTGAAATGTATTAATTTTTCACATAATTTTTCTTACACTGTAGGCTATTTTTGCCTGTAAAAAAAAAACAAAACAGGAACTGTGCTGTGTATGTCTGGGTTGTTACCCCTTGGTTTTACTGTGCAAACTGCTGAGATAGTGAACTCTGGAACATAGCTTTCCAAACTTGGCACAGTTTGGCACAGTTCAAGAACGCCTTGTTACAACCTGAGAAAAAAGCTGTGTAATATATTCATTTTTTTGTGGTATTGTTACAAAATTTTGACCGGAGCTTGAAAACACTTGGTTCTACATTTCTGTTGTTTTCCAGCACGTTTCACACAGCTGTATGTTATTTGCAAGCATTTGTATCTAAAAAAAACACACAGGCGAACTTTATTTTCTTCAAATTCAGTATGTTTAGATGATTGTTACTCAGTGGTAGGAGCACTTAGAGAGATTATGACTGTTTTGCCAAAAAATTCAGAGTGTTTTCTTTTAAATGAGACCCACCCCATGAAGATGCTGCAAAGGGTTGAAGAACAGTTTTTTATTTACTTTGGGCATATTATTTTCAGGCATTTTTAGGGAAATTGACTGAGTTCAACAGGTTAAAAGAAAACACAAAAAAAGAAAAACACATTAAACCAACTAGAAAAGCACTCGGAGAGCACAGACCTCTGCCAAGTGTTCCAAGTGTTCTGACGTTTTGTTTTTTTTTTGACCGTTACATGGACAAAAAAAAAAAATATTGAAAAAATAAAATATTGAAAATGGCCCTATCTGGCAATGTTTTTCCACAATATTTTTTATTGAACCCTTTTTTTACAAACATGGCACAAACAATCAAACAGTAACACTAAAATAATTAAAAAAAAAAAACTAACTACAAAAAAAAAGAAAAAAAAAGAATCCTTTAAAAAATTCCTGGATCCAGACGGTGATCTGGAGCACCACCAAAATTTAATCATCTGTAGGATACCCCATTTCTGACAATCTGTGAAAATTTCATGAAAATCCGTCCATAATTTTTTGAGTTATCTTGCTAACAAACAAACAGACAGACAGACAGACAGACAAACCAACGCCGATGAAAACATAACCTCCTTGGCGGAGGTAATAATATCTTGTATAAAAATCTACATGTTGTATATGTTTTGCCCACTAGATGGGCTGGTAGAGAAAATGAAGTTTCACATGGGGCCTCGTCTACATGAGCCATTTTGATGAAAGACCTCAAGTCCTCCAGCAAGCCTCATCTGGCCATCACTACTTAAAACACCAAAACAAGGGCTGGGTTCTGGTGGAGATAAAGGAAGAGAAACTCAGGACTCCGACAAAGAGAAATGAACATAACGGCCCTTAAATAAGGCTGGAAACAAATGAAACCAATGATGAAAGGTGTGAATCACATAAGCGGGCTGGGGAGAAAATGACAATCAGCTGTGAGTCATGAGGAGAGGAGACGGGGCTGACAGTTTGACAGGAGCACCGCCACAACCTGGCAGTGCCCCTGATGACTGCAACCCCCGAGAGAGAAAGAAAGAGAAGACACTTGCAAAAATAAACTGGAAACAAATAAGGACAAATAAACCTAACTATGTAAATAACATAACTACTCTGAATGTAAACAGGAAAACAAATCATACAAAGAAGCAATACCGAATATGTGAAAACAAACTAGAGATAACAGGCAGAAAACTCAAAATACCACATTATACAAATAAGGAAAAACAAAAGGCAAAGAGACAAAGCATGGTGAAATCCCCCCGTGATAGATTGTGACATCGGCTCAGAGTAAAACCAGGGATTACAGTGATGACTTCTAGGCAGCACTTCAACAGAGCTCTCAGACTTAAAAAAAAATTTGCAGTAAAGAACTAATGTGCAGAAGGAGGCGGATCGGCTACGGCTCAGACTCCTGTCATCACTGCACTGCTTTAATTTACTCACACCACAAAAGTCAACTGCCATTGTCATGGTATTATAGAAATGCTTTTGGTTGTATGTAGGGTTGTGCTAAAATGTCAGACTCAATACTGATACCAAGCAGTATTCATCTACTAAATAACATTGTTGATACTGCAGAAAAATCTTGGTAAATTAAAACAGTGGTTTCTACACAGGAATCTCTGGTGGATTGTTGTTCTTTTTTTATTTTCCCCTCATGGGTTTCACCTCGACTCACTTGTCACTTTATAGGCTTTGCATAAACATTTACAGTTACTAAAACTTAGCGTTAGGGTGCTGGTTTGGGTTAAGAAAAGATGAGGGTCTACTTTAAACAGCTTACAGCTGTACCCTTCCTCCTTACCTGAAACCCAATTCATGCTTCTGCTTCAAAACTCAAGCCAACGCAGTAGTTGCATCATACCCCACTGCATACCGTGACATGCACCTCTGCAAAAATGCAACTACATGCTGTGGCGATGCAGAACACAAAAGCTGTGATTGGTCCGTTTTGTCTCCTCCTACACAGTTCCTGGTTCTCGTCTCTGCTCATTGACCAATGTTAATGATAAGCACAGATTTTTTTTTATTTATTTTTTAATACATCTTTAACAGATAATATATCTGACTCTAAAGTATTCAAATGCATTTCCTTACCCAGCCTGCATGTCCATGTGGGTCCCACCATAGGTTAGATCAGGGCTGTCTTATGGGTCCCACATGGGTTTTTCGTGGGTTCCACGTTGGCCCCATCTCTCTTTGCTCACATGGATTTTACCTGTTTACCTTTTTTAAACTTATTTTCCCATAAATTTGATAACTTTTTTTTAAAAAATTTTAACTTTCTCATAAATTTTCCACTTTTTTTTATTCTTAATTTGCAACTTTTTCTCACATCTATGATTTTTTTTTCTTGTAAATTTGCAACCTTTTTCCTCATAAACTTGTTAGTTTTTCTTGTAAAGTTGTGACTTTTGTGTGGAATGCTTGATAACTTTTTCTTGAAATTTTGGAACTTTCTCATAAATGTGCCACTTTTTTATTGTAGTCTTGTAACTTTTTCTTCTAAATTTGCTACATTTTTCCTTGTAGATCTGTTGTTTTAGTGTAGATTTGTGACTTTTAACCAGAAATTTGTGACTTTATTCTTGTAAATTTGGAACTTTCTGAAAAAAATTCAACTTTTTTACTTTAAACTTGCATTTTTTTCTCGTAAATTTGTGACTTTTTTCTCATAAATTTATTACTTTTTTCTTGTAAATTTTCAATTCATTTTCTGATAAATTTGCTACTTTTTTTTTAGAATAGAACAGAATCATGAGAGTCTGACTCTCATGATAAATTCTAGATCAAGGATCCAGTGTACCCCACCCGGTATGGGGTTACCGGGGCCCCACCCTGGAGCCAGGCCTAGGGGAGGTGGTTAAAAATCTCCTTGGTGGCCAGGCCCCAGGGGTGGACGAGATTCGCCCTGAGTACCTCAAGGCCCTAGATGTTGTTGGGTTGTCATGGTTGACACGCCTCTGCAACATTGCGTGGAGGTCGGGGGCAGTGCCTTTGGCATGGCAAACCGGGGTGGTGGTTCCTCTCTTCAAAAAAGGGGACCGGAGGGTGTGCTCCAACTTTAGAGGGATCACACTCCTCAGCCTCCCTGGGAATGTTTATGCCAAGGTACTGGAGAGGAGAGTCCGGCCGTTGGTCCAACCTCGGATTCAGGAGGAGCAATGTGGTTTTCGTCCTGGCCGTGGCACATCGGACCAGCTCTTTACCCTCTTGAGAATTCTCGAGGGTTCGTGGGAGTTTGCCCAACCAGTTTACATGTGTTTTTTGGACTTGGAGAAGGCATTCAACCACATCCCTTGTGTTTTTTTGTGGGGGGTGCTTTGGGAGTATGGGGTATCGGGCTTGTTGTTATGAGCTATTTGGTTTCTGTACAACCGTTGTGAGAGTTTGGTTCGTATTGCCAACACTCGGTCGGAGTCATTCCCAGTGAGAGTTGGACTCCGCCAGGGCTGCCCTTTGTCACCGATCCTGTTCATTATTTTTATGGACAGGATTTCTAGGCGCAGCCAGGGAATGGAGGGTGTCATGCTTGGTGACCACAGGATCTCATCTCTGTTGTTTGCAGATGATGTTGTCCTGTTGGCTTCATCCAGCAATGACCTACAGTTCTTGCTGGGACGGTTTGTCACTGAGTGTGAAGCAGCTGGGATGAGAATCAGCACCTCCAAGTTCGAGTCCATGGTCCTGAGCCGGAAAAAGGTGGATTGTCCTCTTCGGGTTGGGGACAAGCTCCTGCCCCAAGTGGAGGAGTTCAAGTATCTTGGGGTCTTTTTCACAAGTGAGGGGAGAATGGAGAGAGAGATTGACAGACGGATCGGAGCAGCATCTGCAGTGATGCGGACGTTGTACCGGTCTGTTGTGGTGAAGAGGGACCTGAGTTCTAAGGCAAAGCTGTCGATTTACCAGTTAATCTACGTTCCTACTCTCACCTATGGTCACGAGCTTTGGGTAATGACCGAAAGAACGAGATTGCAGATACAAGCGGCTGAAATGAGCTTTCTCCGTAGGACTGCTGGACTCACCCTCAGAAATAGGGTGAGGAGCTCAGTCATCCGGGAGAGGCTCAGAGTAGAACCGCTGCTCCTCCACATTGAAAGGAGCCAGTTGAGGTGGTATGGGCATCTGATTAGGATGCCTCCTGGACGCCTCCCACTTGAGGTGTTTCGGGCACGTCCCACTGGGTTGAGACCCCGGGGCAGACCCAGGACTCACTGGAGAGACTATGTCTCCCAGCAGGTCTGGGAACACCTTGGTATCCTCTCTGAAGAGCTGGAGCAGGTGGCTGGGGAGAGGGAAGTCTGGGCTTCTCTGCTTGAACTGCTGCCTCTGTGACCCAGACCTCCGGAAAAGTGGTAGAAGATGGATGGATGGATGGATAGAATAGAATAGAATAGAATAGAATAGAATAGAATAGAATAGGCTTTGTTGTCATTGTACAGTAGTACAGTTCAACAAAATTGTGGGTGCTCGACCAGGCTACTTCGCAATAAAGTAAGAGAGAAGGATTAAAATACAGTTGCAGAACACATGATTAAACACACGATTGAAATAAAAATAGCCCAGAGGATAGCCCAGCAGGATCTGGAGATGTCCTCCAGGGAGGGCAGAGGGCTGCCGATGATTTTTTGGGTGGTGTTGATGACCCTCTACACAGCCTTTCTGTTCTTGGCCGTGGAGCCGGCGTACCACACACCCAGAGAGTAGGTGAGCATGTGCTCCACTGAGCAGCGATAGAATTCCAGCAGCAGCTTCTGGTCCAGGTTGTTCACAGAACACGGAGGAAGTGAAGCCTTTGCTGGGCTTTCTTCACCAGGGCCTTGGTGTTGACAGTCCAGGAGAGGTCAGTGGAGATGTGGGTGCCCAGAAACATGAAGATGGGGATGGTTTCCATGCGGTCAGCAGTTATGAGAGGTGGGGAAGAGGGTCCTGTTTGTTCTTCCTGAAGTCCAGTAAGAGTTCTTTGGTTTTTTGGACATTCAGTTTCAGGCTGTTTGCTTGGCACCACAGCAGCAGATTCTCTACCTCCACCCTGTTTGCCTTCTCATCGTCATCAGTGATGAGCCCAACCAAGGTGGTATTGTCTGCGTACTTCACGATGACGGTGGTTGGGTGGGTTGGAATATGGTCAAAGGTGTACAGGGAGTACAGTTGTGGGCTTAGAACGCAGCCCTGAGGGGAGTCAGTGCTGAGAGACAATGTGGAGGAGTGGGGGGCGGCCAAGTCTCACTTTTTGTGGGCTGTTGGCGAGAAAATTTTTTGTCCAGGAGCAGTTGGGGGGGGGGGGGGGATCTGGAGGAGGTGCAGTTTTCTGATCGGGATATCCGGGATGATGGTGTTGAAACCTGAGCTGTAGTCCACAAAAAGCATTGTCACGTAGCTCCTTGGGTTCTCTAGGTGGCTCAGCACTCTATGGAGTGTGGTGGCAATAGCATCTTCCGTAGACCGTTCTCCCTGTAGGCAAAGTGGTGAATGTTGAAGGAGGGGGGAAGACAGTCCCTGATATGCTGGGACACCAGTCGCTCAAAACACTTCATGACTATAGACGTGAGTGCTATGGGTCTGTAGTCGTTCAGGCTGTCAACTGCAGACTTTTGGGGGATGGGGATGATGGTGGAGGCCTTGAGGCAGTAGGGGATGGTAGTGTGCGTCAGGGAGAGCTTGAACAGCTTGGTGAGGACCTCTGCCAGCTGGTCTGCACATGCTTTGACCTCTGCTGCTGGGATGCCGTCAGGCAAATTTTTGGTTAACTTGTAACAATTTTTAATTTTTCCTCATAAATTTGTGACTTTTGTCTTTTAAATTTGCTAAATTTTTCATGTAAGTTTGTAACAGTTTCAAGTAAATTTATTCTTTTTTTGGTTGTAAATTTGCAACATTTTTCCTCCTAAATTTTCACGTTTTTTGCTCATAAATTTCTGACTTTTTTTTACATAAATTTGATACTTTTTTGGTAAAATTTTAACATTTATTCTCATAAATTTTCATATTTTTTTCTCATAAATTTGTGACTTTTCTCATAAATTCTGAAATTTTTTTCTCATAATTTTGCCATTGCCTCAAGTGTTACTGACTCCGGCTCACTCACATCAAACCCATAGCGAGCCTAGATGGGTTTAAAATGGCTAAGCAGATTACTCGCTCATCCACACCACAGGTAAAGTCCATGTGGGCAAACACAGATGGGGCCAGCATTGAACCCATGGACAAACCCACATGGGCCCATAAGACAGCCCTGATTTAACCTACAGTGTGGCCCACATGGGTGTGCTGGAGGGGTATCTGGACAAAAAATATAATGTGTTATTATCAGCGTTGGGCAAGTTACTAAAAAATAGTAACTAGTTACAGTTACTAATTACTTCTTTTCAAAAGCAACTGAGTTACTTTTGAGTTACTGCATGATTAAAGTAACTAGTTACTTGGAAAAATAACTTTCACGTTACCTTTAAATGCATACTTAAATCATCTTGCACACACAGCAAGATCAAGGGCCCCTTGTTTTCATCAGAAAAAGAAGAAAAAGAAAACTGATAAGAAAAAAGTCTCATCTTACAGAGAGCAAAATGTCTCAGATTTACATAAACTATTGCAATCAGTAGAAAGTCAGAAATTTACTAGAAATAAAGCTGTAAATTCACAGAGAAAATTCTGGACCCCCTGGTGGGCCGTTTTTGGCCCATGAGCCATATGTTTAACACCCCTGGACCAGCCCATTAAAAATGCATATTTAGAGGATTTACTTCCATAAAATAGTTGCATATCACAACAGCATGTAACAGAAAGCACAGATAAATGAAACTTCACCGCTTAGAAGAAGCTGTTCTTCACTGAAACAAACCACAGTCACTTTTTCTCTGTGCGTAAGAAAACTTTAAATGCATTTAATGCGGACATAAAATGTGAGCTTCTTGCTCAAAAAATGCTCATGTTTAACTACAGAGGTAGGAGCTGTTGGGGGCTACTTACCACTCGGACAACAGGAGATCAGGGCTCGATATGAGAAGTCGCCACCGGGTTGCGGTGTGAACTGGGCGGGACAGGAAACCGGCCTGTGGAGGAGACTGACAGCTGTGCTAGCTATGGTAGGGTCAGTTTATTTGCGCTAAAAATATTTATCCATATTAATAAAACGAGTAACGCGAGTAACGCATCTGATGAAATTTCAGTAACTAACGCATTACTGAATTTTTAAACAGTAATTTTGTTACACAGCACGTTACTGCAAAAGTAGTGGCGTCACAGTAACATGTTACTCCCAGCACTGGTGGTTTTATACATAAACATGTGGAGCCCATAATTATAACCTATGTGACTCACATGTGGCTGGCTGAATTCAGCCAAGAGGGACTTTAAGCTAGCCATGTGCATTGACTTCACACCTCAAGAGGAAGATGTGTCTGCACCCCCTGGGGACTCAGGAGAGAGGAGAAGATTACCCGGCCTGACCTTTGGGGGTCAGAGAGAAGAACAGAAGGACTCTGGGTGTTCTATTACAGATGAAAGGATGTAGCTGAGTATTGTGACTTTTGGTGATGTATTGTTAGAGATGAGTGTATAAATGTATGTGTGTGACTGCGTCCTGTCTCTTTTCACTCCGATCGAGAGAGGACGTAGGATGGATGAGAATTAAAGCAGATTCTGGAAAATCATCCAGTCTCCTCAATTCTTGACTCCTACAATTGGTGACCTACGCATAAGTCTGAGCACGCCGAGGCTGGAGGACAGCCTCAGGATCGATATGGAAGAGCTGGGAGACAGCCGCTCAGACCCGGATTCACCGGGGAATGCCAGCAGGGGCACAAGACTGATTAAGCTCCCCGAGTTCTGGCAAAACGACCCGCACTCGTGGTTCCAGCATGTGGAGCCGTGGTTCCTGCTCGGGGGAGTTTCAGCGGATGACATTAAATTCCATAATGTCATCGCGACGCTCGACAGCCGCACGGCTCGGTGTGTGCGAAGCCTGGTGCAGCAACCACCCGCTGCCGGCAAATACGACGCGCTGAAAGCCACCCTCATCAGGAGCTTCGTGCCGTCGGCGGAGGCAAGAGCCAGGCAGCTACTGGACCTGCACGACAGAGGTGGACGCAGGCTGACTGTCCTCATGGAGGACATGCTACAGATGATCGGGACGGACAATGACGCGTTCCTTTTCAAGCATATTTTCCTGAGAACCCTCCCAGCGCACACGAGAGGTTCCCTGTCCAGTAGACGGTGTGTGAACCAGCAGGACTTCCGCGAGCTGGCCCAGGAGGCGGAGCGGCTCCTCAACGCCTGCGACGAGCAAGAGACCTCCGTGGCAGCGGCAGACCTCGGCACGACGGCCGGGGGCAGTGTGGAGCCAGAGGCAGCAGATCCCACCCCAGCGACGACGGCGGCGACGAGATCCCGAGCCAGGGGGCATGACAACCCCTGCTATTACCACCGCCGCTTGCCGAGAAGGCGCACAGATGCATCCCGCCGTGCAGTTTCAAAAGGCGGGGAAACGACCGGGCCAGGAGTCGTTAGCAGCTTCCACTCTCGGCAAACGGACCAAGCTGCTTTATTTGACAGATGCGGGCTCCGGGCGGCAATTCCTCGTGGACACCGGAGCCCAGAGGAGCTTCATCACTGCAACTTATGCAGATCGGGTGGCTGGACCCCGCGGAGATGGAGCAACAACGGCCAACGGCTCCAGCATCAAGACTTACGGAGAGAGAACCTTGTCTCTGTCCTTCCACGGCCGCGCTTACGAGTGGACCTTCATCGTAGCGGCAGTGAGCTTCAATATGTTAGGTGCTGATTTTCTGTGTTCACATGGGTTGTTAGTTGATCTGGCCAACAAACGCCTAATAAATGCACTCTCTTTCTGTTCTATCCCTTGTGCAGCTCGGGTGTGCCCGCCGCCAGTACAGACCAACGTCGCCGCAGCAGGTGGTAAGTTCCACACCCTTCTACACCAGTTCCCAGCACTCACAGTTCCCACTTTTTCAGCTAAGGTGGTGAAACATGGGGTGGAGCACTTCATAACCACGAGTGGCCCACCAGTTTTTGCTAAAGCTCGGCGCTTGGATGCAGCTAAGCTCTCCGTGGCACAGGAGGAGTTCGCCAACCTGGAAAGGTTGGGCATAATTCGCCGCTCGAAGTCCGCTTGGGCTTCCCCCCTGCATATGGTGCCTAAGGCTGACGGCTCGTGGAGACCTTGCGGTGATTATCGCAGGTTGAACAATGCCACAGCTCAGGATCGCTACCCGATTCCGCAGATCCAGGATTTCTCAGTGCACCTGGCAAAAGCGCGCATTTTTTCTAAAATAGACCTGGTCCGTGGTTATCATCAGGTCCCGGTTCGACCAGAGGATATTCCCAAAACAGCGGTAATAACCCCGTTCGGACTTTTTGAGTTTTTACGCATGCCTTTTGGCCTTAAAGGCGCCGCGCAAACCTTTCAACGGATGGTGGACGCAGTGCTGCGCGACCTTCCGTTTGTTTTTGTCTACTTGGACGATATTTTAGTGGCCAGCGCCTCAGAGGAGGAACACGAGAAGCACCTCACTACAGTTTTTCAAAAGTTGGAAGCACACGGGTTGATAATCAACCCGGCCAAGTGCCAGTTTGGCGCAGCGCAAATTGATTTTCTGGGGCACCGTGTCTCACCAGAGGGAGCAGTTCCTCTGCCGGCAAAAGTGCGCGCGGTGGCTGAGTTTCCCCAGCCACAGACAGTGAAAGCGTTGCAGGAATTTTGGGGGATGGTGAATTTTTATAACCGTTTCGTACCCCGCGCAGCACAACTCATGCAGCCGTTATACACCGCGCTTAAAAAACAGAAGCCTGCCAATGTGATCGAGTGGTGCCCGGAGCGGGAGCGCGCGTTCACAGCGGTAAAAAAAGCACTCGCTGACGCAGCACTGCTGGCGCACCCAGACCCGGCAGCTCGCATAGCGCTAACCACAGACGTGTCAGAGGTAGCGATAGGGGCCGTGGTAGAGCAGCAGGTCGCTGGAGTTTGGCAACCTCTCGCCTTTTTCAGCAGGTCTCTGCACGAGCCCGAGCGGAAATACAGCGCATTTGACAGGGAACTCCTGGCGCTCCACTTAGCCATTCGCCATTTCCAGTTCTGGCTGGAAGGGCGGCGTTTCACCGCGTTTGTCGACCACAAACCACTCATCTTTGCGATGTCCAAAACTTCAGGACCGTGGTCAGGGCGGCAACAGAGACGGCTGGCCGCAATTTCTGAATTTACCACCGATATTCAGCACGTAGCCGGTAAAATCAATGTGGTGGCAGACTGTCTGTCACGCGCAGTAGCAGCACCCTTCCGCGCGGAAACGGATTGCGCGGCCACTTACCCAGAGCGCGGTAACAGTGTGGACACGCGCGCGGCTCCGGTCCACGTGGGAATAGATTATGCAGCCATGGCGGCGGAGCAGAGCGAGGACGCGGACGTGCGCGCGCTCCTGTCTGGACCAACAGGGTTAAGGCTGGAACGCAAAAATCTACAAACCGGTTTCTCCCCGCTTATCTGCGATGTATCCACAGGGCGACCGCACCCGGTGGTGCCAGCCGCGTGGCGCCGCCGCGTTTTTGACGCCGTGCACTCCCTAGCGCACCCAGGGGTGCGCGCTTCGGTGAAAATGGTGGCGGAGAAGTTTGTTTGGCCGATCCTGCGCAAGCACGTGAAGGAGTGGGCTAAGGCCTGCATGGCTTGCCAGCGGGCTAAAATTCACAGGCACACTAAAGCGCCCTTAGAACCGTTCCACATTCCGGCTAAAAGGTTCGATCACGTGCACGTGGACCTCGTGGGCCCCCTACCCACATCGCAAGGGTTCACGCACCTCTTGACGATGGTGGACCAAACCACTCGTTGGCCGGAAGTGGTCCCGTTAACATCGACCACAGCGGCAGAGGTGGCGCGCGCTTTTTTAACAGCCTGGGTAGCGCGGTTCGGGGTCCCGTCAGATATTAGGTCTGATAGGGGACCTCAATTTGCGTCGGAACTGTGGTCAGCAGTGGCCAGCGGCTTAGGAGCGGCGGTACATCGCACGACCGCTTACCATCCCCAGGCCAACGGTTTATGCGAGTGTTTTCACAGGTCTTTGAAGGCAGCCCTCAGAGCGTCACTGACGGACACAGATTGGGTAAACAAACTACCATGGGTTTTATTGGGGTTGCGTTCGGCACCCAAAGAGGATCTAGATGCCTCACCAGCAGAATTGGTCTTTGCACAACCGCTCAGGCTGCCAGGCGAGTTTTTACCCGACCACACGGCACCAGGGCCCCCCCCCCCCGATCCGGGGGTCTCTGAGTAACACGGGAGCAGAAATGCTCCCGGGCCCCGCTCATCACTCTTTCCCGCGTGTGTTCGTGCCCCAGGCTTTACGAGACGCAGAGTTTGTTTTTGTCAGGCACGATGCTCAGCGGCATTGTCTCCGCCCACCTTACGACGGTCCATTTCAAGTCCTGGAAACCGGGGAGAAATATTTTGTGCTAGATTTGGGGGGCAGGGGGGAGACGATCAGTATCGATAGATTAAAGCCTGCTTTTGTGTTGCATAACGAGTCTGTACGGCCGGCGGGCACGCCTCGACGCGGCAGGCCTCCGAAGGGGCGGCCCCGGGACCCCCCACGGGGGGCAAATAACCCTTCTCCCCCTCACTCCACAGATGCACAGCAGGACGGCCCAACACAGAGCAGGAGACCTGCATACAGCAGATTCGGGAGAAGACTGAAACCTAAGCTGCATGCAGGATGATGTGTTTTTTGGTCAGGTTGTTGAGGTTGCTGTGAGATTCTGTTGGGGGGGGTGACGTGCTGTATGGCTGTTGTATGACTGTATGTGGGTGCCCAGTCTTTCACGTGGAAGGGGGGAGTGATGTGGAGCCCATAATTATAACCTATGTGACTCACATGGGGCTGGCTGAATTCAGCCAAGAGAGACTTTGAGCTAGCCATGTGTATTGACTTCACACCTCAAGAGGAAGATGTGTCTGCACCCCCTGGGGACTCAGGAGAGAGGAGAAGATTACCCGGCCTGACCTTTGGGGGTCAGAGAGAAGAACAGAAGGACTCTGGGTGTTCTATTACAGATGAAAGGATGTAGCTGAGTATTGTGACTTTTGGTGATGTATTGTTAGAGATGAGTGTATAAATGTATGTGTGTGACTGCGTCCTGTCTCTTTTCACGCCGATCGAGAGAGGACGTAGGATGGATGAGAATTAAAGCAGATTCTGGAAAATTATCCAGTCTCCTCAATTCTTGACTCCTACAAACACATGTTTTTCATGCTTTTTCATGCAATTTTTGATGCAATTTTTTTACACGTGGGTGAGATCATTGACCTAATTTTCCTCTTTTTTATGCACAGAGTATTATAATGTGAATACTTTTGAGTCACAATTATTGTTTGTAAATTTTAAACCTTTGCTAAAAACACAGTTTTATATTTTTTTCTTAAATAGACAACTTTCTGGGATGTTTTCAAAAAATTTTGAAGCTTTTTCCTAAAGGTGCACAATTTTTTATTATGTATTTTCAACATTGGCTCGCTGTTTTGCAACCTTTTTCATAAATTTGAGATTGTTCTTTAAATGGGTCAAATTATACACTTTTTCCCACATGTTGACACACTTCCCAGAGGTCAGTGACATGGTCAAAATACCTCAAGGTTTAATTGTTGCAGCACCATTTTCCACCCAGATTAAGCAGCCTTCCTCAGCGTGATCTGTTTTAGTGCACTGTGCTTTAAATGTAAAGACCCCCAGGTCATCCCACTTTCCCTCTCCATAACTGCTGAGATCTTTGGTTGATGCTATACTGAGGCTAATGTTTGCCATTTAGCTCTTACGTGGAGCACACTCTGAGCTAACTTTTGTAAAATTGGCTAAATGTGAGAGTCTAAAAGCCTAAGTAGTGGTTGATGCAAAATGAATGGTCCCTGGAGTATAAAAACACAGAAAACAAAACATGTGAATAGCTAACTCTGCAAACATTAGCTAAATGCCACTGGTCAAGACGCCAGAATGCAATAAACTACAGTGAAATGAGTTAAAAAAAAATGTCTTATAATGAGATATATGACCAAGTGTTGTTAGATGGACATGGGTGTCTCATGAGGGCAGATGAAATATAAATTAAATATAATAAAACCCAACCATAATCTGACAGAAGCGCTAATGCTTGCAGGAAAATCAACAGGCCCATCACTGCCAAAATATAACAAAATAAGATATAAGTATGTGTTATCTTATTGGGGGGGGGGGGGTGTCAGTGAACCCGATGGGAGCACAAATCCCTATTGAAGGTAGATAAACATAAAGAGAAAAGCAATAAAAAACACTGTTGTTAAGCTAACTCCATAGCAGCACTGCTGGTTCTCAGGGGATCACCCAACCATTATGCCAACCCCAAGAAATAAGGGACAGAAAATTCTAATTTTTTGAATCTGAACTCTTTATTTGGCCCTTTAACAAAATGTAAAAAAATAAAATAAAATAAAATAAAATAAAATAAAATAAACAAAAATAATGTGCATATATGTTTTGTTGTTTGTATCGTATTTGATACATTGGGCATTACATGCAATTCGGACAATAACAAGAACGTTTTTCCTTGGTCATCTGTAACATCTGTATCTTTATTTTTTTCAAACAGCTGCCTTTTTCAATCCTTTTATTTTACAACGTGGTAACCTGGCAATAAATGAAATTTGGGCAACAACAACTATAACAAAAACCCTTGTTTCTTTACCATCTGTAACATCTGCATCTTGATTTTTTTCAAACTGCTACCTTTTTCAATCTTGTCTTTTATTTTGTCAAGTAATAAGCAAGAAATCCATTCCTGCCCTTGTTTAGGCAGAGGTGGACATTGCATTTTGCACAGAACACAGGAAAAGTGAGGAGTTTCTTTGCAATGCTTCCCCCTTTGTATATTGTGCCCAGGTTGGGAAGAGTCCAACCTCATCTCTCCTCATATCTGGAGGCACACTGCACGATGGCCTCTTACTTGGTGGTGGTGGTGGTGAGGAGTGTGGTGGAGAAGACAGTGGTCTGCCAATCCTGACCTTCCCTTTCCTGTACTTATCAGGCAAGAGTCAACTGAGGCCTGAAGCTTTCTCGGGGGGAATGGTGTTTTTCTCTCGCTTCAGTGCCTTCATGTCTCTTTGGTACAGGATCCAAGCATTGATGAGTGCCAGTGTGACACTGTGCCACCAAGTATACAAGTATCATCTTCTGGTTTTGAAGCTGTATTTGTACAGGGCGGAGAGCATATCCATTAGATCAACACCACCCATGAATCTGTTGTAGGTTTCCACAATGGCTGGTCTGGGAACCATGATATATGTCTTGGTCTTCCGATCCCAGCGTTTCACCTGGCCTTCGGAAGTGATGCCAATAAAAGAGGACACCAGGTTGACAGCTTTGTTCTCACACCACCGTACAATTATCATGTTGTTTGGGTTTACTCTATGATCCATAGACCCTCTTCCCTGTTTCTTCAGGTCTTTTTCCTCCATCATCTGGCAGTTGTGTACCCTGTTCATCCTGATGGTGCCAAGGTAGTATATACCTCTCTCCCGCAGGTGTTCCAACTGTGGGAGTGATGTAAAATAGTTGTTGCGAACATCTTGTGGTTCTTCCCTAAAGGAAGGGTTGATGTCAGTTTGAGAACAACATCTCCACAGACACCATCAGACCTTTCCTTTTCTGGATCTGCTGACCCTTGACAAGCATCAAAGTCACACAGGAAAACACTTTGTTCTGCACATTCCCACATTTTGAACCCCCATTTGTGAGGTTTTGATGGCAGGTAGAACTTAAGCTGAGATTTTCCCTTGAATGACACCATAATCTCATCAACTGCATGATGTTCTTCAGGAGGTACATGAAAGCATTGTCCCCCTAGCTTTTCAAGCCATGGCCTGAGTTTCAACATTTTATCCTTCTTTACATCTTCAGACATGCTGAGGTTGTTTTGAAAGTGGAGCAGTGTCTTAAGGATCCAGGGCTGCACACCTGCAGGTACTCTCTCCCTTCACTAATTGGCTCATTCCCTGCAGCAGTACTGAACACATGAAGGCAATTAAGGATAGCCTTTATAAGGGGCGCTCTCCTGCTACTGAAATACATACAGCGGGGAAAATAAGTATTGATCACATCAACATTTTTGTCATTAAACATATATTTCTGATGTAGCCATTGACCTGAGATTTTCACCAGATATCAGTAACAACCCAAGTAATCCATACATAAAAAGAAATTAAGGCAACTGTGTTCACAAAACAAGTTATATTTAATAAAGTGGAATGACACAGGGGATAAGTATTGACACATGAAGAAAAAGAGGTTCAAAAAGACAGAAATCCAAGAAACCAGCTAAAATCCATCAGAATTTAGGAAGTCATCCCATCCCCTATCAGTGTCAATTAACTTCAGCTGGTTAAGTCCTGAATGATGGCCTTTAAAAAGTTCTGTGAATATCAGACTGTCACACCACAAAGAACTCATGACAGGTAGAAGCAAAGAGCTCTCTCTAAACCTTTGCAACCTTATTGTTGGAAAACATAATGATGGCATTGGTTGCAGGCACATTTCTAAACTGCTGAATGTTTCGGTGAACACTGTTGGAGCCATCATTTGGAAGGAAGAACCTCAAAAGAACCTCATTTTACCTTAAACCTGCCACGACCAGGAGCTCTTCACAAGATGTCTGACAGAGAAGTCAAAAGAATTATCAAAAGAGCTGAGAATCTATGGAACAAACTGAAAATCAGAGTTCACAGAAAACACCTACAGAACCTTCATGATTTGACAGTTTGTGTGGAAGAATGGGCTAAAATCACTCCTGACCAATGCCTGTGCCTAGTTTCCCCATACAGGAAGAGTCTGGAAGCTGTTATTACCAACAAAAGCTTTTCTACTAAATATTAAATGAATTTCACCAAGTGTGTTCAATACTTATTCCCTGTGTCATTTCACTTTATTAAATCTAACTTGTTTTGTGAACACAGTTGCCTTGATTTCTTTCTATACAGTATATAGATAGCTTGGGTTGTTACTGATATCTGGTGAAAATCTCAGGTCAATGACTCAATCAGAAATATGTTTAATGAGAAAAATGATTTGTTCAGTATTTATTTTCTCTGCTGTAAAAGGTGTAAACTCAGACCTTTCTTCAGTGCTTCATCAGCAATCTCATCAAACTGAGCATCTGGAGGTACAAATTCTGCCTTTCTTCACTTGTACTCCTTTCTTGTCACTTTTTCCTTGCAGATTTACGTATTTGTATTTTGTGCCTGTGTTGCTGTGTGACCCTCTTCTTCTGTGCTCGTCTGGTCAACACTTTCATCAGATTCAGCAGCTGTATATGTCTTTCTCCTCTGCTTTGTTGCCTGTGTCGCTATTGGACCCTCTTCTTCCTCTTCAATCCTCTGGTCAATACTTTTAACTTCCTCATTACTGCTATTAGAGCTTTCTTCATCATGATCTGCAGGGGGAGTCCAGTCCTTATCTTCCACTTCATCATCTGCCTCCATGGATTCCTCTGTGTCACTCAAATTGCTATTGAGGAAGCACAGGACATCTTCAGTGCTGTACTTCCTTTTAGCCATCTAAAATATAGGTTTATTCAATTCAATTCAATTCAGCTTTATTTATATAGCGCCATTTCACAACAACAGTCATCTCATAGCACTTTCAACTGTAGAAAGACCCCAGCAATCAGGTGATCCCCTGTGAGCAGCACTTGGCGATGGTGGAGAGAAAAAACTCCCTTTTAACAGGAAGAAACCTCCAGCAGAACCAGGCTCAGGGAGGGGCAGTCATCTGCTGCGACTGGCTGGGGGGTGAGGGGATAGAGAAGATGAAAAGAACAGACATGTAGAGAGCAAACAGCACGATGGGGACTCAATCTATGGGAGAGAACAAACAGATGTTAATGACCAGCAAAACAAAAAAATTCATTGAGAGTGAAGAAAGGAGTGAAGCCCAGTGCATTACTGGAGGTCCCCCGGCTGACAGCAGCATAACTAAGGGAGGGTTCAGAAACACATGATCCCTCCCTAATTGCAGGCTCTATCAAAAAGGAAGGTTTTAACCTTATTCTTAAAAACAGAGATCGAGTCTGACTCCCGAATCCAGATTGGCAGCTGGTTCCACAGGAGAGGAGCTTGATAACTGAAGGCTCTGCCTCCCATTGTACTTTTGGAGATTCTAGGTATTACAAGTAATCCTGCATTTTGGGAGCGTAGTGCTCTGTTAACAATGTTATCAATTTTAAGTTCAATTATTTTTTCCTAAACATCACATTTTGATCTGTAATTTGTGTAACTGATTCTTCAGAACACTGGCATAATGCATATTGCACCAAGAAAAAAAGTACAATGACAAATGAGGAATTTGCCACCAAACTCCCCTTTGTACCTGCTATATCAAATTTAAATGGTAAATGACGTTCAATTATGCAGTGCTTTTTACTCATCTCTAGACGACCAAAGTGCTTTACAGATCCTGCTGTTCCACCCATTCATGCCAAACATTTGCAGCATGTTTTTACTATAAACTAAAATGCAAAAAATGAAGTAATTGTAAGTTGTTGTTGTTGTTGTTGTTGTTTTTTTCCAGTAGTGTTCATTTTGAAATATTAGTGAATATGTAAAAGAAAAACTCACCATAAAGTCTTCAAAATAGTGATATTCTTCTCTTTGACAAAACCACCTGTGGGTTCATGGAATTCTGCCATTTTGAACTGTAACGTGTGATATGTCAGAATTATTGTAGTGCAAAAGGTATCCACCAGGGGCAGACGACATGTAACAGATTGGATACAATAGGGTTTTGAGCAAAGTTTTTTACCATATGGTGATGCAATAGGTCTCAGAAACGTATGATTGGAACAGGATACCATGGCATTATAATGGGTAGCGATGGAGCTGGGAGGGTGGTGTTTTTCCAGCAAGCTCTGCTTCTCATGTCCTAACCTTGCATTTATCAGTCCTTTTTCCTTTCCACTTTGGACACTTGCCAGGCTGACATTGTAAACTTAGCCAGACATATGATGACATTTGCCACACATATCCCCTTTAAATTTCAAGTATTCCTCTTGAATTTGTCATTTTTATGATCACACACACCCGCCCCATCCTTCCCAAACTCCACATTGAGCCATGCGTAAAACAGTTGCATGTGTCCTTGGTGTAAGGGTTTGGACATGACAGCGCTCATGTCCTCGCTTTATGTTCATATTTGTTTTCTGTTATCTTCAGGACATGAGTTCAGCCATGCCATCGCCTTTTATTATTGTGCTTCTGTGTTTTGCTTGCAGACAGGCATTTTTAGCATGATTATTATTATTAACATTATTGTCATGGTCGTGTTTCCCCTGGTCCTCTGTTCATGCCTCATGTCTCAGTCCATCATGTTTTTCCATATCTGTAGTCATTCCCTGGGTCTCTGATTGCCCCTGATTGTACCCACCTGTTCCTTGTTGTTGCCATTACTCCCAGTCTATATATATCTCTGCCAGTCTGTGTCAGGTGTGGCAGCATTACTGTTTCTACCGTGTTCCCAATTAGTCTGTCAGCTCGGTTTGGTTTTGTGTTTGCAGCCCCCGTGCTGCTGTTCTTTTGTTACAGTTTTGTTCAATATATCATCATTTCTGCACTGTATTCCTGCCTGCGTTTGAGCCCTGTGTTACCCACCTTGACACTTGGAACCACAGGCTGAAGACCTCCTGTCATAAACCTTTACTCCATTAAATTTGTTGACTCTGTTATGTTGCTGCATGGTTTTTGTCCCTGGCATATGGAATCGTCACCTTTTTACCTGTCAGCGTATCTGTATGTCTGTAGCGGTCACTGTTTTAACAATAATAATAATAATAATAATAATGATGATGTGAGGAGTCTGTGTGTGTGAGTGTGTGTGTGATTCTGTCTCTTCTGCACATATCTCTCGAACCGTTTGTCAGACTGACCTCAGATTTGATTTGTGCTTTGCTGCAGTTGTGAGAGTGTGCATCCCCGAATTTTAGCCTCCACGGATATGTGGAAGTTTAGTTGGGGAAATCTTTTAATGAACGTCCTTAGGGGAGCTATTAAATGAACACAGAGGCGGAAAAGGTATAACTGCTGAGATTTGGGGGCTAAAAATTTGGATTTATAGCTATAATATTAAGCTCAATAACCCCTGTAAATTTCAGCCTCCCCAGATATGTGGAAGTTTAGGAGAGGAAATCTTTATTGAACGTCCATAGGGGAGCTATTAAATGAACACAGAGGTGCAAAACGTACAACCGCTGGGAGCTGGGGGCTAAAATTCACAAGGAAGGCTCTGGAGGCTGGTGGGATAAAATGATAAAAATTTGGGTCCGATCTGAGCTCTAGGAACCGGGTCTTCTTTAGATCTATAAGGAGTTGTTCAGAAGTCCTTAGGTGTTCTTAATAGATGCCATGTGTCTTCTTTGATGTCACCAGTCCACATGGGGTCATACAAGTACATGTTCTCAAATAACTTTTTCTACTAAACTGTACTGTACTGTTTAGTTTTATTGCAGGATACTTTTCACTACATGAGTATATTTTCAAAGAAAAACCTGCACTTATACTGCACTAAATTTGGTGGTAGTCACTGAGTTTTTTTTATTTTACTGATTTGAAAACTGTTTAGAAATGTGCTTGTTTATACTGTAATAAACTGTTCTAATCGGAAATGACTGTAATTTAGATATTTTAAAATGTTTTATTTTATTGGAGTGGCATCATTGTTCCTTTATTCTAGCTTGGTTGCAAAGGAACAAGAGAAAGATGCAAATGTATGAGGAAGAAAGAAAAAAGAAAAAGAAAACAGTGTTAAATATACTGTAAAATGCACCACATTTATGAAAAAACACAAATTTTACCCTTTATGGGGGAGCAATATTTCAAAATTCAAAAATGTCAAATTTAGACTGTTATTAAAGGATATTAGAAGAGAGTTTCAATTATTGTTATTACTAAAACTACCATATTATTGCAGCATATTAAGCCCACTGGCGTTACCAGTGTTCATTAAAAGGTTAATGTCCGCCGGCAGGAAGTTTCAAATTTTCTACTGCTGCTGAATGAAGAAAAAATTCTGTTTTCTTTGTGTAAACTGACTTTAGAGAAAGTGGCTGGAATGTGAAGGGGTTAAAAGACAAGCTTCAAATCTGCAAGGTCCAAGTTGCAGAGAAAAAGGTTAAAAATTTACAAGAAAAATGTTGCACATTTCTGCAAATAAAAAGAAGTTTGAATTCCCGTAGATAAAGTAGGAAATGTATGAGTAAACATTCACAAATTTATGATTAAAAAAGACATTTATGGGGAAACAATTTCAAGAAAAAACTCATAAATTAGAGAGAGTAAACATGTTCCTGCTGCTCAAGGAACTGTTTTACCTTTTATCCTCTTTTGTCCAAATGCAAGAGAAGTATTTCAGAAAAAATAAAAGTTATAAAGTAAAGTAGGGCCACCGAGAACCTTCTCCGTACATCCTCCATCCTTTTATTGATATATTGATTCCAGTGTGAAAAATTATTATTATTGCTACATGCTTTTCCCTTTATTCTGTATGTTTAATCTCTTTGCATACAGTGCCACGCATCTGGACATTTTTGCAGCGCAGCGGTAGCTGTGCCGCAGCAGCTGCAGCTCCTCATGCACACAGCCGAAGCAGCAGCCTCCGGCTGCAGGAGGCTGCTGCCTCGTCTGGCTGCGGCGCTTCTCGAACATGACAGAAAGGACCGCAGCAGAAATGTTTCAGGCATTCACTGATGTGCGTCTTGGCGTGAGAGGTGGCTTTGAGACGGCTAGCAACTCAACCGAAAAAAGCACAATAAATCTACAGCAGTTTAAAAAAAAATGGGAAGCCCTTAATTAACGAGGAGATGTCCACGCGTTTATGCCACAAGTGTGGCTTTAGTTTTCCTTAATTTCTGTTCATTTTAAGAAATCCAAAAGTAAGCGTGAATTAATGCTTACAGGTACTTTTGTAAAGCGTTTCCACGTGCTACCTGTAAACCACTTTTCAATCAGCGTTTGTGCACATGGCCATGCTGCGTCTGAGTGGCTGTGCGTTAACGCTGCGGCGGCTCCAGCAGCGGTCACTCTGAGACGGTCACAGTTCCCAAGAAGCCAAACTGAAAAGCCCTCAATATAAAGAGGTGTGCAAAAATGTGGGCGCCCTTCACAAATATTCAGCAGTAAGTTGGAGTGTTGAATTAATTAATTAGGAGTGTGTGGTGCCCAGACTTTTGCACGTGCCACAATTGTTTATTGACTTTAGTTCTGTCGGGTGATTAAATATTTAATCCTAATTAGTCATATTGTCCCCACAGTTAACTCGTGATTGATCACAATTTGACCTTTTTTTCAGTTGTAAATGAGTTTAAAGTGTTTTTTCTTCCCTGGTCCAGCAGCAGACCCTCTGGAACGGGTCACCAGTCAGGTTAACCCTGACAAATCATTTCAGGTTGGAAAAAAACAGCTAAAACTTCACCAATTGATAAAAAAAAATGGAATAAATTTTTGAAATTTTCAAACATTCATCCAATTGAACTCAAAAGCATCAAGCAAGGTGGAGCAAAGAAGAATCAAACAATCTGGTTCAGTTGTTTGAAAAAGAAAGAAGAAAGAAGGCAACAGAAGGTTTTACTTGCAGCTACTAAATAACATAATTTCCTCACACACGTGTTGTCCAGGGTTAAAACACTTTATTTGCAGCAACAAACACTGGAGTTACTTGAACATTAATTTATAATAATTTTGGCACTAAACGGCCTCCATACCCGCCGGACTGGTTAGGAGCAGGACTGCTCGCCTCTCTCCTCCACCACACGGGCTGGTGCGTGTGCGTGTGCGCGTGCGCCTTTTCTCTCAGCCACGGCTTGTGTGGCACGTGCGCGTTCATCACCTGTTAAGCGCAGCGCTCGTTAACGCGCGCAGCCCTCCTCCGTTTTTCTCCTCATCTGTGTTCAGTTTAGAAATGAAACCCACTCAGCATGAATGTTTGATGGCACTACTGCATTTCTACAGTCAACACACTGTTTATGCATTTTTAGTAAAAAATATCACGGCGCTGCCAGTTTTCCGTGCATGTCTGTAATGTCTTTGGAATAAAGAAAACTTGGAGCTGATTCTGCAAAAACCTAAAGTCCATAAACCCTCAGAGCAACAGTGTGTGTTATTATTTTGCTGGAAGGCTGAAATAAAATGGGAATGCAAGGGATGGAGCACAAAGGGGGAACAGGAGGATGGTTCCGGTGGGTTTGTTCTAAGCTAAACTAGAACCAGAGCAAGCGATCAACTTTTAGAGTTTTAGAGCCACCAAAGCACCAACAGAGCAGCGCAAGAGAACCGAGTCAAGCTTCCTGCTGAGCACACGGTGTTTACAGCAGCATGGTCTTTCTCGGATTTACTGTGAAACATTTCCATAATAGTCCATTACATCCATATTTGATTGAATCAGCTGCTGCTGATTGGAGGTTGACGATAAAACATTAAGGCCCATAGCACACTCCCTGTGGAGTACCCAGCTTTAAGCTTTAAATCACTCCTTACTTTCACACTTGCACGTTTTTAATTTTTCCTATGCCGAAATAGTGCCGGGAATCAATTTTGGTCCACAGGGTCGGCAACCTGCGCAGACAGCCATTTGGAGAGTTTTTTGATTTGTTTGGGGGTTTGGAGCAGCAAACTCTGCATTCAGCCACAAAACTATCTGAGACTGAACAAAAAGCTGCAGATCAACGTCAGCATTACAAACAGGCCCGACAGCATCAATATTAACAGCTTCTTTCCTCATAAAATTACAGATTTGTTTCAAAATTTGTGAATTTTTTCCATAAATTGTCCACTTTTCTAATAACTTTCTTCACATTTTACTTTAAAAATCTGTTACCTTTTTATTTAAACATGCAGCCTCTTTCCACATTAATTTTTGATTTTTTTTTTCCAGTAAAAATGCAGTGTTTCAGTAAATTTGTGGGCTTTTTTTCCGATTCCATCTTTTCCCTCATATTTCTGGTATCAATTTTCTTTCTTGTCAGTTTGTTCCCTGTTTTGGGGAAATTTCAGGTGGTTTTTTTTCCTCAGAAATTTGAGGATTATTTCTTGCAAATTTGGTGTGTTTTCTTCATAACTTTGCCACCTTTTTCTTAACTGTTAGATTTTTGCCACAAATGTTCTACATTTCAATTATTTTTCTTTTAATTTCTTCCCTTTTCAGTTGAACTGCAGCATGTTTCCCTACATTGTTTTCTTTTCCCAGTAAATTTGTGCCTTTTTTCTTTAGAAATGTTATATCTATTCTTTGCAAATTTGTTCCTTTGCTCATAAAAGTGTAATTTTTTTCTTAAATTTGTGAGAATTTTTGCCATATATTTTCAGCATTTCTCATAAATGTATTTTTTTAGCAAATTTATATTTTCCTCATAATCGTGTGCCCTCATTTTATTGAAAGTATTGGTTTTTTTGTCAAGGCCTTGAGGAGCCACTGGCTGTGGGCCAAAGAGCCAGAGTGGCTCCAGAGCCACAGGTTGCAGACCCCTGATCCGGCCCATTTAAATCCGCTCCGTCACCGTTCCTGGAACCTCCGTCCTAAACACAGAAGCTCTGTGACGGCTGGATGAAGCCGATTTGACAGCAGTCAGTCCCTAAATGTTAATTTACGGGACATCGATTAAAGTCAGCGTCAGAATTTGGGAATCTGGAGAAAACAAATGAAGAACACAGGAGCTAAAATTAACAATTCAGTCATAAATCCAACTCCTCTCACGTTAGGCGCACCAATATAATAATAAAAAAAAAGCCTCAAATCCCAATTTGCAAGACAAGGCACGTGCAGTAACGCCTTCAGATTTATGTGCACGCGTGCGTGTCCCCGCGCACCCACTCCCTGCGCAGCCGCAGAGAAACGGCAGCAGACGCGGCTTCCGGTGTCCGTGCAGGCTTTAATCCGCAGCTGTCGGCGCGCCACACAATGCGCACCTTTTGCGCGTCCGCTGCGGTGAAGGCGCTCACCTGACTGGCTCCAGTCAGCGCAGAGCAACTGGTACCAGAACCACCAGCACGAGTACAGGTAAAATGACACGTTTACATTGACAACATTAAAGATTATATCCAGACGTGCGTCGGGCGCCGCGAGGCCGGAGCAGAGTTGCATTTAAAGACAAAATAAAGTGAAGGAACCATGTCGTTAAATTAGAACATGTACATATAAATAGCGGACAGACTGCTCAATAATCAAATATGTACAACTGTGCAACATGGCCAACATCCGGCCGCCGCGTGCCTTCAGTCCACAGCACGCCTCCTCCCCACGCACGCGCGCGTGGCCGCGCCAGCTCCCTTTCCTCCGTCGTCATGTTGAAGCCTTTGGGCGTCAGCTGTCGGAGTCCGCCTCGCTCTTGCTCTCCTCGGTCTTCTCTGCGGACGCTTTGGCCGACTTGCTCCACTTCTGACAGCTCTCCGACTCCTCCGAGGAGGAGCGCTTCTGCCGCCTCCACTTGGCGCGTCTGTTCTTGAACCACACCTGGGTAGAGTGGGGACAAAGGGCACAGGCTCAGTGGGTGGTGCAGAGTCGGGGCTGCAGGCGCTCCTACACTCACTGCGTCGCGCTAAAGCGCAAAGAAAAGGCGCAAATGTTTCCACCCATGGATGGATGGATGGATGGATGCTGCATCAGGCCTCAGCTCTTCTTCCTTCCCTAACTGCTCCACTGCAGTGACGCCCCCTCTAAAACACTTCTCCACTGCGCTCTTTACTCTTTAATTTGGCGCATAATAAGCGTAATTATCCTCTTTTATCCCTGCCTTCTGCGTCAGACAGCAGTGGTGTTTGCAGCTCACCCTGCTGGCGTCTGCATTTTATTTTGCTCCCCAGTCTGAATACGTCACTGTACTTTCCTAGTTTTATTTTTTGGTTTTTCTAGAATATAGTCGTTTTAGCGCATCTGCGTGTCCACCAAACGCGTTTTTTTTTTTTCTCGCCCGACCGCAGCGTTTGTGCGCTGCGCTCTGGAGAAAAATGTGCGCTGTATCCCAGCAACAGCGTGTCCCTCACAGCTCAGCACCTGTGCTTCTCCTGTGGTCACACGTCTGCCTTTTAGCAGCAGCCTCTAAATAACAGGACAGCAAACACATCCCGGTACCGGCAGCAGCTCTGGACCACAGTCTGAGGACCCAGGAGTCTGCGCACAGACGGGACCGAGTCCCACGTTCCGGCCTTCCTTCGTTCTGATTGGCTGCTCAGAAAGGTCTGACAGCTCGGCCGCAGTCTGAAAAGTTGACAGTTTTCATTTTTCATTTGGCGGCTGAGCGCGTTTCAGCGCCGAGGACGCGCAGCGCTGCAGGACTAGAAAGACGCGTTTGGTGGAGACGCAGCCATTGCTTTATGTTGTGTTAAACCAATAACGACGTCAAACTATTTTCTCTTTATTAGGGCTGGATGAAAAATGGAGTTTAAAACTGAAATTCAATTTCTTTTTTTTTTTTTTGCAATGGAAAAAATGGGGGGGGGGGGTATTTTACCTCTTCAGGTGATTAAACATGACACCCTCCAGCTTTAAGCCTCCCCCACCATTAAGATAATTTTTTAAAACGTAAGCTGGCGCTTTATTAATCAGAAATGTGTGGATTCATCTTTGGTTGATCAAAGCTTTATTATATTAAACAAGATCTGATTTTCTTAAAGTCAGCTTTAACGTAATCATGGTTCTTTTTTTGGGGGGGGGGATTGAAATCATTTCTTGTCTTCATTTGGTCTAAAATCGAAAATCAAATGTGTCTTTAAAATAAATCAGTCAATAAATGGTGGATTTAAAACGAGTGAATGTGGTCCAGCCCTACTTTACTGTTACTATTATTATGAGTGTTTTAGCATAATAAATGATAATAATCAGCACACCTGAGCATTTCAAAAAACTGAATTTGGTGGAAAAACTTCTTAGTTAAATAATTAAATTTATTTAAAAAAATACACCTTCATATATTCTATATTTGTCGCACATAAACTGAGTTTTATTTGGTTTTAAATTGTGAGGATTAAACCTCTTTTAATTATCCTAAACTCTGCTAACATTATTTTTTTTAATGAAAAGTTAAATTACTGTTTAGGCTGGCAGGTCTGCGGATTTTTAAATGAACATTTAAAAAATAACATCTTTGAGATCAGAAACGCCCAATGAGAAACAGCTGAACTGGTCACGTGACATCTGCCCCCAAATTACTGCTCAGAAACAAAATCAGGTTTTTCAGCGCGACGTGAAGCTGATTTTATTCGCCTGTATTTCATGGCATTTTAAAACACATGGTTTCCTGCGTGAAAGCGTGACGCTCACCTCCACCTTCTCCTCGCGCAGGTGCACCTTCCGGGCGAGCTGCTCCCGCGTGCCCACGTCCGGGTACTTGGTCTCCTGGAAGAGACCCTCCAGGGCCTCCAGCTGCTCGTCGGTGAAGATGGTGCGGTGCCGCCGCTTCCTGCGGCAGTGCAGCTGGTTGAGCAGCTGCAGCTCGGTGCGCGACAGGCCGCCCACGTTCACGTAGGACATCATCTGGTGCGGCACCGGGGACAGCAGCACCGAGCCCGGGCCGTCGTAGCCTGCGGACGGCGGGGAGAAGAAGCGGGTCAGAGGTGGCTGCTGTGGGCCTGAGGTGGTGTGACGTGTTTGTGACGGGGAAGGCGGCTTCGTTCCGCCGCTTCCTCTCATGTGTTTAGGGAAGAAGATAGAAAGCGGAGAGAAAGGAGGACTTGGTTGTGCAGCTGATGCAGTGGGGTGCTCGTGGATCCTGCGTGGAGAAAAGTGGAGGAAAAATTCTGGCCCCATCGGGGGATCGTTTCTGCTGCGCGCGCACACATTTCTGTTCATGTGCGGTCAAGTTCTCATTTATGGTTTCAGGCTAAGCTGAGAAAAGGCAGAATTAAGGAAGATTTTTGCAGCAAATTTCACATTTTATAAGGGTTCAAACACGGGGAGCCTTCCCCCCACTTTAGCGTCACCTTCTGTGCATTAAATTACCTGCATCCAAATCATAATTAATTTCACTGCTGCGCTTTTCTAATTCAGAAAAGCGCCTTTTCCTCCACAAAGCTCCACCAGGCCCACGCGCTCGGCCCCCCGACTGTGGTGCGCACGCGGCGCGCCGGGTCCTACCTGTGGGGACGCAGGGACACTGCTGCGGTCCCAGGCCGGTGACGGAGCCGCAGCACGGCGGGCCCCCCGCCGCCGACTGCACGTGCAGCTGCCCGTAGTAGTAGCCGTTGTATCCCATCCTGCCGCCGCCCACCGGCTGCACGCCCGGTGGCGACGGCCCGCAGGCGGCCGAGTACAGTCCGTAGTCGGCGTAGACGGAGTCGGTGAGGCCGGCGGACAGCAGCAGCGGGCCGCCGCGGTGCAGCAGCAGCGGCTCCTTGCAGCTCGGCCGCGCGGACAGGATGCTGTCGATGCTGAACATCCCTGCTGGCATCACACCGGCGCGCGCGGCAGCAGTTCAACAGAACGGCGAAACCGGCAGGAAACTTGCGGAACCGAACAAAGGGGGACGCGGTGGGGCGGACTAGCACTGCGCCATGGCGCGATCTGCACGCGCACTCTTCCTCCGCGCGACTGGCTGAGCTGAACCGGAGCGGGAGGAGGACCGGAGGTTGTGGAGGGGGCACGGCCGCCGAGGGGCTGTTCTTATAGCCCGCTGACGTCACACCGGACAGGGTCCGCCGCGAGCGAGCGGGCCCGCGCGCTGTGTATTGGAGGATTAATTGAATTAAGATAATCCACAGTTCTGGTGGCCTGTTGTGTGAATGGGCTGGCGGCTCCACGCCGCGTCTCCGGCCATTGTGGTTTCGGGGGAGGCCTGCTAACGTGCGCAAAACCTTCACACCGGCGCCTGAAGTGGAAGGAGGGCGACAGGCCTCCAGGCAGAACAAAGTTCTCCACCATCACTGGTTAAGGAGCCAGTTTAGACGCGGTGTCGCCCAGCCGTCAGGTGCTGCATGCGGCTGAAAAACGAAGAAAGTTTCAAACCTGCAGTTGGATTTAAAAGAGAATCCGCTTTTGTTTCTTCTGATCTGATCACAGATATAACCGGTAA
The DNA here is from genome assembly GCA_020510985.1 of Pholidichthys leucotaenia. Classification (NCBI taxonomy): domain Eukaryota; kingdom Metazoa; phylum Chordata; class Actinopteri; order Cichliformes; family Pholidichthyidae; genus Pholidichthys; species Pholidichthys leucotaenia. Next base: position 419,272,049 of record CM035842.1, read on the forward strand.
CGCAGTCAGGCCGGCCGTTAATAAATGTGGCAACTTGTGATTTAGTTTTGGCGCTGTAGAAATAAAACGTCGGGACTGTTCCAACAGTTACGCACGGCGCGGCTTCACAACGCGTGCGTAAAACGCTCCTCGGCGCTTTTATTTGTCCGTCTCCTCTCTTTGTTATTCTCCCCCACAAAGTGAAAATTAAGCACATTTCGAGTCTTAGCTGTAAAATATTCAGCCTTTCATATCCGCGCCCTCCTGCGCGTTTCTCCGCGGGCACCGGGGTAAAGACAGAGATCCATTATCGCGTCATTCAGCCTGTTCGGCTGAGACTGAAGTGTGTATTCACGCTGCTAATCAGCACGTGGGGGGGGGGGGGGTTGGCGTGGAGGAAGGTGCTTCCTGTCGGGACCCCCATGATGGAGCGGCTGAGTTCATTTAAGGCGCAAATGGACTCTTAGCGCGCGGCCAGATCAGCTGCAGCGGCGGTTCGGATGTGTGGACGGGATCCTCTGCGGTCCCGCAGCTGCACAGCTCAGTCGGCTGCAGAGGGGAACCGCTGCCCCCCCCCCCCCCCCCCCCCCCCCAGCATCCACAGCATTTTTATCTTAAGACTCGCGGCTGCAAACGGAATCTGCCAAACTGCCACGTGCGTAATTTCAGGAGAATCTGATTAAAATGGTTAAAGATGGAATCAAGAATCACGTCCTTGGACTTCAGTGAAATTACCAGAAACATTTCTGTCCTTTTTTTGGTAATAAATGCCATAAACTAAAGTCAACGGTTTTTCTTCCTTTTCCTGTGTTTATTGGAAAACCTGCGTCCGAAACCACAGTCTGGTGCAGAATTACGGATTTCGTTCCTACTGAAAACAGGACACGTGTTGGTCTGATTTGTCCTCATAACACACTAAAATCATCCCAATTTAATGCACCTTCTACTGACCATTTCCCCCGAATTCAGAGCCTTCAATTACATCTGTTTCTTGGCAGTGAAACAGGTGGAATAAATATTTAATATATAATACATGAAGAGAGGCTGTGATTTCATGTGAACATTATCAGGGGAATAAAGTGGGTGGAGGGCAGCTGCTTGCCTTTTTTTTGTGTCATTTTCTGCCTTTTTATTAATGAAACACACCAAACAAAGCACAACATTCAAAGCATAACGGCCTATAATACAGGAAAGTTCTCAGGCCTCCTGTTTTGCTGCCAGATATTCTTCTCCTAATTCAGCTTTTCTCATTTTATCCTGATTCCTGACTGGGACAAGTCCCCCCACCCCCCAAACACTACAGCTGTGAAGGCATTTTTAACATCTCTCATTTTTTTCCTAACGGTTCTCTGGCTTAATTGCTTCAGTTTCGGGGATTTAACGATCGATCTTACTGCAGAAACAAAGATGGCGATACAAAAACAGGGATTTTTGAGTCTAATCAGGGCCGTTTCTGTGGGCCCTGCGCACGGCTGTGTTTCAGGGGCCCTCTTTTTGTCACAGGGAAGAGGAAACTTAAGAAACTGTCTACATGAACAGAAAAAAAAAATAAAATCATAAAACTCTCAAAATAATGAGAACAGCAATTTCAAATTTACAAACATAAAAACTCTAATGAGGGAAAAAAGGTGCAAATTCACAAGAAAAATCTCAAAATAGTAAGAAAAGCAATTGCACATTTGCAAGAAAAAAGCTGCAAAAAAAGGCGGCACACATTTATGAGAAGAATTACATGTTTGCAAGACAAAAGTCACAAATTATGAGGAAAAAAATGTTGCACATCTAAAAGGAAAAGTTGCAAATTTATGAAAAAAAAAATCTTTTAATAAGTAGTTTTTACGTAAGTAGTCTGGGGGTCACGTGGCTGAGAGGGCTTTACAGCCACGAACGGCTCTGATAATATTATTATTATTATTATTATTATTATTATTATTATTATTATTATACAGAGGGGTTTTATCCAGTAAAACAAATTCCATGAGATTAAAAAGAAGAGAACACACAGGTGTGAAAGAGAACAGCTGGAAATTAATGTAGAATCCTCGTTCAATCATGACATTTTCAGCCTTGTCTCTGTAATTTTACTTAAAGCTTTAATTATGGATTAAAAACCCAGTAAAGGATCAGACCCGCATGGTGATGCCCGCCTTCTTCTGCACACTGGACTGATGGCGCAGATTTTGCGGGGCGCTGAGAGCGCAGCTGAGCTCTGCGCCGCCGCTCCAGCCCTTCTCCACCACAGCCGTTATTCTGCACACGTTTGCGCTAATATAAGAAGCAGAAGAGGATTTTTAGCTTTAAATATAAATTCATGTTCTATTCCCCTGGTCTCCAATCCCGCAGGAACAATTTTACAAGTGGATATAATTTGATTCTGACACATTTTGATTCCAACCTCTTTCCTCTTTTCTTAAAATCCGCGTATTTGACCGGAGCGCTGCTTTTCTTTTTGTGGCGGAAACAGGCAGGAAGGAGGAGGAAGAAAAAAACCTTTTCTGTAATGCAGTCAGATGGAGAAAACACGACCATATGCTGTTATTATTTCCACATTTATTTCTATATTTCTACTGCAAAATGGCAGGAGAAGCAGCGAGTCAAAGGAGGTGGGGGAGAAAAACGTCCATTTGAAATTAAAAGCCGGTGGGAAAGGCAGCACTTACAGGTGAATGGAGGCGTCAGTCAGCGTCAGACGGCAGGATGGGGGAGTGCAGCAGCACAGCATCTTTATGTATTTGAGGCCTGATCTGTAAAACCTGGTTAAATAGGGCGAAAAAAACAAGAACACTTGGTAATAATGCGTCCACAAAGAGGGGATAAATGCTGCTGAGAGCTGAAAACACCAGCATCATTATAACACTGAAGATACAGTACATAGATAGATAGATAGATAGATAGATAGATAGATATGTTGCTCAAGAAATTGGACTCAAGTAAAAGTAGCATCATATAAAACCCAATTCTGTTTATACAGCAGAATATACAAATGTTTGCAGGCCCCTTCAGCCACTGGGGGGGGGGGGGCTCAAAAAGTATAAGCTCACCCTAGATATCTATCCATAAATTCACCAAATCTCTGTCTGTGTGTATATCTCTGTCTGTTCCACACGTATCTCTTGAACCATTTGTCAGACTGGCCTCAGATTTTAAACATGGTTTCCTGAGGTAACAAGGGTGTGCATCCCCAAATATGGAGTTGCTCAGTCAAAAACTGTAATTTTTATCAGTAAAAGTTTAGCCACAGCTGTGTCTCATGTCCAGGCTTCTAGAAGTGTTGGCAGGGTTTGGTTTTTAATTAATTCCTACTGGTTGGATAATGCACACTTTATGGCATCAGTAACCACAGCGCTTCATATGCAAAACAAGGAAGCAAAATGCAACAGATCTGACTAGAAAAAGATAAAACTTAAGATTTAATGCTTAAAAAATTATACCATAAATTTGCTGTGATTGCATAGATCTAATGGATGATTCGGCATGGAGGACACAAGGTGGTGGGTGCGCTGTGGGAAGGGGGGGTGGAGCAGCAGTTGAACTGCTGGGACTACGGGTAAAGCAACAGCCAAGACTCCCATTAACTGGGCAGCCTGAGCTTGGCTCCCTGCAAAGCACTGCGATCCACCGGTTCAGCTGCTGCTTCTCCCACCGATGTCCAACCGACCGCTCCACGATCATTTGCAGGGAGGCACGCCCAGGCTGCCCCAGTCAGCAGTACATGGGAGACCCTTTGCTGCCTAATTGGGAAACCTGTTTCAGATAGAAATACTTGCGTTCTACAGGCATGCACTAGTGAAGATACAATTGAGTGAAAAAGTGTTTGCCCCCTTCCTGATTTCTCATTTTTTGTATCTCACACTTAAATGTTTCAGATCATCAAACAAATTAAAAATATTAGACAAACGTAACACAAATAAACAGAAAATGCAGTTTTTAAATGAAGGTGTTTATTATTAAGGGTAAAAAAATCCAAACCTATATGGCCGTGTGTGAAAAAATGACCCCCCCCCCCCCACCACCACCACCATTAAAACGCAAATTAACTGTGGTTTATCACATCTTTGGAGAGTTAAGTTGAATTCCTCCAGCCGCATCCAGACCTGATTGCTGCCACACCTGTTCTCAATCAAGAAATTACTTAAATAGGAACTGCCTGACAAAGTGAAGTAGACCAAAAGAGCCTCAAAAGCTAGATATCATGCTGCAATCCAAAGAAATTCAGGAACAAATGAGAAACAAAGTAATTGAGATCTATCAGTCTGGGAAATTTTATAAAGTGACTTCTAAAGCTTTGGGATAACAGCGAACCACAGTGAGAGCCATTATCCACAAATGGTGAAAACATGGAACAGCGGTGAACCTTCCCAGGAGCGGCCGGCTGACCAAAATTACCCCAAGAGCACAGCAATGACTCATTCAAAAGGTCACAAAAGACCCTACAACAACATCCAAAGAACTGCAGGCCTCACTTGCCTCAGTTAAGGTCAGTGTTCATGACTCCACCATAAGAAAGAGACTGGGCAAAAATGGCCTGCATGGCAGAGTTCCAAGACGAAAACCACTGCTGAGCAAAAAAGAACATAAAGGCTCATCTGAGTTTTGCCAGAAAGCATCTCGATGATCACCAAGACTTTTGGGAAAATACTCTGTGGACTGACAAGACAAAAGCTGAACCTTTTGGAAGGTGTGTGTCCCATTTCATCCGGCGTAAAAGTAACACAGCATTTCAGAAAAGGAACATCATACCAACAGTAAAATATGGTGGTGGTAATGTGATGGTCTGGGGCTGTTTTGCTGCTTCAGGATCTGGAAAACTTGTTGTGGTAAATGGAACCATTTACCACATGGACATTTTTTTGCTGTCTACCAAAAAATCCTGAAGGAGAATGATCGGCCATCTGTTCATGACCTCAAGCTGAAGTGCACTTGGGTTCTGCAGCAGGACAATGATCCAAAACACACCAGTAAGTCCACCTCTGAATGGCTTAAGAAAAACAAAATCAAGACTTTGGAGTGGCCTAGTCAAAGTCCTGACCTGAATCCGATTGAGATGCTGTGGTATGACCTTAAAAAGGTGGTTCATGCTCAAAAACGCTCCAGTGTGGCTGAATTACAACAATTCTGCAAAAATGAGTGGGCCAAAATTCCTCCACAGCGCTGTAAAAGACTCATTGCTAGTTATCACAAATGCTTGACTGCAGTTGTTGCTGCTAAGGATGGCCCAACCATTTATTAGGTTTAGGGGGAAATCAGTGCAAAAACAGTGATTTATTAACAAAAATTAGAACAAATTAAAGGCAGCACATGGGCTGAAAACAGAACAAAAACAGGCAGTCAAAACTCAAGGAGAAACAGGGCAGGACGAATCCAGGAAACAGGCAGAAACACTAATGAATCCAAACATAACACAGACTTGTCATAATGGCCCTTTCAGGGCAGAAATAAGGCACCAATCACCTGCTGTGAGTTTGTACAATTAATAATAATAATGAACACAAATATTAACCACAAAGTATAAATTACAAAAACACAAAATAACAACAAAGGGTAGCTTACAGTTTAACTGGCAAGGCCGAGAATAGAGCAGGAAAAAACAAGAACAAAACAGGATTTCCGTCTAAGTACAGGGAACGTCACTGTGAGGAATGGACCACGCGAGTGACTTTAAATAGGCAGCTTGGGAAAACCCAAAATGTGGCACAGCTGTGGAGCATGAGTGAGGACGTAATCAAAGACAACAAAAACAGCTGGCACAACCCGCAAACAGATTTGACTGCAGGAAATATAATGGTGCAGTCAAAATAAAAGCACAACCCATCATTAATGAAAACAAGAACAAATACATAAAGAGAAAATCAATAGAACCCAGTAGACACGAGCACGACAGTGACCGGTGCTCAGAATTATAACAATGCCCCTCCCTTAATGGGTGGCCCCTAGACAACCCCAATGTAACATCAAAAAGGACAGAAAGTACACCTTCCCCAACAGGAATAACCCTAAAAACAGACCCCGGGAGGGTGGTGGGGGGATCCAGGCCCGGAGGGAGAAACACAAAAACAAACAAAACAAAACCCACAACACTGATCAAATAAAGTGCAAAGAGAACTTTGAAAAACTGGATGACTGAGGAGACAGTTCAGGTAGCCTACCAGAGTCCCGGCTCCACCCAGCCATCAGGTGGAAAAGGTTGGGCGTCCTACCAGGTCTCCAGAGCCACCAAAATGGATCCATCAGGTGGTCTTCCAGAGTTCAGAATCCACCCAAACAAGCGAGAGAGTTTGTCGGGCGACCTCCCCGCATCTCTGGGCCAAGGGGTCGCGGAGCCACACCCACCTCCCCTTGGAGGTGGCAGTTGGAATCTGTGCTTACCGCGGACCCCTAAAATAAGGAGATGGCCACCCGGTGAAGGGGATTGCGGAAGATGAACCACGATGGAACCAGATGCAGACAGAAGACCTGCAGTAGTCTTGGGCATTGGCACAGCACCTCCGGTGACCCCAGCCTGGGGCGAAGCAGCACCCTCAGTGGCTCCAGACTGAGGAGTAGCAGCACCCTCAGTGGACCCGGACTGAGGCGTAGCAGCATCCTCGGTGGACCTGGACTGGGACAGAGCTGCACCCTCAGTGGACCCAGACTGGGACAGAGCTGCACCCTCGGTGGACCCAGATTGGGACAGAGTCCCCATGACAACCTCAGCAGGAGGGGGAGCAGCACCTACGGAAGTCCCGGGCTGGGACGGAGCCTCCATGATGACCTTGGCCGGAGGAGCTGAACCCACGAAGATCTCAGGTGGCGGGCCCGAACCCACGAAGACCTCCGGCATAACTGGATGATCCTCGGTGACCCTGGGGGAAGGCTCAGATAGAAGAGGAAAAGGAACAGGGTCAGGGTCACCGGCAGCAGTGGAATCTGGCGTGGCGAGCTCAGGCACAGGTGACGGCTGCACCCGGCTCTTCCCATCAAGAGCCAGGCAAGATCTTGCCAATACAGAAACAATGAAAACAAAGGAGAGTACTTGCCTGAGCTCAAGTTCCACTGCCGTTCAGGACTCCATCGATCCAGATGACGATGTCTTGGGCCTGGCCCTCTGGAAGTCCAGCTCGGACTCTGCTGTGGCAGCCCTAGCAGCAGGCATGATGGACAATGCAGTCCCGGAACCCCCCAGCAACATGACCCATGCAGGTGGCTCGCCCGGCATGGCAACAGGAGATCCGCTCCCTGTTGGTGCAGAATCCTGCACAGTTGAAGCCCGGGGATGCTTCCTTGTCAGTGCAGGCTCTGGATTGCAGGCAGCCCGCTTCCTCCATCTGGACCAAGGCTGCGGGGCTGGAACCTGGTTTTCCAGGGCCGCAGGCTCCTCCTCTGTCAGGTGGCTTAATCCTGGAACCAGCGGATACTCAGGGGGCATTGGAGGAGACACAGAGAGAGCAGGTGAATTCTTTGTGGCTGCAGCAGGTGGTGGTGACTCAGTGGACTGCAATGACTGAGCCTCACCTCCAGGAATCAGGCAAGGTAATTCATATGATGGTGATAAAGAGTGAAAAAAGCACTTGCCTGTTTTCCCAGGGCACGGTAGTTTCTGCTGCAGCAGGCCCAGTGTCTTCCCTCTCCATGACTGCGGTGGTAGTGGGCCCCTCTGGAGAACATGGAGGAGCTGCGCCTGCAGACACGGTGATGGGCGGAGCAGGGGAAGAGACAGCCGGGTTCTCAGCAGCGATAGGAGGAGCCGTGGAGAAGGGGGGAACCACTCTTTGACACGGCGATAATAAAACTGCTGGCTGAGAGACGGAGGAGTTCCTTCGGTGGCCTGTAGCTGGGTAATAGTGGGAGGTTTGCGGTGTCTTCACCTGGTGACTCTCCTCCATCTACTTCAGTTCGGCCATGTCACAGGGAGGAGTGGAGGTCTGCGCCAGGAGGAGGCGTCTAAGGGCTGATGGAGCGGGAGCTGGAGCAGTAGCTGGAGCTTGGCGAGGAGCCGATTGGACCAAGGCCCGGGTGTGCCTCCCCGTCGGCGATGATCTAGGATTCCTGGTGGAATTCTTCTCCAACTCACGGTTCTCCCGTTGCAGAGCCGATATCAGGGATATCCTCTCCCTTCCCTCGGCATGCTCCGAGAGGCGAGGATGACACAGCACAGCCATCTCCGCAAAGTCTAGGTGCCACAAGGCGTCTTTCGGGGTGGAATATTGACGAGCTATGGTTAGAAGGTCACCAATCTCCACAAGGGCCTGACAGAGCTCAAACCCCAGGCTCATCAGGTACCCCCTCCCAAACGATACCATCCAAGCAAGCGGGTACCCAGAAAGGGGGAAAAATACAACAGTGGAAAATGGGGGGAAAAAAAGGTAAACTCACAGCCACTGGCACCTACTGGCAGCGACCTTCTGTCATAATGGCCCTTTCAAGGCAGAAATAAGGCACTAATCACCTGCTGTGAGTTTGCACATTTAATAATAATAGTAATGAACATAAATATTAACCATGAAGCTGTGGTGCACATATGTAGTTTCACGGGCTCACATGTATACAACTGTTCATATGCTCTCATGTATATTCCTGTGTGCTTATTTTAGCTTCACGTCTGAAGAGGAACAAAAGGTCTGGACCTCCTAGGGATAAGAGGAGGATGAGAGAGTTGGCCTTTTGATATGCAAAGAGATGGACATGTATGATTTCCTGACCACCCAGGGTTGGGGTGGAAGCGAGAGGAACTGCAGGGGGGATGCATTGTGTTTGGGATTTAAAGACAATGGGATTTTGTACTTTGATGTCAGGGGTATAAGACTGGCAGATGTTAGGAGTTTTCCTCCTTCTGCTTTTGAATGTTGGAGAGTGTGTTGTGAATAAAATGGAACCTGAGAAATAACTCTGCCTCATCCTTTCCACACAATCTCCACACTGGTGACCTTAAGACGTATTATGGCCGGAGACGATTCTCCTGCACCGGACTCATCAGGAGCCAGCCAAGCTAATGCAGCTACCACAGTCCAGCTTCCGGACTTCTGGCAGGACAGTCCGCGCTCCTGGTTTAACGCAGTCGAGGCACAGTTCCATCTTCGGAAGGTTTCGGCAGACGCCACAAAGTTCTTCCATGTAGTTGTAAAGCTGGACAACCACACAGCCCAGCGTGTAGAGAGCCTGATCAACCACCCACCAGACGACGACAAGTACGGCACTTTGAAGGCTGCTCTCATCCGTTTTTTCACCCCCTCGCTGGGAGAGCGAGCAAAGAAGATCCTGGCGTTGACTGAGTGTGAGGTCGACAGACCTGCAGACCTGATGGCGAAGATGCTGAATTTGAGAGACGCCGAAGATGATGGCTTTATTTTCGCCCACCTTTTCCTCAGGACACTACTGCCAGCGGTGACAGTTACCCTGGCCAGTTCACAGCTGCTGGCCCACCGAGACTACCACGAGCTGGGCCAGGAGGCGCAACGACTCGTCGATGCCCATACACGACACACAGCCACGACCGCAGCAGCGGAGCTGGGCGCAACATCCGGAGATGGCAGGGGGCCAGAGGCTGCAGCACCAGACTCACCGACGACGGCAGCGGCGGGGGCCAGGAGGCGCGGAGCGGACGACGTCCTTTGCTTTTACCATCGCCGTTTCGCCGAGAGGGCATGCAAGTGCATTCCACCGTGCCAATTCAAGCACTTGGGAAACGCCAAGACCGGGAGTCGGTAGCAGCTGCGGCTCTTGGTGAGGAGAACAAGCTGCTCTACTTGAGGGACGCGCGATCGGGGAGGCACTTCCTCGTGGACACAGGCTCCCAGCTGAGTTTCATCACACCTTCCTACGCTGACCGGCTGGCGTCTTCCAGTGGCCCTGTGGTGTCAGCAGCGAACAGCTCGGCGATTAAGACCTTCGGAGAGAAGACCCTGTCTCTGTCCTTACACGGCCGCACATTTGAGTGGACTTTCGTCATAGCGGCAGTCAATTTCAACATGTTAGGTGCTGATTGTTTGTGCTCACATGGTTTGTTGGTAGATCTTGCTAACAGACGCCTGGTTAATGCACTCTCTTTTTCTTCTATTCCCTGCACAGCGCGAGTGGCCCCGCCAACAGCACAAGCCAACGTCACAGCTGCAGGTGGTAAGTTCCACACACTCCTCACTCAGTTTCCAGCACTCACGGTGCCAACGTTTTCGGCGACCGTGGCTAAACACGGGGTGGAGTATTTTATTACTACCACCGGACCGCCCGTTTTTGCAAAAGCTCGGCGCTTAGATTCAGCTAAACTGGCCATAGCGCGCGAGGAGTTCGCCAACCTGGAAAAATTGGGCATCATCCGACGTTCAAAGATCCCTTGGGCTTCATCGCTTCACATGGTCCCTAAAACTGATGGCTCGTGGCAGCCGTGCGGTGATTTTCGCAGGCTGAACAATGCTACAGCACACGACCGCTACCCAATCCCACATATCCAGGATTTTTCAGTTCATTTGGCGGGGACGCGCATTTTTTCTAAGATAGACCTGGTACGCGGTTATCATCAGGTCCCAGTCCGCGCTAAGGACATACCCAAAACAGCGGTAATAACTCCTCTGGCTTTTTGAGCTTTTTGTGCATGCCGTTTGGGCTTAAAGGCACAGCGCAGACTTTCCAACGCATGATGGACGCGGTGTTGCGCGATCTCCCTTTCATGTTCGTCTACCTGGACGACATTTTGGTAGCCAGTGCGTCCGAAACCGAACACGAAAACCACCTCACGGCAGTTTTCCGGAGGTTGGCGGAGCACGGGCTAATAATCAACCCAGCGAAGTGTCAGTTCGGGGTGGCACAGATTGATTTTTTGGGGCATCGCGTCTCTCCCGAAGGAGCAGTCCCTCTGCCTGACAAGGTGCGCGCGGTGGCAAATTTTCCCCAGCCACAAACGGTCAAAGCGTTACAGGAGTTTTTGGGAATGGTGAATTTTTATAACCGTTTCTTTCCCCGCGCGGCGCAGCTCATGTAACCATTGTACGCTGCGCTTAAAAAACAAAAACCCGCAAATAAAATCGAATGGTCTCCCGGGCAGGAGCGCGCATTCTCTGAAGTCAAAACAGCCTTGGCAAACGCGGCGTTGTTAGCGCATCCAGTCCCAACGGCCCGCATGGCGCTCACTACTGACGCGTCAGATGTGGCCATAGGAGCGGTTGTTGAACAGTATGTGGCTGGAGCCTGGCAGCCGCTCGCGTTTTTCAGCAAGACTTTGCGCAATAGTGAGCGAAAATACAGCGCATTTGACAGGGAGTTGTTAGCTCTCCATTTGGCTATTCGTCACTTCCAGTTTGGGCTGGAGGGACGCCGTTTCACCGCGTTCGTTGACCACAAGCCGCTGACTTTTGTGATGGCCAAGATTTCGGAACCTTGGTCGGGCCGGCAGCAGAGACAGCTGGCCGCAATTTCGGAGTTCACTACCAATATCCAGCATGTAGCGGGTAAACTTAACGTAGTGGCAGACTGCCTCTCGCGTGCCGTGACTGCTCCAGCCCGCGTAGAGGTAGATTTAGCAGCTGTTGCCGCGGACCAGGGTAGCGGCGCAGAAGTGCATGCGGCCCCGGTCCACGTAGGGATAGATTACGCAGCCATGGCTGCGGAGCAGGGCGGCGACGCGGACGTGCGCGCGCTCCAGTCTGGACCAACAGGGTTAAGGCTGGAGGACAGGGTAGTGCAAGACGGTATGCCCCCCCTAATCTGCAATGTTTCCACCGGGCGACCCCGTCTGGTGGTTCCGGCCTCGTGGCGCCGCCGCATTTTTGACTCGATCCATTCGCTGGCGCACCCGGGGGTGTGCGCTTCGGTCAAAATGGTAGGGAAGAAATTTGTATGGCCGGGCCTGCGCAAGCAAGTTAGAGAGTGGGCGGCAGCCTGCATGGCCTGTCAGCGGGCCAAAGTGCATAGACACACGAGAGCTCCTTTGGAGCCGTTTCATATTCCAGCTAAAAGGTTTGATCATATCCATGTGGACCTCGTAGGCCCCCTACCGCCCTCGCAAGGGTGCACACATCTTCTGACAATGGTTGACCGCACCACGCGCTGGCCAGAAGTGGTTCCCCTGTCATCAACCACAGCCGAGGAGGTGGCGCGCGCTTTTTTAACTGCATGGGTAGCACGTTTTGGAGTTCCGTCGGATATTACGTCTGACAGAGGCCCACAATTTGTTTCCGAACTTTGGTCAGCGATGGCCCGCAGCCTGGGGGCAACGATCCACCGCACGACCGCGTATCACCCGCAGGCTAACGGGTTATGCGAACGTTTTCACATGTCACTGAAGGCGGCGCTCAGAGCGTCGCTTACGGATGCAAATTGGGTTGACAAACTACCATGGGTTCTTTTGGGGTTGGGTTCTGCACCTAAAGAGGATTTAGATGCCTCCCCAGCGGAGCTAGTGTTCACACAGCCACTTCGGCTGCCTGGAGAATTTCTCCCTGACAACCCAGCGCCAGAGTTCTCCTTGGCTCAGCGGTTGCAGAATAGCATGGGCCCGAGTGTCCTACCAGGCCCCGTTCACCACAGTTTTCCACGTGTTTTTGTGCCTAAAGCTTTAAAAAATGCGGAGTTTGTTTTTGTCAGACATGATGCCCACCGCACAGCTCTGCGACCGCCTTACGATGGACCATTTAGAGTGCTAGAAACAGGTGATAAGCATTTTTTGCTAGATTTGGGGGGCAGAAAGGAGATGATTGGCATAGACAGACTCAAACCTGCTTTTGTGATGGCTGACGAAACTGTGCAGTTGGCGAGAGCCCCGCGACGGGGTAGACCCCCTAGGGAGCATTCCCCATTACACTCACAGAGATTGACTGACAGTTTTAATCCCCAGACAGCAGCTCCACAGCAGGAGGACGCCGCGGAAGAGGTTAAGCCCGCCTGCAGCAGATACGGCAGACGGTTGAGACCAAGACAGCATGTGGACTGATGTGTGGCGATTTTATTATGACATGCAATCTGTGTTAGTTTGTTCCATCTTAGACGTTTGGGGGGGTTATATGTGGTGCACATATGTAGTTTCACGGGCTCACATGTATACGACTGTTCATATACTCTCATCTATATTCCTGTGTGCTTATTTTAGCTTCACGTCTGAAGAGGAACAAAAGGTCTGGACCTCCTAGGGATAAGAGGAGGATGAGAGAGTTGGCCTTTTGATATGCAAAGAGATGGACATGAATGATTTCCTGACCACCCAGGGTTGGGGTGGAAGCGAGAGGAACTGCAGGGGGGATGCATTGTGTTTGGGATTTAAAGACAATGGGATTTTGTACTTTGATGTCAGGGGTTAAGACTGGCAGATGTTAGGAGTTTTCCTCCTTCTGCTTTTGAATGTTGGAGAGTGTGTTGTGAATAAAATGGAACCTGAGAAATAACTCTGCCTCATCCTTTCCACACAATCTCCACAAAGCGTAAATTACAAAAACACAAAATAACCACGAAGGGTAACTTAGAGTTAACAGATGAGGCTGAGAATCCATCCATCCAGCAGGAAAAAACAGGAATAAAATAGGATTCCCATCTAAGCACAGGGAAGGTCATTGTGAGGAATGAACCATGCGAGCGACCTTAAATAGGCAGCTGGGGAAAACCCAAAATGTGGCACAGCTGTGGAGCATAAGTGAGGACATAATCAGAATCAGAATCAGAATCAGAATCAGGTTTATTGCCATTGTTCATGTAGTACACAAACTAGGAATTTGTCTCGGTACAATGCTGCAACATTAAACATGATAAGATAAGAGAAATAAACTATACATGTAATAAAGTGTAGGATAAGATTAAGTGATACTGGTCAACAGTTAAAATATATATTAGCCAGCAGCAGATACTGTGGAGAACTATATAGTGCAGTCGGTAATGCAGGAAGAAAACAGTGATGATTGACATGAGTCTGGTTGAGCTGCTGTACATGGTGCACGAGAGTCACTTAGTGTTCAGCAGTCTAATGGCAGAGGGGAAGAAGCTGTTCATGTGACGGGAGGTTTTAGTCTGGATGGACCGAAGTCTTCTACCAGAGGGGAGGGGGGCAAACAGTACGTGACCAGGGTGTGAGGGATCGGCTATGATCCGGCCAGCACGCCTCCGGGTCCTGGAGATGTACAGATCCTGGAGAGATGGGAGCTTGCAGCCGATCACCTTCTCAGCAGTGCGCACGACGCGCTGCAGCCTTAGTCTGTCCCTGGCAGTGGCTCCTGCGTACCACACGGTTATGGAGGTGGTGAGGATGGACTCGATGATGGCTGTGTAGAACTGCACTAACATCTTGGTGGGTAGCTTGAGCTTCCTCAGCTGCTGCAGGAAGAACATCCTCTGCTGGGCTTTTTTGATGAGTGAGCTGATGGTCAGCTCCCATTTGAGGTCCCTGGTGATGGTAGTGCCTAGGAAGCGGAAGGAATCAGCAGTGGTGATGGGAGAGCCTGAGAGGGTGAGGGGGGGCAGAGGAGTAGTGACTTTCCTGAAGTCTACAATCATCTCCACTGTCTTCAGAGCGTTCAGCTGCAGGTTGTTATTGCTGCACCAGGACGCCAGCTGGGCCACCTCTCTCCTGTAGGCGGACTCGTCGCCGTTGGAGATGAGCCCGATGAGGGTGGTGTCGTCCGCAAACTTGATCAACTTGACAGACTGGTGGCTGGAGGTGCAGGAGTTGGTGTAAAGGGAGAAGAGTAGGGGGGAAAGTACACAGCCCTGGGGTGATCCGGTGCTGATGCTAGTATAGTCTGAGACAGTCTTTCCCAGCCGCACATGCTGCCTCCGGTCCGTCAGGAAGTCGATGATCCACCTGCAGAGGGAGTCAGGCACGTTGAGCAGGGACAGCTTGTCCCGGAGCAGAGCGGGGCGGATGGTGTTGAATGCGGAGCTGAAGTCCACAAACAGGATCCTGGCGTAGGTTCCCGGGGAGTCCAGGTGCTGCAGGATGGAGTGGAGGGCCAGGTTGACTGCATCGTCTACAGACCTGTTGGCTCGGTAGGCAAACTGCAGCGGGTCCAGGAGAGGGGTGGTGATGGACTTGAGGTGGGACAGGACCAGGCGCTCAAAGGACTTCATGACTACAGAGGTGAGCGCTACAGGTCTGTAGTCATTAAGTCCAGTGATCCGTGGCTTCTTGGGGACAGGGATGATGGTGGAGGATTTGAGGCAGGATGGCACGTGGCATAACTTAAGGGAGGTGTTAAAAATGTCTGTGAATACAGGAGCCAGCTGTTTCGCACAGAGTCTCAGGGTGGAGGGAGACACGCCGTCTGGGCCGGGGGCCTTGCGCGGGTTCAGTCTGGAGAACTGTTTGAGCACATCCTGCTCACTGATGATAAGGGGAGGGGGGGAGGGGGGGGGTGCCTTAAATGAAGTAGGGAATGTGGAGGCTGTGGAGCTGGAGGGAGGGGGGAGTTGGACACAGGTGACGAGGTGTCAAAACGGGCATAGTGTTGGGACAGTCTCTGACAAAGGGCTTTGTCATCCTGACCTTTAGGAGCCTCAAAGATAACAAAAACAGCTGGCACAAACCGCAAACAGATTTGATGGCAGGAAATATAATGGCGCTGTCAAAATAAAAGCACAACCCATCATGAATGAAAACAAGAACAAATACATAAAGAGAAAATCAACAGAACCCAGTAGACCCAAAAACAACAGTGACTGGTGCTCGGAATCACAACAGTGCCCCTCCCTTAACCCCTTGCACTCCGGTCAATTTCCCTAAAAACGCCAAAAAATAATGTGCCCAAATTAAATCCAAAGCTGTTCTTCAACCCTTTGCAGCATCTTCATGGGGTTATGAATGAATGAATGAATCTTTATTTCGGATAGTACAGGTTAAAAGAGACTGAATAATATAACAACGGGGGAAAGAAAATCCAACAAGGTCAAATTAGACAATAACTCCTCTGATTATACAATTCAACGTAAGTTATCCGAAATGGGTGATGACTGAAGCCGCAGCTTATATTGCCCACCCATATTCCATCCAAGAATTCAAAATAGAAAAAGAGAAGAGAAAAAAAGAAACAAGACAAGAGCGATTACAATTCAAAAACAAAGCTAAGACAAAATGTAACAGAAAAAAGAAATAAAAAAGCTAAGCTACAACACAACACAAGCTGGATATGACAATCCGTATGTAATTTTACATGTCATCTTGTATATATGTTTGGAGTATTTCTTCCTTTAGTTTTTGTTTAAATTGTCCAAGCATTGTACATGATTTTAATTCAGGTCCAAAATCGTTCCACAGTCTGACTCCTTGCACTGAAACACAGTGTTGCTTGGTGGTAGTTCTCACTGAAGGTTTTTGAAATATACAGTACATGTTCCTCTGAAATGGTATTGATTCTCCCTTATTTGGAACAACTTTTGGATATTTGCGGGCAGCGATAGATTCTTCACTTTAAACATTATTATTGCAGTTTTAAAGTCAACCAGATCTTTCAACTTGAGAGCTTTTAATTTAAGAAAAAGTGGGTTTGTTGGTTCCCTGTAAGCTGCTTTGTTTATTATTCTAATAGCTCTCTTCTGAAGCATAAAGAGTGGGTATATGTTTGTTTTATATGTATTTCCCCATACTTCATTACAATATGTCATGTATGGGAGTATTAATGAATGATACAAGGTATATAGTGTGGGTTGATTCAGCAAATATTTCACTCTGTTTAATATTGGGTGGGTCTCATTTAAAAGAAAACACTTTGATTTTTTTGGCAAAACAGTCATAATCTCTCTAAGTGCTCCGGCCACTGAGTTACAGTCATCTAAACATAGTGAACTTGAAGAAAATAAATTTGGCCTGGGTGTTTTTTTTGGATACAAATGCTTGCAAATAACACACAGCTTCAGATCTGGGCTGGAAAATGCAACAGAAATGTAGAACCAAGTGTTATCCAGCTGATGTCAAAATTTTGTAACAATACCACAAAAAAGGAATATATTACACAGCTTTTTCCTCAGGCTGTTCCCAGGCGTTTTGGAACTGTGCCAAATTGTGCCAAATGGCACAGTTTGGAAAAACGTCTGTAACTTTTGAATGATTCAATGTAGAAGCTTCATTTTGGGCTCTAATGAAAGGAGACACTCAGGGCTGTGTGTGTGTGTGTGTGGGTGGGGGGGGGGTTGTCCCCCCCCTCGCTACAGAGGATGGACATTGGCCATCGCTACATGACGGATTAGCCTCATGTGGGATGTGGGACAGCAGCTCAGTCATCGCGGCTTCCTCCCCCCTTGCTACAGAAGAATAGCGGTGGGGGCGTTCACGGTCTGGACGCGACGAACGAACCGTGTACCGCGGCGCACGAACTTCAGACTTCGTGCGCCGCACAGTTGTAATTTACCGATCGGTCAAAGGTCATTTTTGATTACAATTTTCAGGAATAAAGAATAATTTAGCTTATAACACCTTACCTCTTCACAGCAGTGTCCTGGCGAACTTCTCTTCCCCATTGTCAGACGAACGCGACGCTGGTCCGCTCTGGTTCTGGTCTCGCGACCCAATCAAAACATAATTCCATTATTGCGGTTTTGTGCTTCCATGATTGCGGTTTTTGGCGAACGATTTTTCAAAACAAATAACAGTAGTAATTAAAAAAAGACTGGCGAAGGCGTGTGTGTCACTCAGCCTTCGTTGTCAGCCTCCGCCGGTCTATGATCATGGAAGAAATCATAACGTCTACTCTGCTGGAACAAAAACAAAATAAGCACCGCCTGTGGCCGAACATGCTGATGCGCGAATGGCACTCCCTGGCACACAGGTTGCATTTGTGGATGGTCTCCGTGCTGCTGGGTCTGTGGGGTTCTTCCTGCAGGTCCTTTTTTGATCCGCTGCAGCAGTCAGTCTTCACCCAGCCTTAAAAAAAAAAGCTCGCGAACTTCTCTGCTTCAATTGGCTCACTGCATTCAAAGCGTTGGTAGGCGGGTCCTTCTTGCTAGGTTTTCAGTCATTGGTTCTTCAAGGTTTCAGAAACCCAATTCAAGGCTCTTATTAGTCGAATGAGAGGTCAATCAGATGAATTAATCTGTTCGCGGCTGTGTCTGCAGCTTTCAGTGCGCGCTTGGACGCCATCACCACCTACATCACCATCTCCATCATGCGTCCTAGAGTGCTCGAGGGCGCACAAGAGCGCCCTCGTGCACTCTAGGACGCAGAGACTTGCCCGTCCGCAGTACAACGGAGTGCAAGAGGTTAATGGGTGGCTGTCAAAATAAAAGCACAACCCATCTTGAATGAAAAGAAGAACAAATACATAAACAGAAAATCAACGGAACCCAGGAGACCCGAGCACGACATTGACCCATGCTCGGAATCATAACATAGGTACTGGTACATATAGACAGGGGAGCAATCAGGACAACACGAGACAGATGGGGAGACTGATCACTGACAGCTGACACATGAGGCAGCTGGCAGTGACAGGAGGGCGGGGCTGAACGCACACACACAGAGGAAGACACAGACATGAAATGGAGGATCACAGGGGAAACATGACCATAACAAATAATGACAGAACTCAGAACAGAATCACAGATCTAATAAACAATAATGAATGTAGAAAACACAAAATACTGTAACTCAAGGTGAGGCTGTGGGTCCAACCCACATTCTGACATAAACTAATATTTTGTTGCAGCACCTTCGTCTTTTATTACAGCACTCAGTCTTTTTGGGTAGGAGTCTGTCAGCGTGGCACATCTTGATGTGGCAATATTTGCCCACTCTTCTTTGCAAAAACGCTCCAAATCTGTCAGATTGTGAGGGCATCTCCCGTGCACAGACCTCTTCAGATCACCCCACAGATGTTCGATGGGATTCAGGTCTGGACTCTGGCTGGGCCATTCCAAAACCTTAATCTTGGTGAAGCCATTCTTTTGTTGATTTGGACGTGTGCTTTGGGTCATTGTCGTGCTGAAGGATGAAGTTCCTCTTTATCTTCAGTTTTCTAGCAGAAGCCTGAAGGTTTTGTGTCAACATTGACTGGTATTTGGAACTGTTCATAATTCCCTCCACCTTGACTAAGGCCCCAGTTCCAGCTGAAGAAAAACAGCCCCAAAGCATGATGCTGCCATCACCATGCTTCACTGTAGGTATGGCGTTCTTTTGGTGATGATCAGTGTTGTATTTGCGCCAAATATACCTTTTGGAATTATAGCTACAAAGTTCAACCTTGATTTCGTCAGACCATAACACATTTTCCCACATGTGTTTGGAAGATTTCAAATGTGATTGTGCAAAATGTAGCCGGGTTTCGATGTCTTTCTTCTTAAGAAAAGGCTTCCATCTTGCCACCCTAGACAGGAGATTGTTGTCACATGTACTAAACAGCCAGTACTTGCCAAAAATTTCTGCAGCTCCTTCAATGTTGCTGCCGTCCTCTTGGCAGCCTCCCTGACCAGTTTTCTTCTCATCTTTTCATCATTTTTGGAGGGACGTCCAGTTCTTGGTAATGTCACTGTTGTGTCATATTGTCTGCGCTTGATGAAGACTGTCTTCACTGTGTTCCATGGTATATTTAATGCCTTGGAAATTCTCTTGTACCCTTCTCCTGACTGATAGCTTTGAACAATGAGATCCCTCTGACGCTTTGGAAGCTCTCAGCAGACAATGGCTTGTGTTCTAAGATGTGACTACAAAAATGTCAGGAAAAGCCTACTAGAGCAGCTGAACTTTATTTGGGGTTAATCAGAGTCACTTTATATGGTAGCAGGTGTGTGCTGACTCCCATTAAGATGAGTTTGAATGCGATTGGTTAATTCTGAACACAGCCACATCCCCAGTTATAACAGGGCGTGCATATTTACGCAAACAGGTTATTGTAAGTTTTTTATTTTTTATTTTTTGCCTGAAAAGATTTCAGTTTGTTTTTCAATTGGGCTGTAGAGGTTATAGCTCACATTAATGGAGGAATCTTTTTTAAATGATTTATCTTGGCCTCATTTTTTATATCTCAAAAACCTGGCATTTGAACAGGGGTGTGTAGACTATATATAGAGAGAGACGATACACACACACGCACACACACACACGCGCGCGCGCGCGCACACACACACACACACACACAAACACACACTCTTCTTTTCTTCTTCTTTCAGCTGCTCCCTTCAGGGGTCTCCACAGTAGACCATCTGCCTCCATCTCCCCCTATCCCTTGCATCTTCCTCTGTAACACCAACCCTCTCCATGTCCTCCACTACATCCATCAATCTTCTCTGTGGTCTTCCTCTTTTCCTCCTGCTTGGCAACTCCATCTTCAACATCCTTTGTCCAATATCTCCACTATCTCTCCTCTGCACATGTCCAAGCAATATCAGCCTTGCTTCTCTTACTTTGTCTCCAAACCGCTCAGCCTCAGCTGTCTCTCTGATATATTCACTTCTAATCTTGTCCCTCCTTGTCACTCCCAATGAAAATCTTAGCATCTTCAACTCTGCCACCTCCAACTCCATTTCCTGTCTTTTTGTCAGTACCACCATCTCCAAACCATACATCATAGCAGGTCTCACTACCGTCTTGTTAATCTTCCCTTTCACTCTTGTTGCTACCCTTCTGTCACAAATCACCCCTGACTCTTGTCTGCACCCACTCCAGCCTTCCTGCACTCTCTTTTTCACCTTTCTTGTGCATTTTCCATTGCTTTGGATGGTTGACCCCAGGTATTTAAACTCATCTACTTTCACTACTGCTACTCCTTCCATCTTCACCGTTGCACCTACCTCCCTCTCATTCACACTCATGTATTGCTTCTACTTGCTTCTACTGATTTTCATTCCTCTTCTTTCCATAGCATACCTCTACCACTCCAGGTTCTCTTCCACTTGCTCCCTACTTTCACTGCAGAAAGTGAAATTATCATGATCATGATCATGATGACCATGATGTTTGCAGTGTCATCTGCAAACATCATGGTCCACAGAGACTCCTGCCTGACCTCATCTGTCAACCTGTCCATCACTATGGCAAACAAGAAGGAGCTCAGAGCCAATCCCTGATGTAACCCACCCCCACCTTGAACCCATCCGTCAATCCTACAGAGCACCTCAACACCATCTCCCTGTCCTCATACCTGCCCAGCACCACCCTCACATACTTCTCTGCCACTCCTGACTTTCTCATACAGTACCACACTTTCTCTCTTGGCACCCAATCATCTGCTTCCTCCAGATCAACAAAGACACAGTGCAACCCCTTCTGACCTTCTCTATACTTCTCCATCAGCATTCTTAGAGCAAACATTGCATCCGTAGTACTCTTTTTTGGCATGAAACCTTACTTCTGCTCACTGATTGTCACCTCTTCCCTTAACCTGGTTTCAGCAACTCTTTCCCACACCTTCATCGTGTGGCTGATCATTTTTATGCCTCTGTAGTTACTACAGCCCTGAGTATCACCTTTGTTCTTGACAACTGGTACCAAAACACTTCCTCTCCACTCCTCAGGCATCCTCTCACTCTCCAAGATTGTGTTAAAAAATCTGGTTAAAAAGTCCACTGCTATCTCTCCTAAACATCTCCATACCTCCACAGGTATGTCATCTGGACCAACCGCCTTTCCATTCTTCATCCTCTTCAGTGCTGCCCTCACATCTGCCTTGATAATCCTCGGGACTTCTTTGTTCACCATCTTTCCTTCATCCATCCTCCTCTCTCTCTCATTTTCTTTATTCATCAACTCTTCAAAGTACCCCTTCCACCTTCTCAACACACTCTCGTCATTTGTTACATTACCATTTCTGTCCTTAATCAGTCTAACCTGCTGTAAATCCTTTCCAGCTCAATCGCTCTGTCTAGTCAATCGATACAAGTCCTTTTCTCTTTCCTTAGTGTTTAGTCTCTCATACAACTCACTATATGCCTTTTTCTTTGCCTTTGCCACCTCTCTCTTTGCCATGCACCTAGATTCCAAATACTCCTGTCTACTTTTTTCATCTCCCTGACTATTCCACTTTTTCTTTGATAACCTTTTCCTGTGAACTTTCCAGTGATACTTTCCTGTACCTCCTCATTCCACCACCGAGTCTCCTTGTCTTCCTTCCTCTGTCCACTGAATACATCACATATGTGTCTTTCTACCCCGTTTCTCTCAATATTTTTGCTGTACTTTGCCAGTCATCTGGTAATTCTTCCCTACTACCCAGAGCCTGTATCAACTCTTTCCTGAACTCTGCAACCTTCTTCCTTCTGTAACTTCCCCCACTTAATCTTTGACTCTGCCCTCACTGTTTTCCTTTTATTGCTTTCCAAAGTCATCCTACAGACTACCACCCAATGCTGTCTAGCTACATTCTCCCCTGCCACCACCTTGCACTCTCCTATCTCTTTCAGATTTCTCCTTCTGCATAAGATGTAGTCCACCTGTGTTCACCTTCCTCCACTCTTGTAAGTCACCCTATGTTCCTCTCTCTTCTTGAAGTATGTGTTCACCACAGCCATTTCCATCCTTTTAGCAAAATCCACAACCATCTGTCCTTCCTAATTTCTGTCCTTAAGACCATACCTACCCAGAACCTCATCATCACCTCTGTTCCCTTCACCTACATGTCCATTAAAGTCTGCTCCAATCACCATTCTCCCCCCCCCCCCCCCCCTCCGGGAACAATCTCTACTACTTCATCCAACTTACTCCAGAATTCCTCTTTCTCTTCCACCTGACATCCAACTTGTAGGGCATACACACTGACAACATTCAACATCACACCTTGGACTTCTAGCTTCAAACTCACAATTCTGTCTGACTCCCTCTTTACCTCCTGAACACTCTTCACATACTCTTCCTTCAAGAATGCCCCTACTACATTTCTCTTCCTATCTACACCATGGTAGAACAATTAAATCCCCCTCCAATGCTCCTAGCCTTGCTTCCCTTCCATCTGGTTTCTTGAACACACAGTATAACTACCTTTCTTCTGTCATGATTAGTGAGTGGTCGGCCCACGAGCAGAATGCAACACCACAGTAAAACACTCACGACTCTGGAAGCGCATTTTACACAGTTTGTTAATTTCAAAAGGAGAGGAGCACAGCTAGGCAAAATGTCACACACCAGAGGAAACAGCCTGTGGGGAGAGAAATAAGAGCTGTCAGTTGGAGAAAGGAGAATGGGAGGTGGAAAATGCAAATTAGCCACTTATGTGGGACAAGCAGACAGTCTGACAGGAAAGCCCAGCATGGATAGACGAACCAGAATGATGACACTGGTGGAGAGTGAAGAGGGAATGAGCTGGGAAGTGCCTGACCGGGTGGAGGAAACAGCTGCAGCAGGATGTGGATGATGGGGCAGGTGAGCGCACACAATCACCAGGGACGCACCACACAAATGGCAGCAACCTGCGAGAGAAGGAGAGAGCCAGAGGGTGAATGGTGAGAATTCGCCTTCAAAAAGTTAGTTTTACTTAGCTTAGCCATAGCAAGGCAGTATACCCAAATGAGCCAGCACTGAAACGTAGAAGAGCAGGTCCTAATAAGTGCTGGCAAGGCAGTGGTAGCAGGTGCGTCTCATCTCCCAGGTGAGTTTATTACCTGAGGAGCCGGAGAATCAGGAAGGAGGGGGTGTGCGCTCACCAGGATATGACATCTTCTCTCCATCATATCAGCCAACTCTCTGCCTTTACCAGTCATAGTCCCTACATTTAACATCCCTGCTTTCACCTCCACACTTCTACCTTTCTTTTTCTCTCTCTCCCTCCTAAAACGCTTTCCCCCTCTCCTCCTCCTTGATTTTCAACTAACAGTAGCCAAATTTCCACCGGCACCCTGTCACTTAACAGCACCGGAGGCGGTCGTTGTTAACCTGGGCCTTGACCAAGCCAGTATGAAAGTCTCATTCGTCGAGATCTGCACGTTTAATTGGCAAAGGTTTTACGTCGGATGCCCTTCTTTACACAATCCTCCCCATTTACCCGAGATTGGGGCCAGCACTGGCCTGTGCACCCCTTGTGGCTGGGTTATTTGTTTATATATACGTATATATACTGTATATACTGTATATATATATACTGTATATATATATATATATATATATATATATATGTGTGTGTCTGTCTGTCTGTCTGTCTGTCTGTCTGTCTGTAAAATTCAATTCAATTCAACTTTATTTATGTAGCGCCATTTCACAACAACAGTCACCTCATAGCACTTTCAACTGTAGGGGAAACCCCACAATAGCAGAAAGGCCCCAGCAATCAGGCGATCCCCTGTGAGCAGCACTTGGTGATGGTGGAGAGAAAAACTCCCTTTTAACAGGAAGAAACCTCCAGCAGAACCAGACTCAGGGAGGGGCAGTAATCTGCTGCAACTGGCTGGGGGGTCAGGGGATCGAGAAGAGGAATAAAAGAACAGACATGTAGAGAGCAAACAGCATGGTGGGGTCAATCTATGGGAGAGAACAAACAGATGTTAATGACCAGCAAAAATATTTCATTGAGAGTGAAGAAAGGAGTGAAGCCCAGTGCATTGTTGGAGGTCCCCCGGCTGTCTAAACCTTTTAGCAGCATAACTAAGGGAGGGTTCAGGGTCACCTGATCCCACCCTAACTATAGGCTATGTCACAAAGGAAGGTTTTAACCCTATTCTTCAAAACAGAGATTGAGTTTGACTCCAAAATCCAGATTGGCAGCTGGTTCCACACAAGAGAAGCTTGATAACTGATAGCTCTGCCTCCCATTGTATATTATATACTGTATATGTGGTGTTGGACGATTAAAATTTTAATTGCGATTAATCTTTCGGAATGTTAAGTTAATGACAATTAATAACACATTAATCACGTGTTTTTCCATACAGATACAGTGTACCTTAAGTCGGTAATTTTTCAAGTTTATCATACTGTTATGAACATAGGAACGGACAAATATACTTGCTGTCTTCACCTGCAGGTTTATTAAAGCGCTCAACATATCCAAAATGACAAAAACTATCCAGAATATTCTCCAGAAAATTCTAAAAAGTAGACTGTATGTGCAAACAATGGAATTCCAGGGCTCAATAACGTCACTGAACAACCAGCCAGCAGCCACAAAAGGAGCTTCCTCCTTTCTCCCATAGCAAATCAATCAATCAATCAATCAATCAATCAATCAACTTTATTTACAAAGCACTTTAAAAAGCAACACTCACTACGCCAAGTGCTGTACAACAAGGACACTCATAAAAACATAGAAGTAAGGAGCAGGACACTAACACAAAAACAATATAAAACCAACAAGACAACATAAAACTAAGCGCAAGTAGAAACCACAGTCAATAAAATCAATAAAATAAAAGGTTAGAGACCATTTTTAATGAGATCAACACAAAACCTTGTGTGTCACAACAGACACAATTTCCCTTTTAGCAGAAAACAAACAACTATCTCGCTCGTGACAACACCCCACCGTACTGCAAAAATGGCGGGGGAGTGAGTGGACATTACAAACACAGCTTGAGAATTTTTTTTAGACACAGTTGGTCCCAAAGCTATGGGGATGAAAACAGGCAAATTTCTATCCATGTCAGCTTCTGGAGGTCGGCTATAACCTAGCATGTAGCTAGTAGCTACTAGCTAGCTAGCTTCCACAGAAGAATAACCTAACATCCAGGCAAAGTTTTGGAGGAGGCTGTAACAATTATCCAGGTGAGAGCTCCGACAGATAATGATGTAAAATTATACATGACAGCACTTTGGGGATTTCCATGGCTGTAATGAAGCTTATTTGACTTCGCAATGTCTGCATGGTGCATACAGTGTCTGTGGCAGGAACGGCTTTGGTCTGGAGAGCCGCTAGGCTAAAAAGCACTCTTTGCGCTTTCTGCCGTGGACCGCGATCACAATATTTGTCGCCGTTAAGAGGGGCAAAGCGTTAACGGGCAATTAATGTAATAACGCCACCACCACTAATATAGAGAATGGGCATTGATGTCTTGCCGTGCTGCATTCTGGGCCATTATCACCATCATCATTGTCATGGGCAGCGAGAGCGCGCCCCTCCCCTCTTGCTGCACGTTCACCAATTCATCACTGCACCTGAGGCAGAAGACACACCTGCGCCTGCTCATCAGCCAGCGTACTTAAGGAGGCCTCCTCCGCGCAGTCAACGCTGGCTCGTCTGGGTATTAATCCAGGCAAGCAGGTCGTTTTTTGCTAGCTTTAGACACGTCGTCTAAACTGCTCTCTCTTGTGTTGTTTCAGATAGCTGCCATCATGCGGGTGTGTCTCAGGACTGTGTGCGCTCTCCTGCCACCTCATCACCTCTCCAGCAACAGATCTTCAACCGGGTCAGGCACTCCAAGCTTATTCCCCGTTCCCTACTGGTTTGTCTATTTCCCGCAGGAGTCCTGCCGATCCTCCCTCGGAGTCCCAAGTCAGTGGCAATTTGGCTCACCCATTTCCCTTTCTCTGCTTCTCCGCTGACAGCTCTTACTTTTCTCTCCACAGGTGGATTGAATCTTCTGACGAGTGGCTGTTTCTCTAATGTAGCGCTGTTTTCTACATTTAATAAATTATTGAACGTTCCCCCCTTGTGTGGTTTCGTCTTGTGCTCGCATCGTGCACGTGAGCTGTCAGCTAATCATGACAGAACGAGCCAGCCGAGATGATAGCTCAGCCGGTGCTTGGTCACAGGAGCTGTCAGCTATGGATATATTGTCAGCGTCCGAGCACCAGCTCACTTTGCTGACGCAACAGGTTTCTAACTTAATCCAGCTTTGGTCTCAGTCACCTCCCCCGGCTCCGCCTCCTCAGCCTGCTCACCGCGCTACGATGCGGCGTACCACTTCCATTCCCACACCTATCCCGTACGCCGGGGAGGTGGGGAGATACAAGAGTTTTTTAATCCAGGTACATATACATTTGGAGCAGGTCGGGGAGAAGTACCCGGGAGATCCGGCCAAGGTACAGTTTTTTACTTTGTTGCTTAGGGACGGAGCCCTTGATTGGGCACACACTAGACAACCCCGAGGGACGGCGCTATACGTTCGGCCGATTTGTTGATGCCTTCACTTGTGCGTTCGATCGGTCTGAGAGCGAGGGCAATGTGATGAGCCGCCTATTGACGCTCCTCCAGGGTACCCCATCAGCGGCCGAGTACTCGGTGGAGTTCCGAGTTGTTGTCGCAGAGTCGGGTTGGAATGAGATTGCCCTGCACAATGCATTCCTCCACGGGTTGAACAAACAGCTGCGGGACGAACTGGCAGTTCACCCTGTCCCAAAGGCCCTCGACAATCTTATAGCTCAAGCTGTCGGTTTGGACAACCGGTACCGTAAGCGTGTGAGGGAGCGCGAGGCCTCCTCTCACCCGCACGCCATGCGTGGACCCGCCATGACTACTGACACTGGCGGTGCCGTCTCTCCGCCCGAGCCGATGGAGCTCTCTCGGCTTCTCACCGATGATGAGCATCGGCACAGGCGAAGGGCTGGGGGGTCTGGCAGGCGGGACCAAAAACACTCCCCCAGGCACTTTTTCTATCTCAGCCCTTGTGCAGCTGTCGGGGGTTGAGAGGAGGGTTAAGGCGCTGGTTTACTTAGGGTCAGAGGGTAATTTCGTGGCTGCTGAATTCATTAAGCAGGTGGGTATTCCCACACGTAAATTGCCCTGTGATCAGAGAATCACAACCATATCTGGCCAGGTGGTTGCGGTAGTCACACATAGCACGGTGCCAATCTCCAGCCTCCTTTCCAGGAACCACCGGGAGGAACTAACTTTCCTAGTTCTCCCTGTTTTCTCTTTCCCGGTGGTCCCAGGGTATCCATGGCTCCGGAGGCACAACCCCATGATAAACGGGATTCAAAACACCATCTCCTCCTGGAGCCCCTTTTGTTTGGCCCACTGTATGCGCTCAGCTGAGTGCTCCCCCTGTCTGTCTCCCTCCCTACGGTCGAGCCGCCGGACCTCAGCCTCGTTCCCCGGGCTTATCACGATCTTGGGGAGGTCTTTAGCAAGTCTAGAACATTGTCTAGAGAGGATGTCTTTCTGCACTTCTAAATATGTTTTAAATCACAACTTAGCTTGGTGAAAATGCCGTGAACACACAACCATGTGTGCAGGAATATTGTTCGAGCTGATGTCTTTCCTTCTGACCGCTGCAATCCATTCCATCTGATGCCTCTCTTTTAGCTCAGAGACCCGATTCTCTCCACTTCTCTTCCAAGTCGAGAAGTTATACAGACGTGGACAAAACTGTTGGTACCCCTCTGTTAATGAAAGAAAAACTCACAATGGTCACAGAAATAACTTGAATCTGACAAAAGTGGTAATAAATAAAAGTTCTATGAAAATTAACCAATGAAAATCAAACAATGCTTTTGAATTGTGGTTCAACAGAATTATTTTAAAAAACAAACTCATGAAACAGGCCTGGACAAAAATGATGGTACCCCTAGAAAAGACTGAAAATAATGTGACCATAGGGACGTGTTCAACCAAGATTTGTCCTCTAATTAGCATCACAGGTGTCTACAAACTTGTAATCAGTCAGTCGGCCTATTTAAAGGGTGACAAGTAGCCACTGTGCTGTTTGGTGGCATGATGTGTACCACACTAAACATGGACCAGAGGAAGCAAAGGAGAGAGTTGTCTCAGGAGATTAGAAAGAAAATTATAGACAAGCATGTTAAAGGTAAAGGCTATAAGACCATCTCCAAGCAGCTTGTTCCTGTGACTACAGTTGCACATATTATTCAGAAATTTAAGATCTACGGGACTGTAGCCAACCTCCCTGGACGTGGCCGCAGGAGGAGACGGATAATGCGAATGGTAACAAAAGAAAAAACTGCATGTTGACAAGCCACAAAGCTTCTGGGAGAATGCCCTATGGACAGACGAGACAAAACTAGAACTTTTTGGCAAGGCACATCAGCTCTATGTTCACAGATGCAAAAATGAAGCATACCAAGAAAAGAACACTGTCCCTACTGTGAAACATGGAGGAGGTTCTGTTATGTTCTGGGGCTGCTTTGCTGCATCTGGCACAGGGTGTCTTGAATCTGTGCAGGGTACAATGAAATCTCAAGACTATCAAGGTATTCTAGAGAGAAATGTGCTGCCAGGTGTCAGACAGCTTGGTCTCAGTCGCAGGTCATGGGTCTTGCAACAGGATAATGACCCAAAACACACAGCTAAAAACACCCAAGAATGGCTAAGAGCCAAACATTGGGCTATTCTAAAGTGTCCTTCTATGAGCCCTGATCTAAATCCTATTGAACATCTGTGGAAGGAGCTGAAACATGCCGTCTGGAGAAGGCACCCTTCAAACCTGAGACAACCGGAGCAGTTTGCTCATGAGGAGTGGGCCACAATACTTGCTGAGAGGTGCAGAAGTCTCACTGACAGTTACAGAAATTGTTTGATTGCAGTGATTGCCTCAAAAGGTTGTGCAACAAAATATTAAGTTAAGGGTACCATCATTTTTGTCCAGGCCTGTTTCATGAGTTTGTTTTTTTAAAATAATTCTGTTGAACCACAATTCAAAAGCATTGTCTGATTTTAATTGGTTAATTTTCATAGACCTTTTATTTATTACCACTTCTGTCAGATTCAAGTTATTTCTGTGACCACTGTGGGTTTTTCTTCCATTAACAGAGGGGTACCAACAATTTTGTCCACGTCTGTATAAATCGTACACCGTTATCAATCTTTTTCCATGCCAATCTTGAGAGCAGTTGTTGTATTTGATAATGCAGAAAAACTACCACATTCTAAAGTTGTGTGATATTTGGAGGAATAATAATGTGATTGAAAGGACCACATTGGAAACTAGAAAAGCACTCGGAGAGCGCAGACCTCCGCCAAGCGCCACAATTCCCCCCATACAGTGTTTGTGTGTACGTTTTCACATTCCTTGAGCATGTAAACATATGAGTAGCAATTGGATTCACAATGATTATTTGTTTATTTGACAGGGACAGTGCAATAAAGACACAATTAATCAATGACAATCAATGTGATAGTGATAGGATTAGTGGTTCAGTAGTAAAAGCATTGCCTCCTTGGCGGAGGTAATAAACTGAAGTGTTGCTGTTGTGTCCATCTCCTCCACTGACGGATGCAAATTGGGTAGACAGGTTGCCGTGGGTTTTATATTATATTATTTTGGGGTTGCGCTCCGCGGCAAACGAGAATTTAGAAGCTTCGTCGGCAGAGAGCTCGTTTTTGCGCAGCGCCTATGGCTGGCCGGGGAATTTCTGCCAAAGAATCCGTCGGCGGACAGCTGCCCGTGTGAGGTTTTGCAGTTGCGCGCAAACACAGGCACGCTGGCGGGCCCAGGCCAGCAGTGTTTTCCGCGTGCTTTTGTGCCTAAAACGTCGAAGAACGCGGAGTTTGTGTTGCAGACACGACGACCAGCGCCCTCCATTGCACCTGCGCACATGCTGAAAATGGCCCTATGTCACAGTGTTGAAAAATGCTTTAAAAAATTCCTGTATCCAGACGGTGAACTGGATCACCCCCAAAATTTAATCAGTTCTTCCTTGTACCATTTCCAACAACGCCTGAAAGTTTCATGGAAATCCGTCCAAGACTTTTTGAGTTATCTTGCTAACCAACAGACAAACAGACAGACAGACAGACAGACAGACAGACAGACAAACAGACAAACAAACACACAGACAAACCCTGGCAAAAACATAACCTCCTCCTGGCCTTTTCGGCCTGGCGGAGGTAATAAGTGTTTTCACTTTCTTGTGTCATGCTGGATTTTGTGACGCTTTATATGTATATTTACAGTACATTTCCTGTGTATGAATAACATATTCAGTGTCATTTTAAGGCTGCGTATGTCATGGTTTAATAAGCTGACAGCTCACTAACTAACTAACTTGCACTTATATAGCGCTTTTCTAGTCGCAAAGACCACTCAAAGCGCTTTCACTAGTACTAATCCTCTATTCTAAGGGCCTATAGGAAACAGATATCTAGGGACAATTTAGAACAGCCAATTAACCTAACATGCATGTCTTTGGATTGTGGGAGGAAACCGGAGCCCCCGGAGTAAACCCACGCAGCACAGGGAGAACATGCAAACTCCACACAGAAAGGTTCCAACCCCTGCCAGCCTGGGGATTCGAACCAGGAACCTTCTAGCTGTAAGGTAACAGTGCTAACCACTGCACCACCGTGCTGCCCACGGTTGCATTGTGCTCACGTGCACAATGCAACAGCACAGGAAAATAACCACACGAAGGGGCACGTTTGAAAGTTTATTCATTTTCAAAATAAGCGCACAGCTAAGGAAACAGTCACTCACCAGAAGAATCCACCTGTGGAGAGAAGATGAGAGCTGTGAGAGGAGGAACTGAGTAAGGTAAAAATGGGCGCGCCAAATTGCCATTTACTTGGGTTCCGGGGAAGGATTGGCAGGACTCCAACAGAAAATAGACGAACCAGTAGGGTGGGGGAAATGAGCTGATGGTGCCTGACTGGGTGGAGGTTGAAGCCAAGAAATAGTGGAGATGAGGCAGGAGAGCGCATGCAGTCCTGGAGACACACCTGCACGGTGGCAGCAACCTGAGAAGGAGAGAAAAAACAAGATGAGACGATGTGTCAATATTTGCCAAAATATACTTGCTTGTCTTGAGATGGGCAATATACCCAGACGAGCCAGCGTAGAATGCATGGAAAGGTCCTCCTTAAGTACGCTGGCTGATGAGCGGGAGCAGGTGCGTCTTCTGCCTCATGTGCAGTGATGAGTTTGTGAAAGTGAGACGGGACGGGAGGGGCGCACTCTCGCTGCCCATGACAGGCCCCCCCCCTTCTAGGAGCGCCTCCTGGTGGTCCAGAGGGCTTCTCCGGGTGAGCTCGGTGGTAGGCTCGGAGCATCTCTTTGTCCAGGACCCATGACGTAGGGACCCAGGAGCGTTCCTACGGGCCATAGCCCTCTAAGTCCACTAGATACTGAAGGCCCCAGCCCCGACGGCAGACATCCAGGATTTGACGTACAGTGTAGGCGGTGTGGCCGTCGATGATCCGGGGAGGAGGAGGTGGCTTGGGGAGGGGCAGAGGGGACTGGCAGAGAGGGGTTGATGTGGGAGATGTGAAACGTAGGGTTCACACGCAGGGTCGGCGGCAACTTCAGCTGGACCGATGTGTCATTTACTACCCGTGAGATGGTATATGGGTCCAGGAAGTGGGGGGACAGCTTCTTTGACCTTTCCTTGAGAGGAATCTGGCTCGCCGCCAGCCAGACCTGCTGCCCGACGACATAATGATGTCTCGAACGGGGTGAGTACAGTAGCAGAGGAGACGGCTGATTTGAAAGAATACTCCACCCAGGTCAGGTGCGTGCTCCAAAATGACAGGTTATCGGTTGCTACACACCGCAGGGCAGCCTCCAGGGACTGGTTGGTGCTCTCCACCTGCCCGTTGCTTTGACGGTGATTACCGGAGGAGAGGCTCACCGTCGTTCCCAGGGTCCGGCAAAAGGCCCTCCAGATCTGGGACGTAAATTGAGGACCCCTGTCAGACACAATGTCCATGGAAATATCGTGGATCCAGATGACATGATCGGTGAGCAGGACCGCCATCTCCAAGGCTGAGGGGAGCTTCGGGAGGACAACCAGATGCACCGCCTTTGAGAAGTGATCCACAATGGTGAGGATTACCATCTTGCCATGAGAGAGGGGAAGTCCGGTAACGAAGTCCACGGCAATGTGGGACCAAGAACGACCAGGGGTGGGGAGGGGATGGAGGAGACCAGATGGGGGAGAGGAGTCTGACTTCCCCCGGACGCAGGTCGGACAGGCCTTAACGTACTCCCGTATGTCCCGCCACAGCGTGGGCCACCAGAACGCTCACCGGATGAAGACCATAGTCCGAGTGATTCCAGGATGGCAATCAAAGCAACTGGTGTGACCCCACTAGATGACATCGCTGCGGAGGGCAGCTGGGACGTATAGACGTTTCCGGGGGCACCCTACTGGCACAGGCTCCTGGGACTGGACCTGGTGGACCCTCTGCTCGATATCCCAAGTAAGGGATATCCGAGGATGCGAGAAGGCAGTATGATGGTTTGGGGGGGGGGGGGCTACCTCCTTGGAATCAAGCTGGTGCGAAAGCGCATCCGGTTTGGTGTTCCAAGCACCAAGCCTGTACGTGATGGAAAAGCTGAGCCTCTGAAAAAACAGAGCCCAACAAGCCTGCCTGGCGTTAAGTTGGCAGGCCGACTGCAAATACTCGAGGTTTGTGTAGTCGGTCCACACGACGATGGGGTGAACATTCCCCTCTAACCAATGCCTCCATTTCTCCAATGCCAACTTAATGACAAGTGAGAAATATGCGCACCAGCGGAGCTTCTGATCAGAGGGTGTGCGCTCCGACAGCACAGCGCCTACCCCCGAATCAGATGAGTCCACCTCGAGGAGGAACTGGAGCTACGTGTCGACCTGGGCCAAGATTGGTGTTTCAGAGAACAAGCACTTTAATTTCACAAATGCCTGCTCAGCTGCCTCAGTCCAGAGAAAGGGGACCTTAATGGAGGTCAGCTGCGTCAAGGGCAGTGCCACCCACCCCACTGTAGTTCCTGATGAACCTGCGATAAAAGTTTGCAAACCCAAGGAAGTGTTGAAGCTCCTTACGGGAGTGGGGAGTTGCCCAATCAAGCACTGCCCTTACCTTGACCGGGTCAGCAATCAGTCTCCCTTCTGCCACTATGAAGCCCAAGAAGGTGGTAGATGTAGTGGAGAGCTCACACTTCTCGGCCTTAATGTAGAGCTGGTTCTCCAAGAGCCATTGCAGGACGGCCCTGACATGGGCTTCGTGTTCCTCTGGTGAGCGGGAGAAAATCAAAATACCATCCAAGTAGACAAAGATGAATTGATAAAGCATATAGCGAAGGACGTAACTGATTAGCCGCTGAAAGACGGCGGGGGCATTGGTAAGCCCAAATGGCATCACCAAATATTCGAACTGCCCCTGGTGGGTTTTGAACGCCGTCTTCTATTCGTCACCTTCGCAAATGCGGATCAAATGGTATGCATTTCTTAAGTCTAACTTGGTGAAAACCCGTGAGCGCTGAAGGAGCTCAAACAGGGAATTAATCAAAGGCAGAGAATACTTGTCGTTGTTGGTAATTGCCTTGAGCTCCTGGTAGTCGATGCAGGGGCGCAATGAGCCATCCTTCTTCCAGACAAAGAAGAACCCGGCTCGGAGCGGCGCCGGAGAGTGGTAAATGGTAAATGGCATTCACTTTATATAGCGCTTTTATTCTCATCTTATGATGACCAAAGCGCTTTACAGATCCTGCTATCCACCCATTCACACACACATTCACACACTGATGGCGGCATGCTACCTAACATGGCACTTCCAGACCCACCAGGAGCAATTGGGGGTGAAGTGTCTTGCCCAGGGACACAATGGCAGGATATCTGGGGAGAGTGGGATTCAAACCGTCAACCATGTGGTTATTGGACGACCTGCTTTACCTCCTGAGCCACTGCCGCCCAGTGGTGTTCAGCTGGCATTCAGCAACTCATTAATGTACTTCTTCATGTCCTCCCTCTACGGACCAGAAATGCTGTACAGCCAACTGGACAGCAGCTTCGCCCCCGGGACGAGGTCTATAGCACAATCATAAGAGCGATGAGGCGGTAGCCACACCACTCTTGACTTGCTAAAGACCTCCCCCAAATCGTGGTATGCCCGGAAAACGAGGCTGAGGTCCGGCAGCTCGACCGGAGGGAGGGAGACAGACAGAGATGGGGAACACTCAGCTGAACGCATGCAATTAGCCATACAAAATGGGCTCCAGGAGGAGATTGTGTTTTGTCCCCAGTTAATTATTGGATTATGCCTCCGGAGCCATGGGTAGCCAAGAACCACTGGGGAAGATGAAATAGGAAGAACCAGGAAAGAGAATTCCTCCCGATGGTTCCCAGAAAGGAGGATGGAGATCGGCACCGTGCTCCCGGTGACTACTGCGACCTCCCGGCCAGATATGGTTGTGATTTTCTGGTTGTGGGGCAATTTACGTGTGGGAATACCAACCTGCCAAACGAACTGGGCAGAGACAAATTTACCCTTAGACCCCGAATCAACCAACGCCGTAGTCCTCCTGTCGACCCCCGGCAATTGCACAAGGGCCAAAATTGAAAAATTACTAGGGGGAGTAGTTTTGGTCCCGTCTGCCAGACCCCCCCCCCCCCCATGGTTACTGATGGGCCGCGTCTTTTGGCCGCTGGCAGCATTCGTCCAGACTGTGGTTCAGCAAACCGCAGTACATGCACATGCCATCCCTTCGCCTTCGCTCATCATCGGTCAGGTGCAGAGAGAGCTCCATTGGCTCGGGTGGAAAGCTGACGCAGCCAGTGTTAGTAACCACTGCGGGTGCACGCTTGGAGTGCGAGTGTGAGGAGGACTCACGCTCCTTCGTGCCCTCACGGTACCCGTTGTCCTACCCTACAGCCTGATCTATGAGACCATCGAGATTCTCGGGGATAGGGTGAACTGCCAGATCGTCACGGAGATGAGTGTTTAACCCGTGGAGAAACGCGCTGCATAAAGCAACCTCGTTCCACCCCGAGTCAGCCGCTTTAACCCGGAACTCCACCGAGTACTCGGCTGCTGATCGAGTGCCCTGGCAGAGTGTCATCAGGCGGCTCATAACGTTGCCCTGACTCTCAGTGCAGCCAAATGCACAGAAGAAAGCGTCCACGAATTGTTCAAACGTGTACTGATGTCCCTCGGGGTAATCAATCGTGGCTCGTGCCCAATCAAGGGCTCGGTCTTTGAGCAACAGGGTGAAAAGCTGCATTTTAGCTACATCCCTGGGTACTCCTCCTCAACCTGCTCCAAATACATACGGACTTGAATAAGGAATCCCTTACACTTCCCCAACTCTCCCACGTACGGGGTAGGCATGGGAACAGAGGTGGTACGACGCACCGTAGTGAGGGAAGCAGGCTGAGGAGTAGGAGCCTGAGGAGGCGCATTGGGTCAAAGCCGCATCATATTCTGAATTTGTTGAGTCAGCACGGCAAGCTGGTGCTCGGTCATAGCTAAGCCATCCAAAGCAGATAGCTCTTGTTTCGCAGCACCGGCTGAGCTGAGGTCCTAGCTGGCTCATTCTGTCATGGTTTAATAAGCTGACAGCTCATGTGCATGATGCAACAGCACAGGAAAATAACAACGCCAAGGGGCACATTTGAAAGTTTATTAATTTTCAAAACAAGCACACAGCTAAGGAAACAGTCACTCGCCAGAGGAATCCACCTGTTCAGGTTCAGGTTCAGGTTACTTTATTTGTACCCGTAGGTAGATTTGTTTTGCAGTCTGGTGACATCCATATTTACAAGCCACTAATTACATTCAACATAGACACAAACACAGGCACACATGAAGCTGACTATAAACATGATAAAAATACTCAAGGCTCCATCAATCAGGGTATAAAAAGACAAAGAGATGAGGGAGAAACCAGAGGTAAGAGAGAAGGGTCATATTAAAAGTTAAAAACTAGTCAGAGGTTAAAAAACTCAAAGGTCTAAAACCCAATAAAATATTGAGAACCCAAGTGACATCCTACAAAAATAAGTAAATATAAAATGAAGTTAATAAATAGGTACCTAAATTATGTACAATATATTTTACAGCTTGTTCAACTCTTTGACAGCAGCGGGGACAAAACTGTTTTTGTAGCGCTGGGTTCTACTTTTTGGGACAGCAAACCTCCGTCTTGAGGGAAGAAGCTGAAAGTGGCAGTGCAAAGGGTGGGAGTCATCATTTAAAATGGAGGTAGCCATCCTCTGTACTTGTCTGGTGTACAGGGATGTCAGGCTCAGCTGTGACTCACCAAGCAAACAACTGGACCATCTAACTACCTGATCCAAGGATTTCCTCTGTTTCAGTTTTATCTGACCAAACCATGACACTAAAGAAAAGGATAAAACAGATTCAATAAAAGCCCGATAAAACATTGTCATTATGGTTCGGTCAGTTTGGAAGTGTGCAAGTTTCCTCAAACAATGCAAATGTTGCTGACCCTTTTTGCACACCCTTTCACAGTTCACTTCAAAGTTTAAATTACTATCAATAATCGTCCCAAGATATTTGTACGATTGTACACATTCGGTGGTCTGGCCTTTTAGTATGGTGACTTTGTGCCTGGGATTTTTCCTCCTAAAGTCAATAGTCATATCTTTAGTTTTTGTTGTATTCAGCTGCAGGTAGGAATCCTCACACCAGTGAACAAAATCATCAACTACTGGGCCGTGGCCACTCTCACCATCCTGGAGGAGACTGACAATAACTGAGTCATCAGCATACTTTATAATGTGTCTGTTGTCATGTCTGCTCCGACACATGTTTGTGTACAGGATGAAGAGTAGTGGTGACAACACACACCCCTGAGGAGAGCCAGTAGAAGAGCACTTTAGGTCAGACAATGTACCATTGACCCTTACTCTCTGCGTCCTGTTGGTTAAGAAATCCAGAATCCAACCCACCAGATTATTGCTCAAATCAAATTTTTGCAGGAGCCTTTCAACTAAAATATGAGGTTGGATTGTATTAAAGGCGGAAGAAAAGTCCACAAATAAAAGCCTGGCGTGTGTCCCATTAAAATCCAGATGTTTAAAAAGCATGTTAAACATAGTAACAGTGGCATCCTCCACTCCTCTGTGAGGCCTATAGGCAAACTGCAGAGGATCCAATGCATGTTCAGTCTGCCTTAGGACCTCACATCTGACCAGTTTTTCAAAAATTTTCATTAAAATTGAAGTCAAAGCAACTGGTCTAAAGTTGTTTACTGTTTTAGGACAGCTGGATTTTGGAACAGGAACAACCACGGCATCTTTCTAGATCTTGGGCACATGTGTCTGTAAGGACTTATTGAAAATGTAATGAAATATAGGACTCAGTTCATGTGCACAGGACTTTACCAAGCACTCACATATATTATCAGGGCCCTGACTTTTGTTCACTTTTACAGCGCAGAACTCCCTTTTAACATCCTGCACCTCAATATTAAAGTGCTGATTGTCTTTGAGTTTCTGTTTCAAATCTTGGATTTCTGTGCTGAAATCAAAGGAGTCAAAGAGACCATAAAAACAATTAAGAGCATTAGCCAGCTCTGTGTCTGAACTAAAACCATCTAAAAACACACGATTACTGCGCTCTGTGCTCTGAAGGCCTGCAGTAGTTTTCATACTGGCCCAGGCTGAACCAAGTTTCTTTGTTGCCATCTTTCTTTCCAACTCTGATTTATAATTCTGTTTCGCTCTTAAAATTTCGGCCTTCAGCTCCTTTGTGGCAACCTGTAGCTCATAAACAGACCCCTGTTTAAAGGCAAGTGCTTTCCTCTTTAAGCAGGATTTAACTGATTTAACTCTCCACTGACCTGTGGAGAGAAGATGAGAGCTGTGAGAGGAGGACCGGAGTA
This sequence comes from Pholidichthys leucotaenia, assembly GCA_020510985.1. NCBI lineage: Eukaryota > Metazoa > Chordata > Actinopteri > Cichliformes > Pholidichthyidae > Pholidichthys > Pholidichthys leucotaenia. The sequence goes on from CM035842.1 coordinate 419,310,320, forward strand.
AGGGGAAATGGGTGAGCCAAATTACCACTTACTTGGGTTCCGGGGAAGGACCGGCAGGACTCCAGCGGGAAATAGACGAACCAGTAGGGTGGGGGGAATGAGCTGATGGTGCCTGACCGGGTGGAGGTTGAAGCCAAGGAATAGTGGAGATGAGGCAGGAGAGCACGCACAGTCCTGGAGACACACCTGCACGGTGGCAGCAACCTGAGAAGGAGAGGAAAAACAAGATGAGATGACGTGTCAACAGTTGTCAAATTATACTTGCTTGTCTTGAGATGGGCAGTATACCCAGACGAGCCAGTGTAGAATGCGCGGTGAGGTCCTCCTTAAGTACGCTGGCTGATGAGCGGGAGCAGGCGCGTCTTTTGCCTCAGGTGCAGTGATGAGTTTGTGAAAGTGAGACGGGACGGGACGGGCACGCTCTCACTGCCCATGACAGCATGTTCACAGGGGAAGTAAAAATGTTCTCAACCGGTTTCCCTGAGGGCTTTTCATGCAAATATTGAATAAAGCACTCTGCCCGGTATCCTGGCAACCACTTGACCTGTCACTCAAAGCGTGCCGGGTTTTCACATATTTTGCTGTGAAATTGCTCCACTCACTGAAATAAATCACATCAAACTGGTAAGAAAATGCACATCCCTCCACTCTTTGGCTGTTAAATATTGATCATTATGTACTTTTAGGCTGACTCTGATTGGCTGGTGAGAGAGATGTGCAGCTGATGAGCGCTGTAGCGCTCCGAAAGTTGAACTTTTTTCAGCTTTCAGCACCATGAGCACAGCACAAAATACGTTGACTGCTGAGAGCCTTTTTGTGCTTTGGACACGTAACCTAACCCATTCGTTGCTGTCTACTAAGCACAGACAGGCAGAGCATTTTTCCCACAATTCCTTGTGGTTTTTCCATCTGGTGACATCACGTGCCCATTCTTTATATATATATATATATATATATATATATATATATATACAGTGGGGCAAAAAAGTATTTAGTCAACCACCAATTGCGCAAGTTCTCCCACTTAAAAGATGAGAGAGGTCTCCAAATTTCATCATAGGTATACCTCAACTATGAGAGACAAAATGAGAAAAAAAAATCCAGAAAATCACATTGAAGGATTTTTAATGAATTAATTGGTAAATTCCTCGGTAAAGTAAGTATTTGGTCAATAACAAAAGTTCATCTCAATTCTTTGTTATATACTCTTTGTTGCCAATGACAGAGGTCAAACGTTTTCTGTAAGTTTTCACAAGGTTTTCACACACTGTTGCTGGCATTTTGGCCCATTCCTCCATGCAGATCTCCTCTAGAGCAGTGATGTTTTGGGGCTGTCGCTGGGCAACATGGACTTTCAACTCCCTCCAAAGATTTTCTATGGGGTTGAGATCTGGAGACTGGCTAGGCCACTCCAGGACCTTGAAATGCTTCTTGCGAAGCCACTCCTTCGTTGCCTGGGCAGTGTGTTTGGGATCTACTCCTCTGCCCCCCCTCACCCTCTCAGGCTCTCCCATCACCACTGCTGATTCCTTCCGCTTCCTAGGCACTACCATCACCAGGGACCTCAAATGGGAGCTGACCATCAGCTCACTCATCAAAAAAGCCCAGCAGAGGATGTTCTTCCTGCGGCAGCTGAGGAAGCTCAAGCTACCCACCAAGATGTTAGTGCAGTTCTACACAGCCATCATCGAGTCCATCCTCACCACCTCCATAACCGTGTGGTACGCAGGAGCCACTGCCAGGGACAGACTAAGGCTGCAGCGCGTCGTGCGCACTGCTGAGAAGGTGATCGGCTGCAAGCTCCCATCTCTCCAGGATCTGTACATCTCCAGGACCCGGAGGCGTGCTGGCCGGATCATAGCCGATCCCTCACACCCTGGTCATGTACTGTTTGCCCCCCTCCCCTCTGGTAGAAGACTTCGGTCCATCCAGACTAAAACCTCCCGTCACATGAACAGCTTCTTCCCCTCTGCCATTAGACTGCTGAACACTAAGTGACTCTCGTGCACCATGTACAGCAGCTCAACCAGACTCATGTCAATCATCACTGTTTTCTTCCTGCATTACCGACTGCACTATATAGTTCTCCACAGTATCTGCTGCTGGCTAATATATATTTTAACTGTTGACCAGTATCACTTAATCTTATCCTACACTTTATTACATGTATAGTTTATTTCTCTTATCTTATCATGTTTAATGTTGCAGCATTGTAAGATAAGATAAGATAAGATAAGCCTTTATTAGTCCCACAACGGGGAAATTCCAGGATTGCAACAGCACAGGGATAGCAACACTCAGAGCAACAATCAGAAGGCAAGAAAAAAAAAAAAAAAAAACAAGCAAGCAAGAGCAGCTAATAAACATATGTACGTATTACTATAAAATATATATATATACACACACACACAGACACACAGTGCAGAGCATTGTAGCTGGATGGAATAATATATGAATATATGAACACACAGTGCAGAGCATTGTAGCTAGATGGAATAAATATGTAAATATATAAACACCCACAGTACGGAGCATTGCAGCTAGGTGGAATAAATATGCAAGTATATAAACACACACAGTGCGGAGCAATGTAGCTAGATGGAATAACATGTAGATATATAAATATATAAACACCCACAGTACGGAGCATTGCAGCTAGACGGAACAAATATGCAAATATATAAACACACACAGTGCAGAGCATTGCCGCTAGATGGAATGAAACAGCATAACCGTCTACCCAGCTATCCTGCATGGTATGATTATGTGCCCATACACACTCTCACCCTCCATAGCGACCGGCATGCTCCTAGTTGTATGCCGGAGAGGACCACTGTGTAAGTCTATTGCATCTTCTGCATTCAAAAAACTATTAGTTTGTTACGTCTTTTTGCTATCTCTGCGAGCAGCCCTGCTTAGGTTGTACAGTCTGACAGCCGTTGGTAGGAAGGACCTACGAAACCTCTCGGTTGTGCACCTGGGATGATGTAGTCTGCTGCTAAATGAGCTCCTCAGTGCATTCAGTATGTCCTGCATAGGGTGGAACTCGGACTCCAGCAGAGATGACAGTTTAGCCACCGTCCTTCTCTCTCCTATCTCCTCCATCGGATCAAGGCGCTGCCCCAGGACAGAGCTAGCTTTCTTAATCAGTTTGTTCAGTCTCTTCCTATCGGCTGCAGTAATGCCACTGCCCCAGCAGACCACTCCAAAAGTGATGGCTGATGCCACCACCGTGTCATAGAATGACTTCAGCAGCGCCCCTTGTACACCAAAAGACCTGAGTCTCCTCAGCAGGAACAGCCTGCGCTGTCCCTTCTTGTAGAGTGCATCAGTATTGTGTGACCAGTCTAGTTTATTGTTCAGATGAATACCCAGGTACTTATAGGATGTCACCATCTCGATGTCTGTTCCCTGTATATTTACTGGTACTGTGAGGGGCTGCCCATGCCTGCGGCAGTCCACCACCAGCTCCTTAGTTTTCCTCGCGTTGATCTGGAGGCAGTTCCGATGGCACCAGTCCACGAAGTCCTGGATAAGCCCTCTGTACTCAGCTTCATCTCCATTGGAGATGAGGCCAACGATCGCAGAGTCATCAGAGAACTTCTGTAGATGGCAGTGTGTTGTGTTGTGTGAGAAGTCCGCAGTATAAAGAGTGAACAGGAAGGGAGCCAGCACCGTTCCCTGGGGGGCCCCCGTGCTACTGATGATCGTGTCGGACACACAGTCCCGGGTTCTCACAAACTGAGGCCGGTTCGTGAGGTAGTCCAGGATCCATGATGACAGGTGCTGGTCCACCCCTGCGCGCAGCAGCTTGTCCTTCAGGATCATCGATTGGATGGTGTTGAAAGCACTGGAGAAGTCAAAGAACATGATCCTCACCATATTCCCGGGCTTCTCCAGGTGGGACAGAGAACGGTGAAGGAGGAAGATCACCGCATCCTCCACCCCAATGCCATGCTGGTAGGCGAACTGGAGTGGATCCATCGCTGGTTCCACCAGGGGGCGGAGGTGAGCAAGGAGCAGTCTCTCCAGGGTCTTCATCAAGTGGGACGTCAAGGCCACCGGTCTGTAGCTGTTCAGGTCTTTGGGGTGGGAAGTTTTTGGTACAGGTACCACACAAGATGTTTTCCACAGCTGTGGTACCCTCCCCAGTTTCAGGCTCATGTTGAAGATATACGTCACAATCCCACACAGCTGGTCTGCACAGGACTTGAGGAGCTTTGCGCTGATGCCGTCCGGTCCCGGCGCCTTCCTCGCCTTGATCTTCCTCAGCTCCGTCCTCACCTGGGTCCTGGTCAGGGTCAGGATGGGGGGCTGTGTGTTGGGAGTGGGGGGGTGTTGGTAGAGTGGGGAGTGGGCAGCAGGACTTGATTTCTTTAGAGGCAGCAGTGGTTGTTGTGCAGTCAGGGGGGAGGGCGGTTGGTCAAATCTATTGAAAAACAGATTCAGGTTGTTCGCCCACTCCCTGCCCCCTGTGGCCTGGGGGGAGGTATTCTGGAGCCCCGAGATGGTTTTGAGGTTTCTCCAGACCCCGCTGATGTCGCTCTGTTGCAGCTTGTCCTCCATCTTCTTCCTGAAGCTGTCCTTGCCTTCTCTGATCTTTCTCCTCAGCTCCCTCTGTACGGACTTCAGCATCTCCCTGTTCCCTGACCTGAAGATCCTCTTCTTCTCTCTCAGAAGTGTTTTAATCTCAGGGTTGATCCAGGGTTTGTTGTTTGAGTGACGCCGTATGGTCTTGGTGGGAACGGATTTGTCCACACAGAAGCTGAGGTAGCCCGTGAAGGTGTGAATGAGGCCATCGATGTCCTCACCATGTGGATCGCAGAGCTGCTTCCAGGCGGTGGCTTCAAAACAGCCCTTTAGGGTGTCCATTGTCTCCTCAGACCATAACTCCACAGTGTGCATGGCCGGAGGTTGTCTGTGCACTAGGGGTTTGTACACCGGCCGGAGATGAACCAAGTTGTGATCCGATCTCCCGAGTGGGGGTAGTTGTGATGAGGTGTACGCCTCCTTAGTGTTTGCGTAGAATAAATCCAGTGTTTTATTGTCTCTAGTGTGGCATGTGACATACTGGGTGAACGTGGGTAGAATGGGAGACAGTGAAACATGGTTGAAATCGCCTGAGATGAGGAGAAGAGCATCTGGGTGTTCTGTCTGCAGCCTGCTGGTTACTGAATGGATGACGTCACGTGCTGTCCCAGCGTTCGCCGTCGGATTTGCATAAACAACAATGCAGATCACGTGTGAGTGTTCTCTCGGGAGATATGTAGGCCTCATGCTAACAGCTAGCAACTCAATGTCTTTGCTGCAGTGTCGTTGTTTAACAGTGATATGTCCCGGTCTGCACCAGTTGTTGTTAACATACATGATCACTCCACCGCCCCTAGCCTTGCCACTGTCTGGTGTTCGGTCAGCTCGTATCATGTGAAAACCCTCCAGCTCAATGTTAGCATCTGCTGCTAGTTCAGTTAGCCACGTCTCAGTAAACAAAAGGAGAGAGCACTCCCGGTATGTGCTATCATAACGGGAGATAGCCGCTAGCTCATCTAACTTTCCCAGTATCGACCGTACATTTCCCATGACAACAGATGGAAGGGAGGGTCTGTACCTTATATTTTTTGTCCTCCGCCTTACTCCAGCCCGGCAGCCGCGGCGTTTTCGCCTCAGTTCTCTCGGTATGTCGAGTATTTCCAATGGGACCGGGTGGCGGTTGAATGCTAGCAGCTGTTCTCTGCTGTATCGTATCCTGCTATAGACAGTGGCTCCGTCCACCGGCTCAGGAGACATTTAGGACGATCTGTGTGTCCGTGATATAAGTGGGGTGAAAAAAAAAGACGGATCAAAAGAGAGAGGAAGGGAAAAAGACTCGGAATCGAGCCGCTGTTGCAAAAGGCAGCCGACTCGTGTGGCGCCCCTAGTGTTTTTTTTTTTTTTTTTTTTTTTTTTTTTTTACCGAGACAAATTCCTAGTTTGTGTACTACATGAACAATGGCAATAAACCTGATTCTGATTCTGATTCTGATTCTGATCATTGTCATGCTGAAAGACCCAGCCACGTTTCATCTTCAATGCCCTTGCTGATGGAAGGAGGTTTTCACTCAAAATCTCACAATACATGGCCCCATTCATTCTTTCCTTTACACGGATCAGTCATCCTGGTCCCTTTGCAGAAAAACAGACCCAAAGCATGATGTTTCCACCCCCATGATTCACAGTAGGTATGGTGTTCTTTCTCCTCCAAACACGACAAGTTGAGTTTTTACAATAAAGTTCTATTTTGGTTTCATCTGACCACATGACATTCTCCCAATCCTCTTCTGGATCATCCAAATGCTCTCTAGCAAACTTCAGACGGGTCTGGACATGTACTGGCTTAAGCAGGGGGACACGTCTGGCGCTGCAGGATTTGAGTCCCTGGCGGCGTAGTGTGTTTCTGATGTAGCCTTTGTTACTTTGGTCCCAGCTCTCTGCAGGTCATTCACTAGGTCCCCCCGTGTGGTTCTGGGATTTTTGCTCACCGTTCTCGTGATCATTTTGACCCCACGGGGTGAGATCTTGCTTGGAGCCCCAGATCGAGGGAGATTATCAGTGGTCTTGTATGTCTTCCATTTTCTAATAATTGCTCCCACAGTTGATTTCTTCACACCAAGCTGCTTACCTGTTGCAGATTCAGTCTTCCCAGCCTGGTGCAGGTCTACAATTTTGTTTCTGGTGTCCTTTGACAGCTCTTTGGTCTTGGCCATAGTGGAGTTTGGAGTCTGACTGTTTGAGGTTGTGGACAGGTGTCTTTTATACTGATAATGAGTTCAAACAGGTGCCATTAATACAGGTAACGAGTGGAGGACAGAGGAGCCTCTTAAAGAAGAAGTTACAGGTCTGTGAGAGCCAGAAATCTTGTTTGTTTGTAGGTGACCAAATACTTATTTTACCGAGGAATTTACCAATTAATTCATTAAAAATCCTTTAATGTGATTTTCTGGATTTTTTCTGGATTTTTTTTTTCTCATTTTATCTCTCATAGTTGAGGTACTAAATACTTTTTTTCCCCCACTGTATATATATATATATATATATATATATATATATACAGTATATATACACTACCGTTCAAAAGTTTGGGGTCACCCAGACAATTATTTGGTGTTTTCCATGAAAAGTCACACTTATGTACCACCATGAGTTGTAAAATGAATTGAAAATATAGTCAAGACATTGACAAGGTTAGAAATAATGATTTGTATTTGAAATAATAATTTTTTCCTTCAAACTTTGCTTTTGTCAAAGAATCCTCCATTTGCAGCAATTACAGCATTGCAGACCTAACATGATTGCGCAAGGGTTTTCTAATCATCCATTAGCCTTCTGACGCAATGAGCAAACACATTGTACCATTAGAACACTGGAGTGATAGTTGCTGGAAATGGGCTTCTATACACCTAACTAGATATTGCACCAAAAACCAGACATTTGCAGCTAGAATAGTCATTTACCACATTAGCAATGTATAGAGTGTATTTAGTTTAAAGTTATCCTCATTGAAAAAAAAGTGCTTTTCTTTCAAAAATAAGGAAATTTCTAAGTGACCCCAAAGTTTTCAACGGTAGTGTGTATATATATATATATATATATATATATATATATATATATATATATATATATATATACAGTATATGTATACAGTCGTGAAAAAATTTAGACACCCCTTTAAATATTCAGTTCCTTATTAAGGAATGTTCACATATCTATGTCTAACATTGTTTTTGTTTTTATTTGCATTTTTTTTAAATGTATTTTAGCCATTTTAAGTGGAAATGAATGTGGGGGTGTCCTAATAAAGATGGGGGTGTCATAATTTATTCCTCACTATTTGTTTAGAATTACATTTTACAGAAAATTTGAAAAAAGTCTTTAATTCATTTTTAATTGTTTAGTTGTATTACATGAGATTCACAGTATTTTTAACATTGATATTAAATACCAATATGTCCAAATATGTTAAAAAAAAACAAAAACACACACACAGGCTTATACAGGGTGTCCTAATTTTTTCACGACTGTATATATGTATACAATAGTTAGTTCAGACAGCGTAATTTGACTGGATTCCAGGAGTTACTAAATTCCACGATAATTGCACTTCAACATTTCACTGGATGTATATCACTCCGCTTCAAAGGTGTTCATGTAACTGTTTATTACTAACAGTAACTTACTATCAACTCTCAGTGAGAATTGCAGGACTGCTTTGGATACCTTAATTTCTGGCACTCTTTGAAAAGACATTATACATCCCTGACCCGGAAGTCCCACCCTTTTGAAAAATACCTTTTACAACGTCTTCCCTTGTTAAGCTATTTCACGTCTGTTTAAAAAATAGGCCATACTAGAGTTGGATTTAATGTCTCGATTAACAAAACACAATACCTTTGTGGTGATGAACTCTTTATTTCATCTGAAAATGCCAAGGAAAAGAGAGTGAAGCACGCAATCACTAGCATGCTAACTACTAGCCACTGGCTAGCTACGGGCATCTTGATCTCAGGTCTTTTGCTGTACCGACTCAACAGGTGACCAGTATGTAAACCTACTTCTACACTTGACAATATTTAATTTGTTTATACATCTGCCTATCTATGTCATGATTATGGGCTCGTTTAGGGTCTGTGTCCAGACTTTATGTTCATTTTAGTCTTTGCTTTTCTACAGTATTATTATTATTATTATCCATCCATCCATCTTCTTCCGCTTAATCTTTTTCGGGTCGCGGGGGGGCTAGAGCCTATCCCAGCATCTTTGGGCGAGAGGCAGGGTACACCCTGGACAGATCGCCAGTCCATCACAGGGCCAACACAGAGAGACAGTCAACCATTCACTGTCATAATAATAATAATAATAATAATAATAATAACTAGAAAAGCACTTGGAGAGCGCAGACCTCCACCAAACGCCACAGTTCCCCCCATACAGTGTTTGTGTGTACATTTTCAGATTCCTTGACCATGAAAACATATGACGAGCAATTGGATTGACAATGATAGGATTAGTGGTTCAGTAGTTATTCACGAAAATCACATTTTCTGTAATGGCGGTTTTCTTCTGGACGGTGATCCGGATCACCACCAAAATGTAATCATCTGTAGGATACCTCATTTCTGACAATCTCTGAAAATTTCATGAAAATCTGTCCATAACTTTTTGAGTTATCTTGCTAACAAACAAACAGACAGACAAACCAACGCCGATGAAAACATAACCTCCTTGGTGGAGGTAATAATAATAATAGGGCGGCGCGGTGGAGGAGTGGTTAGCACTGCGGTAGCACAGCAACTCACCCTTGGCCGGGGGATCCTGGGTTCGATCCCAGCCCCCGACCAACAGTGATCTGTGTGGAGTTTGCATGTTCTCCCCGTGTCTGCCTGGTTTTACTCCGGGATTTCTCCGGTTTCCTCCCACATGCCAAAAACATGCAAGTTAGGTTAATTGGCATCAAAACTGGGGATTCTAAATTGTCCTTAGGTATGACTGTGAGAGTGAATGGTTGTCTGTCTCTCTGTGTTGACCCTGCGATGGACTGGCGATCTGTCCAGGGTGGACCCTGCCTCTCGCCCAAAGATGCTGGGATAGGCTCCAGCCCCCCCGCGACCCGAAAAGGATTAAGCGGAAGAAGATGAATGAATGAATGAATGCACAATATTCTGGACTTCAGTTCTTTTCCTTAATAAATGCCATGAGTATAATTCAGCGCTTGAGTCTGTCCTTCTGCCCCGAAGAGGCAAACATGACAGAATAGTGCAGCCAAAAAAATAGACTTAGCTGTTACACTTGTGCATTTTTTCCCCTTCTTTTGTATTTTTTTTACCTACCGGTGTGTTGGAGCTTACCATGTCCGATCTGGATGACGTGGAGTGGCGGGCGTTGACTTTTCTGGAGGGCTTTTGGTCGCTGACGCAGGCCTCCCGTTCTCTCAAGATGGTCCAAAAGAGTCGGGATGCCACGGTGCGGGTGATGAAGGCATTCCCCAGCCTGTGGAATCTCCTTGAGGCTATAGACATATGCCGCACCATATTCTCCCTTCAGGATTTGCCCAACTCCCCTCCAGCTCCAGTACACACGTTGCCAGTTCCACGGCGACAGTGTCATCCAGCCTCAAATTACCGGAGGAATTCACTTGCCTCTTTGCCAGCCTCTTCTCTGACACCGAGCCTGACAACTCCAGCACTGGAACCTAATTCTCTCCCTTTTTCGTCGGCTTTCTCGCCAGCCCAATCTTTGCCCGTCGCCGCTGCAACCCCTGTCATCTCGGCATGTCCTCCTGATGACAAGAGGTCCTTCACTATTCATCCAGCTATGCCTCCCTCCGTGATAGCAGGACCCTCTCCTCCACACTCCTCAGAGGGGTCCACTCTCGCTACAGACATGGAGAGGGATGACGCCATTCCAGCGGCAGCAGTCAACATCGTTCACCAGGTGAACAGGCAAGTAACATTTCATTCAATTTTATTCCCTGATGATATGTCTTGTGGGTGTGGCTGTGGGAATGCAGTCGCCTGAGCTCTCCCCACTGGCTGCAGCCAATTGATCCTCACCTGTCCTCTCCGTGTCTCCTCTGATTATTCCTGAGTGTCCGCTGGCCCCAGAACTGAGCCGCCAGATGATGGAGGAGCCCATGGCCCTGGAGGATCCTAGTCCAGTGCCAGCACGGAGCCGACCCCCAGCTGCCATGCCGGAGGAGCCACCAGCATGAGTTATTTCACCTCGGGGCACCATGACTAAGATGACCATCATGCCTGCTGCGGAGGCCACTGCAGCAGAATCAGCAACTGAGCTGGACCTCCTGACGGCTGAGCCCGAAGTGTCACCTTTGTCTGGATCGTCGGCCTCCTGGACGGCGGTGGAGCTCGAGCTCAGGCAAGTGCTCTCTTTTTTCTTTCTTCTTTCTGTTTTAGAGCAATCTTCCCTGGCTCTTAGTAAGGAGAGCCAGGTGTAGCCACCCACTGTACCTGAGCTCGCCTTGCTAGGCTCCGCTGCTGCCGGTGACCCTGAACCCCCTTTTCTCTGTGTGTCTGAGCAATCTCACAGGGTCACCAAAGATGCACCAACACAGCCAGAGGTCTCCGTGGGTCCAGGCTCGCCACTGGAGGTCGTCAGAGGTCCAGCTTTTCCCGCTGTGGAGGTCGCCATAGGTGCCACTTCGGCCAAGACTGGGTCTACTGTGGGTGCAGCTCCCCTTGCCAAGGCTGTTGTGGATCAACCTCCGTCATCCTCGCCCGGTCTCCCGCTGGTGGACCGCCTCCTTGGTCTGGTGCTCTCACGGGTTGGCTGGTCCACGGTGGGTGCAGCTCTGGCCTGATCCAGGCCCACCGTGGGCGCAGTGTTAGCCCAACCTGAGTCCACCGTGGGTGCAGCATTGGCCCAGTCCGGGCCCACCATGGGTGCAGCCTCGGCCCAGTCCGGAGCCACCGCGGGTACTGCATTGCTCTGGCCCGGAGCCACCGCGGGTGCTGCCAAGCTCCAGCCCGGTGCCACCGCGGGTGCAACGTTTCCCCAGTCCAAGACCATTGAGGGGGTCGTGGTCCTCCCTCTTCATCATCCAGATGCTGTTGTGGTCCCCCTTCTCCCTCTGCCTGATGCCATCTGGGTCCCCCTTCCTGCTCGGCCTGACAACATCGGGGATCCCCCTCCTCGGCTTTCCTTCCCCAGTATTGAGTTTTCCAGTGGGGAAGCTGCCTCCTGGGCCGCCTCTTCTGTTTTGGTGGCTGAAGCACTCGGGCCGGCCGCCTGAATGACTGAGCTGCCAGGTCAGGTGGTTCATATTTTCTGGCAGGCCACCCGACTCGTACCACTTGGGTGTCCGGCTGGTCTGGGACTTTGGCAGGCCACATGACAAGGTTCACCTTGCTGTCCGCCGGGCGTATTTTGGGCGGTCCACTGAACTTTAGAGGTCCGTGGGCCGGGAGCCTTTACCCTGTGTTTTCTGGTGTGGGTCCTGAGCAGGGTAGTTTTTGTTCCCTCCTACCCTGTTCTCCCCACCACCTGCCCTGGGTAGATTGTGTGTTTCCTTCTGGGGGAGGGGGGCAGGTTTTTCTTTCTCTTTTGATATTACCTTAGAGTGTATGGGATCCACCCCTTGAGGGGGGGGGGCTATGTCATGAACTGAGCTTGGATGTTCTCCCTAGCTCAGTTTCATGGCTTTCCTCTGTTTCTATATTTATCTGTTGTATTGTTGTGCTGTTTGAGTATTATACTGCTTTCCCTTTTCCTTGTTTTTGTTCAGTCCATTTCTCCATGTCTTGTTTTATTTGCAATTTATTTCCAGTCTGTTCTGAGTTATGTTTATTTCTTTAATAGGTTCCTTAGGCCGTCACCTGGCAGGCAACTTTTCCTGGTCTACACTTTGCATGGGTGTTGCCTGTCATTCTGCCAGTCGAACTATTCCCCTCTCATCATCACTAGCTGATCTCAGTTACTAGTGTTTGTTCCCTTCTCCTGCTCACATGAACCCACACCGGTGATCATTTTATGTTCATGGTTATTCTGCTATTTAAGGACTGCCTGTCTGCATTATTATTGCTGCACTATTAATTGTCAACTCGGACGTCAACTTGTACTTTCTCCAGTGTTGTCCTCCTGTTCTGCTCCTGCGTCCGCTGGGCAATGCCAGCCCATGGAGGCCAGCTGTAAGTTTCCTCATTATTTATATTTTTTTTGTATATTTGCACAATTTTCTGGACTTCAGTTCATTTTCCTTAATAAATGCCATGAGTATAATTCAGTACCTGAGTCTGTCCTTCTGCCCCAAAGGGGCAAACATGACGGTTGAGCCACCCTTAGCAGCAACAACTGCAATCAACCATTTGCGATAACTGGCAATGAGTCTTTTACAGTGCTGTGGAGGAATTTTGGCCCACTCATCTTTGCAGAATTTTTGCAATTCAGCCACATTGAAAGGTTTTCAAGCATGAACCACCTTTTTAAGGTCATGTCACAGCATCTCAATTGGATCCAGGTCAGGACTTTGACTAGGCCACTCCAAAGTCTTCATTTTGTTTTTCTTAAGCCATTCAGAGGTGGACTTGCTGGTGTGTTTTGGATCATTGTCCTGCTGCAGAACCCAAGTGCACTTCAGCTTGAGGTCACAAACAGATGGCCGGACATTCTCCTTCAGGATTTTTTGGTAGACAGCAGAATTCATGGTTCCATTTACCACAGCAAAGTCTTCTAGGTCCTGAAGCAGCAAAACAGCCCCAGACCATCACACTACCACCACCATATTTTACAATTAGCATGATGTTCCTTTTCTGAAATGCTGTGTTACTTTTATGCCAGATGTAATGGGACACACACTGTCATGGCGGCCTCTGGGCTGTCATTGGCGTCATCAACTCCAACTGCGCACAGACCAACAGGTGCCAATCAACGGCTGTTAAAAGCCAGCGTCGCTGACAGCCCGTCACGGAGTCGTCTGTCCTCCTTGTCGGAGTATGAGCCTGAACTCCGCTCTCTTGTCTCGTCAGGAACCTCTCTTGTCTCGTCAGGAACCTCTCTTGCCTCGTCAAGAACCTCTCATCAGTTTCAACCAAGTAAGAGAACAATTTGTTACTCAACCCCTTGTCTATACCCCTGTGCACAGGTGGACCTCCTAGGCGGCGGACCTGCGTCCCCAGCTGACGGGGCAACGCCATCTCGCCCACGTAGCGCTTCGCTACCACCGCGACTACCGGTACGTCTTGCTCCTCAGCTTCAAGAACTACTGTAATCTCAGTTGCAGGAGTATTCGCCACCGCTATCAGTGGAGTCCCTGTCATCGTTATCAGCTGTATCATCATCACCACGTTCAGTGGAATCACTAACCTCGTCATCGTCTGGATCATCGTCATCCCGGTCTGTGAAGTCCCGGCCGGTGTTATCACAAGGATTTCCCTCGTCACAGCCAAGGGTGGTATTTCCAGCACGTTCACGGACACCTTCACCTCCACGCTGCACGGCCACTGGAACTCAGCAGGGCGACACCTGTGCTTCACTCAAGTAAGCCTCTCCACCTGCAGCTCTTCACGAGTGTGGAGCAAAAGTAATTATTTCTGCTTGTATGTTCCAGGGTTGCCGGGTCTCCATCCAGGCTGCTCAGCTCCAGTGACCAGAACACGATCCACGCACTCACTCACGCACTACACTCTCTCACTATTAAATAAAAGGATTATTGTCACAATCTGCCCGTGTCAGTGTCTGTCTCCTGGGTCCTAAATCATGTCAGTACGACTCCGTCACGTTGACCCAGCGGACAGTTCACTGTCGCGCCAACTCAACACTCTTAGCGCCCGGGTAGATTTACTAGCACACCAACAGACAGTAATCTTAAACCAGTTAACCTTAATTAATGGTCGGCTGGATCGCCTGGAAGGACACCAGACGTTTCCCCCGACCGCAAATATCTCAGCCCCTGCAGGCTTAGCATCAGGACAAGCTAACACCTCTACGTCTTCTCGCCTCACCCCTATTCCCACACCTGCCCGGTTCAGCGGAAAACTCGGGGAAGCTCGAGGATTCCTATTACAATGTGAATCAGTTTTTCTTCGCGTTCCGGGAGATTTCACCCTTGATTCTAGTCGGATTGGTTATGTCATAAATTTGCTGGCAGGAAGAGCATTAGACTGGGCGTATTCTATCATGGCTAAACCAAGCTATTCCCTGCTTACTTACCAGGAGTTTGTGACAGAGTTTATGTCCGTGTTTGACCATACTGATAGGGGTGAGGTGTTGACAGAACGGCTGCTGAGCCCACAGCAGGAAAAAAGATCAGCTGCTGACTACGCTATTGACTTCCGGGTCCTGGCTGCAGATATTGGGTGGGGGGGAGCCATCACTGTGTGGTATTTTCCTACGTAGTCTTAACGATGAGTTAAAGGATGAGTTAGCGGCACGGGATAAACCAGACAATTTGTGGGATTTGATCGCCTTAGCGGTTAGTCTGGATAGCAGATTAAGGGAGCGGGCGGCTGGACGGCGTACTACTTCCCGTTCGGTTAGACTCCGCCCCCGCGTCCCTAACTCTCCTCTTCTCGCTTTACCCGCGTCAGAGGAATCCCCGGATCAACAGGCTATGACTATTGGCCAGTCTAAAGTGTTAGCAGCTGAGAAGCAACGCCGCAGGGATCAGGACCTTTGTTTCTACTGTGGGAAAGAGTCACATGGGGTGTTCGAATGTCCCAGTAAGTTAAAAGGGAAGGCCCGTGGATCGCAGTAGGGGGATTCACGGGCAAGAATTCAGAAGAACCCCTCACTTGTTGTCGATTACCCCTCAGACTAATCCATACACATACAGAACACTCCACGTTAGCGTTAGTAGATTCTGGAGCTGAGCAAAATTTCATTTCTAGAGACCTGGCAACCCGGATGGGCCTCAACTGTCAGACTCTAGACCCCCCTGTCAAACTGATCACCTTGTCTAAAGCGTCTTTGACCACCGTTGCCCATCAGATGGCCCCCGTGTCAATCATTGTATCAGGAAATCACAGGGAGGAAGTTCAGTTTCTAGTGCTGCCCGTTTCTTCTTCGCCCGTTATCCTGGGGTACCCCTGGCTGTGCCTACATAACCCCACCATTGACTGGCAAGCTGGGAGAGTAACGGCATGGAGTACATTCTGCCTTAGTGCCTGCCTCCAATCAGCGGTGTGCGCCCCATCCATCAAGGTGCCTCTGCCTCATTCATCTCCACCGGACCTGTCCAAGGTGCCAGAGGTTTACCACGATCTGGGGCTAGTGTTCAGCAAGTCTCGGGCGTTGTCCTTACCCCCCCATCGTCCTTATGACTGCGCGATCAACCTGAAGGCTGGGGCCCCTCTTCCTGCAAGCCGCCTTTACAGCCTATCAGCCCTGGAGCGCGAGGCCATGGATACGTACATTAAGGAGTCCTTGGCCTCTGGTATCATCCGCCCGTCGTCTTCGGCAGTGGGGGCCGGGTTTTTTTTCGTTGGGAAAAAGGACGGTTCACTACGCCCCTGCATCGACTTCCGGGGACTGAATGAAATAACAATAAAAGACAAATATACTTTGCCTCTGATGAACACTGCTTTTGACTCCCTCCAGGGGGCATCCTGGTTTACCAAACTGGACCTTAGGAATGCCTACCATCTAGTGCGCATAAGGGAAGGAGATGAGTGGAAGACGGCTTTTCGGACCCCTGGCGGACATTTTGAGTATCTGGTAATGCCATTTGGGTTAACTAACGCTCCAGCCATTTTCCAGCGATTGATAAACGATGTATTACGGGATTTTCTGAACTTGTTTTTCTTTGTTTATCTTGACGACATTCTCATTTTCTCCCGCACACTAGAGGAACATCAGGTGCATGTCCGCAGGGTACTACAGCGCCTCCTGGAGAATCAACTATTCGTCAAGGCAGAGAAATGTGAGTTCCACACTGACCAAACCTCTTTCCTTGGGTTTATTATAGCTCGGAACCAGGTGCTCCCTGACCCGGCCAAGGTCAAGGCGGTAGTGGATTGGCCTGCATCCACCTCCAGAAAGCAGCTTCAAGGGTTCCTGGGGTTTGCTAATTTTTATAGGAGGTCCGTGCCAAATTTTGGTAATATTGCCCGTCCTCTGACTGCTCTCACCTCCCTAAGACCCCGTTTTGCTGGAGTAAAGAGGCAGCTGGAGCATTTGAGAAGCTCAAGAGGGAGTTCGCCTCAGCCCGAATCCTTACTCAGGTGGACCCGAAGCTGCAGTGTTTGGTGGAGGTGGACGCCTCTGATTCGGGAGTTGGAGCGGTACTCTCCCAATGCTCTCCTGAGGACGGTAAGATTCGCCCATGTGCTTATTTCTCTCACCGTCTCACCCCTGCAGAGAGGAATTACAGCATCGGAGACAGGGAGTTGCTGGCAGTGAAACTCGCTTTGGAGGAGTGGAGACACTGGCTGGAGGGGGCTGCTCAGCCGTTCGTGGTTTGGACTGATCATCGCAACCTGGAGTACCTCAGGACGGCGAAGCGCCTGAATGCACGCCAGGCTCGCTGGTCCCTCTTCTTCGGCCGTTTTAACTTTTCCATCACTTACCGGCCGGGAAGCAAGAACGGTAAGCCGGATGCCCTCTCACGGCAGTTTGACGCACCATCCTCTGCAGACCAGGAGACCCCTATCCTGCCGCCTTCCTGCGTCGTGGGCGCCCTGTCCTGGGGGATCTGCAAGACGGTTCGCCGGGCTCAGAGGACCGAGCCGGACCCCGGGGGGGTGGCCCCCGGGCCGCTTGTTTGTTCCACGCGCTATCCGGGGCAAGGTGATCGAGTGGGGTCACGCTTCCAAGTTGGCTTGTCATTCTGGGGTGGGTCGGACCGTGGATCTCCTCCAAAGGACCTTCTGGTGGCCAGGGCTACGGAAGGACATTGTAGGTTACATCCGGGCCTGCGCTCAGTGCGCCACCGGGAAGACGACATCATCCCCCCCGGCGGGCCTGCTACACCCGTTGCCGGTTCCTTCACGCCCCTGGTCTCATGTAGCTATGGACTTTGTGACTGGTTTACCCACTTCAGATGACTTCACCACGGTTTTAACCACCGTGGACCGGTTTTTGAAGGCAGCCCATTTTGTGCCACTTCGGGGTTTGCCTTCGGCCCAGGAAACAGCGGACCTTCTTGTGCAACATGTGGTCCGTCTTCATGGCATCCCTGCTGACATAGTGTCGGATCGGGGACCTCAGTTTGTCTCGCAAGTTTGGAAGGCTTTCTGCGCGGCACTGGGAGCCACAGCCAGCCTCTCCTCTGGTTATCACCCTCAGAGCAATGGCCAGTGCGAGCGGGCTAATCAGGAGCTTGAGGCCACCCTATGCTGTGTCATCTCCTCCTGCTCATCCTCCTGGAGCAAGTTCCTTCCTTGGATTGAGTACGCTCACAACGCCACGATCTCCACGGCTACGGGCGTCTCCCCTTTCAAGGCATCATTCGGGTTTGATCCACCGCTGTTCCCGGAGGAGGAAAGGGAGGTAGCGGTTCCCTCAGTCCAGGCACACATCAAGCGCTGCCAGCGAGTTTGGCTCATCGCCCGCCAAGCCTTGCTTAAGACTACCAAACGCAATATCCAGGTGGCCAACCGGCATAGGAGGCCCGCACCGGACTATAAGGTGGGTCAGAAAGTCTGGTTGTCAACCCGGAATATTGGTGTACCGGCCGAAAAGCGTAAGCTCACTAAGCGCTTCATTGGCCCCTACACCATCAGTCGTGTTATTAACCCTTTGTCTGTGCGCCTGTCTCTCCCCTCTTCGATGCGTATCTGCCCCACCTTTCATGTCTCCCAGGTCAAACCGTACGTCTCTGATCCCCTGTGCCCTGCTCCTGCGGCTCCCGCACCCCCGAGGATGATCGATGGCCATCCGGCCTGGGGGGTGACTGCCATCCTGGATGTCCACAGGCGGGGTCGTGGTCTTCAGTATTTGGTGGACTGGGAGGGCTTTGGACCGTAGGATCATTCTTGGATTCGCCCAGTGTTGATCCTGGATAAACAGCTGATCCGCGATTTCCATCGGGCGAATCCAGGTAGAATTGGGCAGGTGCCTGGAGGCACTGCTAGAGGGGGGAGTACTGTCATGGCGGCCTCTGGGCCGTCATTGGCGTCATCAACTCCAGCTGCGCACAGACCAACAGGTGCCAATCAACGGCTGTTAAAAGCCAGTGTCGCTGACAGCCCGTCACGGAGTCGTCTGTCCTCCTTGTCGGAGTATGAGCCTGAACTCCGCTGTCTTGTCTCGTCAGGAACCTCTCTTGTCTCGTCAGGAACCTCTCTTGCCTCGTCAAGAACCTCTCTTGCCTCGTCAAGAACCTTTCGTCAGTTTCAACCAAGTAAGAGAACAATTTGTTACTCAACCCCTTGTCTATACTCCTGTGCACAGGTGGACCTCCTAGGCGGCGGACCTGCATCCCCAGCTGACGGGGCAACGCCATCTCGCCCACGTAGCGCTTCGCTACCACCGCGACTACCGGTACATCTTGCTCCTCAGCTTCAAGAACTACTGTTATCTCAGTTGCAGGAGTATTCGCCACCGCTATCAGTGGAGTCCCTGTCATCGTTATCAGCTGTATCATCATCACCACGTTCAGTGGAATCACTAACCTCGTCATCATCTGGATCATCGTCATCCCGGTCTGTGAAGTCACGGCCGGTGTTATCACAAGGATTTCCCTCGTCACAGCCACGGGTGGTATTTCCAGCACGTTCACGGACACCTTCACCTCCACGCTGCACGGCCGCTGGAACTCAGCAGGGCGACACCTGTGCTTCACTCAAGTAAGCCTCTCCACCTGCAGCTCTTCACGAGTGTGGAGCAAAAGTAATTATTTCTGCTTGTATGTTCCAGGGTTGCCGGGTCTCCGTCCAGGCTGCTCAGCTCCAGTGACCAGAACACGATCCACGCACTCACTCACACACTACACTCTCTCACTATTAAATAAAAGGATTATTGTCACAATCTGCCCGTGTCAGTGTCTGTCTCCTGGGTCCTAAATCATGTCACACACCTTCCAAAAAGTTCAACTTTTGCCTCATCAGTCCACAGAGTATTTTCTCAAAAGTCTTGGGGATCATCAAGATGTTTTCTGGCAAAACTGCGACGAGTCTTTATGTTCTTTTTGCTCAGCAGTGGTTTTCATCTCGGAACTCTGCCATGCAGGCCATTTTTGCCCAGTCTCTTTCTTATGGTAGAGTCATGAACACTGACCTTAACTGAGGCAAGTGAGGCCTTTAAATTTGTCTGATTATCTGAAACAAAGTGTGACAAACATACAAAAAATGAGAAATCAGGAAGGGGGCAAACACTTTTTCACACCACTGTATATTTATTTACTGCTTTGGCTAACAAGTTCTTAGCTTATTATCCTATTTACTATTGGTCTGAGTGCTGCTGACCCTTTGCTGCTGCAATCCTGGAATTTCCTCATTGTGGGACTAATAAAGGCTTATCTTATCTTTTTCTTTTTTGTAAATTTGGCATAGTTTTTCCAGATTTTTTCATGTAAATTTGCTGTTTTTTTTTCCTCGTAAAACAAGCATTACTTTTTATGTCTCAAATTTGCTACTTTCTTCCCTCATAAATTTGCTACTCCTTGTCATGTTGCACATGTTCTCATACATTTGTCACCATTTTCATGTAAATTTGTTCATTTTTTTCCCCCCAAAATCTACGGAAGCATTGCTTTCACGACAGAAAAAAAGGGCTGTAGTATATCACGCTATAAAATGATACATTTATTGCTAGAACAATATATGTATCATGTTAAATAGTGAAACATATATTATCCTAATAATAAAAGTTTGACATTATAACATGATACTGAGCTATCATGCTCCATCCATCCATCCATCTTCTACAACTTAATCCTTTTCGGGTCACGGGGGGGCTGGAGCCCAGCATCGTTGGGCGAGAGGCAGGTTACACCCTGGAAAGATCGCCAGTCCATCACAGAGCTATAATGTTATAATTACGAATTACAAATTATGAATTATGAAAACTTTATTATTCACAAATGTGAAAATTTGTCTTTGGTTTCACCATAAAAACAAGACAAGATAATGTGAAATGTATATTGTTAACAATAAAACTGTCATGTTGTAACATAACAATAAATGTATCACATTATAATGTGATACACATATTATTCTAACAATAAATGCATCTTATTAAGATAAGATAAGCCTTTATTAGTCCCACAATGGGGAAATTCCAGGATTGCAACAGCACAGGGATAGCAACACTCAGAGCAACAATCAGAAGGCAAGAGAAAAAAAACAAAAAACAAGAGCAGCGAGTATACATATGTACATATAAATATATATATATATATATAGACAGACAGTGCGGAGCATTGTAGCTAGATGGGATAGGTATATAAATATATAAACACAGTGCAGAGCATTGTAGCTGGATGGAATAAATATATGAGTATATAAACACACAGTGCGGAGTATTGTAGCTAGATGGAATAATATGTAGATATATAAACACACACAGTGCGGAGCATTGTAGCTAGATGGAATAAATAGGTAAATATATAAACACACAGTGTGGAGCATTGTTGCTAGATGGAATAAATATATAAATATATAAACACAGTGCGGAGCATTGTAGCTAGATGGAATAAATATGTAAATATATAAACACACACAGCATGGAGCATTGTTGCTAGATGGAATAAATATATAAATATATGAACACACATAGTGCGGAGCATTGTAGCTAGATGAAATGAAACAGCACAACCGTCTACTTAGTTATCCTACATGGTAAGATTATGTACCCATACATATTCTCACCCTCCATAGCGACCGGTATTTTCCTAGTTGTATACCGGAGGGGACCATTGTGTAAGTCTATTGCATCTTTTGCATTCAATACTATTAGGTTGTCACGTCTTTTTGCTATCTCTGCGAGCAGCCCTGCTTAGGTTGTACAGTCTGACAGCCGTAGGTAGGAAGGACCTGCGAAACCTCTCGGTTGTGCACCTAGGATGATGTAGTCTGCTGCTAAATGAGCTCCTCAGTGCATTCAGTATGTCCTGCATAGGGTGGAACTCGGACTCCAGCAGAGATGACAGTTTAGCCACCATCCTTCTCTTTCCCATCTCCTCCACTGGGTCAAGGCGCTGCCCCAGGACAGAGCTAGCTTTCTTGATCAGTTTGTTCAGTCTCTTCCTATTGGTTGCTGTAATGCCACTGCCCCAGTAGACCACTCCAAAAGTGATGGCTGATGCCACCACCGTGTCATAGAATGTCTTCAGCAGCACCCCTTGTACACCAAAAGACCTGAGTCTCCTCAGTAGGAACAGCCTGCGCTGTCCCTTCTTGTAGAGTGCGTCAGTATTGTGTGACCAGTCTAGTTTATTGTTCAGATGAACACCCCAAGAGACTGAACAAACTGATCAAGAAAGCTAGCTCTGTTCTGGGGCAATGCCTTGACCCAGTGGAGGAGATAGGAGAGAGAAGGATGGTGGCTAAACTGTCATCTCTGCTGGAGTCCGAGTCCCACCCTATGCAGGACATACTGAATGCACTGAGGAGCTCATTTAGCAGTAGACTACATCATCCTAGGAGCACAACCGAGAGGTTTCGCAGGTCCTTCCTACCTACGGCTGTCAGACTGTATAACCTAAGCAGGGCTGCTCGCAGAGATAGCAAAAAAAAAACGTGACGACCTAATAGTATTGAATGCAAAAGACACAATAGACTTACACAATGGTCCCCTCCAGTATACAACTAGGACAACATCAGTCGCTACAGAGGGTGACAATATGTACGGGTACATATTCATACTATGTAGGAGAACTAAGTAGACGGTTATGCTGTCTATTCCATCTAGCTACAATGCTCCGCACTGTGTGTATATATATTTATATATTTATGTGTACATATGTATATTCGCTGCTCTTGTTTATCTTGTCCTCTTGATTGTTGCTCTGAGTGTTGCTATCCCTGTGCTGTTGCAATCCTGGAATTTCCCCATTGTGGGGCTAATAAAGGCTTATCTTATCTTATCAAATTTTACCACGAGTTACACATATGATGTTTATAAATTTAAAAGATAATTTTCCAAGTAATTAAAGTTGTCAGCTGTTGTATAATAACAGAGCAATATTTAGTTTTTGTTTAAATGATTCATCATCATCATCATCATAGCAGTCTGTCGTGGGCGACAATGACTGTTTCATTTAGATCTGATCAGATTCCTCCACACAGCTCTGTCCTTAGCCTTCCACTACCAGGAACTCCTGTCTATGTCCAACTTCTTCAAGTTTCTTTTTACAGTGTCTTTAAATCTGAGCCTTGGTCTACCCTGATTGCATTTGCCCTTGCATAACTGTGAGTAGAGTAACTGCCGAGGGAGACGCTGGTGGTCCATCCTTTCAACATGTCCGAGCCATCTCAGGTTCATCTGTATGAGCATGTCCTCCACTGATGGTAGACCAGCTCGTTTCAACACTTCTATGTTGGTTATCTTGTCTTTCCATGAGATGTTCATTATGGCTCGAAGGTGTCTCATCATGTACGCGTGGAGTTTCTTCACCTGCACTCTGTAGACAGTCTAAGTTTCAGCACCGTATAATAGAGTAGCCAGTACTGTCGCTCTGAACACTTTGCATTTCACACGGATAGACACATGTTGATTGTTCCACAGTCTCTCCCTCAAGTTTCCAAACACAGCGCTCGCTCTTCCCATTCTGAGAGATAGTTCATCCTCCAGCATTCTCTGAAACAGTACTCCCTAGGTACTTGAAAGTCTTGCACTTGACTAGTGGCTCTGTACCAATGCTGATCTCTTCTGGTAGTAATGTTGATAACTGGAACTTTGGTGGTTGATAAAGGCACTCTGTCTTCTTGATGTTGATTTGGAGGCTGAATTGGCTAGTTGCTCTTGCAACTTTCTCCACTAAAGATTGCATATCTTCCACACTGTGTGCAACTAGAGCACTGTCGTTGGCAAAGAGCATTTCTCTTAATACCTTTATCGATGTCTTACTCTTGGCTTTAAACTGTGCCACATTGAACAAGTCTGCTTCTTTCCTTGTTTGAATGTATACTCCTTCTGAAGTGTCTCTGAAGGCCACCTCAAGCATGGCTGCCAGATATAGCGAGAAGAGTGTAGGTGCCAGCACACACCCTTGTTTCACCCCATTGCTTACTGAAAAGTCTTTAGATACTGAACCACTCATTGCCACGTTTGCTTGCATACCTGTATGGAGTGCCTCGATCAGGCTGACAAACTTCTCTGTACAACCATATTTCTTGAGTACCTGCCAAAGTCCTTGTTGTGAAACAGTATCGAAGGCTTTACTGAAGTCTATGAAGACTACATAAAGCGGCATGTTCTGTTCGATGCACTTTTCTTGAACCTGTTTCAAGCAGAAAATCATATCCATTGTGCTTCTTCCACTTCTAAAGCCGCACTGGGTTTCCGGTAGTACATTCTGCGAGATGTGTTCACTGAGTCTGTTAAGTAGTACATGTGAGAGAATCTTACCAACAGTGGCTAGCAGTGATATACCTTGGTAATTTCCACAATCTTTCCTGTCACCTTTCTTGAACAAAGGCACAATACTTGCATCCTTCCAGTCCTGAAGTACTTTTTGGGCATCCCATATCTCTCGGATGAGCTTGTGCAGGCAGCTGGTCAGCTGAACACCACCAAATTTCCACATTTCTGCAGGAATTCCATCCCTTCCTGGAGCTTTACCATGCTGTGTTGTCCTGATAGCTGCCATTAGTTCATCAAAATTTGGTGGTTCATCCAGACTTGATACAGCTGGTCGCTGCACTAGAGCTTCTTTAGCCTCTTCAGTGAGATCTCTAGGGTTGTTTAGTAGTTGGTCAAAGTGGTCTGCAAATCTGTCCAGGATCTTGTCTTTCTCCTGCAAAACCATTTCACCATCCATAGCCTTAGTTGGATCAGTCCTCTTGGTTTAGGGCTGTAGATTTCTCTCAAACCTGTGAAGAATGTTTTCATGTCCTTCCTGTCTGCTGCAGTTTGACGTTTCTCTGCTTTTTCATCCCACCAGTTGGACTTCATCTCTCTGGTGTACTTCTGTAGCTCACTCTGAGCCTTTGAGTATTTCATCTTCTTTGACCTTGTGTTACACTGTAGGTTCTCCTGCCTAGCTGTATTCCTCACTTCTAGTAGTTTCTTCAGGTGTTCATCATGCTCATCAAACCAATCTTGATGTTTCCTCTCATGGTAGCCTAATACATCACTCGCAATCTGATACACCATATCCTTCAGTGTTGGCCATTTGTCTTCTATGTCATTCTCTGAGTTGTTGCTGTCCCAGTCTTTCAAGTTTTCATCCATTTCCTGTGTAAGTTCTTCCTGGTTCTTTTGGCCTTTCAGTGCACTAGTGTTTAGCTTCCGTGGTGACTTTGCATCCATCCTGCAGTGCCGTTTTTGTCTGCAAATCCTTAATCTAGATCTCAGCATAACATGATAAGTAGCACAGTCCGCGCCTCTCATTGCTCTGGTGTCCAATACATCCCTTATGTCTCTCTGCCTGACTATGATGTAGTCTAATAAGTGCTAGTGCTTGGATCTTGGGTGCATCCATGTCTTCTTGTGTGTGTCCTTGTGTTTAAATAGATTGCTAGTTATTCCAAGGTTGTACTCTGAACATAGTGCAAGTAGAAGTTCTCCATTAGCATTGCACTTGCCTACTCCATGACTGCCTAGCACTCCTTTCCATTTTTCAGTGTCCGAACCAACTCTGGCATTAAAATCTCCAACAAGTATCAGCCTGTCATCAGTCGGTACACGCCTGAAAGTCTCACGTAAATCACTGTAGAACTCTTCCTTCACCTCCTCTGTGTTGGTCATTGTTGGGGCATATACACTGATGAGTGTGGCATACATCTTCCGCTGTAGTGGGAGTCTCATAGTCATTACCCTGTCGTTGATTGGCACTGATTCCTCATCAAGCATTGCTGTTATCTCCTTTCTAACTGCAAAGCCCACTCGTGCTTCTCTCCTTTCTTGAATTGATCTCCCACTCCAAAAGAAGATGTACCCATGGTCTTCCAAGCTGTCATATCCAGGCAATCTTGTTTCACTAAGTACAGCTATGTCTACATTGTACCTGTTCATTTCCAGGGCCACAAGCGCAGTCTGTCTTTCTGGGCACTGTGATGTTGGTCTGTCCAACAGAGTGCGTACATTCCATTCTGCTACACACAAGGCTGCTGTTTTCCTCTTGTTTTGTCTTCCTGCTCCTAGCTTACTTTTCACTGTCTGTCGGAGTGTGAACAGATCAGAGCGGACCTTGTAAGCCCGGGCGACGTCCGAGCTGGTATGAGTTGCTTTCTGATTGACCATTTCATGAAACTGTTTGCAAAGTATTTGAGTACTGCTAGCTTTTGTTGGACTAGCAGCACTTTCTTGGCCGATAAAGGTATTATCAGTGGCAAGGACAAGCCAAGACAAACTGACTCCAGTATCTGTTGCAGTGACTGACCACATGATGGGTTTGTTTATCTCTGCTCTTTGTGTAGTGCATGTCACAATGCACCGACTGGCACAGTCCACCACAGACCTTGCAACAGATGTGTTTATTTATCTGCCAGGATGTCCAGTCTCACCCTGTGTAACTGGCAGATATTGTTTTTAGTTCTGCCAGGATGCCCTGTTTCACCCTCCGCACCCTCGGAAGGGCGAGGATGCCAGTTGAGTCGCCGACAGCCTGACCCATGAGACAGGTAGTACTGGTTTTCATGGTTATCCGGTAGCAAGCAAGCCAATTCTTCACCTGACACACACACACACACACACACACACACACACACACACACACACACACACACACACACACACAAAAAAGGGGGATGTAAGCCTCTGTTAAAAGCTGCCAATTCCTGACCAAAAAAAGTGGAATTTTATGGGTAAGAAGCTGCAACTTTAGCAAAAAGACAAAAGACAGTGTAAATTTCCAACTGTTTACAATCTAAAATGCTGCAGATGTAAGATTTGAGTAAAATGCTGCAAGTTTAAGCTTTTATTTTTTTAAATTGCAAATTCAAGAGTAAGAAAAGTTCTAAATTCATGAGAAAAAGCTGCAAAATTATGAATAATAAAAAGCTGCAAATTTTCAAGTAAGAAGCTGCACATTTCTGAGTAGAATGGCTCTAACTCTGCAGGAAAATCCTGCAAATTTATGAAAAAAAATCCTCACATTTACAAAAGATTGTTTCTAATTTACATGGAAAAAGGATGTGATAAATTGGCGTGTGTTGACCATTTTTTTTAAAAGACAGCCGTGAGGAGGAACTAAGTGGCGATGTTCGAAGGTGTTAAATCCTGCAAATCTGCATTAATCAGCAGGGGAAAGGAGAAGAAGAGGAATAGGTGTCCCCAGCAGAAATAATCCACTTAACCTAGGATGAGTAAACACATGACACCCCATGACACCCAACAAATGACCCCCCTCCCATGACATCAGTGGGAACAGCTGGGCGAAACTTCACACCTCTTTCGATTTACATATTCCCTTCTGAGGACAATTCAAACAGAGCTGCTGCTGAGATAGAAACCAAAGGGTTAAAAGGTGATGTGGCCTCATCAGCAGCACTGATCCCCCCCCCCCCCCCCCCCCCAACTGACCTGCTGGTCCGAAACTAGCAACTCCTCAGGCCTGTTAACACAATTTTAACAACAAAAGGACATGCAAAAGAACAAAGATTCCCTTTGATTTAACAGGATAACAGCGTGAATTTTCTGGTCTGTGAATGAACAGAGCAGCCATGAGTGTTTCAAAGATTAAATGATTAGCGAACAGCAATTCCCATCATCCAGCATCACTAAACACGATCATGGCGGGAGATTACTAAAACCTCACCTCCTGTTTCTTGACCGATGAAAGAAGGATCCAAAGAGGAGTAAAACAACACAAAGGTATTGTGTTGTATTGTGAGAGCTGCAGCTGATCCAGAGGACAGTTAGTTACTTCACCCTGGGCACGCTTTGGAAAGATGAAGTCCATCTACTGTATGTTTGTAGCTTTTTAATTTACGTATTTTCATAACCTTATACCTTAACAGTTACACAACAACCTACACCATTATTTACCTTTAAAATTACCTTTTAAATTGACAAAAATCATATGTGTAACTCGTGGCAACATTTGACGGGGATCAAAAGATAATTTTGCTCTTGCCATTCATTTCAATGGAGAATTTTTCAATTTAAGGTCCCATGTGCAGAAGTAGAGCGGGCGTGCCTTAGGCTCTCTATGCTTTTTCTTTAGTTATTGGATGAAAGCTGTGTTCAGCCAAGCTTAACTGTAAACCTAAAAATTTTAAGTGGCTATGTCAGATTATTTATTAAGCTTGACAAACGCTGGTTGGAGGGGCTCCCTTTGAATTTGTGCCCCAGGTCCCAAGAGACTCTAGAACCACCTCTGTTTATCAAAGATACACATTCTCCTCACCTGGGCTTCGGTTTTTTACGGGTATTGTTGGTACAATCTTCAGAGAAACGGTTTCACTTTTTTATGAGATGGTATTTTGGCTGTTTTTGGATGTTTGGCTGGTTTCTTCCAACAGAACATGAAGCAAACCCCGCCATACCCTCCCCTCATGTCAGACTCAAGCAGGCCGTGTTTAACACCACCTGTTAGCCCACTGAGATTGATTCACTTTTTAAAAAGGCAAACACATGTTTTGCTACACCCAGACTGTTTCCAGTGACATTGCCATGACCTCAATCGTAATGTTTTAATGCTTGAAACGAGTTGTTTTGATGACTGATTGCAATGCGTTCATAGTACAGTATGTGACCCCTCATCAATTCTGTGTGTAGCTCGTCCTCTAGCCAAGAGCAACTTTGATCCAAAGGGCAATTGACATGGGACCTCTTGGATGTTCATGGGTGATCTGAAATGGAATGTTGGCAGGAAAGTTTTGTTTGTTTGTTTTGGATCATGCAGGTTGTGGGGACAGGTCTGAATGGACTGAGGTTTAGCTGGAACCTTCAATCAGTTTGGGATCTGTTGGCTCCGGAGATTATGCCACCACTTACTGTCTTATTAAGCCACAGGAGTGGTGACCTACAAGTAGAGCATCCGCCCCACAGCCGGGAGGTCGGGGTTCAAGTCCTGGCCAGGTCATGTCGAAGGTCATTTAAAAATGGAACTTCCTGCTGTCCAGCTTGGTGCTCAGTAAAAATGGAACAGAGGAGGGAAATGTGGATGGCAGTGGCTCAGGAGGTAGAGTGGGTCATCTGATAACCAGAGGGTTGGCAGTTTGAATCCCGCTCTCCCCAGCCATCCTTCCATTGTGTCCCTGGGCAAGACTCTTTACCTACCTTGCCTCCATGACATGAATGTATATAAATGTTTGGTAGTGGTCAGAGAAGCCATTGGTGTGGATTGGCAGCTACATTACCATCAGTCTTCCCCAGGGCAGCTGTGGCTACAGTAGTAGCTTACCACTATCAATGTTTGTCTGGAGTGAATTAATAATGGGTGTGAGTGCTTTAAGATGTAAATTGCCATATAATTCTTTTATTATACCTCACAGAGTGGCTAATGTTAAGGAACATTCACAAATATAGCGATTTTGGGGTTTCGTGAGGGTTTGCTTACTATCCATGCCGTGTTAGAGCCAAACATGGTGAGGCAGTGTTCGTTTTTTATGCTCTTTACATATGGAACAAACTCCCAGAAAGCATCAGGGCTGCTGAAACTCTCAACTGCTTTAAATCAAGGTAAAAAACTCTCGTATTTGCTGTTGCCTTTCAGTAGAACAATTGTTAATCTCCTACAATGTACTGTAGCTTTTATTTTTTGCACTTTATCTCTTATTCTATTTTAACTTGTCTCTGTTTCTCTTTATTTTTTTAGTTTGCTTTTAAATTTGTATGCATTTCTTCTGCAACGTGCTGTAATGCTTTAATGTTTTATGTAAAGCGTTTTGAATTGTCTTGTACATGAAATGTGCTATACAGATAAACTTGCCTTGCCTTGCCTTCATAAAAGGTTGCAAAACAGTTGGCAAACAGCTTTTAAGGTCATGGACAGGTTTTTGCGAATGTATTTTTCCACAAACTATTGCAAACGTTTGCAAAACAATTGCAAGCATCTGCAAACAGTTGCAACACGTGTCGCTATGAATCCCAAGTGAACACTAGCAACTGTTTAAGAACCTTTACGACAAAACTGTTGTGACCTAAAAAAAAAAAAAAACTGTGTATGTTCATTCCAGCTGTATGTGAAATTCTCCCTTTTAAAAGCACTGAACGATAATGCAAAATCATCTACAAGTGCATGAATTTACTAGGTTATTTTTGTGTGTGTGTGTGTGTGTGTGTGTGTGTGTGTGTGTGTGTGTGTGTGTGAGAGAGAGTTGAGGGGTTGTGGGGTGTCTTTATGGGTGATAGATATGCAAACACAGGCCAGTGCAGCACCAGACAGAGCTTCGTGTGTGTGTGTGAGTGTGAATATACTTCCTGTGTATTTGAAAAGAAGGGCATGAGGCCAGATTAGCAAACCTCCTTCAATCCCATCCATCATGTCACACACACACACACACACACACACACACACACACACACATGGCCGACGTCCATAATTATTGCACACGTCACATCTGTCATGTCGAATCTGCAGTGTTCCTCATTGTCAGATCGGGCCGGGGCTCCGCGTTCCACGATCAAACCCATGTGTTGCTCTGAACCGGCTCGCGACAGTTCAAGGAGGCGGCGCCCCCACCCCCACCTCATCATTACCCACTGCTGCCCCCCCATCCACACACGCACAAAAAACTGTCTGGACTCGCACACCCAAACCACAAAGTGCCTGTAACCTGACCACAACTTTAATATCTGCCTCACACATCAAAGGGGCGCAGATCACGGAATGCAGATGGCATTCAGCAGTCGATGCGTTTGACACGTGAGGCATGATCGTGCCTACTGCAAAACAAGTGGCATTGATGAAAGATGCTTCCTATTGATTCAGGACAGAAGTCTGATTTTGATTTTTGGGTGTATTTCAGTATAAAACACATTATTTGAAGACATTTGAGGCATTTTCTTGGCAATCCAACTGCCCCGAAACTACAGGTGACCGTTAATATGGATTCTCTGCAGAAAGTGACGTTGGATGATTTGGTGCAACTTGCCCTTTATGCAGCTGTACCTCCACCCTTTAAAACCTCCCTCTGTTGAAGCTAGGCCTTTTCTGATTGGCTGCCCCTCACAAACGGAAGGTCTTGAGAGCAGGCAGCTGCTGTTTGAGCCAAAACTCTGTGGACCATATTAGACAGAATGTGTAACACATTATATATTCATGTGTAGATTATATGCAAAAATAAAGCAATCAATAACTGAACCCATACATACACACCTGATTTTTTTTTTCTCCTTGAAGTTGCATTGTTGATTTTTTGAAAATTAAATGAAAATGACTACCGTTAACAAATTTTAAAAGAGAAAAGAGAGAAAAGTGAGTTGTGAGGTACCAAGCTGTAAGGTGCAGAGATGATAGAGCAAAAAATGAATTTGTGTTTTTTATTAAAGCCAAAAAGTGTCTTAAGTATGATATAAAAAAACAAAAATGTTGCTACAAACTTAACTTAAAAAACTCAGCTACAGTAAATTAAACATTACTGACCTTACAAACAAATGACACGAGGCATTTAAAGACAAAGGCTAAACTCTAACACAAAACAGGGGAGGCACATCTTAGCCCCGTTGCCACTACAGGAACCAGGAAACACGACAGGAACTTCAAAAAAACTGTCAAACGATTATGTCCCAAACAAATCCTCTGCAGACTTATGGTTCCTACCCCCATAATGGAGACACAACGGGGAGAAGGGCCAGATACAGGGCTGGCCTTTATCAAGTGTTTCTGTAGTGGAAACGATGCTCCTGCATTAAACAGACATCCACCCAGTAAGATGATTTGAAGGGGGTGAGGGGGGATGCCATTCCCCTTGCTAACATGCAATCCTCCCATTCCATTTCAGAGGCATAAATCAATGGGGAGACAGGGGGGACATTCTGCCTCAAACCTGGAAAACGGAGATAATTGGCCCTTCCACTGTCATCATAAACCTTCTATATCATATTGTACAACTGAATAGCACCGGTGCACCAGTTCTGAGAAGAAATGGATAAATATTTGACTATCTGACCTGAATGACTATCAACCAGTTGCCCTCACATCTCATGTGATGAAGGTCCTGGAGAGACTGGTCTTAGCCCACCTGAAGCCGCAGGTGAAGACGTGGCTGGACCCTCTGCAGTTTGCATATCAGCCCCATTTAGGAGTTGAAGATGCTGTCATCTACCTGCTGCAACGAGCCCATCTGCACCTGAATGGAGGAGGAGATTCTGAGAATCACATTCTTTGATTTCTCCAGTGCCTTTAACACCATCCAGCCACTGCTGCTGGGTGAGAAGCTGCGGATGATGGGGGTTGACAGCTCTGTGATCTCCTGGACTACTGACTACCTGACAGGCAGGCCACAGTTTGTCCAGCTGGACAGTGTCTTGTCTAATGTGGTGGTTAGTGATACAGGAGCTCCACAGGGGACTGTGCTCTCTCCTTTTCTCTTTACCTTATACACCACTGACTTTCAGTACAACACTGAATCATGCCACCTGCAGAAATTCTCTGATGACTCAGCTGTTGTTGGGTGTATCAGAGGGGGAGAGGAGGGGGAGTCCAGGGCACTGCTAGACAGATTTGTGGAGTGGACAGAACAGAATCACCTGAGGCTGAATGTCAGCAAGACCAGAGAGCTGGTGATTGACTTCAGGAAGAAGAGGACACCTTCACAGCCATTGCAGATTAGGGGGGAGGATATGGAGGTAGTTGAGGACTACAAATACCTGGGTGTCATGATCAGCAATCGATTGGACTGGAAATCCAACACAGTTGCTGCGTACAAGAAGGGGATGACAAGACTCTGCTTTCTGAGGAAGCTGAGACTCTTCAATGTGTGCAACAGGATGCTAGAGGTTTTCTACCAGGCCGTTGTCACCAGCGCCATCTTCTTTGCTGCTGTCTGTTGGGGTAGCAGTATCAGAGCCAGCAACACCAACAGACTTGACAAGATTATCAAGAGGGCTGGCTCTGTAATTGGCTGGAGACCTTTGAGACTATGATGGAGAGGAGGACACTAAACAAACTGCGATCCATCATGGACAATCCTGATCACCCCCTCCACCACACACTGGACAGACAGCGGAGCACTTTCCCCAGCAGACTGCTACAGCTTCACTGCCGAACGGTTGGGTACACGAAATCTTTCCTGCCACATGCCATTTCACTGTACAATAACTCACTCTAATGTTGCATTCTGATCATAATTATGCTGCCATACTGCACCTTATAGTCTAATTGGTACCTCACATTTCACCCTGCACCTGATAGTCCTGCGTTGTACAGCGCGTATGATTCATGTACCAATATAGGCCATCATCTATTCATCTACGATGTATATAAGTTTTTTTTACAGGGGATATAAAAAGTCTACACACCCCTGTTCAAATGCCAGGTTTTTGGGATGTAAAAAAATGAGACCAATTTAAATCATTTCAAAACTTTTTTCACCATTAAAGTGACCTATAACCTGTACAACCCAACTGAAAAACAAACTGAAATCTTTTCAGGGGAAAAATAAAAAACTTACAATAACTTGTTTGCATAAATATGCACACCCTTAAACTAATACTTTGTTGCAGCACCTTTGGCTTTTATTACAGCACTCAGTCTTTTTGGGTAGGAGTCTATCAGCGTGGCACATCTTGATGTAGAAATATTTGCCCACTCTTCTTTGCAAAAATGCTCCAAATCTGTCAGATTGTGAAGGTATCTCCTGTGCATAACCCTCTTCAGATCACCCCACAGATGTTCAATCAGATTCATCTGGCTGGGCCATTCCAAAACCTTAATCTTCTTCTGGTGAAGCCATTCTTTTATTGATTTGGATGTGTGCTTTGGGTCATTGTCGTGCTGAAAGATGACGTTCCTCTTCATCTTCATCTTTCTAGCAGAAGCCTGAAGGTTTTGTGCCAACACTGACTGGTATTTGGAACTGTTCATAATTCCCTCCACCTTGACTAAGGCCCTAGCTCTAGCTGAAGAAAAACAGCCCCAAAGCATGATGCTGCCATCACCATGCTTTACTGTAGGTATGGTGTTCTTTTGGTGATGAGCAGTATTGTGTTTATGCCAAATACACCTTTTGGAATTATGGCCACAAAGTTCAACCTTGATTTCATTGGACCATAACACATTTTCCCACATGCGTTTGGGAGATTTCAAATGTGTTTTTGCAAAATGTAGCTGGGCTTGGATGTTTTTCTTTGTAAGATAAGGCTTCCGTCTTGCCACCCTAGATGGGAGATTGTTGTCACATGTACTAAACAGCCAGTACTTGCCAGAAATTCCTGCAGCTCCTTCAATGTTGCTGTCGGCCTCTTGGCAGCCTCCCTGACCAGTTTTCTTCTCATCTTTTCATCAATTTTGGAGG
This sequence comes from Pholidichthys leucotaenia, assembly GCA_020510985.1. NCBI lineage: Eukaryota > Metazoa > Chordata > Actinopteri > Cichliformes > Pholidichthyidae > Pholidichthys > Pholidichthys leucotaenia. Next base: position 419,344,312 of record CM035842.1, read on the forward strand.
GACGTACAGTTCTTGGTAATGTTACTGTTGTGCCATATTTTCTCCACTTGATGATGACTGTCTTCACTGTGTTCCATGGTAGATTCAATGCCTTGGGAATTCTTTTGTACCCTTCTCCTGACTGATACCTTTGAACAGTGAGATCCCTCTGATGCTTTGGAAGCTCTCTGCGGACTATGGCTTGTGCTATAAGATGTGACTACAAAAATGTCAGGAAAAGCCTACTAGAACAGCTGAACTTTATTTGGTGTTAATCAGAGGCACTTTAAATGGTGGCAGGTGTGTGCTGACTCCCATTAAGATGAGTTTGAATGTGATTGGTTAATTCTGAACACAGCCACATCCCCAGTTATAACAGGGTGTGCATATTTATGCAAACAGGTTATTGTAAGTTTTTTATTTTTTATTCTTCCCCTCAAAAGATTTCAGTTTGTTTTTCAACTGGATTGTACAGGTTATAGGTCACATTAATGGCGGAAAAAGTTTTGAAATGATTTATCTTGCTTTCATTTTTTTGCATCACAAAAACCTGGCATGTGAACAGGGGTGTGTAGACTTTTTATATCCACTGTAGGCAATTTTACAGGTACATCTCAAAAAATTAGAATATCATGAAAAAGTTCAATTTGTCACTCATTTCAGAAAGTGAAACCCATATATTATATAGATTCATTACACAGAGAGTGAAATATTTCAAGTGTTTATTTGTTTTAATTTTGATGATTATGGCTTACAGCCCATGAAAACCCCAAATTCAGTTTCTCAGAAAATTAGAATATTACATAAAATTAATTTAAAAAATAGTTTTTTGATAGAAATGTGGACTGACTGAAAAGTATGTCCATGTACCACTCAATACTTGGTCGGGGCTCCTTTTGGATTAATTACTGTATCCATGTGGCATGGAGGTGATCAGCCTGTGTTACTGCTGAGGTGTTATGAAGGTCCAGGTTGCTTTGATAGTGACCCTCAGCTCGTCTGCATTGTTGGGTCTGGTGTCCCTCATCTTCCTCTTGACAATCCTCCATAGATTCTCTATGGGGTTTAGGTCAGGAGAGTTTGCTGGACAATCAAACACAGTGATGCCATGATCATTAAACCAGGTTTTGATACTTTTGGCAGTGTCTGTGTGTGTGTGTGTGTGTGGGGGGGGGGGGGGGGTACCGAGTCCTGCTGGAAAATGAAATCAGCTTCTCCATAAAGCTTGTCAGCAGAGGGAAGCATGAAGTGCTCTAAAATTTCCTGGTAGGTTTAGTGCGAAGCTTCCACTGTCAATGACACTGTCACTGTCAGAGGCACAAAATCTAAGTTGCTTGAGGTTTAGTGTGAAGTTTCCACTGTCAGTGAAAACTTCACACTAAACCTCAAGCAACTTAGATTGTGTGCCTCTCCACTCTTTCTCCAGACTCTGGGACTTTGATTTACAAATGAAATGCAAAATTTACTTTTATCTGAACATAGGTCATCTGCTGGTGTTGGTCCACTGTGTTTTATCAAGACCAATGTCAGCGCAGTCGTCTGGCAGGAAATTTTAGAGCACTTCATGCTTCCCTCTGCTGACAAGCTTTATGGAGAAGCTGATTCACACACACACACACACACACACACACACACACACACACACACACACACACACACACTGCCAAAAGTATCAAAACCTGGTTTAATGACCATGGCATCACTGTGTTTGATTGTCCAGCAAACTCTCCTGACCTAAACCCCATAGAGAATCTGTGGAGGATTGTCAAGAGGAAGATGAGAGACACCAGACCCAACAATGCAGACGAGCTGAAGGTCACTATCAAAGCAGCCTGGGCCTTCATGACACCTCAGCAGTAACACAGGCTGATCACCTCCATGCCACATTGATACAATAATTAATCCAAAAGGAGCCCCGACCAAGTATTGAGTGGTACATGGACATACTTTTCAGTCAGTCCACATTTGTATTAAAAAAAACTATTTTTTTTAAAATGAATTTTATGTAATTTTCTAATTTTTTGAGAAACTAAATTTGGGGTTTTAATGGGCTGTAAGCCATAATCATCAAAATTAAAATAAATAAACACTTGAAATATATCACTCTCTGTGTAATGAATCTATATAATATATGGGTTTCACTTTCTGAAATGAGTGACAAAAAATATTGAACTTTTTCATGATATTCTAATTTTTTGAGATGCACCTGTACTTTCCATGGATAATCCCTTTTTCTGTTATGCTGCGTGTGTTTCTGTCATTTTGGTCATCTACTGTCATGCTGCTGTTACACTGTAATTTCCCAGTTTTTGATCAATAAAGTACATCTATCTATCTAAGTAATCTTATTCTTGCAGATTTTTTCTCATAAATTTAAAACGTTTTCACCATGACATTGCAACTTTTTCAAATAAAATTGCAACTTTTTTCTTACAAATTTGCAATGTTTTTACCATACAATTGCAACTTTTTTCTTATTAATGTGTAACTTTTTTCGTGTAAATTTTCAACTTTTTTTCTCTCATGAATTTTCAGCTTTTTTCTCGTAAAATTTTTTTTTTTTTTCTTGTAAACTGGCATCTTTGTTCTTGTAAATTTTCAACTTTTTTTTCTCATGAATTTTCCAGCTTTTTTCTCGTAAAATTAAAAAAAAAAATTCTTGTAAACTGGCATCTTTGTTCTTGTAAATTTGCAACTTTTTTGTTGTAAATTTGCAATGTTTTTATAATAAAACTGGAACTTTTTCTTTTAAAATTGCAACTATTTTCTTATTAATTTATAACCTTTCTCTTGTAAAACTGCCATTTTTCCTCATTAATTTGTTACTTTTTCATGCAAATTTGTATCATTTTTCACTATAAATTTGATTTTTTTTCTCATGAATTTGCAACTTTCTTGTAAAATTGCACATTATTTGCTTGTGAACTGGTAACTTTGTTCTGGTAAATTTGTAACTTTTTCTCTCATCAATTTGCAGTTTTTTTCCTTGTAAATTTGCAACTTTTTTTCCTCATGAATTTTCAACTTTGTTCTTGTAAACAACCAGAGTGGTGGCCTCGTTGATAGAGCATCCACTCTCTCAACCGGGAGGTTGTGGGTTCAAATCCTGGCTGGGTCATAACAAAGACCATGTAAAAATGGTACTTCCCCGCCTTCTAGCTTGGTGCTCAGCATAATAGAATGGGGGAAGAAGAAGTTGTTTATGGCAGTGACCCCTCTGATTCTAGATGTAATTAACAATGTGGACAAACGTAATTTCATTGTACTGAATGGCTTCTTTGAAATTTGAAACTTTTTTCTCATAAATTTGCAAATATTTTCTCACAAAATTTAAACTTTTTTCACATAGATTTGCAAGTTTTTTTTCTTGTAAATTGGCATGTTCATTTGGACGCTGGTTAAATTATCATTCTATGCAATTAAATTATATTTCACTGTTTTTTATTTTTAAATTGGCATCTTTTATCACATTTTCGCACTTTTATTTTTCCAAATTTGTACCTAATTTATATGTACACGTTTGTACCTTATGCTAAATTTCTGAACACCTCCACCCCACTTGCTTGCAGTTATAAAATCATGGACTAAAATGTTATCAGAGCAATTGGAAATGGCAACAAAACATTAAAAACCAAGGACTAGCGTGCAAAATGAGCTCACACAAATGAAAGCCCATGGGGATTTCACAGTCCAAACTTGTTTTTCCATAACTTTTTGAGCGCAGGTCGAGCTGATGAAAACATAACAAAAAAGCCAGAGTGTTCCTGTTCCCTCTGGTTTGCTCAATAAAACACACTATTTAAGCCTGTCTAGCGTTTGGATTGATTCTTTCTTTTGGGGGGGGGGGGGCCTAAGCTGCTGGCAGGCGGGCAGCAAGAGCAGCTCAGATTTCAGGAGTCACATGAATATACAGACCTTTCAAAGTGGGGGGGGGGGGGGGTGCAAACATGTCCATTTTCAAAATGGCACCTCGGTACCTGCTATTGAGCCCTCACCCGTGTCCACTCATTTTCGACTTAAATGGTTCCAATTCAGCACTGTAACGCCACGCTGTCAGAGGACAGAAATGGCCCCGGCCGCTCTCTTTCAGCGGTCATCAATCATTCATTATAAGTAGAATCCATCAGCCGATCCTGGTAATTACTGATTACAGGCAGCCGGTCATGTGGCGGGATCAAGGAAACGCACACACACATCAGTGGCCCCTCTGACTGCGTGTCATGTCAGGAATCAGAAACACATTTACACATTAGAAGGTCTGAAACGCGCTCTCAGACTCCCCCCACCCCCCACTCCCCTTTCACAGAGGTGCTACTTAACACACTTTGGAATTATAAGAAATTCAAATCAGCTCTACAGGCTGTGGCAGCAGCATAATGGAACCTAGAATTATTCTATCAAAACAAGCCAGCGCGGACGGACAGCGGCCGGGATGGATTGAACACATTAGAATTTAAACCGCGGGCCTGTCTTAAACACAACATGGCGAAGCACTTTGAAATGGTCTTTTACATATCCACACGGGACTGTTGTGGCAGGAGCGGAGAGCTAGCAGCTCCGTCACGGCTAACGCCGCGCCATGGGTGGCGTTAGGCCTTTTTAAGGGGTGCTGCAGCACCCTTAAATTTAAACTCAGCACCCCTATAAATTGGAGTGAGGAAAGTTGTGATTATAACATTTTAATTTGTCTTTGAAAAGCTGAAATAACATCCAAAATATATTCAGTATATTGTTGTTTAAACTTTTTAAAAATGAAAATGAAAACACCTTTCCCCACCGCCACACAAATGGTAGGGTCCCTCCTGTCACACGTTCTCTCCTGGTGCGCACTGCAGCCATGGCACACACACACACACACACACACACACACACAGAGGTCCATCCCTCCCTAGCCAGCAGCGAAAAGTGAGTGGACAGGAGGCTGCTGTAGCTCTACAGGTATCACGCTCATAATGATGTATGACGCCAGCCTCAGCGGGAATATTCTGCAACGTTATGAATAATTTTTTGGTCTGTCTGAATTTATTCAGTAAGAGTATGATGCATACCTGCAAACATTTAGGTTTCAAAGTATGTGAGGTTTTCACCTGGGGTGGGGGTTGGAAAATAGGCTATTAATAGGCTATAAATAGCCTATAATATAACAGAAAATACTGCATTTTTGCTCATTTTATTTTTGATTTTTAATTTATGAGGAAAACCTCACAAATTTATGAGAGTAAAGTCTCAAATGTACATGAAAAATGTCATGAACCTGGGCTTGTTGGTTCAAACCCAGTTCTGACCCATGGTTTATGGCCCGCTTCCTATTTATTTTCCATCAGGTGCGTCAGGGAGCCCTTTGGGTCCTTCGCTCCCTGACAGCTCGGGCACGCTCTCTCCTCCTGTCAGTGCCATCAGCTGTGTCTCATTACTGAGTGTTTCACACATACACACACACACACACTTCATTCATTCCCATTCACACGCTCATTCGCTCACTCATGCACACATGTTTCCAATTATGTCCAGCCCACGCTCAGTCACACCGGCGGTCTCTTCCCTCTTAGTATTATTATTACTTAAACACTGTGTTAGTAGGAAGAGACCGCCGGAGCACTGAGATTCATACACGGCAGCGTGTCCCTCTGTGTATGCTATTACCTTTGTTGTGCTGTCGGCCTGCCTCACCTTCATCCACCGGACTGCACGGACTGCCCCGGATTGCTCCTGCACCGTAAGCCCATGTTTGCCTTTCACCCCGTGCCGACTACAACTCAGCGGCACTAGGCATTCTCTTTGCCGGGCAGTCGAGCATCCAGGTGGCGTTCCTGTATGTCTGCTGGCCTTAAATCATTCTATCCAACGTTCTGTGCATATCACAACTGTTTGTTGGACTTGTTATTTTGGGGTTGTTAATAAATTGCATGAATCTACTCCTGCGGTTGGGTCTTTATTTTCTGTCCTCTGTGCGCCGCGTAATGGCGCACGAGGATACATAACAAAAAAAATCCCTAAATTATCACTAAACACAAATTATGAGGAAAAAGTTGATTTAAGTGGGAAATAAATCTTTCAAATTTACAAGGAAAAAGTAGTAAATTTAGAATAAAACTGCCATAAATTCAGGAGAACAAACTCAAACTGTCCAAACTAAAGTCACAGCTCAGTAACTTCTTCACTGTTTTTGGGTAACTTCTCTTATTTGAGTGATAATATACAAAGATAACCTACGTTTACTTGTGTACAATTTCAGACTACTCTACTACCTAAATCAGAGATTTTTTTTAATTGAAATTGTGGAAATTTTTTGTGCGAATTTGGAGAGTTTTCATAAAATATCTACTTTTTCTTATGATTATTTTTATTCTTTTTTTTAATTATAGACTTTTTAAGAAACTTAATGAAATTTGAAACTTTGTGAAAAATGTTTGTTCATGGATTGACTTTTTTTTATCTTGAATTTGTGACTTTTGCCCATCACATGGTCCACCCCTTGCCGTGGTGTGATGGCTTGTGTGCCTCTATGACCTGGAGAACTATGTCAGCGGGAGCATCTGCTCCTGGTAGGGTCACCCATGCTGGACCGGTCGAAGGGTAGAGGTCAGACAAATGTGGATCACCTCACCTAGAGGATAAATAGGTTTGCGTAGGGCTAACAACCCTGCCTATAAAAAACACTTTGTACAGAAGCATCGACGACAACAAAGCAAGACATTTATGTGGGAGAGGAAGTGTCTCCACCCCGGAGACTCGTGATGCAGTGCGGTGAAAGTCAAAAGGAAGCTGCAGGGCTGATTTCCTTTCTGACTCTCAGAACAAAAACGAGAATCGCTACATGGAATGTCAGGACGATGTATGAAACAGGGAGGATAGTCCAAAGAGTGAGAGAAATGAAGACCTACAAGAGTGGAGAAACCCCCCCCCCCCCAAAAAAAAAGCCATGAGTGACAAATCTAGCAACTTTTTCTCACGTTATCAGAGACTGTTCTGGTGTTTTGTAGACTCTGACGTGCAGGGCTCAGCAGGTTGTAGTTTCCTTAGACAGCATCTAAATTAAAACCAAACTGTAATGTGACACTATGAAACTACAACTCCCAGAAGCACTTTCTGCACATAGAGTGTGCTCATTGGTCCACTGTCATTTGGTTGGTCTCCTGTCCTGCCCCAGTTCACACCCCATCCCTGTGGGAAGAAATGCTGTGTCCGAGCGGTGAGTAGCCCCCAACATCAGCTCCTACCTCCGTGGTTAAACATGAGAATTTTTAGAGCAAGAAGCTGCATTTAATGTCCACAGTTGTGCAAATTATGTTTTCTTACCACACAGAGAAAAAGCGACTGTGATTTGTTGCTGTAAAGAACAAATATGAAGCTTCTTCTAAGGTGACCTCTCATTTATCTGTGCTTTCTATTTTATTTTATCTCATTCATTGACACGCTGTTGTGATATGCAGCTATATCATGGAAGTAAATCCTCTATGTGTGGCTTATATTAATCATATATTCCATACCTACATATGTATAGACATATTAGAATGTTTAGTGATTACATATGTGGAATGACCTCACGCCTATGAACAGGACAAGAGGTCTCAACCGCCAGCGAGGATCAAAGAACAGACGGAGTCGCAGCGGTGGAGACCGGATCAATCTCCCTGACCACCCAGGGTCAGGTGGAGGAGACGGAGGACAATGGAGGGGGTATTATGTTAATGCGGGATGTCAGCTTTGATATGCAATGTCTTTTGTTGAGTGTGGGTATAAGTATGAAGGTCTGACTGCATTCGACCTCTTATTCTGCTTCTGCACCGAGATGAGACATGTTAGGGAGGTGAAGCTGATATTAAACTTTGATTTATAAAGTCACATCGCTTCTTCATTTCTAACTCCCTACACTGGTGACCAGACGTGAGGATGGAACAGAGACGTTCTCCCGCGATTAACTCATCAGAGGCGACCCAGGCAAGCGCCGGCGCCCATGCAGACAGGGAAACGGATGGAAGACGTTCCCCCACGGCAGAAGCTACAGAGAGGGCTCAACCGAGCACCATCCCCAGCCCTGCCGTGAGAGCAGAAGAAAGGCGCTCTCACCCGGCGGACACATCAGGGACGGCCCACACAAGCGCCGTCACCGTCAAGCTGCCAGAATTCTGGCAAGAAGACCCGAGCTCGTGGTTCCAGCAAGCTGAGGCTCAGTTTGCACTGGCGGGCATAACGGCGGACGAGACGAAGTTTTATCACATCGTCGCCAAACTCGACGCTGCCACGTCAAGATGTGCTCGGAGCATAATCCAACAGCCGCCCGCCCATGACAAATACAGAGAACTTAAGGCGACCATCGTCGAGAACTTCGTCCCCTCAGCCGAGGAGAGAGCAGAGAAGATCCTGGTGATCTACGGCCACAGAGGATGCAGACCCAAGGCCCTCATGGAGGACATGCTGCAGCTCAAGGAACAGGACAACAACAACTTCCTCTTCCAACACATCTTCCTCAGCACTCTGCCGCCACACATGAGAGGGACGCTGGTCAACATGCGGTGCAGCACCCAGCAGGACTTTCGCGCGCTGGCCCGAGAAGCGCAGCGGCTCATCAACGCCTGTGGGGAACAGATGGCCACAGCAGCATCTGCAGATCTCAGCGCGGAAGCCCAGAGCAGCGGAGAACCACAGACACCCGAGCAGAGCCCGCCCACCATGGCGGCAACACGACCAAGGCGCAGCAAGCGGAACGACATCTGCTATTTACCACCACCGTTTCGCCGAGAGGGCATACAAATGCGTACCCCCCTGCAAATTCAAAAAGTTCGGGAAACGCCAAAGCTGAGAACCGTTAACAGCCGCGGCTCTCGGCGAAAAAAATAAGCTGCTTTATGTGACTGACAGACACACCGGGAGACAGTTCCTGATCGACACCGGAGCTCAGCTGAGTTTTATCACCCCTTCCCACGCAGACCGGGCCATGGGTCTTCGGGGAAATGGAGCGATGGCAGCCAACGGCTCGATCATCGACACCTTCGGTGAAAGGAACCTGCCTCTTTGCATCCACGGCCGCAACTATAGATGGACATTTATTGTAGAGGCGGTGAGTTTTAACTTGTTGGGCGCTGACTTTTTGTGTGCACATGGGTTGTTAGTCGATCTAGCGAATAGGCGCTTGGTTAATGCACTGTCATTTTCTTCTATCCCTTGCTCAGCTCGAGTTTCTCCACCACCCGTGCAGGCCAGCGTCACAACAGCAGGAGGTAAGTTTGACCAACTCCTCACCCAATTTCCAGCACTCACAGTTCCAAAATTTTCAGCGACAGTAGCGAAACACGGGGTTGAACACTTCATTCCCACAACAGGCCCACCCGTGTTCGCCAAAGCTCGGCGCTTAGACGCAACCAAGCTCGCCATAGCACGGGACGAGTTTGCCACCCTGGCAAAATTAGGCATTATTAGACGCTCGAAAAGCCCCTGGGCATCGCCACTCCACATGGTCCCGAAAACCGACGGTTCTTGGAGACCTTGCGGCGATTACCGCAGACTAAACAATGCGACAGCGCATGACCGCTACCCAATTCCTCACATCCAAGATTTTTCACTACATCTGGCGGGTGCGCGCATTTTTTCTAAAATAGACCTGGTCCACGGCTATCACCAAGTCCCCGTTCGAGCAGAAGACATTCCTAAAACGGCTGTAATAACCCCTTTCGGTCTTTTTGAATTTTTGCGGATGCCGTTCGGCCTCAAAGGCGCTGCTCAAACCTTTCAGCGTATGATGGACGCGGTATTACGCGACCTCCCCTTCGTGTTCGTCTACCTCGACGATATGCTGGTAGCCAGCCCGTCAGAGGAAGAACACGAACAACACCTCACTACAGTCTTTCAGAGACTGGAAGAGCACGGGTTAATAATCAACCCAGCCAAATGCAAATTCGGCGTGTCACAAATTGATTTTTTGGGACACAGAGTTTCACCGAAGGGGGCAGTCCCATTGCCAGACAAAGTCCACGCGATAAAAAATTTTCCACGACCACAAACGGTCAAATCGCTGCAAGAATTTTTAGGAATGGTGAATTTTTACAACCGTTTCCTCCCCCGCGCAGCTCAACTCATGCAGCCCCTGTATGCCGCGCTCAGAAAACAAAAGCCTTCCATCGCGGTCGAATGGACCCCGGAGCGCGAACTCGCCTTCGCAGAAGTAAAAAGTGCTCTAGCGAATGCCACATTGTTGGTTCACCCCGATCCCTCGGCCCGCATAGCATTAACCACAGACGCTTCAGACCTGGCCATAGGGGCAGTCGTGGAGCAACATGTTGGCGGAACCTGGCAACCTTTAGCTTTTTTTAGCAAATCTTTAAACCAAACCGAGCTTAAATACAACACTTTTGACAGGGAGCTGCTAGCGCTTCATTTATCCATCCGCCACTTCCAGTTCTGGTTAGAAGGGCGGCGCTTCACGGCTTTTGTAGACCACAAACCACTCACTTTTGCGATGGCTAAAATTTCAGAACCATGGTCAGGCAGGCAACAAAGACAGCTAGCTGCAATTTCAGAGTTCACCACAGACATTTGACATGTGGCAGGCAAACTTAACGTGGTAGCAGACTGCCTCTCTCATGCTGTGACATCGCCAGAGCACGAGGAGACAGATTATACTATCTCAGCCGCAGAACTCTTCGCCAACGCGGACGCGTACGCGGCCCCAATTCACGTAGGGATAGATTACGCAGCCATGGCAGAGGAACAAAGCAGCGACGCGGACGTGCGCGCGCTCCTGTCTGGACCAACAGGGTTAAGACTGGAGGAAAGGGGTTTATGTGACGGTGTACCCCCCCTAATCTGCGACGTTTCAACCGGCCGACCTCGCCCGGTAGTCCCAGCTGCATGGCGCCGCCGCATTTTCGACTCGGTTCACTCCCTCGCGCCTCGGTTAAAATGGTCGCAGAAAAGTTTGTTTGGCCGGGCCTGCGCAAAAATGTAAAGGAATGGGCAAAAACTTGCATGTCTTGTCAGCGCGCCAAAATACACAAACACACAAAAGCTTCTCTAGAGCCTTTTCGAATCCCAGCCAGAAGGTTTGACCACGTTCATGTCGACCTCGTGGGACCACTACCTTCGTCTCAGGGTTTCACACACCTGTTAACGATGATAGACCGTACTACGCGCTGGCCTGAGGCGGTCCCTTTGGCGTCAATCACAGCTGCGGAAGTCGCTCGCGTTTTTTTGACAAACTGGGTGGCACGTTTCGGCGTCCCATCGGACATCACGTCCGATAGGGGGCCTCAATTTGTCTCGGAGCTTTGGTCAGCCATGGCCAGCAGCTTAGGGGCGACAATTCACCGAACCACCGCTTATCACCCTCAGGCTAATGGGTTATGCGAGCGTTTTCACAGATCTTTAAAGGCCGCCCTCAGGGCCTCGCTAACGGATACAGATTGGGTGAATAAACTTCCCTGGGTTTTATTAGGGTTGCGTGCTGCGCCTAAAGAGGATCTAGACGCCTCCCCATCAGAATTAGTTTTTGCACAACCTCTCAGACTCCCAGGTGAGTTTTTACCAGAGAACCCAGAGCCTGGGCATCTTCCAGCCCTGAGGCCTTTAGGCAGCACCGGACCGGACACTCTCCCTGGACCGGCACATCACTCTTTTCCACGAGTTTTTGTCCCCCAAGATTTAAAAAAACGCTGAGTTCGTTTTTGTTAGACACGAAGCTTTAAAATCAACCCTTCGTCCACCATACGACGGACCATTCAGAGTGCTGGAACCTGGTGATAAGCATTTTGTGCTTGATTTAGGGGACAGAAAAGAAACAGTCAGCATTGACAGACTTAAACCTGCCTTCTTGTTGAGAGACGAACCTGCACGGGTGGCGAGAGCACCTCGGCGGGGTAGACCCCCCAAGAAAAAAAACTCAGCCCCCCTGCAGGGAACAAGTAACCACTCTCCTCCCCAAGCTGCAGATTCCTTACAGGAGGATCCCACCACGACGCCAAAGCAGACCCACAGCAGATTCGGGAGAAGATTAAAACCCAGACGGCACAGGGACTGATGCAAATTGACAAAGAGTTGTTAACTATGTTATCAGATTTTGCCGTGACAGTTTTAAGGCTGATTTGTGATATTACTATACTGTTGTTGTTACCACTGAATTCTCTACAGGAGCATGACTGCTGGAAAGATTTTTCCTTGTTTTCCCTGTCAAGAGGTTAACAATATAATATGTCATAGAGATTATCTTAAACTGTAAACTTAATTTGATTGTCCTTTTCTTAGTCGTTTGAGGGGGGGCTGTGGCTTATATTAATCATATATTCCATACCTACATATGTATAGACATATTAGAATGTTTAGTGATTACATATGTGGAATGACCTCATGCCTATGAACAGGACAAGAGGTCTCAACCGCCAGCGAGGATCAAAGAGCAGACGGAGTCGCAGCGGTGGAGACCGGATCGATCTCCCTGACCACCCAGGGTCAGGTGGAGGAGACGGAGGACAATGGAGGGGGGATTATGTTAATGCGGGATGTCAGCTTTGATATGCAATGTCTTTTGTTGAGTGTGGGTATAAGTATGAAGGTCTGACTGCGTTCGACCTCTTATTCTGCTTCTGCACCGAGATGAGACATGTTAGGGAGGTGAAGCTGATATTAAACTTTGATTTATAAAGTCACATCGCTTCTTCATTTCTAACTCCCTACACTATGTATTTTTAATGGGCTCGTCCAAGAGTGCCAAACATAGAGCTCATGGGCCAAAAATGGCCCACCGGGGGGGGGGGGTTCCCAAACTTTTCTCTGTGAATTTAAATCTTTATTGCTGGTAAATTTCTGACTTTCTACTGATTAGAATAGTTTGTGTAAATCTGAGACATTTTTTCTCTGTAAGATGAGACTTTTTTCTCATCAGTTTTCTTTTTCTTTTTTTCTGATGAGAACAAGAGGCCCTTGATTTCAAGGACCAAGGGGTGGGTGAAGCAGAAAGGGTAGAAATTAGCATTGGGAAGGACCCCAAATCTACCTGTACTTCACTCTCACATTGCAAATATTTTGTCAATTGTTTTACAGTATTTACTGCTGTTAATAACTACTTAGACAGACAGTGTTTCTCTTGCTATTTTTATGTATGTATAAGGGTCATTGCATTTAAAAAGGTTGTACATCTAATTCAACTACATTTTAGCATGCGAAAATCAAATTTGATCATATTAAACATAATTTTCCAACGACAAAATTGGGGCTAGTGAAAAGGCTGAGTGGCTAGTAACTTTGGAAAATCACTAGCCACAGTGGCTGGTGAGCAAAAAAGTTAGGCTGCTTGTCCACCAAATGTGTTTTTTTGTTGCCTGACCACCCTGAGCATTTTTTTTTTTTCAGTGTTTGTATGCTGTGCTTTGGGAGGAAAAAAGTCTGTGCCCTGTATCCCAGCAACAGCTTTTCATTCTCAGCTCAGCACTTCCGCGTTTCCTATTGTCAGACTTTCTACTGATTCTTTAATAGCAGTTTCTAAATAACAATGGACAGGAAACATTTTCTAGCAGCTCTGGATGTAAAATATGATGACATGGAAAGCAGGAGTCTGAGTACAGACTAGTACCTGCGTTCTATGTCCCGCCCATGCAGCAGTTCTGATTGGCTGCTTAAGTCTGACATTGACAAGCTCAGCTACAGTCTCTGAAAAGTTGAACTTTTTTCAACTCTCAGGCCCTGAGCGCCGGGATAAAAAATGGCCACCACCATTTACGCATTTCAGCGCCGAGGGCGCCCAGTGCTGTGAATGCTGGACTACATAGAGAATGCATGGAAAATAGCTGCCCAGAGCAGAAAAAACATGTTTGGTGGACACGCAGCTTTAATGTCAAGCCCTTCTGATGTGAAGGCACTATTGGTCTGCAGTTACTATCCTCAACAAACAGTGGGTGCTACCATGAGCTTCTCCCCATCCCAAAGCACTGACAAGCGGTCAGTCTCACAGTAGCCTTGTGCAGCAGTTGCAGAGAGGAAAGCCACGTCCATGCCACTCACGTCGGACTGAAAATGAATTGCGCCTGCACAACCCCCCCCATCCCGCCAATAAATGTTTCTTCACAGTCAGTGTCACACTAATAAATCACTGCATTTGACTAACAGCCTCAGTCATGTACTCACTGTGTCCACTCTGTGTGTGTGTGTGTGTGTGTGTGTGTGTGTGTGTGTGTGTGTGTGTGTTTCTGTGATATAAGCTAAACATCTAGCAGCTAGCTTGTCATGTCACAGTCTAAACTGGACACTCAAAAATACAGAAAGTAGTGGGACTCAAACCCTGAATTCAAAGGCTGGTTGAAGTCGTTCATTGGAGATGATACAGAAGTGATGCCCTATTTAAATGCAAAATTAAAACAAACAAACTTCACTCTATATTGTAGCGAACTCAATATGAGCACCCTACTTGGCTTGCCAAGTGGGTTGACCCTATTGGCGACACAGGTAGGGTGCGGGACTCCGGAGCGGGAGGCGTGAGTTCGAATCTCCCGGTGGGACGTCGCCATGTCGAGCAGCACGTTACAATATCATCACTCTACACATCTTGGCCGTGGCATGCAAATGACCAATTATGCAAATTAGGTGATGACGTCATTTAGCGAATCCTGGCAACTTTAAGGACAGCCAGACATGTGGTAGCTGTCTTCTTTGATGTAGAAAAAGCGTATGACATGCTGTGAAAGGAAGGGTTGCTGATTAAATTAAATCAATTTGGTATTGAAGGTAATTTATACAACTGGGTATTAGATGTGGATCGGCCGGTGTACAAACCCCTAGTGCACAGACAACCTCCGGTCATGCGCACAGTGAAGTTATGGTCTGAGGAGGCAATGGACGCTCTAAAGGGCTGTTCTGAAACCACCGCCTGGGAGCAGCTCTGCGATCCACATGGCGAGGACATCGATGGGCTCACTCACATCATCACGGACTACATCAGCTTCTGTGTGGGCAACACCGTTCCCACCAAGACCATACGGTGTTGCTCAAACAACAAACCCTGGATCAACCCTGAGATAAAAACACTTCTGAGAGAGAAGAAGAGGATCTTCAGGTCGGGGAACAGGGAGATGCTGAAGTCCGTACAGAGGGAGCTGAGGAGAAAGATCAGAGAAGGCAAGGACAGCTTCAGGAAGAAGATGGAGGACAAGCTGCAACAGAGCGACATCAGCGGGGTCTGGAGAAACCTTAAAACCATCTCTGGGCTCCAGAATACCTCCCCCCAGGCCACGGGGGGCAGGGAGTGGGCGAACAATCTGAATCTGTTTTTCAATAGGTTTGACCAACCCCCCCCCCCCCCACGACTGCACAACAACCACTTCTGCCTCTGAAGACATCAAGTCCTGCTGCCCACTCCCCACTCCACCATCACCCCCCCACTCCCAACACACAGCCCCCCAACCTGACCCTCACTAAGACCCAGGTGAGGACGGAGCTGAGGAAGATCAAGGCGAGGAAGGCGTCGGGACCGGACGGCATCAGCGCAAAGCTCCTCAAGTCCTGTGCAGACCAGCTGTGTGGGATTGTGGAGTACATCTTCAATCTGAGCCTGAAGCTGGGGAGGGTACCACAGTTGTGGAAAACATCTTGTGTGGCACCTGTACCAAAGACTTCCCATCCCAAAGATCTGAACAGCTACAGACCAGTGACCCTGACGTCCCACATGATGAAGACCCTGGAGAGACTGCTCCTTGCTCACCTCCGCCCCCTGGTGGGACCAGCGATGGATCCACTCCAGTTCACCTACCAGCATGGCATTGGGGTGGAGGATGCGGTGATCTTCCCCCTTCACCGTTCTCTGTCCCACCTGGAGAAGCCCGGGAATGCGGTGAGGATCATGTTCTTTGACTTCTCCAGTGCTTTCAACACCATCCAACCGATGATCCTGAAGAACAAGCTGCTGTGCGCAGGGGTGGACCAGCACCTGTTATCATGGATCCTGGACTACCTCACAAACCGGCCACAGTTTGTGAGAACCCGGGACTGTGTGTCCGACACAAACATCAGTAGCACTGGGGCCTCCCAGGGAACGGTTTTGGCTCCCTTCCTGTTCACCCTTTATACTGCGGACTTCTCACACAACACAACACTGCGATCGTTGGCCTCATCTCCTCCTCATCTCGGAGATGAAGCTGAGTACAGAGGGCTTATCCAGGACTTTGTGGACTGGTGCCATCGGAACTGCCTCCAGATCAACGCGAGGAAAACTAAGGAGCTGGTGGTGGACTGCCGCAGGCAAGGACAACCCCTCACAGCACCAGTAAATATACAGGGAACAGACATCGAGATGGTGACATCCTACAAGTACCTGGGTGTTCATCTGAACAATAAACTAGACTGGTCACACAATACTGACGCACTCTACAAGAAGGGACAGTGCAGGCTGTTCCTTCTGAGGACTCTCAGGTCTTTTGGTGTACAAGGGGGCGCTGCTGAAGTCATTCTATGACACGGTGGTGGCATCAGCCATCACTTTTGGAGTGGTCTACTGGGGCAGTGGCATTACAGCAGCCGATAGGAAGAGACTGAACAAACTGATCAAGAAAGCTAGCTCTGTCCTGGGGCAGCGCGTTGACCCAGTGGAGGAGATAGGAGAGAGAAGGATGGTGGCTAAACTGTCATCTCTGCTGGAGTCCGAGTTCCACCCTATGCAGGACATACTGAATGCACTGAGGAGCTCATTTAGCAGCAGACTACATCATCCTAGGTGCACAACCAAGAGGTTTCGCAGGTCCTCCCTACCTACGGCTGTCAGACTGTACAACCTAAGCAGGGCTGCTCACAGAGATAGCAAAAAGACGTGACAACCTAATAGTATTGAATGCAAAAGACACAATAGACTTACACAATGGTCCCCTCCGGTATACAACTAGGAAAATACCGGTCGCTATGGAGGGTGAGAATATGTATGGGTACATAATCATACCATGTAGGATAACTAAGTAGACGGTTATGCTGTTTCATTCCATCTAGCTACAGTGCACCGCACTGTGTGTGTTTATATATTTACATATTTATTCCATCTAGCTACAATGCTCCGCACTGTGTGTGTTTATATATCTACATATTTATTCCATCTAACTACAATGCTCTGCACTGTGTTTATATATTCATATATTTATTCCATCTAGCTACAATGCTCCGCACTGTGTGTTTTTATATCTACATATTTATTCCATCTAGCTACAATGCTCCGCACTGTGTGTGTTTATATATCTACATATTTATTCCATCTAACTACAATGCTCCGCACTGTGTGTGTTTATATATTCATATATTTATTCCATCTAGCTACAATGCTCCGCACTGTGTATTTACATATTTATATATTTATTCCATCTAGCTACAATGCTCCATACTGTGTGTCTATATATATATATTTATATTTATATGTACATATGTATACTCGCTGCTCTTGTTTTTTCTCTTGCCTTCTGATTGTTGCTCTGAGTGTTGCTATCCCTGTGCTGTTGCAATCCTGGAATTTCCTCATTGTGGGAGTAATAAAGGCTTATCTTATCTTATCTTATCTTATCTTAGATTTCCTGTATGATAGAATGATTGAGGTAAGAGTTGGTACAGAGCACCTCAAAATACATCAAGTTGAAAATGGTACTCCCCAAGGCAGCATGTGTAGCCCTGTTCTGTTTAATATTATGATTAATGATATTTTTGAAGGAATCGATAGGGGGACAGGGAAGGCCTTGTATGCAGGTGAAGGGGGCATAATCTTGAGTACATTCAGAGGAAAATACAGGTGCAGCGGATGATAAAAAATAATAAGCGGTGACCTGGTAGTTTTAAGGAAGTTTTGCTATATCATACCGCCGTCACGAGCTCCGCTCCCGGCGCCGTGCATGCACGCCGGGAGCGAGCCCACGGCTCTCAGAGAAGGAGGACACAATGTCTGTGTCCAGCAGCAGCAGTTGCAGAAGTGAGATTGAGAGAGAGTTTGCGTTACAGAGTTGCAGCATATATACCCAACTACAACAATACATCAAAGGGCATTCCCCAGCAGTTGGTATGATCAAAGAGATAACAGAACAGGCATGAGACATTTGCATTTGAGACACATATTGATCTCAGTCCCTAGGTCACAGTAAGGACAGGACGCATGAACACAATGCATGAAAGGCAACATTAACATCACAGAAGTGAGCCAGAAGAAACGAGTCTGTCTGTAGACATTAATACACATTTCACTGTTCTGTTAATTGCTCTAGCCGAGCGCTGTGTCTGACCAGTCTGTTTGTGGGGGTTTACACCAAAGCACATCTACATATTGATCTCAGCCTCTGGTCACAGTAAGGACAGGACGCATGAACACTATACATGAATGGCACATTGCATCACAATACATGCATGGCACATTGCATCACAATACATGCATGGCACATTGCATCACAATACATGCGTGGTACATTGCATCACAATACATGAATGGCACATTACATCTCAGTAGTGCAGCGGGAAAAACCGAGAGAAGAGAGCTGAGTGTCCTGTGTGTTGTGGGGGGGTTGAATCAACCCGCCACATGCTCCCCCCCAGAGGGCACGGCAGGGGGCCGAGACCTCGATAATCCATCTATGGGAGCGAGCTGTGGGAGAAGCTCGCTGCAGGCGGAGGGGGAGGGAGGAGGGGGGTAGCCGGCAGGGGGACGGTGAAATCATCCGAGCCATGCAAAAATTGCTTGTTGCTCCGCACGTCGAGGGGGTGTCCCGTTGCATGTGCAGAGATCACAAGAAGAAAAATTAGTCTCTGACTCCTCTCGTGGCCATGAAGAAAACAGGAGCGTCGAGGCTGCGTAGCGGCTGTAAGAAAAAAAAAGAAAAGAAACAAAAGCAGAGGGACTGGCGTGTTGGCTTTAGGTGCAGGAGCAACCCCAAAGCCCCCCGGGAACAGCTGATGGCTGAAATCCCTTTGTGCAGTGGCTGAGACCATTAGAAAATCCAGTGGCGAGCTGCGTGCTTGCTTCAGGTGAACGAGCAGCCCTGAAGGTTCCAAGGGTGGCGATCGGCCGTTTTTCTCGGGCATGTGCAGCGGCGGAGGACGATGGCGGTCTCTGTAGCCTTTATTGCCCCGTGCACGGTGCGCCGTCCTCGTAACTCCCCGGTGCATGTGCCGGGGTTCCTTGCGTGGGTGGGCCAGCTGGAGAGGAGAACCAGGGTGTAGAATCTTGGTGGAGATCGGCGCAGATGGCGCCGATAAAATCCAGGTTTGAGCTGTGGCTGCAGCTTGGCTATGGTGCGTTGGAGCGGTGGGAGGAAATAGACGATCTTTTGTCCCTCAGGCTCGTGCAGATGCGTTGGAGCGGTGGGAGGGAATAGACGATCTTTGTTTCTCAGGCTCGGGTAGATGAGTAGGATCGCTGAGAGGGAGGAGTAGCGGTGAGAGGGAGAAAATGTTCTGTGTCCCTCGGCTGGTCCAGCGTGGACGTCCCGATCTCAGGCGAGGGTCGCGCCATGACGTTTTCGGCAGTTTTCCCAGTCATGGGTGATGTCCGGAGAACAGCTCGCCTGTGTTGGCTCCGCGTCGAGGTCTCCCTGAAGCCGAAGGGAGAGCAGCTCGTTTGCGTCAGGCTGCTGTGTTCGCTTCTGCCTTCAGGTCATGGTGCGTTGGGGCGGCGAGAGGGAGGAGATGTCTTGTGTCCCTCGGCCGGTTCAGCGTGGATGTCCAGACCAGAAGGCTGCGTCGCACAAAACGTGTGCGTCTTCGGGGTCACCAGTACGGCGGATGATAAAATATAAGCAGCGATGCTGTGGTTTTAAGCAAGTTTTATTAATCATACCGCCGTCACGAGCTCCACTCCCGGCGCCGTGCATGCGCGCCGGGAGCGAGCCCACGGCTCTCAGAGAAGGAGGACACAATGTCTGTGTCCAGCAGCAGCAGTTGCAGAAGTGAGATTGAGAGAGAGTTTGCGTTACAGAGTTGCAGCATATATACCCAACTACAACAATACATCAAAGGGCATTCCCCAGCAGTTGGTATGATCAAAGAGATAACAGAACAGGCATGAGACATTTGCATTTGAGACACATATTGATCTCAGTCCCTAGGTCACAGTAAGGACAGGACCCATGAACACAATGCATGAAAGGCAACATTAACATCACAGAAGTGAGCCAGAGGAAACGAGTCTGTCTGTAGACATTAATACACATTTCACTGTTCTGTTAATTGCTCTAGCCGAGCGCTGTGTCTGACCAGTCTGTTTGTGGGGGTTTACACCAAAGCACATCTACATATTGATCTCAGCCTCTAGGTCACAGTAAGGACAGGACGCATGAACACTATACATGAATGGCACGTTACATCACAATACATGAATGGCACATTGCATCACAATACATGCATGGCACATTGCATCACAATACATGAATGGCACATTACATCTCAGTAGTGCAGCGGGAAAAGCCGAGAGAAGAGAGCTGAGTGTCCTGTGTGTTGTGGGGGGGTTGAATCAACCCACCACACAGGCAGCAATAGACCAAGCTGAACAATGGCCAAACCGGTGGGCTTTTAAATTATCTGTCTCAAAGACACAAGTGATTTGCTTCTCTAAAGGTCATAAAGAAATTTCTTTAAAACCTTATGGCCAAAAGTTACAGCAAGTAAAGGTAGTTCGGTACTTAGGTGTGTTATTTAATGAAAAACTAACCTGGAAGCAGCATACTGATAAAACTAAAGAAAAATGTAAGAAAGTAAAAAATATTTTGAGATGTCTGGCAGGACGGGAGTGGGGGGCCTCTAGGACTTCTCTGTTGAGGGGTATGTCGAGGACTAATGAGAGCGACACTAGACTATGGATGTCATGTTAGCTGCTGATTGTCACCTGAATCTTCTGGACATAGAGCAGACAAAGGCTCTTAGGATATGTTGTGGTGCATTTAAAACTTCTCCAGTATCAGCGATCCAAGTAGAGACGGGTGAAATGCCCTTAAGATTAAGAAGAACCAAATTAATGCTGGCATACTGGATAAACTTGAAGGGGCATAAGAGGTCACATCCTGCAAAAGCTATTCCTAATGATTGCTGGGAACACAATGAGTCCAACATTAGCAGCTTTTGATGGATAAGTGATGCCATTGCTGAGCAGGCAGGCTTAAAACATGTAGATTTTAGCCCAGCGGTCCTGTGGTCTGTTATTCCTCCATGGCTGTTTAAGATGCCACTGGTAGATTTTGAACTACAACAACTGAGGAGGCAACATAAGCAATCAGCAACAGATTATATAGTGCATAAATACACTACCGTTCAAAAGTTTGGGGTCACTTAGAAACGTCCTTATTTTTGAAAGAAAAGCACTTTTTTTCAATGAAGATAACTTTAAACTAATCAGAAATACACTCTATACATTGCTAATGTGGTAAATGACTATTCTAGCTGCAAATGTCTGGTTTTTGGTGCAATATCTACATAGGTGTATAGAGGCCCATTTCCAGCAACTATCACTCCGGTGTTCTAATGGTACAATGTGTTTGCTCATTGCGTCAGAAGGCTAATGGATGATTAGAAAACCCTTGTGCAATCATGTTAGGTCTGCAATGCTGTAATTGCTGCAAATGGAGGATTCTTTAACAAAAGCAAAGTTTGAAGGAAAAAATTATTATTTCAAATACAAATCATTATTTCTAACCTTGTCAATGTCTTGACTATATTTTCTATTCATTTTACAACTCATGGTGGCAAATAAATGTGACTTTTCATGGAAAACACAAAATAATTGTCTGGGTGACCCCAAACTTTTGAACGGTAGTGTATATTGAACAGAACTTCAGAAATATGCTGATAGCATTTACCGATGGTTCCAAGGACCCTACTACTGGTCATAGTGGAGCTGCGGTATACATTCCTCAGTATAAAATATCTATCAATAAAAGAACCAGCAATCACTTATCAGTATACACAGTTGAGCTGGTTGCCATTATATTAGCTCTACAGTGGTTCGAGATAAATTATAGGAATAACGCAGTCATTGCTTCAGATAATTGGGCAGCTCTCAAGGGTGTTCAGTCACTGCAGTTGTGTAGGCAGGCCCTAATTGTAGAAATCCACTCCTTAATTTACAACCTCTGCAGTAAAGGCCAGTCAGTAAGCTTTCTTTGGGTTCCAGCCCATGTGGGAATAGAGGGTAATGAGGATGTGGACTTATTAGTGAAACAATCATTGAAATTTGAGGCAGTGAATCTGGAGATCTCACTCAGTAAGGCAGAAGGCAAATCAATAATTAACAAGTACGTAGTGCAAAAGTGGCAAGAATATTGGGACTCAGTAGATACAGGAAGGGCTCTTTATGACATTCAAAAGTGGATGGTCTCTGGAATGGGACTTGGCAAAAACAGGAAAGTGTAGATACTCATCACCTGACTGAGAATAGGACATACTTCTTTGAACCAGACGCTACATAGAATAGGTAAACACCCAACTGGCAGCTGTGCACATTGTGGTTCTCCGGAAACAGTTCAGCATGTTTTGCTGGAATGTCAGGGATACCAGGAACAAAGGAAACATCTGATTGCAGTAATGGAAAGGGCTAATTTAAGTTTTGGTTTGGAAAACATGCTAGGAACCTCAGTCAAAGAAATATATGTAGCTCTATTTTGATATTTAAGTGCAACTGGATTAATCAAAAGGATTTAGTTTTGTTTTGTTTTTTTCCTGTCATTCTCTTGTCCACGCTCCAACCTGGTGGGTGGCGATGGTGCACCTGCGGGCTGGTTGCCAGCCGGCAATCAGATCTAGGAGAAGAAGAAGAAGAGTGATATAAGCAGTGATGCGGGTGATGACAACAAAGACTGGATGAATCCCAAATCTTGGTCAAAACGGCAAAAAGCTATGAGGAAGACGTCACAAAGCTATGAGGAAAATGTCAGAGAGCAACAAAGCGATGAGAAAGAATTCACAAAGCTATGAAGAAGGTTAGGTTATGGTTAGGTTAATTGGAAACTCTAAAGTGGCCCTAGGTGTGAATGTGTGTGTGAATGGTTAAGGGATAGCGCCGTATCGTGGCTGCTTCATCCATCCAGGTGGTGGATGCCCTCAATTTCCCCTCTGGGGATCAATAAAGTATACTAAATCTAAAAAAAATCTAAAAGAAAACATCACAATTTATTTAGGGTGCACAGGGGTAGTAGAGAAGTTCAGTTTTGTTGGGTTCCTGCACATGAAGGGTTGAAAGGGAATGACTGTGCAGACAAATTAGCAAAAAGTGCAATTGGGAAAGAGATGGATGAAGATCATAAAGGTAGATCATATTGCAAAATACAAAAATCTATTGCAATAAAGACTTATAAAACAACAAACAGGAGGGAAGACATCATTATGGTAAGACTCAGACTGGGTCATACAGGTTTAAGCGGCACTTTATTCACCATGGGGAAAAGTGAAAGTGACAAATGTAGAGAATGTGGAGAAAAAGAAAATGTTGAGCACATCTTATTACACTGTCACAAGTATGGAAATGAAAGAGAGAATAAAAAATGAAGTTCGAGAGGTCGGTAGGGAATGGGATTTAGCTGGGATTCTGGGAACAGATGGAGATGGACAGGCAATAAGAATCATGAGAAGGGCTCTTTTCTCGTTTTTAAATAACACAGGATTAAGTCATAGACTTTAGGGGTTGGGCTCAGGTAACATAATGTTACACTCTCTTGTACAGTAGGTGGCAGTATGCGCCTTTCAGATGTTTGCTATCCGCCAGTAACCGAGATAAGAAGAAGAAGAAGAAGAATAGGATCAATTGGACACAGCAATGATGATAGGACTACAGTTCCTGACCATATAGAGTGATGCTATTGAGTGAAGTACCTGCAAGCTGGTTGCCAACCGCCAATCAAATCTAAAAGAAGAAGAAGAAGACAAGTATCAAAATGAAAGCCAGATAATGAAAAATGAAGTTTGAGAGGCCGGTAGGGAATGGGATTTAACTGGGATTCTGGGAACAGATGGAGATGGAGAGGCAATAAGAATCATGAGAAGGGCTCTTTTCTTTTTTTTAAATAACACGGGATTAAGTCGTAGAATTTACGGGTCGGGCTCAGATGACATAATGTTACACACTCTTGTATAGTGGGTGGCGGTGTGCACCTTTCAGCTGTTTGCTATCCGACAGTAACTGAGAGAAGAAGAAGAAAAAGCTACTTTCCTTACTGAGAAGTTGGCAACAGTGCACGCATTTCTCTTCATTACATTTTTCTTTTACCTGCACGCCCAGTTCAAGGGTTGTTCAGAGTCCCTCTGAGGGGATAACGTTCTGTAGACTGTGTTTACGTACACAGCAATATTCAGAGTTGTTTTTGAGCCACTGCAGCTATCGTTCAAAAGCTACACTACTGTTCAAAAGTTTGGGGTCACTTAGAAATTTCCTTATTTTTGAAAGAAAAGCACTGTTTTTTTCAATGAAGATAACTTTAAACTAATCAGAAATACACTCTAATATCTAATATACATTGCTAATGTGGTAAATGACTATTCTAGCTGCAGATGTCTGTTTTTTGGTGCAATATCTACATAGGTGTATAGAGGCCCATTTCCAGCAACTATCACTCCGGTGTTCTAATGGTACAATGTGTTTGCTCATTGCGTCAGAAGGCTAATGGATGATTAGAAAACCCTTGTGCAATCATGTTAGCACAGCTGAAAACAGTTTAGCTGGTTAGAGAAGCTATAAAACTGACCTTCCTTTGAGCAGGTTGAGTATCTGGAAAAAATTATTATTTCAAATACAAATCATTATTTCTAGCCTTGTCAATGTCTTGACTATATTTTCTATTCATTTTACAACTCATGGTGGTAAATAAGTGTGACTTTTCATGGAAAACGCAAAATAATTGTCTGGGTGACCCCAAACTTTTGAATGGTAGTCTACGTTTCGCACATGTGCACTGAAAATAAATTTAACCATTTTAAGAGCCGCAATCAAAACACAAAAGAAGAGCTCGGTGGAGGAGGGTTTTTTTTTTTTAAACTTTTGGTAATCTGTGAATTAAATGTCTTAGGTGTATATTTACCATAAAGTGACTAAAACAATTTTCCCTAGCTCCAAACCACACCTGTAGCAGCTGCTGTCACAAGCTATGGAGAAATACAAAGAAATGAAATGGGTAGGAATATAATTCTGTTTTAGTATTCTGGGTGAAAAACTGACAGACGAGCCACTTCACAGTAGAAGAATGCACAACGTTTATTTCGAGGTTACGTGACAAGCATGTTTTAATAGAGAAACACCTGCACATCTGTTTACCCTCACCAGTTAACCAATACTTTCCTGTCTGGGATGAAGTTTCCTGGTGCATGCACAGTCCACTGTGACCATTGCGTTCTTGTGTGGTCACTTTTAAGCTGGATTCATGCTGCACCTCCGCTGTCCACGTACGTGCATCTGGAAACCTTGTGTGACGAAATTTACGTCATGGTCTCTACTCCACTAGTGTACAGGGGGCTGTACTGCAGACGACCGCGTGCAGCCCAAATTTTATGACCGCGCAGCCTGCCCATGATCTGAACGCAATGGCGGAGCAGGCGCAAGACTGAACGTCACATTCATAAGATGGCGCAACCAACACAGCATATAAAGACAAAGTAGACGAGGAAGACAATGAGGACGAGGAAGACAAGAAAAAACATACATGAATCCTTTAGCAGCAGCAGCAACTTGAGCAGAGAAGAGCACTGGAAAACAGTAATTCCTCCTTTCCTTGAAACGATGCCATTGTTGTTGCTACAAAAAAATATGTGTCGCTCTCATGTTTATAGCCAGTGAACAAACTGGTGTATTTGCGCAATTGCGCTACCCATAGGGCTGGGGTGAAACTACAAATAACAGTTGTGAGCATGCGTCAACTGCTTGGCCTGGTAGGCGAAAAAAGTGAGCATGCACAATGCCTGGGTGGTGCCCACATGGGGTAGCTCATGTTTTTGTAATGGAGAAGAGTTCAACTCCTTTCACATTTAGAAAAAAAATCTCTCCCCTGTCACCAAAAATGCAACCCCCCCCACACCCCAATAAACTTGAGTCATTCAGTGTTTTTCAAAACTGTAAGGTGGTATGCACAACAATGGTAAATGATCTGCAATTTTTTGGACCAACTCAAATTAGACAATTTCCCATAAAACCCCGAATGTTCCAGGGAACCACAGAAAAACCCTGGTTAAACAAGAAAATAAAAACCATTACAGAATAGAACCTTAACCATCATGTATATGAACATGGCAAATTAAAGAGAAAAATAGCAGAAATATGAGAACACTTCAAAATTTACAAGAAAAAGGCAGTGAATTGTGAGAGGAAAAGTTGCAAATTTATGAGAGAAAAAGGCACAAATTTATGAGAAGAGGCTGTAAATTTATGAGGAAAAAAACATTAAAATTTTAGATAAAAGTTTTCAGAAAAACGTCACAAATTTCCAAGGAAAAGTTGCAAACTTTTAAGAAAAATGTTGAAATTTTATGCTAGAAAGTTAAACATTTACAGGAATAAACACTGCAAATTTACAAGAAGAAATTTTAAAATTTATGAGAAAAAAATCAAAAAATTTATGAGACAAAACATTTCACATTTTTGAGAGAAAAGTAGCAGATTTCTTGGTTGTCCATCGATCCGATGATGACTGTCCCTCATGTGTTAAAGTCATCTACCATCTTCAGTTGGGTACCCTCGATGGAGATGGAGGGGGGGATGGTGGAGGCGGGTGCTGGTTGGAATAGTACCTCTGTCTTGCCGAGGCTGATGGTGAGACCAAAAAGGCGGGAGGCTTCTGCAAAATTATTAACAATGACGATGATCTGGAGATCACACTCCGTGTGGGCCATGAGGGCACAGTCATCAGCGAAAAGCGCTTCCAGGACAATCTTTTCTGCGACCTTGGTCTTAACCTTCAGTCGGCGGAGGTCGAACAGTGAGCCATCAAATTTGTATCACAGGTATAGCCCAAGGTCCAAGTCCCTGATGGCATGGTTGAGGACGCAAGAGAAAAAGAGGTTGAAGAGGACCGAGGCCAGAACGCACCCCTGCTTGACACCGTTGCTGATGTTAAATGGATAGGATGATCCAGAGGGCCTCCCTGTTCACCGTGTCGAAGGTCCTAGTCAGGTCGATAAAGACCACATATAAGGCCATAAGACTTCTTCGGCTAGTCTGGTCTTGCTGAGGGCCGCGATGTCAATGCGGTAGCCGGGCAGTTCCCTTGCAATGAGGGCTGTTCTTCTCTCAGGCCTCGTGGAGGCCTCTGTGTCCGTGAGCATGCGTACATTCCACGCACCAAGAATTAGTGTCTTTCTTCTTTGGTTTCGACTGCTTGGGGGTAGATCTGCCAGCCGTGGTATGCTGGCCAGTTGGAAGGGACAAGCATTTGTTTGGGACACATTTTCTAGTCCCCTCCCTCATGTGAGGGTGAGCAGTGCTGTCCTAAAGAGGCTACTCAGTCGCCTGGGGGTTGTCCCGGGGTCAGAAGGAGAGCGACTATTGCTGCCAAGCCGCCTGCGTGCAGGGTTCAAGCTACAATTGCCAGTGGTCACTTCCACCTGTTGCTTCACTCATTCCCCATTACCGCAGGACTGTGTAAAGTTTGAGGACTGACACAAAGGAGGAAAACCTGTGCAGGAATTTTTTTTCAAAAGTGGAAAACTTTTTAAAAAAATTTCAACTAAAAACTTTCAACTAAAAAGTTGAAAATTTACAGAAAAAAAAAAATGCAAATTTACAAGAATATTTTAGAAAATTTATGACAAAAAAGTCACAAATTTATGAGAGGCTGTGAATTTATGAGGAAAAAACATTAAGAAAATTATGAAATAAAAGGTTAAAATTTCCAGGAAAAGAGTAGCAAATTTATGAGAGAAAAAAAAGTTGCAAAGTCATGATAAGAAGCTGCAAAGTTGAGGAATAAGTTAGACATGTACAAGAAAAATGTCACAAATTTATGAGAAAATAGTTGCAAATTGATGAGGAAAAAGTTCCAAATTTGTGAGAAAAAAAGTTCCAAATTTACAAAATAAAGTGACTATTACAAAATATAGTTGAAAATTTATGTCAAAGTGGCACATTTATTAGCCAAAAATAGTGTGACATTTCAAGGGTTCACCCAATAATGAGAGAGGATTTGGAACGTAGCAGGCATTGATTTCAACTCCGATTACGCAGAACAGAGGGGAGGTCATCCACACACACATCCACTTCACTCAGGGTGACACAGACACGTAATCTCTCACACGCAGGGAAAACCACACTATCACACCCAGACTTATAACACTACAACAGTAACACTCACAACACGAGAATTATAGCTGTCTATGAATCCCTCACCGCCAAAGCATGCTGGGAGAATCCGCTTATCACAGCCCCGACGATACACTGTCCTCCCCTGGACTGGTTTCTGTCCCCACAACAATAAATCCAACTCAAAAGTCCAATATGAACCTGAGCAGGTGTTGGGGCTCACCCGCACGGGCCTGTTTGTGTCCATTCAAGCCTCGACCAGGGTCCCTGGTCTGGACGGGGCATCTGGCTTGGTCATTCACATGGCAGCTGGCTGGAACGGGGCGAGGCGGTCACGGTGAAGCACCAAAACCCTGTTCCTCTTCTGCAGCCTCCTCCTGTACACTACGTCCAACAGTCTCTGTAGGACCACACACGGTCCCAACCAGTGGCTTATCAGCTTTGGTGACAGCCCCTTTTTCCACTCCGGACAGAAAACCCAGACTTGATCCTTGGGTGCAAAGTCTCTCCCCTGGCAGTGGGAGTCGTACGCTCACTTCTGTCAACTCCCCGCCGCTACCAGGGCCTCCTGAGCCAGTTCGTGCAACGTGTGAAGACGTTCTCTCAAGATAAACAAATAATCCAACCACGGTTTGCCCTCCTCTGACTCCGGGGGAGGCCCGAACACCAAGTCCACCAGGGTGCGCAGCTTGCATCCAAACATGACTGCTGCCAGGGTGCACCAGGTGGATTCTTGAACTGCTGTCTGGTATGCCTACAGGTCCAGGAGCAGGTGCAGGTCCCAGTCTCGCTGTCGCTGATCCACTAGGATGGCAAGCTGGATGGTCAGGGTCCCGCTAAAGCGTTCAACCAGGCCATCGCTCTGTGGGTGCAGCGGGGTGGTCCGGGTCTTCCGGACATCCAGCCGCCTGCAGACCTCCCCGAAGACCTCTGCCTCGAAGATCCATCCCTGGTCACTGTGCATCTACTCTGGGGCGCCAAACCGACAAAACATCTCATCCAAAAGCTTTGATGCTGTGGTGGCGGCACTCAAATCAGGGACTGCGTACGCCTCTGGCCATTTGGTGAAGTAATCCATTGCAGCCAGAACATAACGGTTCACCCGATCCATGGTCAGAAAAGGGCCCAGAATGTCCACCCCCACACGCTCCATGGGTGCCTCTACCTGGTACTGCTGCAAAGGGACATGGGAGTGCAGAGTTGGCACTTTCTGAGCCATACAGGTGTCACAGTGGTGGATATGGAGCTCAGCATCCTGACGACACCCTGGCCAGTAGAACCGGGTCCGAAGACACTGCAGGTTCTTCGTCACCCTAAAGTGGCCCGCCCTCACCAACCCGTGGACTGACTGGAGCACCTTGGGGAAATGCCATCGAGGGACCAGCAGCTGCCAGATGTGATGCTGCCCAGCTGGAGACTGCCACCGCTAGCAGATGACGCCCTCATGACAGCAGAGGTTGGACCACTGTGAATGTAGGGCCTTGGTCTCTGGGTCAAGCACAGACAAAGCCTCCAAGGCGGGCCACTGATGCATGTTCAGCCACTGCCAGACCTGGAAGATGACAGGATCTCCATCCTGTTCGATCCAAAGATGCTGTGTGCCGAGGGCCTCTGTGCCGTCAATGCTGGGAGAGCTGGCCGGATATTTTTTCCCTTGTCCTGTCAGGCAGCTAGGTGAGCAGAACAGAAATCTGCTACCCTTATTGCGCCAAACAGATTTACTATGACAAAAGGACCTTTATACAGCACATACAGTGGGGTAAAAAAGTATTTAGTCAGCCACCAATTGTGCAAGTTCTCCCACTTAAAAGATGAGAGAGGTCTCCAATTTTCATCATAGGTATACCTCAACTATGAGAGACAAAATGAGAAAAAAAAATCCAGAAAATCACATTGTCTGATTTTTAAAGAATTTATTTGCAAATTATGGTGGAAAATAAGTATTTGGTCAATAACAAAAGTTCATCTCAGTACTTTGTTAAATACCCTTTGTTGGCAATGACAGAGGTCAAACGTTTTCTGTAAGTCTTCACAAGGTTTTCACACACTGTTGCTGGTATTTTGGTCCATTCCTCCATGCAGATCTCCTCTAGAGCAGTGATGTTTTGGGGCTGTCGCTGGGCAACACAGACTTTCAACTCCCTCCAAAGATTTTCTATGGGGTTGAGATCTGGAGACTGGCTAGGCCACTCCAGGACCTTGAAATGCTTCTTACGAAGCCACTCCTTCGTTGCCTGGGCGGTGTGTTTGGGATCACTGTCATGCTGAAAGACCCAGCCATGTTTCATCTTCAATGCCCTTGCTGATGGAAGGAGGTTTTCACTCAAAATCTCACGATACATGGCCCCATTCATTCTTTCCTTTACACGGATCAGTCGTCCTGGTCCCTTTGCAGAAAAACAGTCCCAAAGCATGATGTTTCCACGCCCATGCTTCACAGTAGATATGGTGTTCTTTCTCCTCCAAACACAACAAGTTCAGTTTTTACCAAAAAGTTCTATTTTGGTTTCATCTGTCCATATGACATCCTCCCAATCCTCTTCTGGATCATCCAAATGCTCTCTAGCAAACTTCAGACGGGCCTGGACATGTACTGGCTTAAGCAGGGGGACACGTCTGGCACTGCAGGATTTGAGTAGTGTTACTGATGGTAGCCTTTGTTACTTTGGTCCCAGCGCTCTGCAGGTCATTCACTAGGTCCCCCCGTGTAGTTCTGGGATTTTTGCTCACCGTTCTCGTGATCGTTTTGACCCCACGGGGTGAGATCTTGCATGGAGCCCCAGATCAAGGGAAATTATCAGTGGTCTTGTATGTCTTCCATTTTCTAATAATTGCTCCCCCAGTTGATTTCTTCACACCAAGCTGCTTACCTATTGCAGATTCAGTCTTCCCAGCCTGGTGCAGGTCTACAATTTTGTTTCTGGTGTCCTTTGACAGCTCTTTGGTCTTGGCCATAGTGGAGTTTGGAGTCTGACTGTTTGAGGTTGTGGACAGGTGTCTTTTATACTGATAACGAGTTCAAACAGGTGCCATTAATAAAGGTAATGAGTGGAGGACAGAGGAGCCTCTTAAAGAAGTTACAGGTCTGTGAGAGCCAGAAATATTGCTTGTTTGTAGGTGACCAAATACTTATTTTCCACCATAATTTGCAAATAAATTCTTTAAAAGTCAGACAATGTGATTTTCTGGATTTTTTTTCTCATTTTGTCTCTCATAGTTGAGGTATACCTATGATGAAAATTGGAGACCTCTCTCATCTTTTAAGTGGGAGAACTTGCACAATTGGTGGCTGACTAAATACTTTTTTGCCCCACTGTATCTATGTACTGTAAATTGTTGTAAACTCCTCTTGCTATAACGTAATACTATATTTAAATTATTTTACCCACTAAGGACCCGACAGGAGAGGAATGGGGAAAAGAGGTGTGGGTAGGGGGAAAGAAAGTGAGAGGGATAGACAAAGAAGACAAACAAACCAACAACTAAAACAAACAGAAGACAGATTGCTTCTTCCACCGAAGAGGTCTCAACATGAGTCTGGTATCCGCACCTGTTAAAGGAGAGACATATGTGTGTATGCATCCATGTGCATGTGTATGAGAGCGTGCACAAAATAAGTGTGTGCATGGGAGTGGTTTGTCAGGAAACATACAAAGATGGCGGCCGGTCACAGCAACTCCATCCTCCCCACCCAGAGACCCTGAGCAAGCAGGACAATGCCACCAACCTCCACAGAGCACAAATGTCAGAGACCAACAAGCCCCAGGAGAGCCAAGCATTCACCCCAGGAGGGACGGCCTACGGAGGTCAGGCTGCCAGGCAGCCGGCACGGGGGCCCACGCCCCTAGACAGGCAAACCTCCCGCCCCCCCCAGCAGGGCCGACACCAGCCCCTGGGCCCCAGGCGCCAGGAAGCCAGTGCCCCACCCCCCGGGCTGGAGACCGGCCTGCGCCCCCTGCACGAGCCGCCCAGGCACCCCCACAGCGGGCCCGCCCCCACCCCAGCACCACCGCCGCACACTCCAGGGACTCCCACGCCCAAAAAGGCACCCTCCCCATCCAGGGGAGCCCACACAGCCAAGAGGCACTACCGCCTCAATCCAGCACCTCCAAACCAGCACACACACCCATTCCCACTCATTCACAAAATCATGCTCTCATACACACCCACACGCACTCACTCACTCTCACTCGCCTCTCCCTCACACAAACCAGCACTCGCACTCCTGGACCTACTCACTCTCTCCCACTCCTGTACCTGCTCTGTCTTGCTCCCACTTCCACTCGCCAACAGAGTCACCCACACTCACTCATGTTCACCCATACACACACTGTCACCCGTGCTCCGACCTACTCACATCCATTCATGCTCTCACCAACACATTCACCCACACTCATTCACCCTTATTACTTAGGGCAACCACGATGCAGATGCAGCGAGCATGAGCAGCTGCCGGGGAGACCGCCGGTGCAGGCCAGCAGCCACACCCTGCTAACCCACCCCAGGGCGGCCGCGGCCACAGAAGCAAACCCCCCCAATGCCCACATGAACAACTGGTCAGCAGACCACCGCAGGTGCTCTAAGATGCCACCCGACTTGCAAAGCGCCACACAAAATCACCCCATCATCACCATCTCCACTCATCACTCCCTCACTCTTGCTTACTCTCTTGTTCAATCACTCTTTCACTCTCCTGCTCGCATCTATTCATTCGGCAGCACCCGGGGATTTTGACAACGTGATGGGCCCCAGGCCCCCCGCCGAGCCCACAGGCCCCCAGCAGAAGGAGGGCAACAGGGGTGGGGGAAGACCCCCACCCCCCCTCTTCCATGCACAAATCATGATGGGTGTGTGTCAGTTGTGTGGTGTGATTATGTGCAGGTGTGTAAACTACCAGAGTGCAGTTCAAATTGGGGGATGGTAGTTGGAGCACCACTAGCCACCGCGATAGGCAGCGGGGCTCCCATCCCCCAAGCCCTCAGTGTCTAAATTGCAATTAAAACTGAGGTGAGGATGGCCCCACTGCACAGCAGACAGAGGTATCTCCTTCACCGACACAGTGTGGCACACCCCCACCCCAAAACCTAAGTGTATCCAAGAAGATGTATGTTCCACCCAAAATCATGGAGGGGGGAGGGGGAGAGGTAAGACTGGGATGGAGGTGGTCCAAAAGGGAGCTGATATACCCCCAGAAGCCATCTCTTTAACTGGTTCAGGAGGCCACCTACTGCCCCCAGATCCCAACCCAGGGCGAGGGCCACCAGGCCGAGCCCAGGGCCTGCCAGCATCATGCCATGGCACTCCCAGTACCACAAGCATAATGGAGCAGGCTGATGCTCTGAGGAAAAGCTGTGAGCCACTGCACTACCCCGGGCCACAGCAGTCAAGAAAGCATCAGCCCATGAGACTGCTGGGTCATGATCCTTGGCCCGCTGGCAGTGCCGACAGTCCTCCACAGCAAATTGCATCAGCGTCGGCATACAGGCAGTCTGCTCAATGCACAATCTGAAAGTCATAATCCTGAAGTGCCTCCAGCCATCTCTCTAACTGCCCATAAGGCTCTTTAAAGCTCAGTAGTCAGGTCAGGAAAGCAAGGTCCGTCCTAAGCTGAAACCTCCCCCCATAAACATATGGGCGGAAATGGCGAAGCCCTTGGATGACTGCCAGCAGCTGTCAGTGAGTGACGCAATAATTCCTTTCGGCTCTGCTGAGACTGCAGCTGAAGAAGGCAACTGCCTGCTCTCCATGTTCTCCTTTCTAGGATCGCACCGCCCCGATGCCCTGGTGGTCTGTGTCCACAATGAAGGGGCGGTTCTGGTTAGGATACCACACCCCAGGGGCTCCGATGAGTGGTGACCGGAGCCAGGAAAAAGCAGCAGTACAGTCCTCGCTCCACTCGACCATGCAGTCTTTCTGTGTCAGCTGATGCAGCGGGCATGCAATGGTGGCAAAATCCTTCACAAACCTCATATAATAGGAGGCCAGTTTGAGGAAGCTCCGCAGTTCTCCTACGTCCCGTGGGACCGGCCAGTTTCTCACTGCTGCCATCTTCTTTGGGTAGGTGGTGACTCCCGCAGTGCTGACGATGTGGCCCAGGAAGGTGGTTTCTCTCCAAAACAGGTGGCATTTCCAAGGGTAGAGCCGCAGCCCACCTGGCAGACGGTGTCCAACACCTCATGGAGGTCAGACACGGCGTCACCAAAATCAGCTGCGTGAACCAGCAGGTCATCAAGATAAATGATGCAGCGGTTCCCAGGGACGTGAGTCATCTCTCGCTCCATCAGGCGTTCAAAGGTGGCTGGGGCAAAGGGGCAAAGGTAGGTGGTTCAAAGGTGGCTGGGGCATTGCAAAGTCCAAATACCATCACCTTGAACTGCCACAGTCCCTGCCTGATGGAGAAGGCTGTTTTCTGGTGGACCTCTGGTGACAGCTCCACCTGCCAGTAGCCGCTGCGGAGGTCAAACAAGCTGAACCAGCTAGATCCAGTGATGTAATCCAGCGCATCATGAATGCAGGGCAGATGGTAGGAGTCTTTACGCATGATGTCATTGAGGTGCTGGTAGTCCACACAGAACTGCCATGAACCCTCCTTCTTGACCATAACCACCATCGCCATCCAGTGGCTACCGGAGGGCTCAGTGACATCCGCTTCCAGCCTCCTGAAGCTCCACTGGAACAGCTCATTAACCGCCTGCTGGGTTTCTGATGACATAGCAACTCTTTCTGCTGGCAGCCCCCTCTCTGCTGTCTCTGGTAGTGATGACTATCCTTCCGCTTGCGCTGGTGGTGCTGCAGCGGTTGGCTCTGGCGGCGATCCCCTCAGCTCAGCTTGCGCTGATGGCCCTCGATCGCGCAGGTCCCCTGGTTCCACGTCTGACTCTTGCCACAAAGCGGGATGTTCATGGCCCCCAGAAGGAGAGAAGAGCTGGTGGTGTCAATCTTTGCACCCCATGCTGCGAGCAGATCTAGTCCAGTGATGCAGGGGTCTTGTATGTCAGCCAGCCAGAATGGGTGGTTCGTGTTCTGACCGGCCACTCCTACCACTGTGGGGTGGTAATGCAGTGTGACCGACTACTGATCGGAGAGTCATGGGTTCGATTCTCGCTCTGTCTGCTGTCCACTTGTTGAAGTGTCCTTGAGCAAGACACTGAACCCCCAGTTGCTCCTGGTGGCCTGGTGAGCACCTGTGTGTATGGCGGCTCTGTCACCATCAGTGTGTGAATGTGTGTGTAAATGGGTGGATTGCAGGATCTGTAAAGTGCTTTGGTCATCCTAGATGAGAAGAAAAGTGCTATATAAGTGAACGCCATTTACCATTTTACCATTTACCACAAGGACTCATCGCCCTCCTAGTCTGGCACACTCACCGGTGGCTGTGGTGATGCAGCACCTGGTGGGTTCCCACCCCTGTGGTCTGTGTTCATCTGTACCGGGTAGCGCCAAGGGTCGGACCAGGGAGATGGTGGAACTGGTGTCGATCAGGGACCAGATTGGAGGGCTGTCCAGGCTGCACTGCAGGTACAGCCCTGGCAAGTGTCCAAGTCGGCCCAGACGTGGTTAGATTTCGCTGGGAAAAATGTCTGTGAGAGGCGGCAGGTCTCCGTCTGTGCCACCTCACTCTAATTGAAAGCTGGTGAAGGGGCTGGTTGTTGCATGGTAGGTGCAGGACAGCGGCATGTGACAAGGCCTGGCTCCTCACAGTGGAAGCATCCCTCCTTGTGCCACCATTGTACTCTGGCCAGCCATGCAGCTGTGGTCTTGATGCAGTTCCTCCTCATCTTTGGTCTCAGCTGTGTCCTGGAAAGCTCTCTTTCATGGTGATGAAACGTGAGCCGCTGGCTCCAGCATCAGCTTCTCCTGCTCCGCCGCTGCCAAGGCCGTCTCCCAGCTGCTCGTGGTGTGAATCCGGATATGCTCTCAGGGCCAGGCTGGGCGGAGCCCTCGAATGAAACTCTGAAGGGCGAGCTTCTTCACTGCCTCCGGCTCAAAGTCCAGGTAACCACGTTGTGTCAGGAGCTGGACATCTGCTGCATAAGCCCCCAGGCTCTCTCCGTCATATCGCCGGAGGTTGGTTAGCTGTTCCCGGGTGTGATCAGCGTGGGTCGCCCTCCCGAACAGCCTCCAAAGTGCTCCCTGTAGCACTGGATGAGGTAGTCGTTGAGCAAGGTTTTGCCACCAAAGCGGGGAAGCTTGGCCGGTTGGTGGGTCAGTGGTACTGGGATTGGGTCGGTTGCCTCCGTGCTGATCACTGCCCTCGGCTGCAGTGGGATCGCTGGCTCATAGTTTCCCCGCTGGCACTCCCTGTCCTGTGTTGACAAAGGCGGGACACGGGACACGCTTGCTTCGTCCAGCCCTTTTCCCCATTCTTTGCAGCGAGCATCTCTTAGCACTGGCATGCATGCTCTGTTGTCCATCTCCATCTGGGCAATGAGCTGTTCAAGCCGTTGACTCTCTGGCTTGATCCTTGCTTCCATCTCTCAAAATCCCACTTCTGACACCAGTGTGACATTTCAAGGGTTCACACAATAATGACAGAGGATTTGGAATGTAGCAGGCATTTATTTCAAGTCTCTTATTACGCAGAACAGAGAGGAGGTCATTCACTTGACTCAGGGAGACACAGACACGTAATCTCTCACACGCAGGGAAAACAACACTACCACACCCAGACTTCACACTACAACAATTACACCCAGAACACAAGAATTATAGCTGTCTATGAATCCCCCGAGGCACAAAGCATGCTGGGAGAATCTTCCACCCCTTATCACAGCGCCAACATCACAATAGCTAATTTATGAGCTAATGGTTGAACATTTTCAAGGAAAAAAGTAGCAAAGTTATAAGACAAAAGTTGAAAATTTACTGAAAAAAAAAATAAAATTTATGAGAAAAAGTTTGGAGATTTAAAGTAAAATTGAAACGGTTGTTCTCTGACTTGTTTTAATATATTTGGTGTGTCCAGCATCCCATTGTTATTGCTGTTAGCTTACTGTTAGCAGTTATTAAGATCAGATAAGATAAGATAAGATAAGATAAGATAAGATAAGCCTTTATTAGTCCCACAATGGGGAAATTCCAGGATTGCAACAGCACAGGGATAGCAACACTCAGAGCAATAATTAAGAAGATACGGAAGATATAAATATGAGCAGTGGATATACATACATACACATAAATATATAAATATATATACAAAGTGCAGAGCATTGTAGCAAGATGGAATAAACAGCATAACCGTCTACTTAGTTATCCTACATAGTATGATTATGTACCCATACATATTGTCACCCTCCGTAGCGAAAGATACTGTCCTAGTTGTATATACTGGAGGGGACCATTGTGTAAGTCTTATTGTCTTTAGCCTAGCTAGCTTCCAGCTGCTAGTGTGGTATTGATTCTTTTAGTGAGTAAATGAAGAATCTTTGCCATATCAACTATTAGTAACTTGTTCCCCAGGTTCATTTGACTCATGTTATTAGACGTGAGACAAAGTTTAATAAGAGAATCAGCAACACATTACTACTTTTTCCCCCCTGTAAATGTTCAACTTTATCATAAAATTGCAGCTGTTTTCCTAAAAACTTGTAACTTTTCCTCAAAAACTTGTAACTTTTTCCTTAAAAATTTGCAACTTTTTCTCATAAATTTGTGACTTTTTTTGTCATAAATTTGCCAAAAAAAAATAAATCTTATTTTAAATTTTTCCTATAGATTTTCACCTTTTTTTTTTTTTTTTTACCATAAGTCTGCTACTTTTTTCTTGTAAATTTGCAACTTTTTTCCCCATAGATGTGACCTCTTTTTTTTTTTCTCATAAATTTTCAAGTTTTTCTCATAAATTTACAATGCACTTCTGGATGCTGGTTAAATTTTTATTTTGTGTAATTAAATTTTAAATGTTGAGTTTTTTAATTTTTAAATTGGCAACTTTTATCATTTATTCTGGCAAATTTGTACATAATTTACATTTATATGTTTGTACCTCATGCTAAATTGGTGGATACCCTTATCACCGTTATTAAAAAAAAAAAAAAAATCATCTACTGTACTAAATAGCAGTAATGCTAACAGCAATAACCAAGAGATGCTGTATATACTGTACAACATAATATTAACACAAGTCATTAAGGAACTAGAGGCCAGATTTTCAGTGAGTTTCATAGGTCCATTAAAACCCATGCAGTGGCATTTGTTATGGGAGACACATGAATAAGATGGCTGCACTATGCTATACTAACTGGGCTAATGATGAAACAGCACGGTATGATAACAAAAACATGAACTTTATAAACAAATAAATGATAAGTCAATACGCTATTTCAAATATGTACAGTTGCGGCGGCATGAAATAACTTAAAGCGTTGTTGAAGATTTTAAGTAGAGTTTATTATCATACCACCGTCACGGGCTCCGCTCCCGGCGCCGTGCATGCGCGCCGGGAGCAAGCCTAAACGGCTCTCATGTGGAGAGGGACACAATGTCTGTGTCCAGCAGCAGCAGTTGCAGAAGTGGGAATGAGAGTGAGAGAGTTTGCGTTACAGAGTTGCAGCATATATACTCGACTACAACAATACATCAAGGGCATTCCCCAGCAGTGGGTATGATCAAAGAGATAACAGAACAGGCATAAGACATTTGCATTTGAGACACATATTGATCTCAGTCCCTAGGTCACAGTGAGGACAGGAAGCATGAACACAATGCATGAAAGGCAACATTAACATCACAGAAGTGAGCCAGACGAAAGGAGTCTGCCTGTAGACATTAATACACGTTTCACTGTTCTGTTATTTGCTCTAGCCAAGCGCTGTGTTTGACCAGTCTGTTTGTGGGGGTTACACCAAAGTACATCTACATATTGATCTCAGCCTCTAGGTCACAGTAAGGACAGGACGCATGAACACAATACATGAATGGCACATTACATCTCAGTAGTGCAGCGGGAAACACCGAGAAAAGAGAGCTGAGTGTCCTTAATCTGTTGTGGGGGTTAACCGAACCGCCACACAGTGGATATAAAAAGTTTAAACAATGCTAGGTTTTTTAATGTAAAAAATCGAGACCAAGATAAATCATTTCAAAACTTTTTCCACCATTAATGTGACCTATAACCTGTACCACCCAATTGAAAAACAAACTGAAATTTTTTAAGAGGGAAAAATAAAAAAATAAAAAACTTACAATAACCTGGTTGCATAAATATGCACACTCTTCAGCTAATACTTTGCTGCAGCACCTTAGGCTTTTATTACAGCACTCAGTCTTTTTGAGTAGGAGTCTATCAGCGTGGCACATCTTGATGTGGCAATATTTGCCCACTGTTCTTTGCAAAAACGCTCCAAATCTGTCAGATTGTGAGGGCATCTCCTGTGCACAGCCCTCTTCAGATCACCCCACAGATGTTCCATCGGATTCAGGTCTGGACTCTGGCTGGGCCATTCCAAAACCTTAGTCTTTTTCTGGTGAAGCCATTCTTTTGTTGATTTGGATGTGTGCTTTGGGTCATTGTCGTGCTGAAAGATGAAGGTCCTCTTCATCTTCAGCTTTTTAGCAGAAGCCTGAACGTTTTGTGCAAACACTGACTGGTATTTGGAACTGTTCATAATTCCCTCCACCTTGACTAAGGCCCCAGTTCCACCTGAAGAAAAACAGCCCCAAAGCATGATGCTGCCATCACCATGCTTCACTGTAGGTATGGTGTTCTTTTGATGATGAGCAGTGTTGTGTTTGCACCAAATATACTTTTGGAATTATGGCCAAAAAGTTTGAATGTGATTGGTTAATTCTGAACACAGCCACATTCCCAGTTATAACAGGGTGTGCATATTTATGCAACCAGGTTATTGTAAGTTTTTGTTTTTTGTTTTTTGTTTTTTTTTCCAATTTTTTATATTTTCCCTTAAAAGATTTCAGTTTGTTTTTCAATTGGGTTGTACAGGTTATAGGTCACATTAATGATGGAAAAAGTTTTGAAATGATTTATCTCGGTCTCATTTTTTTACATCACAGAAACCTGGCATTTGAACAGGGGTGTGTAGACTTTTTATATCCACTGTACAGTGATAAGTGAAAGTGATAAAACTTATGTATTGATCAAAAAATACTCTGTAGTGGGCAAATATAATGGAACTGGAAGGGAAGTTGAGGGGAAATGTGAAAGCGGAAGTAAGTCACTCTACATTTTGTAAGTGATCCACAGCATAGTCCATGTTTTTAGTGTGCATCACACTCTTATGTTCTCATATTGTTACTTTTAAAAATCTTTTTTGTTTGTCCCACATAAGCCAACCTCAAGCTACAAAGACCCCTTCTGATTTTGAAGCATGTCCTGATCAAAGGCTTTTTTATTTCTTTATTTGAAATGGAAAATGAAACCAAGCAAAATAAACCCTAGAAATACCAGTCCCCTTAAACTTTGTTAACTTTATTCCTCAAATGTCTCTTGTTGCTACATTGATCCCCACATCGTTTCTTAATCGCCCACATCACCGTAAAAGCCTTTCAGTGCAAAAAACATGCTGTCATCACACTGTCAATGTTAAAGTCTGATCTGTTCATGAAAGCACTATTTCTGCAGGACTGATTATCACAGATAGATACAGGGGAGAAATGAAGGAAGTCCAGGGTGACGTGTTGACACGAAGCAGCTCTCAGGCAGCTGCCTTTCACCATGTGTTTCTGCTTCCAGTAGCTCTGGTAAATTGCACAGTCATGGACAGGATCCAGATTTGGTTGTAATCAGCTAAATCACAGATTACTGATCCAGGTTCTGTACTCAGTGCAGTGTCAAAACAGTGATGGTTAATATCAGCTACGCTTCACAGATTGGGGCCTTGACTGTGCAACACAAAGGAAAGGTCACGCGTGTTGAAAATTTTCAGATTATAGGCCTCCTACTAAGCTCCTATAGTGTTAGTTGCAATTAATCTGTAACGTTAGCTTCCCTTATTATCAGCAGCCCATTTATTATTTTTAACAATGGGGATGGGGGGGTATTCAACAATTTAGCTTGAGGTACAAATGTGTAAATGCATTGTGATGTTTCAAGGGTTCACACAAATAGTGAGAGAGGATTTGTGACGTATAGGCATTTATTCTTCACTGACTCATTACACAGAACAGAGGGGAGGTCATTCACACAGACGCTTCTCTCACTCAGGGTGACACAGACACACAGTGTCTCACACACAGGGAAAACAACACTATCACAACTGGCCTTATAACACAGTTATAATGGCACAACAGTAACACTTGGAACACAACATAACATAACATAACAGAAACAGTCTTTCAATCCTAAGTGGCGCAAAGCATGCTGGGAGAATTCCCCCCCCCCCATCACAGGCCTGACATTAACCCCCACCCCACCCCCCACCCCCGCCCGCCGGACTGGTGTCTGTCCCAAGAATAATAAGTCCAACTCAAAAGTCAAATACAAATCCGTCCAAGTGTCTGGGCTGCCACTGTTTTCGGCAGCTAGCACACACGGGCCCATGACAGTCCACCTGAGCCTTGGCCGGGGTATCTGGTCGAGATGGAGCCTCTGGCTCGGCCACCCACAGGGCAGCTGGCCGGTACGGGGCGAGGCGGTCGCAGTGAAGCACCACCACCTGGTTCCTCTTCTGCAGCCTCACTCTGGGCACTACATTCAACAGTCTCTGTAGGACCATGGACGGTCCCAACCAGTGGCTTGCCAGCTCTGATGACAGTCCCTTTTTCGGCTCCGAGCAGAAAACCCAGACTTGATCTCTAGGTGCAAAGTACCTCCCCTGGCAGTGGGAGTCGTACGCTAGCATCTGTCGACTCCCTGCCGCTACCAAGCCAGTTTGTGTACCGTGTGCCGACGTTCTCTCGAGCGAAACAAATAATCCAACCCCGGTCTGCCGTCCACCTCATACTGCTGCAAGGGGGCATGGGCTTGCTGAGGCGGCCCTTTCTGAGCTGTGCAGGTGTCACAGCAGTGGACATGGAGCTTTATATCCTGATGACACCCCGGCCAGTAGAACTGGGTCCGAAGACGCTGCAGAGTCTTCTTCACCCTGAAGTGGCTCGCCCCCACCGACCAGTGGACCAACTGGAGCACCTTGGGGCGGAGCCGTCAGGGGACCAGCAGCTGCCAGATGTGATGCTGTCCAGCTGGAGACTGCCACTGCCGACAGATAACACCCCCACGACAGCAGAGGTTGGACCACTGGGAATGCAGGGCCTTGGTTTCTGGGTCCAGTGCAGACACAGTCTCCCAGGTGGCCCACCAGTCTGTGTCCAACCACTGCTAGACCCGGGAGACAACAGGATCTCTATCCTGCTCGATCTGAAGTTCCTGCGTGTCAAGGGCATCTGTGACGTCATTACTGGGGTGAACTGGCCAATGACTTGAGGAAGAGCTGTGAGCCGCTGCACTATCCCAGGCCGTAGTGGTCTGGAGAGCTAGTGAGACTGCTGGGTCTCAATCCTGGGCCTGCGCTGACAGCATCGGCCCTTTGATCACATGCGTCCCCTGGTTCCTTGTCTGGCTCTTGCCACAGAGCGTGATGGTCTGAGCCCCCAGACGGAGAGAAGAGCTGGCGGTGTCGATCCTTGTGCCACATGCCTCGAGTAGATATAGTCCAATGATGCATAGGTCCTGGATTTCAGCCAGCCAGAACGGGTGGTTGTGTTCTGACTGGCCACTCCCACCCCAAGGACTCGTCACCCTCCCAGTCTGGTTCGCTCACCGGTAGCTGTGGTGACGCAGCGCCTGGTGGGTTCCCACCCTTGCAGTCTGAATCCATCTGTACCAGGCAGTGCCCCAAGTCGGGCCAGGGAGATGGTGGAACCGGTGTCGATCAAGGCCCAGATTGGTGTGCTGTCCAGGCTGCACGGCAGGTACAGCCCTGGTGAGTGTCCAAGTCCACCCTGCAGTCCATCACGGAAAATGTCTGTGAGAGCCGGCGGGTCCCTGTCTGTAACACCTCGCTCTAGGATTAAAGGTGGTGAGAAGGCTGGTTGTCGCGGGATGGGTACAGGGCAGTAACGCGCAATGTGCCCTGGTTCCCCTCAGCGGAAGCATCCCTCCTCACGCCGCCGTCGTCGTACTCTCACCAGTCGCACAGCTGTGGTCTGGCACAATACCCCCTCGTCCTCACTCTCAGCTGTGGCCTGGAAAGCTCTCTGCCTCAGTGATGACACGTTAGCTGCATAATCCATCATCGGCCTCACCCGCTTGGCTTCTGCCATGGCCGTCTCCCAGCTTCTCGCTGCGCGAATTCAGATGTGTTCTTGGAGCCGGGCCACGCGGAGTCTTCAGATGAAGTTATGTAGGGTGAGCTTCTCCACCACCTCCAGCTCGAAATCTGGGTAAGCCACATTGTGTCGCCAGCTGTACATCCGCTGCACAAGCTCCCAGGCTCTCTCAGTTGTCTTGCCGGCAGCTGGCCAGCTGTTCCCAGGCATGATCACAATGGGTTGCCCTCCCGAACCGCCTCCGGAGCATTCCTTGTAGTGCTGACCAGCTGTGACGTTCCTCAGGCCAGAGATCAGACAGCATGCAGAAAGCTCCTCCTTCCAGAGCCAGCACAACCTGCACGGCTGTCTCTTCAGATGTCCAGCCATTCAGTGCAGCGACCAGTTCAACCTGGACCAGATAGTCATCCAGTAGGGTTTCACCACCAAAGCCGGGAAGTTTGGCCGGTTGGCGGGTCAGTGGGACAGTCGACTCCCTGTCGGTCACTGCCCTCATTTGCAGTGGAATCGCCGGCTCTTAG
Organism: Pholidichthys leucotaenia; assembly: GCA_020510985.1. Classification (NCBI taxonomy): domain Eukaryota; kingdom Metazoa; phylum Chordata; class Actinopteri; order Cichliformes; family Pholidichthyidae; genus Pholidichthys; species Pholidichthys leucotaenia. The sequence continues at coordinate 419,388,235 of CM035842.1, forward strand.
TTCCTCCATTAGTGCTCCCTGCCCTGCCTTGAAAAAGGCAGAAAGTGGGGTATGCTTGCTCCATCTGGTCCGCTTCCCCATTCATCACAGTGAGCATCTCTGGGGGCTGGAGTGTCTGGTCTGCTGTCCATCTTCATCTGCATCCCCATCTAGTGATGAACTGCTCAAGTTGCCAAATCTCTGCCTTGATCCTTGCTTCCATCTCTCAGTAATCCCACTTCTGACACCGGTGTGATGTTTCAAGGGTTAACACAAATAATGAGAGAAGATTTGTGACGTATGGGCATTTATTCTTCACTGACTCATTACACAGAATGGAGGAGAGGCCATTAACACAGACACTCATGTCACTCAGGGTGACACAGACATAATCTCTCACACACAGGGAAAACAACAATGGCACAACAATAACGCTTAGAACACACGGACAATAACAGTCTTCGAATCTAACTGAAATTGAGCTAACTGATTACAATCATTGGGCTTCATTGACAGGTATAATTGTGTGTCGTCTGCGTAAACCATTGCATACTTACAGGTAAGTATGCAATGATATAGACCAATGGTAATCTAGTCAGTGGCAGTAATGCACCTGTAAGCTGGTTGCCAACTGCCAATAAAATCTAAAAGAAGAAGAAAAGAAGGACTAAGGATGAAAAAACAACAACAGCAGGTTATGTACAGTAATGCTACCTGTAGTGCAAATAAAGAAACGATAAAACCCAGCAATCCTATATACAGAAAAAGTGGAGCCGTAATACCCATATTTGCAAGTTCAATGTGGTAGTGCAGGTGCAGACAGCGACAGATAGGACTGCACATGATCAATATTGCAATAACAAACAGCAGCAGGTATTGGCATTTGTGCAAATGGTTGCAATAAGGTGCAGAGACATATAGCAGTAGATGTATTACTGTTGGTGTGTCAGTCTTTCTGTGCAAACAGCTGAGGAAGTTATTGTGTGGGTGAGTGTGTTACGGTCCAGGGGTTGGGGGAGTGGACAGAGTTCAGGGTCTTGATGGCCTGGTAAACAAAGCTGTTTAGCAGTCTTGTGGAGCGGGCCCAGAGGCTCAGGTACCTTCTCCCCGAGGGCAGGGGTCTGAAGAGTGAGTTTGGGGGGTGGGAGGTGTTGCCTGCAATGTTGGTGACTCTGCGGGTGAGGTGGATGTGGTAAATGTCCGGGAGGGGGGCAGAGGGGCACAGATTATCTTGCTGGCTGCTTTCTCTGTGCATTGTAGAGTCTTCCGGCAGGGGGCGGTGCAGCTTCCACACCACTCTGATCACATCACCATCTTGCTAAGGCCTGCATACAGACCCAGAGTAAGAGCCATCAGACCAACAAAAAAGCAGGTATGTGTGTGGCCAGAGGGGGCCTCTGATGCTCTGAAAGACTGCTTCAGCACTACAGACTGGGACACTTTCAATCATGCAGCCACTCACAATGGACATATGAACAGAGGAGAACAAAGAGGTGGTTGTAGCATACATAGCTAAAAGCATTGATGATGTCACTCACTGCAAAACCATCAATGTACGTGCTAACTAGAAGCAATGGATGACAGCAGAGGTTCACAAGCTCCTGAGGACTCGGGACGCAGCCTTCAGGGCCAGCGACACTGCAGCACTAACAGCGGCTAAGGCCAACCTGTCCCGTGGTGTCAAGGAGGCAAAACGACAGTACAGCAAGAAAATATCCGGGCACTTCAGCAACACCAGAGATTCATGTTCCCTCTGGCGTGTCACACAGACGCTCACCAACTACAATTCTCCACCTCAGACTTGTGCGAGTGACATCACACTGCTTAACAATCTAAATTACTTCTTTGACAGCTTTGAAGCACAAAACAACACAGAAGACTGCTCCTCCTCCAGACGAGTAGGCTGTAAGTCTGGATTTGGCCAGTGTGAAGAGGACCCTCTCCAAGATCAACCGACGCAAGGCAGCTGGACCAGACAACATAACAGGTCACATTCTGAAGGACTGTGCGGAGGAGATTAAGAATGTCCTGGCCGATATCCTCAACATCTTCTTGAGTCAAGCTGTTGTTCCCACATGTTTCAAAACTGCCACCATAATACCAGTCCCAAAGAAGCCTGTCCCATCCAGCTACAATGATTACCGTCCAGTAGCACTGACCCCCATCATAATGAAGTGCTTTGAGCGGCTGGTCATGCAGAACATCAAGTTCATCCTCCCTCCCTCCCTCCCATGACCCATCTCAGTTTATATACAGGTCAAACAGATCCACAGAAGATGCCATCTCTGCTGCTCTCCATCCAGCCCTCACACACCTGGACTCAAAGAACTCCTATGTGCGAATGCTGTTCTTGAACTTCAGTTCAGCATTCAACACAATCATCCCCAGCACCTAACACAAAAACTCAGACACTTGGGACTCAAGATCTCTCTCTGTAACTGGGTGCTAGACTTTTTCACAGTGAAACCACAGAACAAGTGGGTCAGCAGCGACACCTCAAAGACCATCACACTGAGCGCAGGGGCTCCACAAGGGTGCGTGCTCAGCCTGCTGCTCTTCACCCTGCTGACCCATGACTGTGTACCAGCCTACAACACCAACTACATCATCAAGTTTCCTTAAAGATAAAAACACATCAGTTCCGCACATCCCGTTGTGTAGTTCTCAGGGGCTGTATGCGGTCTATTTTGACCTTAGTAGTGAGCGTATATTGGCCAGAATGAGGGAAGGAATCGGGAGTCTGTGTGAGTTAGTGGCTAGCTTCATTGCGATTCCTCCACATTTACCTCTCATTCGTCTTCTCTCACACTGTCTGTGGTGTCTCAATTTGGGATGAGACACAGCAGTCGAGGCTGGGGGTGTGTGGAGATTTGGCTGAGAAGTCCTAGGCCACAGAGTTCTTCTGTAACTTTCTGGTCCAAGACATAATGTTTGATCATATTCCTTATCTCCAGAAGACTGTGGTGACTGTAACTTGTGGGCAGCATTGTATGTGGACATTAAACACGTGAACATACACTTAGGCATAATTAAACAGCACTAAATGGTATTGCTTTATGCAGCTGGGGAGACCTCACCGTAAAAGTCTGCAGGTTGTCTCAGAAGCCGTGACTTGACCTTGGAAATCTGCGTTTCATCGTCTTGGAAGTACTTGCATTTTAAAAATGATTTCATGCCCACCCAGCATGTCCATGTTGGCCCCACCAAAGGTTAAAATGTGGGCTGTGTTATGACCCCCATGTGGGTTTGTCCATGGATTCCATGTTGGCCCCACTGTGTTTGCCCGCATGAGCTTTACCTTTTTACCTATTTTCAATGTATTTTCTCATAAATTTGCTATTTTCTTATAAATGTGTTGTTTTCCCCTAATTTGATACATTTTTCTTGAAAATTTCTCATAAATTTGCAACTTTTCTTTACTGTAAACTTGCAACTTTTTCTCATAAATTTGTTGGTTTTTCTTGTAAAACTGTGACTTTTTTGTTGCATATTTGCAAATTTCTTGAAATTTTGGAACTTTCTCTTAAATTTGCCACTTTTTTGTGTAATTTTGCAACTTTTCCTCATAAATTTGTTACTTGTAAATTTGTGAATTTTTCCCATTAATTTGCAACATTTTTCTTGTAAATTTGGAACTTTCTCAATAACTTTCAACTTTTTTACTGTAAACTTTCAATTTTTTCTCATAAATCTGGGATTTTTTTTTCATAAATTTAAAACATTTTTTCCAGTAAATTTTCCATTTATTTACTCATAAATTTGCTACTTTTTTTAATTTGCAACTTTTTCTGATTTTATCCTCATAAATTTGGGGGTTTTTTTAATTGTAAATTTACGAGCCACACCAAAAATGGTGCATAATGGATCAGGTTTAATTTGATATTGCAGGACTTCAGACATAGTGATAAAAGCAGAATGCCAAAAATTCATCAATGAAGGGCAGGACCAATACATGTGAAGCAAAGTGCCAGGAGCGTTACCACACTTTTCACAAGTTGGGTCTATATCTGAGTAAATACGTGCTAACTTAACCTTGGACAGGTGCACCCGGTGCACAATCTTAAATTGAATAAGAGCGTGACGAGCACACATTGATGCAATGTGAACCTGGCCAAGAATAGAGTCCCACAGTTCATCAGTAAAAGTAAAATTAAGATCTTGTTCCCAATTCAATTTAATAGCGGCCAGAGAAGAAGATTGTAAATTTGAAATTAAATTATATAAAACTGATATTACCCACTTAGAAGTTGGTTTAACTAATAAAAAAATCATCTAGAGGATTATCAGAAGGTTTTTGAGGGAATTGTTTTGTCATGGTTTGCACATAATGTCTGACCTGGAGGAAGCGGAAAAAATGTGTAGAAATGATGTCGAATTTAGTGGAAAGTTGAGAAAAACTTGCAAATTGACCATCAAAATATAAATCCGCAAAAGATTTTAAACCTTTTCTGTGCCGTATATGAAATGCACTATCAATAGTTGATGGGGTAAATAAATGATTTGCAGCAATTGGACTTCTAATGGAGAAAAACTGAAGACCGAAATTTTTCCTGAATTGAGACCAAATTCTAAGAGACTGACAAACTACTTTATTATTACCCAGTGTAGACAAAGCAAGGGGAAGTGGTGAACCTAAAATTGCCAGTAGGGAGGTTTGATGTCCACATGTGACTCCATAAGGATCCAAATGGGTGATTTGGGTTCCAGATAGAAATGTTTCCAATATAACATGCACCTGATATTTGCTGCCCAGTAGTAATATTGAAAGTTAGGCAGAGCCATGCCACCCACTGATTTGGGTCTTTGAAGAAAAGCTTTCCTCAATCTCGGATGTTTACCATTCCAAATAAATGAGGTAATCAGAGAGTCCAAAGACTTAAAAAAGGATTTAGGAATAAAAATGGGGAGACACTGAAACAAATACAAAAACTTTGGAAGTAGCATCATTTTTACAGAATTGATTCTGCCAATTAAGGACAAGGATAATGGGGACCATTTGGAAAGTATTTGCTTGCACTGGTCAAATAAGGGGAGAAAATTATTTTTAAACAAGTGATTAAATTGTTTAGTAACACATATCCCAAGATAATTAAAATGATCAATAACAACCTTGAAAGGAAAATTTTCAAGATCCTGAACTCAAATCTTTTCATTAATCGGAAACAATTCACTCTTATTGAAATTAATTTTATAACCAGAAAACCTACTAAAACTATCCAAAATGTTGAGTATAGCAGGTAATGAAGTAAGTGGGTTGGAGAGAAATAATAAAAGATCGTCGGCATAGAGTGAAACCCTATGCTCGATGCCACCCCTACAAATGCCTAGAAAGTCCCAGCTCCCACGGATTGCAATAGCTAACGGCTCAATTGCCAAGGCAAAGAGCAACGGGCTCAAAGGACAGCCTTGCCTCGTACCACGGTAAAACCTAAAATAGTCAGAATAGCGACAATTAGTTAACACTGAAGCTAAAGGACTAGCATAGAGAAGTTTAATCCAGGAATAGAAGGAAGGACCAAAACCGAACCTCTCCAAAGTAAAAAACAAATACTCCCACTCAACCCTATCGAATGCCTTTTCAGCATCCAAACTAATAAGACATTCAGGTATGTTGTGGTGAGGAGTATAAGTAATATTAAGCAACCGCCGCAAGTTAAAAAAAGAATGGTGATTTTTAATGAAACCGGTTTGGTCCTGTGAAATTATAAAAGGAAGAATCTTTTCCAACCTTGAAGCTAACAACTTTGACAAAATTTTAACATCGGTATTTAACAAGGAAATAGGCCTGTAAGAAGCACAGTCAACATGGTCTTTATTAAGCAACACAGTGATACAGGCCTGGTAACATGAAGGAGGAAGTGTACCAGAGTCAAGCGACTCTGTAAAAACTTAACAAAGGAAAGGGGCAAGGTCGTCAGGGAATTTTTTGAAAAAATCAGCGGAAAACCCATCAGGTCCTGGAGATTTTCCTGATTGCATGGATGATATTGCAAGCTGAATTTCTTCTTTTGTGATGGGAGCTTCTAGAATTTGCCGAGATTCTGAGAAAATCGAAGGAATATCAATAGAATCAAAAAAATCTTGCAGATCCTTTAAGTTTGTTGTATATTCTGAAGTATATAATTTGGAATAAAATGACCTGAAGATATCATTAATCACTTGTTGATCAGATGTCACATCTCCTTTATCTGTCCTAACTCCAGTAATAATTTGCTTAGCTCTAATACCGTGCAGCTGATTAGCTAAAAGTTTACCGTTTTTTTTTTTTTCGCCATGTTCATAAAATTCACTCTTGTTCCTTATTAAACAACCTTCAATTTGTCGAGTGGAGAGTAAATTAAGTTTAGTTTGTAATGTCAAACGTTCCTTGTACAGAGCGGGTGATGGAGATTGAGCATATTGTCTGTCAATGTCCAAGATTTGATCTAAAATAGCCTTCTGTTCCTGTATTGCGGATCGTCTTTTAAATAAGATAAGATAAGCCTTTATTAGTCCCACAACGGGGAAATTCCAGGATTGCAACAGCACAGGGATAGCAACACTCAGAGCAACAATCAGAAGGCAAGAAAAAACAAGCAAGCAAGAGCAGCTAATATACATATGTACATATTACTATAAAATATATATATACACACACACACACACAGACACACAGTGCAGAGCATTGTAGCTGGATGGAATAAATATATGAATATATGAACACACAGTGCAGAGCATTGTAGCTAGATGGAATAAATATGTAAATATATAAACACCCACAGTATGGAGCATTGCAGCTAGGTGGAATAAATATGCAAGTATATAAACACACACAGTGCGTGTGTGTTTATATGTTTGTGTTTATGTGTTTATATGTTTAAACACAAATGCTGCCAATAAGATAAATTCTCCCCTAAGAAATGCCTTCATGGCCTCCCATATCATTTTGTTCAGCATACCAGGAGTTTTATTTTCTTTCAAAAAAAAATTAATTTTAGAAGAAATATTCGCAACCAATTTTTCATCTGTAAGTAATAATGGATCCAGTCTCCAATGCTTTCTCATGGAGTCACATCCATGGAGGATCATTTTAAGTACAAGAGGGGCATGATCAGAAACCGAGATGCTATCATAACTGCAAGAGCTAAGGTTATTAATTAATAAACTGTCAACAAAAAAAATAATCTATTCTGGTATAAGTATGGTGTACGTGAGAGAAAAAAGAATAGTCCCTGCCGTTAGGATGTAAAAAACGCCAAGGGTCTGTAAGGCTATATTCCTCAAGAAAAGACTTAACATAAGTTGCAGATTTATTAAGACTAGCAGGTTTTGAGGATGAGCGATCTAAGATAGGATCCATATACAAATTAAAGTCACCCCCAAGAATTAGAGAATGAGTATTTAAATCTAGAAGCTGCGAAAAAAGGTTGCGAAAAAAGTGTACATTATCAAAATTCGGCACATACAGATTAGCCAAGGTGACATGTTTATTGCCAAGTTTACCTGATACTATTACAAATCGTCCATTTTTATCTAATACAACATTAGAGGGAATAAATGGGATATTTTGATCAATAAGAATAGCAGCGCCCCTGGCCTTAGCTTTAAAATTTGAATGAAAAAATTGTCCTGACCAACATTTTGACAAACGCAAATGGTCGGAATCCTGCAAATGGGTTTCCTGCAAAAACAGTACCCCAGGCTTAAGTTGCTTTAGACGTGACATGACTCTCTTTCGTTTAATTGGATGGTTCAACCCCTTCACATTCCAGCTTACCAAAGTAAGATTACTATTCATTCAAAGAGTAAAATTTATATATTGTGTTGTGTAGCCCAAAAATGAATGGGGTGAGGTACGGGTAAAAAAAAAAAAAGGGGGGGGGGGGTTAATAAATCGATAACATAAAAAAAAATTAAAAAAAAAATAATTCATCAACCAAACCTATAACAACACTCCAGCTGGTTGCATAGAACAGCAACCGCTCCATCTCCTGCTCTATTCTCATCCTAACAAAATACTCCCATACAACTGGCTTCAATCCTGCATAGTATGAACATTTTACCCTAGAAAAAAAAAATAAAATTAAGTAAACAACAACGTATAGGGAGCCAATTTGACCTTGTTTTTGAACATCTAAAAATGCATCAATGTCCAGTCAGTGCAGCTTTAATGAAGTAATAATCAAGTAGTCCAGTGTGGTAGTTGGTCAATCCAGGAATGACCAGTTCAGGGCGAAAATCGCTGATTTCTCTCCATGGTTTGCATGAAGCGGGTGGCCTCCGAGACGGACGCCAGCCACTGGTTTTTGCCGTCTGGAAGAGTTATCCGGAGCCTGGCAGGGAAGAGAAGGACGAAAACCTCTCTTGTACAACTCGGACATAACCTCCTTGTATTCGGCTCGTTGCTTCTGAACATCGGCGTTATAATCCTCGTAGAACTGAAGTTTATGTCCACGATATTCCAAAGTCCCACGGCGTCTCCGCGCTTCCCTCATCACCAAGTCTTTGGTCCGAAACCGGTGGAAACAAATAATGACAGCGCGCAGCTTCCCGTTCTGACCCGGCTTGGGCATGAGGCTGCGGTGGGCTCTATCCAGCTCTGGGGGAGATGGCAAAGTTTGTGTGCCAAAAACGTTCACCAACAGCCGAGAAAAAAATTCAGATGGCCGTGGACCCACATCAAAGGACTCCGGCAGACCCACCAAACAAATATTCAGCCTCCTGCTTCTTCCCTCCAGGTCAGAAAGTTTGTTTTTCAAAAGCTTGTTCTCCTCCTGCATTGACTCACACGTAGCTTCAAGCGCAGCTAGGCGCTGGCTGACGTCCTCCGAGTTGCTTTCAAGGTCACCAATGCATTGCTCCTGGTTAGCCACATCTGTTTGAATCTTGTCCAGCTTGCCATTAATAACATCAAATGAAGCTTTAAAGTCAGCAGCTATGGACATTCTGTGTTGCTCAAGCAAGGCAACAAGTTCAGGGTTAAGACCTATGTTAGCATCCTCGGCTAAGCTGGTGTTAGCATTGTTCACTGCTGCCTCCTTTTCAGTCTGCTTTCTTGTTTTGGACATATTTCTCAACTCAAAACAGATTCTGCACATATTAAACGTCCAAAACGTTGATAGCTTACAGCAAAGTAGGGTTTAAAAAGTAAGACTGAAAAAAAAATATAGCAGGAGCCAGCAACGCACACACCTACTCCATTGCCACGTCAGCTCCATCTTCAACATCCTTTGTCCAGAAAATCCACTATTCCTCCTCTGCACATGTCCAAACCATCTCAGCCTTGACTCTCTTGCTTTGTTTCCAAACCGCTCAACGTGAGCCGTCCTTCTGATGTACTCATTTATAATTCTGTCCCTCCTAGTCACTCCCAATGAAAATCTTAGCATCTTCAACTCTGCCACCTCCAGCTCTGCCTCCTGTCTTTTTGTCAGCACCACTGTTGCCCAACCATACATCACAGCAGGCCTCATTACCGTCTTGTAAATCTTCCCTTTCACTCTAGCTGCTACCTTTCCATCACAAATCACCCCTGACAATCATCTCCACCCACTCCACCCTGCTTGCACTCACTGCTTCACCTTTCTTGTGCATTTTCCATTGGTTTGGATGGTTGACCCCAGGTGTTTAAACTCATTGACTTTCACAACCGCTACTCCTTCTGTCTTCACCGTTACACCTGCATCCCTCTCATTCACACTCATGTATTCGGTCTTGCTTCTGGCTTTCATTCCTCTTCTCTCAAGAGCATACCTCCCACCACTGCAGGTTCTCTTCCACCTGCTCCGTACTCTCACTACAGATCACAATGTCATTTGCAAACATCATGGCCCACAGAGACTCCTGCCTGACCTCGTCTGTCAGCCTATCACCATGGCAAACAAGAAGGGACTCAGAGCCGATCCCTGATGTAACTCACCCCCACCTTGAATCCGTCCGTCACTCCTATAGCACACCTCACCACCATTTCCCTGTCCTCATACATGTCCTGCACCAGCCTCACATACTTCTCTCCACTATACCTGACTTTCTCTTACAGTACCACACCTCCTGTCTTTGCACCCTATCATCTCCTTTCTCTAGATCCACAAAGACACAGTGCAACTCCTTCTGACCTTCTCTATATGTCTCCATCATCACTCTTAGAGCAACCATTGCATCTGTAGTACTCTTTCTTGGCATGAAACTGTACTGCTGCTCACTGACTGACACAACCCTCCCCATTTACCTGGGATTGGGACCGGCACTAGGAGTACACTGGCTTGTGCACCCCCTGTGGCTGGGTTTTCTGACAATTTCTGCAGGAATGAAGCATAGTAAATCATTATAACTGGGGTACCCTTTTCCAGGAAATCCATCATCAATACTCCATGCTGTCCTCTCAAGTACAGGAATGTGTGGGTCAGGGCAAATCTTGAATGAACAGCCCTCCCCCCCGCCCCCGTCCTGTCAGGCAGCTAGGTGAGCAGGACAGAAATCCACTTCCCTTACTGTGCCAAACAGATTTACTTTGCCAAAAGGAGCTTTGTACAGTACATATATATGTACTGTATATTGTTTATAAATTCCTCTTGTAATAACTTTTTATTCTTTATTTAAATTGTTTTACCCTTGAAGGACCCGACTGGATGGGGAATGGGGAAAGTAGATGTGGGGAGGGGGAAAGAAAAGGAAGAGTTGTGGAGTGTGTGAAATAAGAGGCTGATTCATGGCAGTCGGTTTATTACACACTTCACATCTCTCAAGCACAGAACAGAATGAAACATTTCAGCAGGCACTCTTCTTTTACCCAAATCTCTCCTCACAAGTTTCATGGCATTTCTCCACACACACCATGACATTTGCATTACACTGCATTCAACCCCCTACGTCCTTGACTCCTTCCTGCTATCTCGCCAGGAACCTCCGGAGCATTGTTTTCCCATGCTTATCCACCGTCTCTTGTCTGAGATGCTAAATAATCTGACTCCCCCAAGGTGCTACACTTCCCCCCCCCCCCCACCAGCATCTTAGATACAACAATAGAACATCAGTCCACACGCCGTTTTGGGCTTCCGTCTCCTCCCGTATCTGCTGTAACTGGGGTTTACTGCCTCCGTGGCACTGCTGTGCCGGTGGGGGGCTGCTGGGAGTGTGTCTGACTGCGGGTGGGGCGTGATGAGGGGGGGGGCACTTTGGTCTGTCCCTGTGGCTACTCTGGTGAATCGTTTCCCTGGGGAGATCTCCGTGGGGGTCTTCCATGCCGAGGGGCCCTAGCCAACAGCACTTGCTCGTCCGCCACAACGAAAGCGGGTTTGAGTCTGTCTATGCCAATTTTCTCCCGCCTACCCCCCAAGTCTAGCAAAAATTGCTTATCCCCTGTTTCCAACACTCTGAACGGTCCATCATAGGGTGGGCGCAATGGAGGGCGGTGGGCGCCGTGTCTGATGAACACGAACTCCATGCTCTTCAAAGTTTTAGGCACGAAAACACGCGGAAAACAGTGGTAAGCAGGGCCCGGCAGCGTGCCTGTGTTTGCGCTCCGCTGCAAAAGCTGAGACGGGCAGCTGCCCGGCGAGGGATTGTCTGGTAGAAATTCCCCGGGCAGCCGTAGGGGCTGCGCAAAAACCAGCTCTGCTGGGGAAGCTTCCAGATCCCCTTTTGGCGCGGAGCGCAACCCCAATAAAACCCACGGCAGCCTGTCTACCCAGTTTACATCCGTCAGTGAAGCCCTGAGTGCTGCTTTCAGTGATCTATGAAAACGCTCGCATAAACCATTGGCCTGTGGGTTGTATGCGGTTGGGCGGTGAATTGTAACACCCAGGCTGTGGGCCATCGCGGAACAGAGTTCGGAAACAAATTGAGGGCCCCTGTCGGATGCAATGTCCAACGGGACTCCAAAACGCGCCACCCATGCTGCTAAAAAAGCGCGTGCTACGTCCGCGGATGTGGTTGCCGCCAGCGGGACTGCTTCTGGCCAGCGCGTGGTGCGGTCCACCACTGTCAGGAGGTGCGTGCACCCCTGTGATGGCGGGAGGGGGCCCACGAGGTCCACGTGAACATGGTCGAACCTCTTAGCCGTTACCCGAAACGGCTCCAAGGGAGCCTTCGTGTGTCTGTGTACCTTGGCTCGTTGGCACGCTCCACAGGCTGCAGCCCACTCTTTTACTTGTCTGCGTAGGCTCGGCCACACAAACTTCTGTCCCACCATTTTGACCGATGCGCGCACTCCTGGGTGCGCCAGAGTGTGAACCGACTCAAACACGCGGCGGCGCCACGCGACTGGGACCACCGGACGCGGGCGTCCCGTGGAGACATCGCAGATTGGGGGGGGGGAGGGGGGCGCCATCTTGCAGCACCCTGCTCTCCAGCCTTACAGCCTTAACCCTGTTGGTCCAGACTGGAGCACGCACACGTCTGCATCGCTAATCTGCTCCGCGGCCATGGCTGCATAATCTATCCCCACGCAGACCAGGGCCACCACGGTGCGCGAGAGGCAGTCCGCCACCACATTCAGTTTACCCAACACATGCTGAATATCGGTAGTAAACTCTGAGATCGCGGCCAGCTGTCTCTGCTGCTGGCTCGACCACGGTTCTGAAACCTTGGCCATCGCGAATGTTAGCGGCTTGTGGTCCACGAACGCGGTGAAGTTGCGACCTTCCAGCCAGAACTGGAAGTGACGTATGGCCAGGTGGAGAGCCAGCAACTCTCTGTCGAACGTGCTGTATTTACGTTCGCTGTCGCGCAAAGTTCTGCTGAAAAAGGCGAGCGGCTGACAAGCCCCGGCGACGCGCTGCTCTACGACAGCCCCTATGGCCATGTCTGAAGCGTCGATGGTGAGCGCTATCCGGGCCGCTGGGTCCGGATGCGCCAGCAGTGCGGCGTTTGCCAGGGCTGCTTTAACCTCCGAGAACGCCCGCTCTCGCTCCGGGGTCCATTCGACCCTATCCGCAGGTTTCTGTCTCTTGAGCACGGCGTACAATGGTTGCATGAGCTGCGCCGCGCGGGGAAGGAAACAATTATAAAAGTTAACCATCCCCAAAAATTCCTGCAGCGCCCTGACTGTCTAAGGCCGGGGGAAATCCGCCACGGCGCGCACTTTGTCGGGCAGCGGGATCGCTCCTTCCGGAGAGACGCGGTGCCCCAAAAAATCAATCTCCGTCATGCCGAACTGGCATTTCGCCAGGTTGATTATTAATCCGTGCTCCTCCAACCTCCTGAAAACCGTCGTGAGGTAGGTTTCATGTTCGTCTTCGGACGCACTGGCTACCAGGATATTGTCCAGGTAGACGAACACGAACGGGAGATCGCGCAGCACTGCATCCATCATGCGCTGGAATGTCTGTGCCACTCCTTTTAACCCGAATGGCATGCGCAGGAACTCGAATAGACCGAACGGAGTTATTACCGCTGTTTTGGGTATGTCCTCCGCGCACACTGGGACTTGGTGGTAACCGCGGACCAGGTCTATTTTGGAAAAAATGCGCGCTCCGGCGAGGTGAACGGAAAAATCCTGTATGTGGGGAATCGGGTAGCGGTCGTGCGCTGTGGCGTTGTTCAACCTGCGGAAATCACCGCACGGTCGCCACGATCTCTCAGCCTTAGGGACCATGTGTAGCTGGGATGCCTGTGGGCTGTTTGAACGCCTGATGATGCCCAACCTTTCCAGGTTGGCGAACTCCTCGCGCGCTATGGCCAGTTTAGCTGCATCCAAGCGCCGAGGTCTTGCAAAAACGGGCGGCCCGGTGGTGGTGATAAAGTGCTCCACCCTGTGTTTAGCGATGGCCGCCGAAAACGTTGGGATCGTGAGTGCTGGGAACTAAGTGAGCAGTGTGTGGAACTTACCGCCTGGAGCTGTGACGTTGGCCTGTGCTGTTGGCTGGGTCACTCGAGCTATACAGGGGAGAGAGTCAAAGGACAGTGCATTAACCAGGCGCCTGTTAGCAACATCAACCAGTAAACCATGTGCACACAGAAAATCAGCCCCCAGGATATGGTAATTCAGTGCTGCTACGACAAAAGTCCAGTCATATGTACGGCCATGTAGAGATAAGATCAGTGTCCTCTCACCAAAGGTCTTAATTTCCGAGCCGTTTGCTGCCAACATCTCGGGGCCGCTAGGTCCTGCCACCCGGTCGGCGTAGGTCGGCAGGATGAAGCTCTTCTGGGCTCCGGTGTCCACGAGGAAACGCCTCCCCGAGTGCTCGTCCGTCATGTAGAGCAGCTTGTTCTCTTCACCAAGGGTCACAGCTGCTACCGACCGCCGGCCTTGGTGTTTTCCCAAGCGCTTGAATTGGCACGGTGGCGCACATCTGCGTGCGTTCTCTCCGAAGCGGCGGTGGTAGAAGCAGAGCGTGTCTCTCTGGCGCTCCTTGGCCCCCGCTGCTGCTACCGTCGGTGGCTCCTCTCCTCCTCTGGTCGTCTTGCTGGGCTCCGCCGCCGCCGCGTTGACTGTGATCATCCGGCTGGTGAGGATGATCCAGTCTGCCTCCTGGGCTAGCGCACGGTAGTCACGCGCGGCCAGCAACAACGAATTGGCCAGAACCGCTCTCGCCACTGTTGGAAGGTTTTGGAGGAAGAGGTGGGCAAACAGAAAGTGCCTGTCGTCCGTGCTCATTAATGCCAGCATCTTCTCCATCAGGTCTACGGCCGGCCCGTGTCAGGAGCCTCTCCACTCTCTCACAGTCCGAGAGCGTGTAGCGCCGGGTGAGCGCAGCCTTGAGCGCCTCGTATTTGTTGCTGGCTGGAGGCTGATCGAGCAGGCTCGCTACCTGCTGAGCTGTGCGGGAGTCCAGCGCTGTGACCACATGGTAGAACTTGGTGTCATCTGCTGTTACTCCCCGGAGGGCGAACTGGACCTCGGTGTGGTGGAACCAAGAGCGCGGGTTGCGCTGCCAGAAATCCGGTAGCTTGGCTGAAACCGCACACGCGTGGCTGGGGGTTCCAGTCTGGGCTGTCTGTGGGATGGCTGCCGCCTCGCTGGAGCTTCCTGACTGGGCCGGCTCCGGGGTTCTTGCCTCGTATTCCATAATACGTCTTGGGTCACCAGTGTGGAGTGTGTGAAATAAGAGGCTGATTCATAGCAGACAGTTTATTACACACTTCACATCTCTCAAGCACAGAACAGAATGAAACATTTCAGCAGGCACTCTTCTTTTACCCAAATCACTCCTCACAAGTTTCATGGCATTTCTCCACACACAACATGACATTTGCATTACACTGCATTCAACCCCCTACGTCCTTGACTCCTTCCTGCTATCTCGCCAGGAACCTCCGGAGCATTGTTCTCCCATGCTTATCCACTGTCTCTTGTCTGAGATGCTAAATAATCTGACTCCCCCAAGGTGCTACAGAGTAACAAACAAAGAAGACAAACAACTGAAACAAACAGAAGGCAGACTGTTTCTTCCACTGAAGAGGACTCAACACAATTCTGGTATCTGAACCTGCTAAAGGAGAGACGTGTGTGTGTGTGTGTGTGTTTGTGTGTGTGAGAGGGTCCACAAAATAAGTGTGTGCATGTGAGTAGATGGTCAGGGAATATACAAAGAGGGCGGCCGGTCACAGCAACTCACCCCCCCTCCCCCCGTCAGAAACCCTGAGCAAGCAGGACAACGCCACCAACCCCCACTGGGCACAGGTGTCCCGAGGCCAACAAGCCCCGGGACAATCAGGCATCTGCCCCAGGAGGGACGGCCGAGGGGGACTGGGCCACCAAACGGCCGGCACGGCAGCCCCACGGTCCCAGACCGGCCAACCCCCGCCCCCCCAGCGGGGCCTAAGCTAGCCCCCGGGCCCCAGGTGCTGGGAGGCCAGCATCCCCATATCCCGGGCAGGAGACTGGCCCGCGCCCCCAGCGCAAGCCCCCCAGACACCCCCATAACGGGTCCACCCCCACCCCAGCGCCACCGCCACACACCCCGGGGACCCCAATTCCACATGCCCAAGAAAGGCGGCAGCAAGGCACTAGGGCCCCACAGGGGGCCACCCCCCCCCACTCAGGGAAGCCCACACAGCCAAGAGGCACTACCCCCTCAATCCAGCACCTCCCAACCAGCACACACACCCATTCCCACGCACTCACACTCTCATACGCACCCACTTGCACCCACATGCACTCACTCACTCTCGATCGCCCTCTCCCCCACACAATCCCACACTCGCACTCCTGGACCCAACCCCTCTCTCCCACTCCTGTACCCACTCAGTCTCGCTCTCACTCCCACTCGCCCTCAGAGTGATCCGTTCTTACTCACGTTCACCCATACACACACTCTCAGTCACGCTCCCACCTACTCACATCCACTTGTGCTCTCCCTCACACACTCACACACAGTCATTCACCCTTATTACTTAGGGCGGCCGCAGTGAAGATGTAGCAAGCATGAATGCACACCAGCTCCCGGCAGTGGCTGGGGAGGCTGCCAGCGCAGGCTGGCAGTTACACCCCCACCAACCCACCCCAGGACATCAGCGGCCACAGGCGCAGACCACCACCCCCAACACCCACCCGAGCAACTGATCAGCGGGCCATCGCAAGCGCGATGAAATGCCACCCAACACACAAAGCGCCACACAAAACCGACCCACCATCACCATCTCCACTCATCACTCCTTCACTCTCGCTTACTCTCTTGTTCAGTCACTTTCTCACTCCCTTGCTCGCACCTATTCATTCGGCGGCACCCAGGGAGTTTGACAGCATGACGGGCCCCAGGCCCCCCGCCGAGCCCCCAGGCACCTGGCAGAAGGAGGGCAACAGGGGTAGGGCAAAACCCGCGCACCCCCCTCCTCCATGCATGGATCATGATGAGTGTGTGTTAGTTGTGTGATGTGATTATGCGCAGGTTTGTGAGCTACCAGAGTGCAATTAAAATTGGGGGGATGATAGTTGGAGCACCAGTAGCCACTGCTGTAGGCAGCGGGGCTCTCATCCTCCCAAGCACTCAGTGTCTATACTGCAATTAAAATTGAGGTGAGGGCAGCGCCACTGCGCAGCAGAGGGATCCCCTTCACCAACACAGTATAGCACACCCCCACCCCAAAACCCTAAGTGTATCCAATAAGATGTATGTTCCACCCAGAATCGGGGGGGAGGTGGTCCAAAAGGGAACCAGTGCCCCCCCCCCCCCCCCCCCAGAATCCAGCTCGCAAACTGGTTCAGAAGGCCACCCACTGGCCCCACATTCCAAGCCCGGGTGAGGGCCGCCAGGCCGAGCAGCCCAGGACCCGCTAGCGTTGCACCCTAGCTCTCCCAGCACCACAGGCATGATGGAGCAGCTACACCCACACATCCTGCACACACGAACATACAGAACAACATTAATAACAATAACGAACAATGGGCCGGACCCATACGGCGCCCCACTTGCCACGCGACACCCCAGAGCACCCACGGCAAGCCCCCCCAACCACCCACCCCAGATGCACACCAACAGCTTCCCAACGAGGTCCCCCCACCCACAGACACAACCTCCACTCCCACACGTCCACCCATAGGTACCTGCACTCACACGCATACACACCTACACCCACCCTCATGTGCACCCACACACACACCATCACATATGCCCACCTACACCCACACACAACCCTGCATGCCCACACACAATATACACACGCATACGCACCTACATCCGCACCCACCCACACCCACACTCGCTCACACCTGCACACATGCATGCGTATATACTGTATATATACACACACACACACACACACACGTAGGCCCCAGAGAACAGCGGCGCGACCTTCCTGGAACGCAGGTAATGAACAGCCCTCTTAACAGAAACAGAGTAAAGAGGTAAAGGGTGAGTACTGGGGCGTGGACTGTAGGCTTCACCTTTTATCTGACATATAAATACAGAGAAAATCTAGGATAAACACATTTTCCCATCGTTTTTACCTTGTTCTTCCTCATTTTTGTGCACTTAATCTAGAGTTTGGTGCACTCTTTACCTTCTGACAAAAATCAAGAATGTCCACGGTGATTCCGAGTTGCCTCATCTGCATTGAGAGGCACGACAGACACCAAGGGTGATGGCACACCACCAAGACCTGAGGCAGCGCAGCAAAGGAAGTGGAGAGTAAACCTGAAACAGAACCAGACTGTTGACATCGGGGAGGTTTTTTCCCCCAGCCAGCACCTGGCCTGTGTGGGTCCCACCTCTGCTGTGTAACTCAATCTGAAAGCTTAAGTCTGTCGAGCTTCTGGCACAGGTCCCTCCATTTAATCCAGTACAGGTGCCAAACGGGCTTCCTTCAGCGTGGATGGCTGTAGAGAGGTTGTGCATGTATGTTGCTATTGTTTAACAAAGGGGGATGGGGGGATTCACCAATTCAGCATGAGGTACAAATGTATAAATGTAAAGTATGTTCAAATTTGCAAGTATAAAGATGCAAAGGTGTGATAAAAGATGCCGTTATACTGTAAATGTTCAACAAGTCACAAATTACAATTTAATTACATAGAATACAAATTTGACCAGCATCCAGATGAGCACTGCAAATGTACAAGAAAAAAGTAAAAAATGTACAGGGGAAAAAACTGCTTATTTTTAAGGTGGAAAAAGAACAAATTTATGAGGAAAAAGTTGCAAATTCATGAGAAAAAAGTATTAATCTATGAAAAAAAAGTTGAAATTTACAAGAAAAAAGTCACAAATCTATGAGAAAAAAAAATGGAAAATTTATTGGAAAAAGATAAATTACTGAAAAAATGCAAATCTATAAAAAAAAAGTTGAAAATCTTCAGTAAAAATGAAAATTTACAAGAAGTTTTTGCAAATTTATGAAAAAACACTTGCACATTTTTGAGAAAAATGTCACAAATTGGTCAGGAAAAAAGTTGCAAATTTTTAGAAAGAGAGTTGCAAATTTTTGAGAAAAAAGTTAAAAATCTTCAGGAAAGCTGTTACAAAAAAGTTGAAAATTTACAGAAAAAAAGTTAAAAGTTTAAACGAAATTTTTTGCAGATTTATGATAAAATAAGTTGCAAATTTTTGAAAAAAGTCAAGAATTTGTGAGGGAAAAAGTTGCAAATTTTTTCAGAAAAAGTTGCAAATTTATAATAAAAAGCTGAAAATTTACAAAAAAAAATGCTAATTTACAAGAATAACTTAATAACTAATTTAATTATTTATTTTAAATTTTCAAGAAAATTTGCAAATCTATGAGAAAAAAAAGTTGAAAATCTTCAGGAAAATTGAAATGTAGAAGAAATTTTTATTTACAAATTTATGAAAAAATGTGCACATTTTTGAGAAAAAAGTCACAAATTTGTCAGGAAAAAAGTTACAAATTTTTAGAAAGAGAGTTGCAAATTTATGAGAAAAAAGTTAGAAATCTTCAGGAAAACGGAAAATTTACAATAACTTTTTTGCCAATTTATGAAAAAACAGGCACATTTTTAGGGAAAAAGTTGCAAATCTATGACAAAAATTGAAAATCTTTAAGAAAATTGAAAATTCACAAGATTTTTTGCAATAAAATGTGCAAATTTTTGAGAAAGAAGAAATTTATTAGAAAAAAGTTTCACATTTACAAGAAAAAATTTGGAAATTTATGAGAAAAGTGAATATTTTAAAAGAAAAAAAGACAAGTTTATGACAAAAATTGGCACATTTTTTAGAAAAAGTCACAAATTTATGAGAAAAAAAGTTGCAAATTGTTATGAAAACAGTTGAAAATTCACAGAAAATAAGTTGAAGGTTTACACGAAAAGTTTTGCAGATTTATGAAAAAACAAGCTGCACATTTTTGAAAAAGTCAGGAATTTGTGAGGGAAAAGTTGCAAATTTTTTCAGAAAAAGTTTCACATTTATGATAAAAAGCTGAAAATTTACAAAAAAAATGTAATGGGCGAATGGCACATGCGCACGCAGCGACTGGCAGTGGGTGAAAAAGTTTGATGTCTTAGTCTCTGTTTTTATGCACTTTAATGAGTTTTAACATAATTTTTTGTGCCATTTTTGTCCTTGAATGTTTGTGGACTATATAACGAAGAGCTCTCTGGTTCCATCAGTATGGCTTTTCTTCTTGTTTTTGCACTGTGGTTTCTTTCTTAGCAGCTCTTTGTCTGGGACGTCAGCGCGGTCACGCTGGGAAGAATGCAGTATTACAGATACATGTTACTGCATTTAAACATGGATAATCCAGCGTCTGTGTTTGAGTCTGTGCCACAACTACAGGACTTTATCTTAAGAGACTTTCATGGACACAGTGATGAAAAGAGGAACAAGAGAAGGAAACGTGGAAAGCGTGGAGGTGTAAGATTAAACCTGAGGAGGTGTCAGCTTAACCGCATTCCTCTTCCTTCCATTATTATGGGGAACGTACAATCCCTGAGAAACAAAGTGGATGAAATTCAAGGAAATGTACGATATCAGAAGGATTTCAAGAACTGCTGTGTCATGGCTTACACAGAGATGTGGCTAACGGAGCATGACCGGGACCTGGATCTGTGTATTGATGGCTTTGAAGCCCCACTTCGCTTGGATCGGCAGGAAGAGGTAACGGGGAAACGTCAGGGAGGCGGTGTATGTTTGTACATTAATAAACAGCACTGTACATCTGTCACGGTCAAAAAGCGCATCTGTACACCAGATGTGGAGCTTCTGTCCATATTGCTACACCCCATTTATCTGCCCCGCGAGTTCCCCCAACTTTTCATAATGACTGCGTACATTCATCCGAGGGCGGATGCTGCCTCTGCCTCCAGCACCGTCTTTGATGTGGTACAGTGGTTGCAGTCAATTTCCCCAGAGGCTCCAAATTTTATCCTTGGGGATTTTAACCATGTGTCTCAAAAGAAGACACTTAAAAATTTCTATCAGTATGTCTCCTGCCCAACCAGGCGAGAAAAGACATTGGACCTGTGCTATGGATCTATCGAGGGAGCCTTTAAATCTCTTCCCCTTCCTCCTTTAGGATCCTCAGATCACAACTCTGAGTTTTATATGTGCTGCCGACATATAAAACTGCTCTCAGAAGAGAGAAGACGAAGACCAGAGACATAAACGTGTGGACAGATGATTCAGTGCTCTACCTCCAGGAATGTTTTAACTGTACAGACTGGGAGGTGTTCACACTGTCCTGTGGAGATGATCTGGACTCTTTAGTGGATGTGACATGCTCTTACATGGCTTTCTGCAGGGATATGATCGTTCCACGTAAACATGTCAAAATATATCCCAACAACAAGCCATGGGTTACTAAATCAGTTAAATCCTGCTTACAGAGGAAAGCACTTGCCTTTAAACAGGGGGTTGTTTCTGAGCTGCAGGTTGCCACAAAAGAGCTGAAGTCCGAAATTTTAAGACCAAAACAGAATTATAAATCAGAATTGGAAAGCAAGATGGCAGCAAAGAAGCTTGGTTCAGCCTAGGTATAGTATATAATAGTATGAAAACTATTGCAGGCCTTCAGAGCACAGAGCGCAGTAATCATGTGTTTTTAGATAAGATAAGATAAGATAAGATAAGCCTTTATTAGTCCCACAATGGGGAAATTCCAGGATTGTAACAGCACAGGGATAGCAACACTCAGAGCAACAATCAGAAGGCAAGAAAAAACAAGAGCAGCTAGTATACATATGTACATATTAATATAAATATATATATATATATAGACACAGTGCGGAGCATTGTGGTTGGTGGATGTGCAGCAGAAAGTCTAAGCTCTCTCTCCGCGGATGGGGTGAGTTAGATGGCTTTAATTCAGACACAGAGCTGGCTAATGCTCTTAATTGTTTTTATGATCATTTTGATTCCTTTGATTTTAGCACAGAAACCCAACATTTGAAACAGAAAGACAATCAGCACTTAATATTGAGGTGCAGGATGTTAAAAGGGCGTTCTGTGCTATAAAAGTGAACAAAAGTCAGGGCTCTGATAATATATGTGGACACTTGGTAAAGTCCTGTGCACATGAACTGAGTCCTGTGTTTCATTACATTTTTAATAAGTCCTTACAGACACAACATGTGCCTAAGGTCTGAAAGGATGCTGTGGTTGTCCCTGTTCCAAAATCCAGCTGTCCTAAAACGAGTAAATGATTTTAGACCAGTTGCTTTGACTTTAATTTTAATGAAAATTTTTGAAAAACTGGTCAGATGTGAGGTCCTAAAGCAGACTGAGCATGCATTGGATCATTTGCAGTTTGCCTATAGGCCTCACAGAGGAGTGGAGGATGCCACTGTCACTCTACTTAACATGCTTTTTAAACATCTGGATTTTAATGGGACACATGCCAGGCTTTTATTTGTGGACTTTTCTTCTGCTTTTAATACAATCCAACCTCATATTTTAGTTGAAAGGCTCCTGCAACAATTTGACTTGAGTAATAATCTGGTGGGTTGGATTCTGGATTTTTTAACCAACAGGACACAGAGAGTAACGGTCAATGGTACATTGTCTGACCTAAAGTGCTCTTCTACTGGCTCTCCTCAGGGGTGTGTGTTGTCACCACTGCTCTTCATCCTGTACACAAACATGTGACGGAGCAGACATGACAACAGACACATTATAAAGTATGCTGATGACTCAGTTGTTGTCAGTCTCCTCCAGGATAGTGAGAGTGGCCACAGCCCAGTAGTTTGATTTTGTTCACTGGTGTGAGGATTCCTACCTGCAGCTGAATACGACAAAAACTAAAGATATGATTATTGACTTTAGGAGGAAAACTCCCAGGCACAAAGGCACTTTACTAAAAGGTCAGACCATTGAATGTGTACAGTCCTACAAATATCTTGGGATGATTATTGATAGTAATTTAAACTTTAAAGAGAACTGTGAAAGGGTGTGCAAAAAGGGTCAGCAACATTTGCATTGTTTAAGGAAACTTGCACGCTTCCAAACTGACCGAACCATAATAACAATGTTTTATCGGGCTTTTATTGAATCTGTTTTATCCTTTTCTTTAGTGTCATGGTTTGGTCAGATAAAACTAACTAACTACTAACTAACCTGCACTTATATAGCGCTTTTCTAGTCACAAAGACCACTCAAAGCGCTTTCATTAATACTAACCCTCTATTCTAAGGGCCTATAGGAAACAGATATCTAGGGACAATTTAGAACAGCCAATTAACCTAACATGCATGTTTTTTTTGGCATGTGGGAGGAAACCGGAGAAATCCCGGAGTAAACCCACGCAACACGGGGAGAACATGCAAACTCCACACAGATCACTGTTGGTCGGGGGCTGGGATCGAACCCACGATCCCACGATCCCCACAATCCCCCGGCCAAGGGTAAACTGTGCTGCCGCAGTGCTAACCACTGCGCCACCGTGCAGCAGTGAACTGAAAACTGAAACAGAAGAACTGAAACTGAAACAGAAGAAATCCTTGGATCAGGTAGTTAGATGGTCCAGTTGTTTGCTTGGTGAGTCACAGCTGAGCCTGACATCCCTGTACACCAGACAAGTACAGAGGATGGCTGACTTGATTTTAAATGATGACTCCCACCCTTTGCACTGCCACTTTCAGCTTCTTCCCTCCAGACGGAGGTTTGTTGTCCCAAAATGTAAAACCCAGCGCTACAAAAACAGCTTTGTCCCTGCTGCTGTTAAAGAGTTGAACAAGATGTTCAATTGTTATATTGCACATAATTTAGTTATCTATTTATTAATTTTGATTTTATATTTATTTATTTTTGTAGGTGTTTTTGGGGGGTTATAAATCTTTTATTGGGTTTTAGACTTTTATTGAGTTTTTAATCTCTTTGACTTACGTTTTTAACTTTTTACTATGACCCTTCTCTCTTCTCTCTTTATTTTTTCTCTTATCTCTTTGTCTTATGTCCTGATTGGTGGAGCCTTGAGTATTTTTATCATGTTTATAGTCAGCTTCATATGTGCCTGTGTTTGTGTTCATGTTGAATGTAATTGTGGTTTGTAAATATGTGTCTAAAAGGATGTCACCTGACTGCAAAACAAATCTACCTACGGGTACAAATAAAGGAACCTGAACCTGAAAAAATTGCTAATTTACAAGAAAAACTTTGCAAATTTATGAGAAAAAAGTCACAAATTTTCAAGAAAAGTTGCAAATTTATGAGAAAAAAGTTAAAAATCTTCAGGAAAATGGAAAATTTACAATAACTTTTGTTGCAAATTTATGAATAAACAGGCAAATTTTTAGGGAAAAAGTTCCAAATCTATAAGATAAAAAGTTGCCAATTTTTGAGACAAAAACTGCAAGTTTATGATAAAAAAAAGTTGCAAATTGCTAAGAATAAAGTTTCAAATCTATGACAAAAAGTTTAAAATCTTTAAGAAAACTGAAAATTTACAAGATTTTTTTTTGCAATAAAATATGCAAATTTTTGAGAAAAAAGTCAGATATTTATTAGAAAAAAGTTTCACATTTACAAGAAAAAATTTAGAAATTTATGAGAAAAAAGACAAATTCATGAGAAAAAAATGTGCATATCTTAAAAGAAAAAAGTCACAAATTTATGACATTTGCATATTTATGAGGCAAAGTCACAAATTTATGAGAAAAAAGTTGCAAACTGTTACAAAAAAGATGAAAATTTACAGAAAAAAAGTTGAAAGTTTACGAGAAAATTTTTGCAGATTTATGAAAAAACAAGTTGCAAATTTTTGAAAGAAGTGAAGAATTTGTGCGGGACAAAGTTGCAAATTTTTTCAGAAAAAGTTGCAAACATGATAAAAAGCTGAAAAATTACCGAAAAAAAAATGCTAATTTACAAGAAAGGCTTTGCAAATTAAGAAAAAAGTCCCAAATTTTGAAGAAAAGTTGCAAATCTATGAGAAAAAAGTTTTAAATCTTCAGGAAAAATTAAGAAGAAATTTTTATTTGCAATTTTTTCTCAAAAATTTGCAGATTTTTGAGAAAAAAGTCACAGATTTATGAGAAAAAGTTTCAAATTTATAAAACAAATTTTGTAAATTATTGTGAAAAAACAAATTTAGGAGAAAATAGTTGCAATTTTTTTTTAAGAAAAAAGTCACTTTTTTAATTTAAAAAAATCACAAATGTGATAAAATTTTCAAGTTTGAACAAAAGGTCACAAATTTATAAGAACAAAGATGCAAATTTACAGAAAAAAAGCTGCAAATTTACAAGACAAATTTTTCCGATTCATGAGGAAAAGATGAACACATTTAAAAGAAAAAGATTGCAAAGTTTTCAGAAAAAGTCACTAATTTATGAGAAAACACATTGCAAATTTTCGAGGGAAAAAGTCACACATTTGTGAGGAAAAAGTTGCAAATTTTTAAGTTACAACTTTATGATAAAAAAGTTTAAAATTTACAGAAAAGTTGCAAATTTATGAGAAAACCTGCATATTTATGAGGAAAAAAGTAGCAATTGTTTAAGACAAAAAAAATCAATAATTTAGGAGAAACCAAGTGTCAAATCTCTGAGAAAAAGTCATGAATTTGTGAGGAAAAATGTTGCAAATATATGAGAAAAAGTTAAAAGTGAGGCAAAATAATATTTGTACATCTCAAATATTTTAAAGAGGCAGCAGGAAAGCAGGTTGACTTGGTTTCTATTAGACGATGTAAATCCTTTAAAAACCTTGAGGGGACTGATGTGAGACAATATCCCACTTAAACTCCCCCGGTCACTTCTTGCCCCTGGAAATTAAAGCAGATTTTAACAGTGCCGCCATTGTGATTTACAAATTATTGGACGGAGCAGCTAAAAACCCTTAATATCCACTGATGACAGAATGGAATTAGCCACATATTTTCCTCGAAACTTTCAATTTTCCTCCTCGTTGAGTAAGCCTGGGCCCTAATCCCATCTTTATATTGCTCAAGTATTACCCTCCATCCAAAGAAGGGGGGGGCATGAGTTGTCAGGATGCTCAGAGGTCCCCCATTGCGAGGTAAGGTGCATTTGTTCACGGATCTCAACGTGCCCTTTGTTGGGCGGCCTGTTTGGAAGGTGGTGGTGATGGGGGGGGGACTTGTGCAGCATGCCAACATTAGGGGTTATTCAGGAGCCTGAGAATCAATCCAGTATTACAGTTAAGCCATGTAATAATTACCATCATTAGGGGTAACTGGAGCGTGCAGATGACCAGGCTCCACTCAAAAAAACCTGAAGCTGATGCCTGCGCCGTTCCTTTTGTCATATACATAATTCAGTAATCCTGGAAATGCATATTAACATCCCCACACAGCTGAAAACTGTCAGAGCTTTTGCCCCACAGCTCTCTGGATCTGTGCCTTCTCTCCCAGGAG
This sequence comes from Pholidichthys leucotaenia, assembly GCA_020510985.1. Lineage (NCBI taxonomy): Eukaryota > Metazoa > Chordata > Actinopteri > Cichliformes > Pholidichthyidae > Pholidichthys > Pholidichthys leucotaenia. The sequence continues at coordinate 419,414,401 of CM035842.1, forward strand.
TTTACAAGGTCAACTTCCATATTCCCCCCCTTCCTCTCCAAGCCTGGGTCCTTGGGAAAGGAAGAGAAGCTTTTACTGCGAGAATCTGTGTAAAATTCAATTACTAAGTTGGGGTTTTTGAGGCTAATTCAAATAATCATTACAATAATGTATTTTAATCACACAGACAAATGTTGCTTTAGTGCTTGGAGCTGTGCAGGTATTTACATTACAAGCATTAAGCAGATCCTACAACCCCAGATCACAAAAACTTGGCATGGGATGGAAAATGAACATAAAAATATGTAGTGATGCTCACATCCATTTTTCCATTTCAGGGCCATGACACATTTCAAAAAAAGCATTTGCCATTTTGTAATTTTACCATTCCTCGTCATGACAATGAAGCCATTGTAACCAAATAGACAGGCAGCCAAGCCCCAACTGGCGACATCCAACTGAGGGTTTCAACCCCACGACCTCCGGCTTCAGAGTCCAGCACTCTAACTGTGTCGCTAAGAGGGTCAATCCACTTGGCAAGCCAAGTACGAATGGTTTTATTGACACTGCTACATATTTCCTTTCAATTTTTGACATCGTTCTGATCTCAGAGGTGCATTTAAGCTTTTAGGCTTCAAAGCCACCTTTGGACATTAATGGGGATATGGAGAACAGAACTGAAACGCGGCCAGTAAGTCCTGCCAACAATGCTAATTGTAACCAAGTGGACAGGCAACCAAGTCCCAACTGGCAACATCCAACTGGGGGTTTTGAACTCACAACCTCCGGCTTCAGAGTCCAGCACTCTACCTGTGCCACCAAGATGGTCAATCAACTTGGTAGGTAAAAGCATTCCAAGTAGGAATGCTTTTACTGACACTGCTACACCATGAAGCGTTTCAGGCATTATTTTGCTCCATCCCTCCTGCAATAATGCTGTAAGATGTGCAACAGTACAGGGTCATCTTAATGGCGTCCTTTCAAAGTTCTCCACACACTGACTACTGGGGACAGGTCAGGACTGCAAGTAGGCCAGCCCAGCACCCGTACCCTCTTCTTCCACAGGCATGACTTTATAATGCTTGCAGACATAAAATGTAAAGATATCCCTGGAAAAGATGTCATCTTCAAGGCAGCAAGCATTGCTCTAAAATCTCAATATACGTATCTGCATTAATGCTGCTATCACAGCAAAGGGCACACCCCCACACCATGACGGACACTGGTTTTTGGATTGATGACAGCCTATAGATGTTCCTTTTTTGTTTTTGGTCCAGAACACATGGTGTCTATTTCTTAACAAAAAAAAAAAAAAAAAGATCTGCGATACTGATTTCAACCTGATGGTCCATCCCAGACACCTACAAACCCAGACAGGTCAACACAGCTTGTTTTTGAAAAGCAGCATAGTATTAAGTAATCCTTGCTCGTTATATCTACTATTGATGAATGATGGTCCTTTATACAGTGCCATCTGAAGAATCAGAGATCATGTGTGTTGATCTTAAGGCTGCACCATTGCCCTTTACATACTGAATATTCCTCTAGATTACTTGAATAAATTAATATCTGCCATATCTGTCATGTGTCTGAGCTCAGACCTTCACCTTATTTCTAAGTATTAGTGTGATTTGTTTCTGTATATGCATTTTGAGTTGTTTTCTTTTGTGCCTCCTCTTCCCAGACACTGTCGCTACTGCCCACAGGTTACTCCCCTGCCATCTCAGCTGTAGGTAGTTGGTCTAATTAGATCACCAGCTTGCTTGATCTAATTAGACCAGTTGGTCTAATTAGATCACCTGCACCTCATAAGACTGTATGGTATTTAAGCACTGCCTTTTCGCGGCTACATTGGGTATTCTTCTCGTCTTTTGACTTCTCCCAGCCTCTGAAGTATGTTCACTTCTCCAGAGCACTCTCTGCTCTGAGGCCCACTGTTGTAAGTTGTTATTTGTTACCTTTTTTTTTGTATTTGTCAGCACTGTTTTGGACTTGTATGCTTTTTCTGTTAATAAATGTCACTAATACAATTCAGCACTTAGGGCTGTCCTTCTGCCCCGAAGGGGCATTCATGACAATATCATGCAATGTAGAGGGAGAAAGAGGCACATCTTTCATAGTCTTTATTGTAGGAACATTGTTTTTAAACATTTCAATTATTTTCCCACGCATGCAATGACAAACTCATCTGCCCACCTTTACTCCTCACAATCTACCTTTTGTAGATACAGCTTTTATGCCAAATCATGATTATAATCACCTCTTGGCATCACCCATTAGAAATAACTTATCTTATAACCTACTTACCTACTCACACACCTACCTACCAAATTACCGACTGACCTACCTACTTATCTCCCTACCTACCTACTCATTTACCTGCGACCTACATGCCTACCTATCTACCTACCTACCCACCCAACTACCTATTCACCTACCTACCTACTCACCTACCAACCAACCTGCCTACCTACTCACCTACTTACACAACTACCTACCAATGACCTACTGTACCTACAGTACCTACCTACCAACCTACCTAGTCACCTATTTACACACCTACCTACCAACCTACCTAGTCACCTATTTACACACCTACCTACCAACCAACCTGCCTACCTACTCATCTACAGTGGTGTTGAAGTGTTTGCCTCCTTCCTGATTTCTCATTTTTTTGTATGTTTGTCATGCTTAAACGTTTCAGATCATCAAACAAATTTAAATATTAGACAAAGATACCATAAGTAAACACAAAATGCAGTTTTTAAATGAAGGTGTTTATTATTAGCTTACATTAGCTCCTGAAATTGAATGACAGCAGGTGCAGTACTGTGTGTTTTACTTTAAATATAGCATTTTGGCCTGTGACCACGTGTGTTTTACTCTGAATAGAGTTAGGTTGGGCTACAGATTTTTACCTAAGATTGGTCTGAACATGCGATTTTTGGTGTGACAGCCTTGTTTAAGTAGGTGTACTAGACGCACTGAACATTTAAAATCAAGCTGTTATACGATAACAGTGTAAATGTACAATTTTAGTTTTTAGACCAGGGGTCACCAACTGGCAGACTCTGGTCTGGATCCGGACCTCGAGAGTCCTCCAAAGAATTTCTGTACTGTGGAATTAATTATAGTTTCTGTCCCTTTTTTAGGCTTACAGTTTGAATTTTTTTTTTAATACAAATATAGTATAGAGGAGGACTTTTGTGAGATTTTGTTTTTTAGATTTTTGTTTTTTTAAATGTATTTAATTTAGTCTCCTGTAAAACTTTCCCCTTTTAGGATTTAAGTTGTAGATTTTTGAATTTTACAGCTATTTATTTGGAGTCAAAATCACATTTAGTGTTCTCCTGTATTATGATTAAATTAATTATGTTTTATTTGAAACTGAGCAAAGAATTTATTTGATTTTTTTTTGTTTAAACATAATACAGAACTCAAAGCAGCTAAAACATCTGCTTAATAAAATAATGTGTAAAAGCAAATGATCCTGGCCTGCTGGAGACAGCTGTGCTCTTCTGAAAGAATGTCCATGAAAAGATGGCAGTTCTTATAATGTGGGGATCATGAAATGATGAGACTGGATTATTTCTCAGTATTGGTTTATTGCATCTCACGTCCCCAGCTCTCTCTCTCAGTCAGGAAAAAAGAGGGGGAGCTGCGGTAAAGCCCCACACATTTATACCAGCACATCAAAGAATGAATCACACACTCAAGTCAAATCCTTCTATTTACAATTAATCACTTCAGAGTCCTCTTTGCTCTTCCGTCTGACCCCAGAGGGTCAGACAACCCTTTCAGGATCTCGCCCCCGCTCCTCCGTCTTCCTTCCAAGTCCGCAGGTTGTCCAGACCCATTGTCCATCTGAGGCGTGATGTCAATACACACTGCAAGCTTAAAGTCTCTCTGTGTTTGAGCCTATGCAGTCAAATATGTGAGCTACATAAGGTTACAATTATGGGCGCTACAATAAACTCATTTTCAGGTAAATTTATCCATGTGACTTGTTCCATTTCTCTTCAATTTCTTTCATTAAAAGTTGTTTGAAGTAAATTCATGGGTCATTGCAAACACTTGGCTTTAAAAGTATCAAGCTGTCACACAGTGAGAGGAAAAAGATCTTGAAAAAACAAACAAAAAATGCATCAAGAATCGTTTCAGAATCAAACCTGAAACCCTCAATCGTAATTGTATCGTGAGGTGCCTAAAGATTCCCAGCCCTAATTTGGACCTCAGCTTGGGAGGTGGACTGACTTATCGGACCTCTTGCACTTTTAGTTGTTGACCCTTGTTCTGGCATGTCCGCGTGGGTCTCAGCCTGGCGATTACCAGGTTGTTCTCCTTGTATTTTGTAGACGTGAGCCCCGGCATCCCCGCATGTCTTTCCTCCTGTTTCCGTCCATCTGTAAGAGTAGCGTTTTTGTATAGTGTTGTGTTTGTGTTAATAAATGTTGAAAACTCACAGCGTGCGTTTGGTGCCCTTCGTCTAGCCCTTGAAAAGGGCGATTTATGACAAAAATAACATCAACCCTTCCATTGGCATGAGTGACTGACTGAATTTGCACTTGTGGGTGAACTATCCCTTTTAAAATTAACATTTTTTTTCTTGCCATCAAGGATGCAGACACTAAGCGTGAAGTACAGAGATCACCAGAAATACATTTGTTATGAGGGCCAACACACCTTCAGATCCTTTTTGGAATGTGGTAAATGAAATGTTACTAGTTTCTACAGAATAGTTGTGCTGTGGGATAACCCCCACAACAGACTGGGACAGGCACAGCGCTCGGCTAGAGCAATTAACAGAACACTGAAATGTGTGTATTAATGTCAACAGGCAGCCCCGCTTCTTCTGGCTTTTTCCGGCTCAGTACTGTGATGTTAATGTCCCATTCATGCATTGTGTTCATGCTTCCTGCTCTTACTGTGATGTAAATGTCCCATGCCTTTCATGTATTGTCTGTAGTTGGGTATAAAAGCTGCATTGCTCTGTAACTCATTCTCTCACTCTCTTCCACTGCTCGCATTGCCTGTCTGCTGAGAGCCTGAGGACCTGCTCCAGCCTGCCTGCACAAGGGCTGGAGCGAGTTCCTATGATGGCGGTATGATTTAATAAACCTACTTAAAACCCTCAGTTCGCTGCTTATTTTATCATCCGCCACAGTGCCAAATATAAACTAACTTCCAAAGTATTTTATTACTGAAAGAATAATTTCATATTTACCTTCTATATTTCCATATTTGATTATATCTGTGCATTTTTATTGTTCATGTGGCCTTCAATATGCCCCAGAGTCAGTATGTGTGAGACTGGGTCAGCAGAAAGATGATGATGCAGCTGTCCTATATTTGTTATGGGCTCATGATGTATAGTTCCTGTGTTACTGTGGGATGTGTTGGCTCTTAGATTAGATTATCTAGACAACCTGTTTGTCTCCAGATGTACTCCAAGGACGTTCTCTCCTGCTTTCCACCAACAGCAGGAGCTATAAAGGGCTGGAAAATTGGTGACCAAATTAGAATGATGCATGGATGGACTCTGAAGGACTACTTCCTGTGTCTTCCTCCTAGCCAGAGAAATAAATCTACTCATAACTTCCGATCCTGCCTGGTTTTCTGACTCAGATTGATTTTAATACAAATTAATCCAACATTTTGGCGCATCCGAACAGGGACCCAAGACCTCATTCTGCCCGGCAGCTCCAGCCGAACCCAGCAGTGCATGGCTAAAGGAAAGTCCTCCGGCGCTGAGCCCAAAGGCTTGGTTTTGGCTACAGTGAGGCACCCAATTAGGGGACGCTGGGACGAGTGGGTGATGGGTCTTGACCCTCCAGGCGGGATTGGTGTGAGTACATTTATGTGTTGTTTGATGATGCTTATGGACACTTGGTTCTAGTCCCGCTGGAATTGAATATGCGTATATTTGTGTGTAACACTGAGCATTTGAAACTACAAAGCCTGAACGGATTTGGTTTGGATCAGAGATGCCCAAACGGATTTGGTTTGGGGGGTACAGGCTCAGGGAGGTCCCGGTACAGGCCGCAACGGGAGTGCGCATTTTCCCATGTGTAAGTGGACCATGGTAGAACGCAATGAAAATCATTGTCAGAGTCAATCAACTCCCAACTAATATACAAAAAATATTTTTTTAAAAAAGAGACAATGATTATAATTTGAGAGGAGACTTAAACTTTACAAAACCTAAGGTACGAACAACTAAGAAAAGTATGTGCATATCTTTCTGTGGGGTGGATTTGTGGAACAGTCTGGAGCTGGAACTAAAACTATGTACAAACAGAAATCAATTCAAAAATAGGTATAAACATTATTTGCTGAAAGGATATGCTAGATGAGTAGTATTAATATGTATGATTCACTAAACTCACTCTGGGACACTATGGTATGGTAGGTGGGACAGTACTGTGTTGTTGGGGCTGGGTATAGATGTATGGACCATATGTATGTGGGGATGGATGGGTGTCAATGCTGATATGCACAGAATGTAGTTCATTGTCTACTTGGGATCTTAACTGCGGTAATAGGTATATATTTCACATGGGCTGTATTTAGGGAAAAGAGGAGTTGGAGTAAATAAGTTAACTTCTTCCTTCTCTCTTCCGAGCACTGTACACTGTGACTTTTATTGCACTTGTCATCTGTTTTGTTTTTAGCTTTTTTGTTCAAAATAAAGTATCTATCTATTTATCTATCTATTGTAAGAATCTCCAATAACACCGTAGTGAGCACTGATAGAAGTGAACCAGTATAAGAAGGGTTAACCTTTAAATAGTGCTGGTATAAATAAATTACTGCAGTTTGTCTGTTTGGTCATTTTATGTGTTTATTTGTGTGTTTTACAGTTTGTTCTGGCAAGAGAGGAGAAAGATACAGGAAGTAGCCCTTCAGAGTCCATCCATGCATCATTCTATCTTGGTCATCCATTATCCAGACCTTTATAGCTCCCACTGTTGGTGGAAAGCAGGAGACAACATCCTTGGACTACACCTGGAGACAAACATGGTGTCTAGATAGTCTAATCTAAGAGCCAACACATCCAACAGTAACACAGGAACTATACATCATGAGCCCATAAAGATAGGACAGCTGCATCATCATCTTTCTGCTGACCCAGTCTCTCACACACTGACTCTGGGGCATATTGAAGGCCACATGAACAATGATCACATATGGACAATAAAAATGCACAGATATAATCAAATATGGAAAATATAGAAGGTAAATATGGAATTATTCTTTCAATTGCATAGGCTATTTTTGTGGAAGTGTGGTTTTCCAGTGAATGCATGTTTATCAGAACCTGTATACTAATACATTTTTTTTTTAAAGAAAGATCCATATACTTGCATCAGTGTCTGCAGCTTAGCTAATAATAGTGGTGTAAAGAGTACTGAAAAAATGTACTTGGATACAAATATTTATTTTACCTAAATATTACTCAATTACTGGTATTAGACTCCTATTAAAAATTGTACTTTAAAGTGCAAAGTGTTCTCACACAATCACAACATTCAGTTAAAGTTATCAGTATCAGTTTCTCCAAATCTTCAGTGTGAGCTCCTCCCATCACCTGTTGTGTTCTGCTCTGTGGTAATGGTCACCTCTCCAAACACTGACCTGCTGAAGTTTTGGACTTTTTTGTCAGTATGTTAGGGTTGTCATAGGCCCATTTGTGATCAAATAGCCTTATTGGTTACAAAATGCAAGTGACAGGTTGATATTAATTCAAATTGTGCACAGTACTCAGTTATGGTTTTAAAAGTAACTCAGGACATTACATGATTTAATGCACACTGAGGTACATGTGATATTAAAGACTGAAAAAATACTCATAAAAGTTGAAGTACAACCAAAAATACTTGGTTTTTTGAGTAGATGTAATTTGTTACTTCACCCTCTGTTCAATAATGTGTTTTTATGTATCATAAGCCGCATTGGAGGATTTTCAAGCATTAACTGCTTTTTTCAGGTCATGCCACAGCAGAATCAGAATCAGAATCAGATTTATTGCCATTGTTCATGTAGTACACAAACTAGGAATTTGTCTCGGTGCAATGCTGCAACATTAAAAACATGAAGAGATAAAGAGATAAACTAAAAAACTAAAAAATTAAAAACATGCAATAAGTGTAGAATAATAAGTAATAATAATAATAATAATAATAATAATAATAATAATAATAATAATAATAATGAGTAATACTAGTCAAAGTTTTAAATAAATTAGCAAGTAGCAGATAATGTGGAGTACCACATAGTGCAGTCGATAATGCAACAGAAAAACAGTGATGAATGACGTGAGTCTGGTTGAGCTGCTGTACATAGTGCACGAGAGTCAATAAGTCACTTAATGTTCAGCAGTCTGATGGCAGAGGGGAAAAAGCTGTTCATGTGCCGGGAGGTTTTAGTCTGAATGGACTGAAGTCTTCTACCTGAGGGGAGGGGGGCAAACAGTACGTGACCAGGGTGTGAAGGATCGGCTATGATCCGGCCTGCACGCCTCCGGGTCCTGGAGATGTACAGGTCCTGGAGAGATGGGAGCTTGTAGCCGATCACCTTCTAAGCACTGCGCACGACGCGTTGCAGCCTTAGTCTGTCCCTGGCAGTGGCTCCTGCGTACCACACGGTTATGGAGGAGGTGAGGATGGACTCGATGATGGCCGTGTAGAACTGCACTAACATCTTGGTGGGTAGCTTGAGCTTCCTCAGCTGCCGCAGAAAGAACATCCTCTGCTGGGCCTTTTTGATGAGCACCTCAGTTGGATTCAGGTCAGGACTTTGACTAGGCCACTCCAAAGTCTTCATTTTGTTTTTCTTAAGCCATTCAGAGGTGGACTTGCTGGTGTGTTTTGGATCTCTGACCATGTTTACATGGACACAAGTAACCGGATTAAAAGCCTGATCGGAATAAAATTGCTTCATGTAAACACATCAATCTGAATATCTGTTTTTCAATAGATTTGACCAACCGCCCTCCCCCCTGACTGCACAACAACCACTGCTGCCTCTAAAGAAATCAAGTCCTGCTGCCCACTCCCCACTCTACCAACACCCCCCCACTCCCAACACACAGCCCCCCATCCTGACCCTGACCAGGACCCAGGTGAGGACGGAGCTGAGGAAGATCAAGGCGAGGAAGGCGCCGGGACCGGACGGCATCAGCGCAAAGCTCCTCAAGTCCTGTGCAGACCAGCTGTGTGGGATTGTGACGTATATCTTCAACATGAGCCTGAAACTGGGGAGGGTACCACAGCTGTGGAAAACATCTTGTGTGGTACCTGTACCAAAAACTTCCCACCCCAAAGACCTGAACAGCTACAGACCGGTGGCCTTGACGTCCCACTTGATGAAGACCCTGGAGAGACTGCTCCTTGCTCACCTCCGCCCCCTGGTGGAACCAGCGATGGATCCACTCCAGTTCGCCTACCAGCATGGCATTGGGGTGGAGGATGCGGTGATCTTCCTCCTTCACCGTTCTCTGTCCCACCTGGAGAAGCCCGGGAATATGGTGAGGATCATGTTCTTTGACTTCTCCAGTGCTTTCAACACCATCCAACCGATGATCCTGAAGGACAAGCTGCTGCGCGCAGGGGTGGACCAGCACCTGTCATCATGGATCCTGGACTACCTCACGAACCGGCCTCAGTTTGTGAGAACCCGGGACTGTGTGTCCGACACGATCATCAGTAGCACGGGGGCCCCCCAGGGAACGGTGCTGGCTCCCTTCCTGTTCACTCTTTATACTGCGGACTTCTCACACAACACAACACACTGCCATCTACAGAAGTTCTCTGATGACTCTGCGATCGTTGGCCTCATCTCCAATGGAGATGAAGCTGAGTACAGAGGGCTTATCCAGGACTTCGTGGACTGGTGCCATCGGAACTGCCTCCAGATCAACGCGAGGAAAACTAAGGAGCTGGTGGTGGACTGCCGCAGGCAGTACCAGTAAATATACAGGGAACAGACATCGAGATGGTGACATCCTATAAGTACCTGGGTATTCATCTGAACAATAAACTAGACTGGTCACACAATACTGATGCACTCTACAAGAAGGGACAGCGCAGGCTGTTCCTGCTGAGGAGACTCAGGTCTTTTGGTGTACAAGGGGCGCTGCTGAAGTCATTCTATGACACGGTGGTGGCATCAGCCATCACTTTTGGAGTGGTCTGCTGGGGCAGTGGCATTACTGCAGCCGATAGGAAGAGACTGAACAAACTGATTAAGAAAGCTAGCTCTGTCCTGGGGCAGCGCCTTGATCCGATGGAGGAGATAGGAGAGAGAAGGACGGTGGCTAAACTGTCATCTCTGCTGGAGTCCGAGTTCCACCCTATGCAGGACATACTGAATGCACTGAGGAGCTCATTTAGCAGCAGACTACATCATCCCAGGTGCACAACCGAGAGGTTTCGTAGGTCCTTCCTACCAACGGCTGTCAGACTGTACAACCTAAGCAGGGCTGCTCGCAGAGTTAGCAAAAAAGACGTAACAAACTAATAGTTTTTTGAATGCAGAAGATGCAATAGACTTACACAGTGGTCCTCTCCGGCATACAACTAGGAGCATGCCGGTCGCTATGGAGGGTGAGAGTGTGTATGGGCACATAATCATACCATGCAGGATAGCTGGGTAGACGGTTATGCTGTTTCATTCCATCTAGCGGCAATGCTCTGCACTGTGTGTGTTTATATATTTGCATATTTGTTCCGTCTAGCTGCAATGCTCCGTACTGTGGGTGTTTATATGTTTATATATCTACATGTTATTCCATCTAGCTACATTGCTCCGCACTGTGTGTGTTTATATACTTGCATATTTATTCCACCTAGCTGCAATGCTCCGTACTGTGGGTGTTTATATATTTACATATTTATTCCATCTAGCTACAATGCTCTGCACTGTGTGTTCATATATTCATATATTATTCCATCCAGCTACAATGCTCTGCACTGTGTGTCTGTGTGTGTGTGTATATATATATATTTTATAGTAATACGTACATATGTTTATTAGCTGCTCTTGCTTGCTTGTTTTTTTTTTTTTTTTTCTTGCCTTCTGATTGTTGCTCTGAGTGTTGCTATCCCTGTGCTGTTGCAATCCTGGAATTTCCCCGTTGTGGGACTAATAAAGGCTTATCTTATCTTATCTTATCTTATCTTATATTCTGACCCGATCACGCTCATTTGGATCAAAATTTCATTCCGATTGAGAGGGGTGGGTTATGCCGATTGTTAATCCGAATGGTGCGCATGAAAACACTTATTCCGAAGGTTGGGCAGAAAATATGTTTATTGCGCATGTCTGTACATCAGCTACACATCAACGTGACGTATTTTCGCCTTTACAGCAGCTAGTGGAAGACATAATGGGAGTAAAACAAAATTGGTCTGTATCATCCTGCTGTCTCCCTCTGTTCATCATATGCAGAAGTATGTACTTGAAGCTTCATTACGGAGACCAGCAGAAGCAAAGGTACAGTCTGAATAACACAATACAGGTCCATTTCGACACGAAGCGGGGCTTGCTAACAGTGGAAGTTGCTTCTTCATCTACTATAGATGGATATAAGCAGAATTTATTTTATTTTACTATCCACAGATTTTCTTTTTCCTTCTTTCCAAGAAAGACTGAAGATGGCGGCCACCGGATTAAAAAGTGGGCTGATGGGCACCACTAATAAGCCTTCTCTACTTCTCTACTTCCTCTTCGTTTTGTCTTTGTGTGTCTGGACCTGCAACAAGAAGGATTTTCCGACAAACTCAACCAAAGGTGAAGTTAAAAAGTTTTATCTGTATGGATTTGGGCTTGGACATCTCACCCTACACTCTATGTGGTCTTTAAAAGGCCTGAGCAAAAACTTCCAAATTAAGGCAAACATGGCTGTTAAGCAAAAATCACAATATGGCAGAGGATATACAATTAAAGTTCTGTTAGTTCTGCTACTTCTGGCAGGAGATATTCACCTTAACCCTGGACCTGCCACTATTAAACAGCAGACCACTGGGTTAGCACAAAACCGAGCTGTACAAAAGCAAAAACAACATTTATTTTTCCAAACTGTTAATCATGCACGAGTTCTTTGGGACACCAAGGCTAAACCAAAGGGGATCCTCGGCGGTCATTTAAACATACGGAGCATAATCCCCAAAAGAGATGAGATTTCGGTGTTGCTGTTGGACTCAAATCTGGACTACCTTTGTCTCTCAGAAAGCTGGCTACACAGGAACATAGACACTAATATGATCGATATTGTGGGCTACCAGTGTTTTAGAAAAGACAGGCAGGTAGGGAGGGGAGGAGGTGTTTTAATTTACATCAAAGACAAATATAAATGTCAACTGGTTGATTTGAATACTTCACTTGAATGTTTAGCTGTTAATGTATGTCTCTCTCCGGTAATGAATTTCAACATTGCAGTATTGTACAACCCACCATCACACAATTCTTCCTTTTATAATGAATTAAGTGATCTGGTTAAACAACTTGAGAAGAACAGAGAAACAATAATTCATGGTGACTTTAATATCAACTGGTCTGATAAAAAAGACAAACAAAAACTGAAAAGCCTCATGACTAAATTTAATTACCAGCAAATCATCAAAGGACCCACCAGGATAACCAAACAATCCAGAACACTTATTGACATGGTATTTACTAATAAACCAGAACGAATAACCAGAACCTATAATCTTGTAACTGGTCTCTCAGATCATAACATGGTTCTTGCTGTCAGGAAACTTACTAAAAAGCGACTACAGTATTTTGGGGGAGTCGATATTGACAAATCAAATTTTATTATCCCCAAATCAAAAAATGAGGAGTTTGAACATTACTTAGAGAATCAAAATTGGGAGCAGCTCATGTCAACATGTGAAGTAGATGATTGTTGTAATTTTATAACTGCAACAATCACAAAGTCTATAGAAAAATTTTCAAAGCAAATTAAAAGTAGACAACAGAAGATTAGCCTACCATGGTTAAATAATGAAATAAGAAAACTTATGAAGAGGCGAGACTATGCACTGAAAACATCACTAACCTCCAAACTACAAAATGATCACCTTGTGTACAAAAGTTTAAGAAATAAAGTGGTACATGAGCTGCGAAAATCAAAAATATCTTATTACAATAAACTGATAGATCATGCAAAGGGTAACAACAGTTCCCTATGGAGGCATTTAAATAACTTAACTAATAAAAAAAACGATCAGAAGGGGGTAAAGGAACTTAGAATCAATGGCAAGACCGTCAGTGACAAGGCTACTTTGGCAAATGAATTTAATTCACACTTTGTGGGCTCTGTGGAAGACTTAACAAAAATTTTTGTGCTGCCAAATGTGCTCAACAACACAAATTCCATACTTCCAACAGATACTTTTCACATCGATGAGGTAAATGAGAAGTTAATTGCTGGTATTGTTAAAACACTGTCAAACTCAAAAACTAATGATATCTACAATATGAGCACCTCCTTTCTCAAAATGCACAGCAAAATATTAATCAAACCACTGACTCATCTCATTAATCTCTCCATTAGGTCTAGTACATTTCCATCTGGCTGGAAAAAAGCTGTCGTCATACCAGTTCATAAATCAGGCAGTAAAGACGATATATGCAATTACCGCCCAATCTCTATCTTACCAGTCCTATCTAAGGTTCTTGAAAAAGTTGTAGCTACACAGCTGATAGACTACTTACAAGACAATCAACTTCTTCATCCACATCAATTTGGTTTTAGACCAGGATACTCAACAGAAACAGCAAATTGTTGCCTTATTGAAAACGTCAAACAGTCCTTGGACAGGGGTAATGTGGTAGGAGCTGTTTTTCTAGATCTCAAAAAGGCTTTCGATACTGTAAACCACAGTTTGCTTTTATCCAAAATGGTATCTTTTAACTTCTCCCCAAATACATTAGAATGGTTTGCATCTTATCTCCAGAATAGAGAACAGTGTGTAAAAGTTCACCAGGATAAATCCTCATTTTTAAACAACCGCATGGGTATCCCACAAGGGTCCATTCTTGGTCCTTTACTTTTCAGCATTTTTATTAATGACCTGCCGTTACACTGCTCAGCTGCAACATGCCAACTTTATGCAGATGATGCAGTTATTTACACAGCTGCCAAGACTCCAGCACAGGCTGCAGATGTACTGTCTACAAGTATGGTTGATGTCCAAGAGTGGCTCCTCAAGAACCATCTATTGCTGAACCTTCAGAAAACAGTCTCAATGTGCTTTTCAATCAAAAAATGTAACCTGCAACATTTTAAAGTTAATATACATGATCATGACATCAGTTTAGTTACAGAATTCAAATACCTTGGCATTGTACTAGATCCTCAACTCAAATTTAATCTTCATATAAAGAAAATTTCAAAAACAGTAAAAAAAAATCTGAACTGCTTTAAATTAATTAGATATTACATACCTTACGAAGCAGCTGCACTGTATATGCATTCTATGGTTTTTTCTCATATATCATACTGTTTGACAGTCTGGGCTCAAGCAGCCCCTTCCACAATAAGACATATAGGTTCATTATATAATCAAACCCTAAAAATCTTGGACAAAAAGCCCATTAGGTGGCATCACTGTAATGTTTTAAAAAAATACAACCTATTGAGTTTTGAGAGCTTCATTGACCTCTGTCTTCTGAAATTAACGTTCAAATGTTTTCATAAATCAGCACCCGAGCCACTTGCTGGTTTTGTCCAAAGACAGGACAGCAGCAGAGCCACCAGGAGTTCTGTTAACAATAACTGTAAAATATTCCACCGCAGAACCACATTTGGACAAACAGCTTTCTCTATAAAGGGCAGTCACATCTGGAACACAATGCCAAATGAAATTAAAATAATAACGGACTTTAAAACATTCACTAAAAATGTTAAAAACTGGCTGAAAAATAAACAAGAATGTACTCATGTATGAATTAATTGTCTGCAAAGTGAGAGTGAATGAAGGGAAGGAATAAATGTGTTTGTTTATAGTGAGTGACGGAGGGAGGAAGGCCTGAAATAGGCAAATGTGAGTTATGTTATATGTGTTAAATGTGAGTCAGGCTGTTATATTTGTGTATTTATAATATTTATAATATTTATGTTAAATGTGAGTCAGGCTGTTATATTTGTGTATTTATAATATTTATAATATTTATAATTGTGTATTTATAATTTTTCTGCATTGATGTATGTGGTTATTGTGTATATTTTTTATCTTGATTCTTTTTTCTAAAGCCCATCCAGGGACAAGAGTTGCAAATTAGCTAATAGCTATACACTCTATGTGCAACACATCAGATTGATTGTCTTTGACTAATTGTCTATGTTTATTGCACTGTCCCTGTCAAATAAACTAATCTACTACTACTACTACTACTACTACTACTACTACTACTACTACTATTTTCGGAATGTTGAAATGTCAACGTGCGCATGTCAAAATGATTTATTCCGTTCAAACGTGTGACACATGGAAACGCACATCCTAATCAGATCAGCTTTTTCAGGATCCATGTAAACAGTAAAATTCTGATATGAATTGTAATCAGACTGAAGAAATTTTGCCCATGTAACTGTGGCTATTGTCCTGCTGCAGAACCCAACTGTGCTTCAGCTTGAGGTCATAAACAGATGGCCGGACATTCTCCTTCAGGATTTTTTGGTAGACAGCAGAATTCATGGTTCCATTTACCACAGCAAGTCTTCCAGGTCCTGAAGCAGCAAAACAGACCCAGACCATCACACTACCGCCACCATATTTTACTGTTGGTATGATGTTCCTTTTCTGAAATGCTGTGTTATTTTTACGCCAGATATAATGGGACACACACCTTCCAAAAAGTTCAACTTTTGTCTCATCAGTCCATAAGAGTATTTTCCCAAAAGTCTTGGGGATCATCAAGATGTTTTCTGGCAAAACTGTGATGAGCCTTTATGTTCTTTTTGCTCAGCAGTGGTTTTCATCTTGGAACACTGCCATGCAGGCCATTTTTGCCCAGTCTCTTTCTTATGGTGGAGTCATGAGCACTGACCTTAACTGAGGCAAGTGAGGCCTGCAGTTCTTTGGGTGTTGTTGTGGGGTCTTTTGTGACATCTTGGATGAATCGTCACTGCGCTCTTGAGGTAATTTTGGTTTGCTGGCCTCTCCTGAGAAGGTTCACCACTGTTCCATGTTTTTGTCATTCGTGGATAATGGCTCTCACTGTGGTTCGCTGGAGTCCCAAAGCTTTAGAAATGGCTTTATGTTATTTTCCAGACTGATAGATCTCAATTACTTTGTTTCTCATTTGTTCCTGAATTTCTTTGGATCACAGCATTATGTCTAGCTTTTGAGGATCTTTTGGCCTACTTGTCTTTGTCAGGCAGGTCCTATTTTAGGGATTTCTTGATTGAGAACAGGTGTGGCAGTAATCAGGCCTGGGTGTGGCTAGAGAAATTGAACTCTGCTTTCCAAAGATGTGATAAACCACAGTTAATTTATGTTTTGACGGCGGGGGGGAGGTCACTTTTTCACACCATATAGGTTTGGATTTTTTTTTTTTACCCTTAATAATAAACACCATTTAAAAACTACATTTTTGTGTTTATTTGTGTTATTTTTGTCTAATATTTGTCATGTACTGGCCCCCTACAGGGCAGGAGGACAGACCCAAGCACTGGATGTGTCAGAAACATTTATTAACAAAAGAACATAAATCCAAAAACTGTGCAGACAATACAAAAAAAATACCAAACAAGAAAAACTTAGAGGCAGGAGTACTCAGGAGAAGATGATCAGCATAATGATCAAAAGGGATAATCCAAGAGGGAAACCAGTCTCGGATACAATCAATGTTGCCACACTGATACAGAGAAGTGGCAGGCTTAACTAGCCAGGGCAAAATGAGCTGCAGGTGTGAATTGCTGAGTGAGCTGGTGACCTAATTACCTGACTGGCCACAGCTGAGTAGACAAGAAGTAGACTGTGGGCAGCCAGCGGGAGTGCCTGGAGAGAGGGGGCACAAACAACCCAAAATATGCACAGAACTAACACTAGCAGACATACAGAACTTAGAAATAAATATAGAGTCTGAGCTCAGTAACACCCTGAGCTTAGACACATGACAATATTTAAATTTGTTTGATCTGAAACATTTAAGTGTGACAAACATACAAAAAATGAGAAATCAAGTAAGGGGCAAACACTTTTTCACACCACTGTACTTACCCACCTACCTACCTATGAATGACCTACTCACCTACCTACACACCTACATACCAACCTACTCACCAACTTACTCACTTACCTGCCTGCCTACTTACTCACCTACTCACATAATAAGTACATCTATCTATCTATCTATCTATCTTGGGTTCATACTGTGTGTAATAAAATACACTCCAAAGTACATTTAAGAATGACTTTTTTTTCTATAGTCTCCCAACTTTTTCTGATTTGGTGTTGTATCATCTGCCAATGCTGTTTGTGTCTGCTGACTGGAATTCACTTGTCACGTTGCTGAAAAACTTCTGGAGCAAGTGTATCTGTTGAAACAAACAAGGTCTGGTAATACTTTAAAACTGATCCCCAAACCTGAACCGGGACCCTTCTCTGATTGTTGTTATTGGCACGTAACTGCTGCAGATTTCTATCACAGGTACGGTAATTTAATAAGCAGCAGGGCATTGGAATGATAGCCTCAAACCAATTCACCGGGTTATGTTATGGTTAATGTGCTACAGTTTTGACAGGCATTTATGGGAAAATTCTGAAAGATATACAGATAAACACAGCTCGGAATAAACAAAATATTCCAAAGCCTTTTTCTCCCTTTTTTTTAGGACACCAGGAAAACCACAAGCTTCACCGTGGAGGACTATATGCCTCAATGCAAAACCGAATAAACAAATGCAAATGCAGAGCTCAGAGCAAACTGGAGGATAATCAGCATTTAGATTCTTGTCAGTTAACTGTGAAACTGTGGGAAAAAAAATCCATCTTTGTTGATGAAGAGTAACTACTAAGCGTGTTTACTGAAGCGCCGGTGTCATGTGGAGTTTGTGCTTGGAAGATTATCCCCATAAACCAAAACCAAAATTTAAACACATCAGAGGCAGTTTTCTAGTTCCCCGTCCGTTATTGGGGGGATTGTTGATGCAGCATGTTTTGTCTCCAGTTCTGGAAAACATGTGGTAAATTCCTGTGAAGTCTGTCAGGGGGATAAAAGACTTAAGTTTGTGTGTTGTAGGCAAATGTAGGCACAGTCTGTCTCTGTACTACATTCCCAGCTTTTGAAACCACAGAGGAAACACTAAAATCAGTTGTTACATGTTATGATCACAATGGGGGTTTTTGTTCTCTTTCTTTCGGGAGACAAGGTGAAGTCTATCCACCTTATATGTACTTATGATGGGAACTTTGTGTTTTCGTTTCCCTTGGCTGCCCAGGACAAGGATACAATAAATGCTAATGTAATCTAATCTAATCTAATTTAATCTAATCAAGCCACAGTTTTTCTTTGCATTGTCCGACCAAATTTTGACAATTCTTTTGTGCTAAGCAATATTAAAAATTTGTTAAATTAGCCAACTGTACAGTTGAGGACAGAGCCCCCCCACCCCCCACCCCCCCCGCTTTCCCCATGAAAATGTCCCTTTTTTAGTGTTTCCCAAGTGCTGTTAAATAGCACAAAGACTTTTTAACACAGCTTTTCAAAACATCCTAGTTGTCAGGGTTCTGAGTGGGCTCGCTTTAAGTTCATGTTTGGACTTTCTTTATTAATAGTATCATGTTTTTGGCTTTGTTTGGGTTTTTACTATCATGGTTATGATTATGTTTGGTTTTAGGTGATAATAATTTTCATGGTTATGTCATCATGTTCATTCCTGTTTCGATCTAGGTTTGGGCTTTTGTTTTAACAGCATCTTTTGTTTACTTACGGTTTTATGTTATGAGTTTTGCTGTTAATTATTCACGGCTGTTTTTTGATTTCTTGATGACTGATTGTTCACGGGTGTTCTTGATTTGATTCCCTTATTTATAGAGGTTGTGCCTTGCCTTTGGCATGGCGACCTTCACGCTATCCTGTTAATATGCTATCACACCTTCTGGCTATCTTGTTCTCACATCTGGTTTTGGCCATGTTTGGAAGTTTTGGTTTTTGGAATTAAAGTTATGCCTAAGAAGAGAAAGCCTGTACATGGGTCCAGTTCTTTGCCCTGGAAGGGCAATTATGACAGAAGGTCGCCGTCAGATTTGGACCCAGCAGGCTTGGATGGTCGGGGAGAATTAGAAAAGCTTGTGTCAGATTTGGTGGAGTGGCACAGGATTTATGACGAGGTGGACGACTGGAAGCCTTGGAGGAAGCCTGCAGGATTGTGGCAAGCAGACCGGAGGTGCTTCAGGTAGTTTCCCCAAGATTGCGGACCTTTCTGCTCACCGCCGGACCCCTCTCATCCTCCACTCTCTCCCCAGTGCCACCTGCTGCTCCTTCGTCTGCCGCCTCCACACCAATGCTAAAGGATCCCTTTGTCTGCTGGATCAGGGTTGCGGCACTTGTGTCGCCAGACGTCCCAACTGCTGAGGAGGTGGCGGAGTGCCGGCAGGTTTTACTGCTGTTGGATTACAAGCCATGGCAACTCCCGGAGTATGCGGCCCTGCTGTGTGGAGGTTCATTGGGAGAGCTGGAGTCTGTGCCGACGAGAACGCATCCCCTGACTCCAAAGTCATCCCCATCTTCTCACCCTCCAACCGCAGCCAGTCTCTCACCAACCCCGCAGTCACACCACAGGTTGGACAGAGACTTGTTGGAATCGCCGGAGCCTGAGCCGACAAGTAAGGGTCCCCTGGCCTCAGTGCCTCACCTACCATGCCATGCGCCAGTTTTTACACCTTCACGCTGCTCTTCAGCATCTGCTCTTTCACTGCAGAGCTTATCGGTTTTGGAGTGCTCTTCCCCAGTTCCAGTGGCAGCTGCGGTTTTGCCAGCATCACATCTGCAGTTTTACCTGTCATCATGTCTGAGGTTTCGTCTGTCATCACACCTGCAGTGCCGGCTCCCACATCTGCTGCACTGTGCCCCCACCCGCTGCTACACGTCAGAGCATCTCATCTGCCATTCCTCCAGCATCCCCAGAGGTGGAGGTCGCCTCTCCAGCAGCAAAGTCTCCAGGGTCCTCGCCAGCAGAACAGCAGGAGCTAAGACAAGTACCAGTTTTCTTGTTACCATCTAGAATAGAGAGGTCTTGCTTTGCTTTTAACGGAGAAAGACAGATGCAGCAGCCATCTGCTTCTGGGCTTTCTTCATTGCGCTCTACTGCTGCTATGGGTAGTGACCAGGCTTACGTCCCTTCCTCCCTGTCCGAGGTGGCCATGTCAGGGACAGAGTCGCAGGAGGACCACGTTCCACCTCATTCAACCATCATGCCAGTGGTCAGTGGACCTCCAGCCATCATCGCAGAGGCCGGGGGGTCTCCGCCAGCCATCATCGCAGAGGCCGGGGGGTCTCCACCAGCCGTCATTGCAGAGACTGGGGGGCCTCCAACCATTGTTTCACCTGGCCATGTGGTCCGGTGGCTCAAGGACAGTGATAGACCACCTGAACAATCCCGCATTTTGTTCTGGAGGACCACAGACGGGGGAAGGCCTCCCGACCCATTCTGTTCTATGGTCTGGTGGTCCAGGGACCCTGGGAGGCCACCCAACACATCACGTTCTCTGGTCTTGTGGCCCAGGGACGCTGAAAGACCACCTGACACATCAAACTCTCTGGTTTGGTGGTCCAGGAATGCTGGGAGACCGCCCGACACATTACGCTACACGGTTTGGTGGCCCAGGGACATTGGGAGGCCACCCGACACATCACCCTCCTTAGTCTGGTGGTCTAGGGACTCTGGGAGACCACCCGACACATCACACTCTCTTGTTTGGTGGTCCAGAAATGCTGGGAGACCACCCAACACATCACACTTCGTGGCCTGGTAGCCCAGGGATGCTGGGAGGCCACTTGACACATCATGCTCTACGGTCTGGTGGTCCAGGGATGCTGGAAGGCCACTCGACACATCACGCTTTATGGGCTGGTGGTCCAGTGATGCTGGGACACCACCCAACGCATCATGTTCTCTGGTTTGGTGGCTCAGGGATGCTGGGAGGACACCTGACGCATTACACCCTACGATTTGGTGGCTCACTGATGCTGGGAGGCCACCCGACACATTACACCTTATGGTTTGGTGGCTCAGGGACTCTGGGACACCCCCCAACACATCATGTTCTCGGGTTTGGTGCCTCTGGGATGCTGGGAGGCCATCCGCTGCATCACGCTCCATGCTACGGTGGCCCAGGGATTCTGTTTGGCCACTAAACTCTCCAAGCTCTTTGGTCTGGGGCCAGGGACTCTGGTTGGCCCAACTAACCGTTTTGTTTTTGTTTTGGATTCTGTGGGGGGGAGGAGGTTGTTTTCTGTTGTTATTGTTTTGGGGTGTCTGGATTCCACCCCTTAAACGCGGGGCTCTGTCAGGGTTCTGAGCAGGGTCAGGGGACCATCCTCACGCTTTAAGTTCATTTCTGTTGTTTGTTGCACTTTCTACTCCTCAGCTTAGTTTTGTTTGTTTATCTCTATTATCAGGATTTGAATCAGGCCATGTCCTTGTTTTAAGTTCCTGTTTAGACTTTCTTTATTAATAGTATCATGTTTTTGGCTTTGTTTGGGTTTTTACTTTCATGGTTATGATTATGTTTGGTTTTGGATGATTATTATTTTCATGGTTATGTCATCATGTTCATTCCTCTCTCAGTCTGGATTTGGGCTTTTGTTTTGACAGCATTTTTTGTTTACTTCCGGTTTTATGTTATGAGTTTTGCTCTGTTAATTATTCATGGCTGTTTTTTGATTTCTTGATTATTGATTGTTTACGGGTGTTCTTGATTTGATTCCCTTATTTACAGAGGTCGTGTGCTGCCTTCAGCACGGCGACCTTCACGCTATCCCATTAATATGCTGTCACGTCTTCTGGTTATCTTGTTCTCACGTCTGGTTTTGGTCATATTTGGAAGTTTTGGTTTTTGGAATTAAAGTCATGTCTAAGAAGAGAAAGCCTGCACATAGGTCCAGTTCTTGGTCCTGGAAGGGCAATAATGACACTAGTTTTCTTTAGAAAGCAGAAACAAAATTATTTCACCAAAACCAAAAACTACCAGGATCAAAATTATAAGCCCCCTTAAAAACTGACATTTTTATTGAACCATAGCACAAACCACTGCTGTGCAATGATGCACTTTAATTTTCTAATGCTCAAAGCTTGTAAAATCAACTTGAAACTGAGGGTTATCTTCCAGTTTACACACAGTATAAAAACTTCAGCAAGGGTGTGAGCTGTCACTTGAGAAAGCATCATGCCAAAAACAAGGGATCAGCTTAGACTCGAGGAAAATATTTGTTCATGGTCACAAAGTCGGAAATGGAAATGCAGTCATCCCAGAGAGTCAACAGTACATAACTAGCCTGGCAGAGGAAAGAAGTGAAAGATTTCAAAGACTGTAAAAAGAAAACTAGTGAGAGATGTGTCTAAAGGAGGCCAGTCTCAGCAACAAAAAAACATTCAATAGCACGGTTTGTCAGTCAGAGAAAACGTACAGAGGCACGCAAAAAGGATTTCTGACGTGCAGTGGTTACGTGGTGTTTACAGCTTTAAGAAACGTGTGTAATGGCATTTTGTTTTTTCACTTTTATCGTGTGTGAGCATGGAGTAATTGACCTAACCTAACCCATACTGTAATGCCTAACCCTAACCTCACAGCAACCTTTGATTAGTGGAGTGGAAAAAAAAGTAAGGAAAAAAAACAAGGAAAAAAAACCATAGAAAAAGGTTAGTGATAGACGAGAGTGGGAGTCGAACTTGTGTGTTTTTGCTGAAACAGCAACCGAATGAGCGTTGGGAAAGTAAAGTAAAAGATGCGTTGTTCTGTGCATGCGCGGTGAGGACTCCGCCGTGAGTGAACTTGTGAAAACGTAGCGAGGCACGTTATTTTTGATTCAACTTGGAAATGTACGTTTTTAGAGGGGTGGGAGAACGTTTATTAGATATGTTTTTTACTGAGACCGGGTTGGTCTAAAGACCCCAGAACAACTGCCAAGACACTATTGAATGACTTAGCCAAGGTTACAGACCAAGGAAAACCCCATTTCTGCAGGAGAGACACCTTCAATCCAGACTTAAGTATACTGAGGACAACCTAGAGAAACATTATGCATACTGGAAGTGCATCGTTTGATCAGATGAAATTAAACTAGAGCTATTTGGCCATAGAGAAACTGCTGATGTTTAGAGAAAAGGGAGAGGCATACAACCCAAAGAACACTGTCCCCACAGTGAAACACGGTGGTGGGAGTATTATACTGTGGGGATGCTTCTGGGCATCTGGAAGTGGGAATCTCATCAAGGCAGAAGCAATCATGAAGAAAGGCTATGTGAAGATTTTGAAAGTGTCATGAACTGGACTGGATGTTCAAGCCCAGTTCTGTGACACGGTGGCTGTTCAGTCTTTTGTGTATTTTTATGCCTTATTTTCCATCAGGCGCTCTCAGGGAGCCTCTGGGGTCCCTCGGCTCCCTGACAGCTCAGTCACGCCTCCCTCTCCTGTCAGTGGTTCAGTTGTGTCTCATTAGAGGATTTCACTCTCACGCGCACGTGCGTGCACACACACACACACACACACACACACACACACACACACACACACACACACACACACACACACACATTTCCTCTCATGCACATTCTTGCACACATACACACACCCACTCATCCTTACCTACATGTTCAGACGTCCATTCACACACCTGTTCCCACTTAAGTTCTGCCCACTCATTCCCACACTCATTCTCACTGCACACACCAGCAATCTCTTTCCTCATTAGGGTTGGCATTATTTAGCCCTGCCACTGTTGGAAGAGATTGCCAGATCATTGTCCCACATTGTGTCTAACACTGTGTAGTTTCCCTCAGTGTTTGTTATCAGTCACTGCCCTGCCTATTCTTCGGTACCGCATCACACTGGGTGGCATTGATTATCTGTAACTGGTTGTTTGTGTTTCGTGTGGGCTACCGCTTGGATCTACTTGGACTGTTCCAGCCTGCATGAGTACAGACTGTTTCGCTCCTGCCGTCCAGCTTCGCCTGGCAGTTCCTTTCCCGGGCACTTTTCCCGTTCCTCTTCTGCAGTCCCGTCTGCCACGGAAAATTTTCCCTAGTCTTACTCACCAGTTTCTGTGGAGCATCCTGGAGGACATCCTTGTATCTCCTGTAAGAACTCATCTGTTATGTTGAACTCTTTAATCTCATCCTGCCATTAAAATACGCACAACTATCTCCTGCATATGGGTTTTAATTCCTTCCTCCGTGCGCTGCGTAAAAGCGCACGGGGAATCATGACAGAAAGAAAACCTCAAGCAGTCAGCAGCGAAACTGGCTCTCTGTCGCCTCTTTGTCTTCCAGCACAACAATGACCCAAAGCATACATCGCTCCTGGTAAAAAACTACCTCCAGAAGACCAAAGTGAACATTACTGAGTGGCCTGCACAAATCGAAGTGAGTGTCACTGAGTGGCCTGCACAAAGGTGAACTGAAGACCAAGGTCCACGCCAGACCATCAGATCTGGAGAAGCTTGAGAGATTCGCCAAAAAAGACCAAAATCCCTCTTATCAAAACAATCAACACTTTGAGAAAACACAGTAAAATTTGGATTATTGAGGAAAGATGCCAAGACTGATTTTCTCGGGGTGGTTTTATGCAGAATAATGGCAATGCCACAAATACAGCAAGACCAGTCCATGCACCATTCCTCCCATGAATTTAATATAAGTTATTCACTAAGGGAATCGTTATGAACCAAGCCGGTTTGTCCTTCGGGCTCGGTTCTGACCTTTCTCTGTGTTTCAGGTTCATCTGTGTATTTTGTGTATTTGGGTCTGAGCCAGGATTCTCCCAGGCTCTGTCTCATGTTTCTCTGTTCCATATTTATTTGTGTATTGTGTTATCTTTTGAGTTTCTTGTAGTTTCTACGTTCCCTAGTTTAATTTTCCATATCTGTAGAAACTGTTTTCTGGCCGGCAGCTGTGAGGCAGCCTTCTTTGGTCTACACGTGTGTGGGCGCTGTCTGATGGTCTGCTGGTCCGACCACGCCCTCTCTCTCTCGACAGTCAGCTGGTTCCACTCCCTGTAATTACTTTTCCCGCTCCTCGCCCAGGTGCACCCAATCTCTCTGCCATCAGTATTTGTATTTAAGTTACTCATCTGCTGTCTTGTGTTGCTGGACTATTGAACTCGTCATGTGTATCTGTCTCGGCCACGTTCTTCCATGGTCTGCCTTCGCTATATTAGTCTGTGGTCTGCCTGCAACACGTTCCGTCGTGTTATTCCTAAGTGTATCCTGTTACCTTTTTTTTTATGTCTGCACTTTCTGGGAACTGTGAATCCTTACTTTAATTAATGTGTCTGTGGTGTAACCTGCACATAAATCCATCTCCCTCCTTCTCTGTACACTGTGTAAAAGCACACGGGGAATTCATGACAGGGAATAGACAATCGCAATTTATTACTTTTGCAGTGCTATGCAAAAATCTGGCCACCTCTTGTATTGTTTTGGATGTAAAAGCCTAAGAATATGGGGGGAAAACAACACAGAATCATCAGCAAACATTAAAGCAGTGGTACTTTTCATTTGCTAAACTGAACAAAAATGAAATAAAACGCACAATTTTGCAATAAAAAGAACAAAAATCTTAAATAAGCACACAAATTAACCACTGAATGACTTACTGTGAATTTAATGCATATGTTTCTGTAATTTGGGCTTCAGCTTAAAACATTGCATAGTTGTTGCATTTTAGGTGGATCAAAGCAAATATGAAAATGTTTGGAATTTGCATGTTTTTTTTGTTTTTTTTCCTCTTGGTATTAAAGGAAAAGACCAGATGGAAGCTCTGCAGTAGTTAATGTTACCGTTGACACCTGGAGGAGAATACACATCCACAGAGTCAGAGGGATCAGCCAGGAATTTGGCTGGCTAATTGGGTCTTAACTTCCTAAAGAGAGAATAGTCCCTGGTGTGCTGAGAGAGAGAGAGAGAGAGAGAGTGTTGGGGGGGGGGGGGGTGAGTTTGAACCCTATTCACTTTAATTTCCTTTGCAATGAAAGAGGAGGAAGATTAATGAAATATCCCCAAATCCATCCTGTTTCATTTCTATTAAATCAGCAGTGAAATCCAAGTGTCCTGCCCGGGCACAGGGGAGGAAGAAGCCCGGGGATAACCCCCCCCCCCCTCCGGTTTTGCTAAGGAGAGCAATGGTAGTCTGAAAATTCAATTGTAGCTCCAGTTTGCGTATCAGCTTCCAACCTCAGACTCAAATTTAATTACGATGGAGTTCTTACCATGTTTGGGATAAATAAGACGGATTCCCTAAAGCAGCCATTTTTTCTGTCTCTTTTACTCTGACGGGCAGATATAGACACTGTTTATTGGAGGGGGGGGGGGCTATCCTCCTTGTTAGCAAAATGACCCAAAAGCTTCCCCCTGGGTAACCTGCCCTCCCCCATCCGCATTGTAAATCAAGCTGAAAAAAGAATTGTTCCCCCACTGTCATCATAAACCTTTCTGTACCATGTTACATAACTGAATAAATTTACTTCGAACGACTAAGCAGAAACAACTAATACATTATCAACTATTTTTCGTAGATTTGCAACTTTTTTCTTGAAAATTGGTGACTTTTTCTCTCACAGATTTTCAATTTTTTTCTTGTAGATGTGTTACTTTTTGTGATGATCAGGCAACCGTGCTCCCCCCCTTCCTCCTGTTCCTGGTTTCCTGCTCTGGGTTATTGGACGCACCTGCGTGACTACACACCTGCTGCATCTGATGAGCCAGCGCATTTCAGATCCAGCGTGTGGAGAGCTGATCGCTGGATCGTCCGGGTTTGCAGCCGCAATTTATGTCAAGCTTTGTCTCATTATCATTGTTATCGTACACTTACTTACCTAGTGTGTCTTCCTCCTCAGGTTGCTGCCACCTGCAGGTGTGTCCCCCCAGTTTCTGCGTTTTCCCTGTCCCCCTGTCCCTGCGGGAGCTCCCTGCTGGACTCCGCTGCTCAAGCCATAAGTGCGCTTATAATCTCCATCTGCTCTCTCCTGTAGGCTACGTGCGCTCCAGAGAGTGCCTGTCTTGTGAAAATTAAGTTGGCGTTTTTGTGTTCCGCTTTCCTTGAATTTTGCATTTTTATTTTCTGTGAGTTTTTTTTAATAAAATTGTGAAACTTTTCATTGGAGTCTGAGTGATTGTTCTGGCAGCTCTGTGTTTGAACCTGATCTGAATCGTGACAGAACGATCCAGCCAGGATCAAGGTTCAGTGAGCGCTCAGCTAGGCGAACAGTCAGCACTCGAGCGTTCGGGTGTCACGGACGTACAGGTCACATTTCTTTCTGAGCAGCTTCAAACTATCACACAGCAATTGCCGACTGTTTCCGAGCACCTGTGTCAACTTCCTGGTGCGGCGCCTCCTCCTGCACCTGCTGCCCCTGCAGCAGTTGCCATCTGCAGGAACATCTGTTCCCACACCTCCCCCCTATGGCGGTGAGGTGGGAGGTTGCAGGGGGTTCCTGCTCCACTGCCGGTTGTATTTCCAGCAGGTGGAGGGGGAGTATAGGGATGATGTGTCCAAAATGCATTTCATGATCTTGTTGCTGCTGGGCCATGCGCTTAAGTGGGCACAGTCCATCTTGAGCAGCCAGAAAGGACCCCTTTATTCGTTTGAGCGATTTGTGCGAGAGTTCTCAGGGGCGTTCGACCATTCAGAGAATGAGGGGAATCTTGTTAGCCCATTCATGGGTCTTCGGCAGGGGGATCAGTCCGTGGCTGATTTCTCTACCAAGTTCCGAGTCGTTGTGGCAGACTCTGGCTGGAACGACGTTGCCCTGCGCCATCATATATACACTGAACATTAAGGGACAAGACACTCAAACCTCACGAGGTATATACTAAAAGACTGACCAGACGACATCTTGAAATCCATAATTTCAGCCGTTTTAGAAACACTGGCAGAAGTAAGGCAGTGAGTTTAACCAAGTCCTAGTGATGTGAGGAATTCATTCAGTG
Organism: Pholidichthys leucotaenia; assembly: GCA_020510985.1. Lineage (NCBI taxonomy): Eukaryota > Metazoa > Chordata > Actinopteri > Cichliformes > Pholidichthyidae > Pholidichthys > Pholidichthys leucotaenia. Next base: position 419,442,538 of record CM035842.1, read on the forward strand.
CTCTTTAAAAGAAACTTAATGTTCAATGTAATCTCTTGGGTCTGAATTTGCATCTCCACGATGAGCTGGCTATCCGTGCATCTCCCTCCTCCCTGGATGAGCTCGTCACGGAGGCCGTGGCCCTCGACAACCTGTTCAGGGAGCGGGCGAAGGAGCAGAAGACAACTGTCTCTCCACTCGCTTCCCGGACAGTCACCTCTCCCCTTGGTGCTGCTCTGCCGGCCCCCTCTGAGCTGATTGCACTTGGTAGGTCCCATCTGACTCAGAAGGAGCGTAGAGAAAAGGAGGGGGTTGTTTCTATTGTGGGGTCCCAGGTCACACTGTCTTGAAGTGTCCTGTGAGGCCAAAAGACCCGGCCTGTCAGTAAGCGTGAGGGGTCTGGCGGGAGGGTCCTCACAAAATCCTCCCAATCGTTTTGAACTCTCGGCCCTCATTCAGTTACTGGGGGCAGAGTTCAAAACCTCTGCCCTGGTTGATTCAGGAGCAGAGCAAAATTTTATCCAACAGGCCATGGTGCGGAAATTACAGATACCCACCAGGAATGTCCCAACACCTTTGTCGGTCTCGGCAGTTTTGGGCAGTACCATCGCAACAATTACCGAGCAGACTGAGCCCATTTCGGTCATTCTGTCCGGTAATCACCACGAGGTTATTCAGTTTTATGTCCTGCCCCAATCTAACACCACCGTGATCCTGGGGTATCCGTGGCTCCGCATACACAACCCCATCATTAATTGAAGTCAGGGCTTCATTTCGTCCTGGAGACCTTTCTGCCTCTCTTCATGTTGCCGTTCAGCCACATGCTTGCCTTTGCTCCCAATCTCCTCCCCTCTGGCTGAGCCAGTGGATCTCAGCTCCATGCCCGAGGTTTATCATCACTTAGAGGAGGTCTTTAGCAAGTCCAGAGCCCTATCTTTACCACCTCACCGGGGCTACGACTGTGCTATTGATCTCCTCCCGTGCGTGCGGCTGTCATCCAGCCAGCTCTACAGTTTATCTGGGCCAGAGAGGGAGGCGATGAGGACCTACATTAAAGACTCCCTTAGCACCGGCATAATTTGCCCGTCCTCCACTCCACTCGGCGCAGGATTCTTTTTTGTAGGGAAGAAAGATGGGTCTCTGCGGCCGTGTATTCATTACCACAAGCTTAACGCGATTACCTGGAAGGATAAGTATCTGCTGCCTCTCATTAATTCAGCGTTTGAGTTACTCCAACGGGAGCGTTTTTTCACCAAGCTCGACCTCTGCAATACGTATCATTTAGTCCGCATTCAGGAGGGGGACAAGTGGAAGATGGCATTTAAAACACCTTTGGGCCATTTTGAATATTTGGTCATGCAATTCGGGCTAACCAACGCCCCTGCCGTCTTACAGTGGTTAATGTCCTACGAGACATGGTGAACCAGTTCATGTTTGTTTATTTGGATGATTTTTTATTTTTTCTCGCACCCTGGAGGAGCACCTAGTCCATGTTCGGTCTGTCCTGCAGCGGTTGCTGGAGAACCAGCTTTTTGCCAAAGCTTAGAAGTACGAATTTTCCACTCACTCTACTTCATTTTTTGGGTTCATCATCACCAAGGGCACGGTAAAGGCAGATCCAGCGAAAATTAAGGCGGTAGTAGACTGGCCAACCCGCAGTCCAGGAAGGATCTCCAACACTTCCTAGGCTTCGCCAACTTCTACCGCCGATTCATCTGAGACTACAGTAGGGTGGCACAACCGCTTACGCAGCTGACATTGACCAAAAGCCCATTCAAGTGGTCTGAGGCCACTGAACGAGCTTTTGTGACCCTGAAAGGCCTATTCACCAACACGCATATTCTGGCACAGGTGGATCCCGCGACACAGTTTGTGGTCGAGGTGGATGCTTCTGATTCAGGGGTGGGTGCTGTCCTCTCCCAGTGCTCCTCTTCCGATCAGAAGCTCCATCTGTGCGCGTTTTCCTCCTGCCGGTTAACTCCAGATGAGAGGAATTACGCTGTTGGGGACCACAAACTGCTGGCCATTAAGCTGGCGCTAGAGGAATGGAGACACTGGATGGAAGGAGCTACCCAACCGGTCATTGTCTGGATCGACCATAAAAATTTAGAATACCTTCGGTTGGCCAGACAGTTAAACTCTCAGCAGGCGCGGTGGGCCCTGTTCTTTAATAGGTTAAATTTACCCATCTCGTACAGACCAGGGTCCTGTAATGCCAAGGCTGATGCTCTCTCATGTCAGTTTTCTCCCAACTCCTCCACCTCCTCCTCTGCAGCTGCTGCATCTTCCCCGGAGACTATTCTCCCTCCTTCCTGCTTTCTCGGGACACTCCAGTGGGAGATTGAGCAGAGGGTCCGGCAGGCACACTCATCGGAGCCCATCCCGGAGGGAGGCCCACCGGACCGGCTGTATGTCCCCGTGCCACTACGTGGGGAGGTGATTCAGTGGGGGCATACCAGCTATTTTGCCTGTCATTCCGGTATTTTACGAACTACTGAGTTGCTCCAAAGGGTGTTTTGGTGGCCCACACTCGGGAGGGATGTGCGGGAGTATGTCAAGCCCTGTCACACCTGCTCTCCTAACAAGATTGACTCCTCCCCTCCTGCAGGTCTCCTCCATCCCCTCCCGGTGTCAGGTCACCCATGGTCACACATTTCCCTGGACTTCTTCACGGGCCTCCCTCCATCCCAAGGGAATACCGTTATTCTCACTGCGGTCGACCACTTCTCTTAGGCCATCCATCTTATCCCCCTCCCCAAGCTACTATCTGCCATGGAGACAGCCGACCAGCTGATGCAGCACGTCATCTGGCTGCATGATATTCCCATTGACATCGTCTCAGACCGGGGGCCCCAATTCACGTCCCAGGTGAGGAAGGCATTCTGCTGCTTCTTGGGTGCAATCCCCTGTTTGACTTCAAGATACCATCCCCAAAGTAATGGTCAGACTGAGCGTCCTAATCAGTCCCTGGAGGCCACCTTAAGGTGCATAGCATCCTCTAGCTCAACCACCTGGAGCTCCCATTTGACCTGGGTAGAATACGTGCACAACTCAGCGATATCCTACTCCACTGGGCATATGGCATTCAAAGCATCAAAGGGTTATACTCCACCTTTGCTGCCCATGGCAGAGAGTGGCCTCGCTGTCCCACCCGTGGAGGCCCATGCGCACCGGTGCCGCTGTCTGTGGAGGGCCACGAGGGCTGCCCTCCTTCGCTCTGTGGAACGGAATAGACAGTACGCTAACTGCAGACGGGCGCCGGTGCCGAAGTACATGGTGGAATAGAGGATATGGCTGTCCTCTGACCAGATCCCACTGAAGACGGAGTCCCGGAAACTCTTCCAAAATATCTGGGCCCCTACACCATCAAGTGGTTGATCAACGATTTCACCGTTCGGTTGGACTTGCCTCCCTCTATGCGCATCCATCCCACATTTCACGTCTCCAAGATTACGCCCCTCTCCACCAGTCCCCTCTGCCCTCCTCCGGACCCCCTGCCGGATCATCGATGGACAAACCGCATACACGGTAGAGAGGATCCTGGACGTGTGTCGTCAGGGGCGGCGATGCCAGTACCTTGTTCATTGGAAAGGATACGGTCCAGAGGAGAGGTCTTGGATCCCAGGGTCGTACATGTTGGACAAGTGCATGATTTGGCATTCCACCAAACCCACTGATGCAAGCCCAGTGGGACGCCAGGAGGCGTCCTGGGGGGGGGGGCACTATGATTATCAGGCAAGCATGCTCCCCCTCCCCTCCTGTTCCTGGTTTCCCGCTCCGGATTATTGGACTCACCTGTGTGACTACACACCTGCTGCATCTGATGAGCCGGCATATTTAAGGTCCAGCGTGTGGAGAGCTCACTGCTGGATCGTCTGGGTTTGCAGCCGCAATTTATGTCAAGCTTTGTCTCATTATCATTATCCTATACTTACCTAGTGTGTCTTCCTCCTCAGGTTGCTGCCACCCGCAGGTTTGTCTCCGGAGCTGATCACGCTCACCTGACCGGGAAGATCAGGATGTCCCCCCAGGTCTCTGCCTTCCCCCCGTCCCCTGGTCCCTGCAGGAGTTCCTGCTGCGCTCCGCTGCTCAAGCTGTAAGTGCGCTTTCCCGCATTATTCTCCTTTTGGAGAATCTGTCCCTTATAATCGCTGTCCGCTCTCTCCCGTAGGCTGCATGCGCTCCAGAGGGCACCTGTCTTGTGAAAATTAAGTTGGCGTTTTTGTGTTCCGCTTTCCTTGAGTTTTGCATTTTTATTTTCTGAGGTTTTTTTTAATAAAATTGTTAAATTTTTCATTGGCGTCTGAGTGATGGTTCTGGCAGCTCTGTGTGTGAACCTGACCATGATCTAAATCAATACTTTTCCCTGTAAATTTTCAACTTTTTTTCTCAAAGATCTGTGAAATTTTTCCTCAAAACTTTTTTCTTAATTTTTTTTTTTACATTTTTGTCATAAATTTGTAAATTTTTATGCAAATTTTCAACTTTTCTCTCATAGATTTGTAACTTTTTCTTCCAAAATTTGAGTTTTTTTCTCCATAATTTGCTACTTTTGTCCTGTGAATTTTCATCTGTTTTCTCATAAAATTTTCATTTTTTCCCCTTAAATTTTCAATTTTTTCTCATAAATTTGCTACTTCTTTCTCAGAAATTAGCTTTTTTTTCCTGTAAGTTTTCAACTTTTTTTCTTTTAACTTTGCAACACTTATCTGAACGCTAGTTACATTTTAAATTCTTTGTAATAAAATTGTAATTTGTGGCTTTTTTAATTTTTAAAATGCCATCTTTTGTCAAAGCTTTGCACATTCAGCCTTGCAAATTTGTACCTAATTTACATTTATATGCTTCTACCTGGTGCTAAATTGGTGAATACCACCCAGTGAGCTCCCCCACGTCCACACACCCACCGTTTTCACATGCATGCACGCACGCGCGCACACACACACACACACACACAAAACCAACCTGTATATTCTAATACAGTTTGAGATTATTATTATTAACATTATTATTATCTCATCTGGTTCTTCCTTCATTCTCTCCTTCTCCATCCTCCTCTCTTCCGTTTTGCACTGACGATCAAACACAAACACACTGTGATCAACCAGAAAATAAACAGAACTGACATTCAGGGCGGGAGAGATGAGGTCAGTGTGTCTTGTCACAAAAATGTGGATAATTTAGATTGAAAACAGACACTGATAATCTTTTCTTGAGGTTATGGAGACCATTTACAGATTCTAAGGATATGATCTAATGACACACACACAGGCATGTCATTTGAAAGATGTTTTTCAGCCGATAGAATAATTAGTATATTGTTGGGCTTATGAACACAATAATTTTCCATCCATCCATCCATCCATTTTCTACCGCTTTTCTGGAGGTCCGGGTTGCAGAGGCAGCAGTTCAAGCAGAGAAGCTCAGACTTCCCTCTCCCCAGCCACCTGCTCCAGCTCTTCAGAGAGGACACCAAGGCATTCCCAGACCAGCTGGGAGACATAGTCTGTCTAGTGAATCCCAGGTCTGCCCCGGGGTCTCCTCCCAGTGGGAGGCGTCCAGGAGGCATCCTGATCAGATGCCCAAACCACCTCAACTGGCAACTTTCAATGTGGAGGAGCAGCGGTTCTACTCCGAGCCTCTCCCGGATGACTGAGCTACTCACCCTATCTCTGAGGGTGAGTCCAGCGATCCTACAGAGAAAGCTCATTTCAGCAATAATTGTTAAATCAGAAATTCCTTTAACAGGAGAAGCTGTTTTCTCCATTGTAGGTTTAAAATAAATAAATAAAAACAGGAATCATTTCCTACATCAGTAATTTGATACAACACAGAGAAATTTCTCCTCATAGCTTGTTCATAATGTCTGTTCCTACAGCTTCACACTTTCCAGAACAAGCCAGAGATCATCATGGACTTTCCAGAAATGTTTCCAGGACATCTGGTCATTGTGGACAGTGAAGTCACATCATGTTGACCTCAGTCTCTCCTGAACCTGGCTCTTTTCTCTGAAAAAACTTTCTCATGTCCATGAGGATGATGGGGGTGGCCTGCCAGCACCCCCCCCACACACACACACACGCACACATACGTTATTTTGTTAGTTATCATCTTCATACATCTCCTCCCTGGCTACTAGTTAGTGAATATGGTAAATGATGATACATGAAAATAGTGACAGCTTGGATTTAATATTTTGCTCATGCCAAAACAACAACAGCTTCTTTCTCTTGAATTCAAACAGCGCACAGTGGTTGACTGACAACGCAACGTCTGCTACTAGCAGACTTAGCTAACTCCTTCCTAGCAATATGAAAAGTAATCTGTGGTTTGGTGAAGAAAAATGAGAAGTAGTAATCATTACAAAACATTGGTAACAACAGGTAAACATAGAGAAGAGTGAGACGTCCTTTCAGCTACTTACTGGATCCGCCGCACACCTCAGCGTGTGTGTGCGTTGTAGCAAGGCCGGGCTCCGGAGCCTGCCAGGTACAGGGGAGAGAACGCCGAGAGGACGGACCATACCGTCTGCGTGGCATGGGTGTTTTCATTTTCGTTTTTCAAAAGTTCAAACCAGAATCCACAGAATATGTTTTGGACGTTATTTCAGCTTGACAAAGACAAACTTAAAATTTTATAATCACAACTTTTCTCACTGCAGTTTTTAGGGTACTGTTTCATAAATTTGAGGCCTCTCACCACCCATCAACTCGTGTATCCAGTCAGTGAGAGCTGCTGTAGAAATTAAAGCTGCATGGAGGTGAAGCGTCGATACAAATGCAAACACGAGGCTCCTCAGAGAGCTCATTCGACAAACACAGACACAAAGTAACTGGTTTAAACCCCACAGAGCTGCATAATCCTTCCTCATGGACTAATAAGTGGGCCTGTAATTAATCTGACAATAGGGAGGACTGAGGAATAAATACCTCAGAGCACTAAAGCCTTTAGACCTGCGGGGGGGAGCACACAAGATAAGGAGGACTGTAGCTTTGCTATCATCTTGATGGCAGCTCTGGCTTTCACAGTTCCCCCCTCCCACCTATCACTCAAATTAACTATTACATTTACTCAGTCAGAGAGCTGGACAAGGGACCCATGTGTTAATGTAAGTTAGACACACATTTGCAAGAATAAAGGTGCAACGATATTACAAAAGATGCCAATTTAAAAATTAAAAAAGTTGCAAATTACAATTTAATTACATAAAATAAAAATTTAACCAGCATCCCAATGAAAGTTGCAAATTTAGGTGAGAAAAAGCAATAAATTTACAGGGAAAAATTTATGAGAAAAAAGTTGTAAATTTACCAGAAAAAAAAAATGTAAATCTATGCAAAAAAGTCAATTTTTGAGGAAAAAATCACAAATTTAAGAGAAAAGAGTTTCAGATTGAGGGAAAAAATTGCAAATCTGTGAAAAAAGTTGAAAATTTACATTGATAGATGGGTGGATATGTGAATAGATATAGATAGATAGATAGATAGATACAAATAGATTGATAGACAGAGAATGATAGATAGATGGATAGATAGATAGATAGATAGACTGACAGACAGACAGACAGATAGATAGATAGATAGATAGACAGACAGACAGATAGATGATAGATAGACAGACAGACAGACAGACAGACAGACAGACAGATAGATAGATAGATAGAGTGATGTACTTTATTGATCCCAAACTGGGAAATTACAGTGTAACAGTTAACAGTGGAAGAATACTCCGCCTCGAAATTTCATTCCAAGGGCTCCTGAAAGCTGAGAAGTCAGTCTTTACTGTAATCCCAGAAATGACATCATATGTCACGCCAGAAATTTACTAATCAGGACAAAGATGACGTTAACGGGAAGCTAACAAAGTTAGCATGCAGAGGAATAGACCAGCATCGATTGATTGATTGATTGATTGATTGATTTGAACATCAATACAATAAAAATTAAAAACAAGGAATCAAAACCAAAAAAATAAACATAACAAAAAATGTCCTTGTTCAAAAGGAGTGGGAAGCAGCCAACGCTTACATAGTCCCACTGTCACAAACCTCCGTGCGCCATAACATGGCGCACGAGAGAGAGAACAAAAAACCCAGTTGCAGGAGTAGAAAGTGTCATGTTTATTTTAGTTCACCAAAAAATAACAAGTCCAATCATCCCCAAATTCAGTTCAGTTAACCACACAATATATGGAGAGGTGTAATGACAGGGTTAGGCCACCAAACTTACAGGGCGCCAGCCGAATGCTCTACAGCCCGGTCTAAACTGGAGCCTCGTGCTACAGTGCTGCGTAAAGCACAAAAAGGAAAGGCGAACAGCCTAGTGCTGCAGGGCCGCAATGCACAGGAGAAAAGGTGAAGAAAGACTTAAAAGGCTGGGGGTGATCCAGGGCGCAACATGCAGTCTGGAGGATGAAGTGGAGAAGCAGAGCCAGCCGAAACACCAACGGATCAAACAGGTTGGCAGTGACAGGCTGGAGAATATCAAAGGGAGTGAAACCATACACGGGGAGAACTAGCTGCCGCATATAGAGGCGAATGCCCTGACAATCTCCCTCCTCAGAAGCAGCAAACATATACTCCTGAAGCTAACGAGGAAAGAGATTGCCGGTGCGAGAATGTGTGGGCAGAACTGATTGACACCAGATGTGTGAGAGAGCACTTAAGAGCGTGTGAATGGGAATGAGTGAAGCGTGTGCATGTGTGTGTGTGTGTGTGTGTGTGTGTGTGTGTGTGTGTGTGTGTGTGTGTGTGTGTGTGTGCGTGTGGTGTGTGTGTGTGTGTGAACACCGGTGACAGTGTAGCTGGCGGTACTTGACGGGGGGGGGGGGCATGCCAGAGCTGTCAGGAGGAAAACTAGACCAAAGCATAACAATAAGTCAGAATCAGGTTTGGCCTCCAAACCCAGATTCATGACACCCACCCCTTCTCCATACCCAATAAATTATAATAACATTGTAGTCATTATCCATCCCACAATTACATTCATTATACAATAGCATTATATAAAATGCATCTTACAATTAAATTATGTAATAGAAATAATGCAACAATGATAGTTTATAGCAGGGGTGGGCAATTATTTTTTCCATGGGGCCAGATGAGAAACAGAAAATATTGTGGAGGGCCGGACGAAAAGGCTGAATTCAATTGTGCATAATATTAACTGCATTTCTTTATAAAAAGCAGCACATAGCATTGTTTTGACAAGCTGGTAAGACTGGTAAGAGTATATGTTATGATTAAGCAATGAAAAAGTGAAGTTGCCTTACAAAAATTGTCATTTATTCAATCAATTTTCACAAAACAATGGTAAACAAAACGTGAACATTTTTACCATTGTGACTCATTATATTAGTGATTATTTTCAGTCGCATTCACCCCAAAACACATTTTGAGTTTCATATATTGTTGGAAAGAGGTTCTTAGCTTTTTAAAGACATCGCAATACTGTCTTTGTACTCCAAATATTGAACAAGATACATCATATTATAGTAATGATTGTCACTGAACTGTGATTTTGAGAAAAAGGCCTCCAAAGAAAGTGTCCCAGTTCACTGCTAGTTGGTGCATTTACATGCCTACATTTGTAGTCTAACCACCTCACTTGGTGTTTTTCAGTTCTTTTTTCTTGTTCAGTGAGAGAAATCTAGTCTACGCTGGGCTTTAACGAGTGCATCAAAGTCAGGTTGAATGTCTGAGGTGGAGATGCGAAGCACAGCTGACAGATGATCATCAGTGAGACAGGATCTATACCTGGATTTGGTAAACTTCATCACTGAGAATGTTTGTTCACATATGTAGGTAGAGCCAAAGAGAACCAACATCTTCTGAGCATGTCTCCTCATGTTTGAAAAGTTCTCTTCCTTGAGAGAAGAGTAAAACTCCAGCAGTGATCCTGACTTAAAGTGCTCTGCCAGTATCGCATCTGACTGCAGGTCAATTAGTTCCAGCTGAACATCACTGAGTGCATTATCCACACTGCAGGTAAAGGGAGAGAAAATCATGTGCATTTCATCCTCGATTGTTCCGAGATCTTCAAATCGCCTTGAAAATTCACCACGCAGTGCTACTAATATGGATGAGTACCTGCGGAGGTGATCAGTTGATGGTATGACTTCTTTCAGGGTTTGCATGTGAGTGAGAGTAACTCAGCAACTTTCTCATGAAAGCCTTCACCACGCTGTGCATTTCTTAAACAAAGAGGCCCTTGCCTTGCAGTTTGGTGTTCAGTTCATTCATCAGTGCCGTCACATCAACAGCAAATGCAAAATCTGCCATCCAGTCTTCATCTGAGAGCTCTGGGATGCCTTTGCCTTTCTTCTCACAAAACTCTCGAATCTCTGCTTTCAGGTCCCAAACTCTTTTTAGCACTTTGCCCAGGCTGAGCCGTCTGACAGCTGTGTGGTAGCCGATGTCACTATGTTCAGTCTCATGCTGCTCCAAAAGTGCAACAAACTGTGATTCAATGCTCGTGCCCTGATGAAGTTAACTATTTTAGTTACAACATCAATAACATGATTAATTTTTAGCACTGACTTGCACAGCACATGCTGATGTATAATACAATGCAAAAATATCAATTTCTGATCTGCGTCAATTTCATTCACTTTATCTTGCGTACATTTCAAAAGTCCAACATTTTTCCCCGTCAGATTTGGACAACTGTCCGTTGTGACACTGATCAGTCTGTCCCATTTCAGCCCCAGCGTGTCCATGCATGCATTTACCTCTGTGAACAGATCACTCCCTGCTGTCGTCCCTTTCATTGATCGCATTGTTGCCAGCTCCTCCGTAATTTTGAGGTCCGTTATCCCACGGACAAATACGAGTAACTGGGCTGTGTCACAGACATCACAACTCTAGTCCATAGCCAAGTAAATAAATACTTAGCAATCCATGTTTTGTTGAAAACCCTGCATTTGGCATCTATCTTTCTTTTTTTTAGCATGTGCAGGCATTTTTGAGGGCTAAAGTCGTCTGCTTGTGACAAGGTAGATTCAATCATGCGCAGTAATGATTTACGTATTGCATCATTATGCACGTGAATAAAAAAACAACTTCAAAATAAAAGCAACTGAGCTTTAGTCCATGCATTAGGTAAAATTAGAAAATGTGTTTATTTTGAAATTTACAATTAACATCAGCGGGCAGGTCGGAGTCAACCAAAGGGCCATGTGGCCCGGGCCGTACAATGCCCAGGTCTGGTTTTTAGTGACAATAATTAAATTAAATCACCCTTTATTGTCATTCAACCATACATGTACAGTAGAACAAAATTGTGTTTTTCCTATCTACAGTGTTAATCACACACACCCCATATGTAGAATCAGAGGGCCGCTGCCATGCAAGGTGCCACCACAGATTTCCCTCTTCCATTCCATTATTGCTGAGCACCAAGCTGGACAGCAGGAAGTTCCGCTTTTATATGGTCTTCGGCATGACCCGGCCAGAATTTGAACACCTGCCTCCCGGGTGTGGGGCGGATGCTCTACCAACTGAGCCACCACTCCGGTAATAATACCACCATCTAATAATAATTGTAATAATAATAAGTAAATACTTCTGGTTTGTTTAAAATAATTATAGACAGTATTGTCACAATCATAATCACCATATATACCACCATATACCCCCACATGGCTTGCAATACCTAGGCACAATAAGTAACTATATAATAATAACCATAATAATAGGAAGCCATATAGTAGTTACAACAACAACAGTAATAATAATAATACCACCTGGCCTATATAATACTTTAAATAATTCCATCCTAAACAACAATCATAATACTATAATACTGTTGGTATATTCTAGTAATAATGATATCAATAATAATAGTACTCAGCATATATATTCAACAATAACAACCTTTCTTCATTAAAGACACGTTGTAATATTACTGTCCTTTATTTTTATCCATCCATCCATCCGTCCATCCATCTTCTACCGCTTTTCCCGAAGTTCGGGTTGCGGAGGCAGCAGTTCAAGCAGAGAAGCCCAGACTTCCCTCTCCCCAGCCACCTGCTCCAGCTCTTCAGAGAGGATACCAAGACGTTCCCAGACCAGCTGGGAGACATAGTCTGTCTAGCGAATCCCGGGTCTTCCCCGGGGTCTCCTCCCAGAGGGACGTGCCCGAAACACCTCAAGTGGGAGGCGTCCAGGAGGCATCCTGATCAGATGCCCAAACCACCTCAACTGACTGCTTTCAATGTGGAGGAGCAGCGGTTCTACTCTGAACCTTTCCCGGATGACTGAGCTCCTCACCCTATCTCTGAGGGTGAGTCCAGCAATCCTATGAAGAAAGCTCATTTCAGCCGTTTGTATCTGCAATGTCGTTCTTTCGGTCATTACCCAAAGCACATGACCATAGGTGAGGGTAGGAATTTAGACAGACCGGTAAATCAACAGCTTTGCCTTAGAGTTAAGCTCCCTCTTCACCACAACAGACCGGTACAGCATCCACATCACTGCAGATGCTGCTCCGATCCATCTGTCAATCTCTCACTCCATTCTCCCCTCACTCGTGAATAAGACCCTGAGATACTTAAACTGCTCCACTTGGGGCAGGAGCCTGTCCCCAACCCGGAGAGGACAATCCACCTTTTTCCAGCTGAGGACCATGGACTCAGACTTGGAGGTGCTGATTCTCATCCCAGCCACTTCACACTCAGCAGCAAACCGTCCCAGTAAGACCTGTAGGTCATTGCTGGATGAAGCCAGCAGGACAACATCATCTGCAAAACATATTGTTCAAAAATCATTTCTTTATATGTTGATTTAAATATATGGATGTTTGGACATCGCCTGTGTTTCTCCCCCAACCCATTCCACAATTTTATTCCACACACAGACACACAAAAACGTTTCCTAGTAGAGCTTACTAGGTGCATTTTAAATTTTGCATTCCCCCATAAACTGTATTTTCCTTCTCTCTGACTACAAAGATTTTGTATTTTGTGTGGCAAAAAGTTTTTACTGACTTTAAACATTAACTGTGCTGTATAATAATCAACCAGAGCCTGAAATTTCAATAATTTTGAATGTAAAAACAATAAATTAGTATGTTCAAGATACCTGACTTTGTGTATAACACGGACTGCCCTTTTTTGTAATATTAGCAATGAATTAAGTGTAGTTTTATAATTGTTACCCCAGACCTCTATGCAATAGGTCAAGTATGGAAGCACTAATAAGCAATACAAGATATGAAGCAATTTGTAATCTAAGACTTGCTTAATTTTGTTTTTAATTGCAATATTTTTGCCACTTTGTTTTGTATGTATCTGACGTGTGGTTTCCAACTAATTTTATCATCTAGTATTACAACCCCAAATTTGATCTCCTTAACATTTTCAATAATTACTTTATCTATATGAATATGTATATCTTCTTTATTTTTACAATTACCAAATATCATTACCTTAGTTTTATCTATATTTAGTGATAATTTATTACTATCCATCCATTTTAAAGCTTATTTAATTCTTTATTTAGAGTATGGATTAGTTCCTTATAATTATTTCCAGAATAAAATATATTAGAATCTTAAGCAAATAATATTATTTTTAATAATTTAGAAACCTGGAATATATATAAATATGTTAAATAATTTGGGGCCCATTACTGACCCCAGGGGGACCCCACAGGCAATTCCCATACACCCAGACAGATATTCTCCCATTGTCACAAACTGTTGTCTCTCAGATAAATAACTTGTAACCCAATTCAGAGCCATTCCCCTAATACCACACATTTGCAGTTTATCAAGAAGTACTGAATGATTTATTGTATCAAATGCTTTTCTAAAATCTATAAATACACCAATTGCATATTTTCCTTGATCTAATGCATTTATTATTTCCTCTGTTGCTTCCATTATCGCCAATGATGTTGTACTCTTTGCTCTAAATCTATATTGATTCTGATTAAGCAGATCATGTTTATTTAAAAAAGTTTCCTCTCATGGAGTGGCTGTGTGGCATAAGTGATCCTTTTGCAGTGTTTTAGTGGTATTTATAATGTAAATAATAGTTTAACATTGTAAATAGTAGTTTCAGTCTTGTCTGGGATAGGTTTGGACTGTCCTTTATTGTTTTTGTAATGTGTTTTTTCCTTGTTTACAAGGCGTGTCTATTGTTTTTGTCATGGTGGCCCCTTCGGGATGAAGGAGAGGACCCACTCACCAGGCGAAAAGGAAACATAATTTATTGTGGAACAAACACAAAACGCAGAACAAGGTTGGAAAAAAATAACTCAAAGCTGCACAGCAGGATAAATGGGAACAGAACCTTAACCGAGAGCAGCTTGGAGAGAAAATAACATCAGCTTTACCAAAGTGGAGATGCAGTAAAAAGTGATCCAAACAACAGCCATCATCTGCACAGTAGATCGCCACACTGATTGTACTGCAAATGCTGAACAAATTGAGGAAGGAGGTGATAGGTGAGCGAGAACAGATGCAGCTATGAATAATTAACACTACACAGAATTAATCATGGGAAATTAAGGCGCTGTCACAACAAAGAAACACAAGATGACAGGATGATGGCCATAATAATAATACAAAAGATAACCTGACTGAAAGTGGACAAAATTGAGGTACAATAATAATGTATCAGATTTATATAGCACTTTATCATAGACACTTTACAAATAGATACATTATTCATTCACTCCTGACAGACAATGGTAGTGGCAAGCTACTACTGTAGCCACAGCTGCCCTGGGGCAGCCTGACAATCCATGCCAACGGCCCCTCTGGCCACTACCGAACATTTAAACACATTTATACCAAGTGTTATGGACACTGGAGGCAAGGTGGGTAAAGTGTCTTGCCCAGGGACACAACAGCAGGATATCTGGGGAGAGCAAGATTCAAACTGCCAACCATCCAGTTATTGGATGACTTGCTCTACCTCCTGAGCCACTGCTGCCCATATAACCTAAACAATGGCAGGAGAGTGAAAATAATGATAATAAACATGGCAATGAGTCCAATAGAAAAACAAAGTGTGAGCGGGGGCTGCAGCCCCGTCCAGACCGCTACAGTACCCCCACCCCATTAAGGGGCGGAGCTCAGATGACCCTAGGGTAACACCAACAAGAGGGAAAAAAGAAAACCCCAAAACCCCTCACAGGGTGGGTTTTGGGACAAAAGGCCAGGCGGGCCAGAACAAACTGTCACCCCCTCCACAGCAAAGTCCAGAACCAATATTGTTCATGAGCCAAGCAAACTTCAAGGCCCCAAGAACCAAAATAAAGCAGGTTGGATGGTCTGTCCAAGTCCATTGGCCACCAGACCAGAGCAAACAATGGGTCGGGGGGGGGGGGGTCTACCAAAGTCCAATGGCCCTCAAACCGAAGAACAACAAGGGTTGGGGGGTCTGCCCCAGTCCATGGGCCCCCAGACCGAGGAGCAAGATGGATCTGGCAGCATCCCAGGGTCCCTAGGCCGCCAGACCACGGGATAAGGGGGTTCAGGGGGTCTACCTGAGTCCACGGGCCCCCAAATCAGGAAACAGGGCATGCTAGGCAGATGCTGAGGCACACCAACCCAGGTAATGATGATTTCAGTGAGATGACCCCTAGATGAGACAGCTGGGATGCGCTGACCTCTGGATGAGACGGCCAGGGCACGCTGACCTCTGGAGCAGATGACTGAAGTGTGCCGTCCTCATGTGCTGATGGTTTAAGCGTGCTGATTCCTGGATGAGACGGCTGGGCCGCGCTGACCTCAGGCTGAGACGGCAGTGGCACATCTGGTCCAGATACCTAGGAACCCTCCTCTGACGCGGCCACCTCGGACAGGGAGGGAGAGGTATAGGTTGAAGCAGGAATCAGACCAAAACAGTCAGCAGAAGAGCTTGGCAGGAAGAGCTCAGAAGCAGATGGACGCTACAACCGAGTGTCCTCACCAGGAGTAAGACAAGACCTCTCTAATACAGATATTAAGGAAACAAAGAAGAGGACTTGCCTTAACTCCTGCTCTTCCACTGGCGAGGACCCCGGTGCTGTCGATGTTGGAATGACCGCCTCAAGAAGAGCAGTCTCTGCAGGAAAAAAGCACGTGAGGCAGAGCAGTCTTTGATGAAGTGTGCACGTGAGGTGGAACGGTCACTGCTGAAGCGTGTATGAGAGGCAGAATAGTCATTGCTGGACCGTGCACGGGGAGAGGAGCAGTAGCCGTGCATGAGCTCACCTCCTCTGTTATGGGCCCAGCTGAGGTGGAGATGACCTCGGGGAAACAAGAGGATAAGGTCAGTGGTGGGATTAACAAGGGGGTGGAAGCAGAAAAAAAACATTTGAGGGCTCAGCAGCAATAAGAGAAGGCAGCTAAGTCTCCTCACTGAGGACAAGACCTCACTACTAGATGTTAAAAATGAAAAAATGGTACTTGCCTTGTTCCCAGCTCTGTTGCCGCTGAGGCTGCCGCTGCTGTTGAACTCACCATTGGCGAACCAGACGAATCGCTCTGGGTGGCAACGGTGACCGTCTGGCGAGAAGCTGTAGCACAGCGGCGAGGAGCTGGAGAGAAAAGTGCCGGGGCCAGGGGACACTTATCTGTCAACACAGGCTTCGAGATAGATGGTGCCCTCGTCTTCAGCCCATGGAGTGGCGTGGGGCTGGAGGGGCTGGGATCGGAGATGGAGTGAACACCAGAGGATGGCGAGGAGAGGAGGATGCCAGAGGCCAGGGAAGCTTCTTCGTCGGCACACACCTCAATGACCAAGGTGCGTTCCTCTCCATCTCACAGTACATGTACCAGAGGTTAGCGACTGAAAGTAACAGCCCAACCAGCTCGGGGTAGCTCCGCAGCCTGGGGAATGCCTCTACTGGCTCGGCTGCGGGGTCCAAGAATCTCAGGGCTGCCTCCGGCAAATGGGAGGTGCGGGTGTCTGAAATGAGGTCTTCAATGGTTTGAGCTGTCCACATCTCATCCACATTAAGTTCAAAACTCCAATAATCCATAGCTGCTGAGTCTTGTTCAGGTTGGGTCCAGTTGCAGGCTCAGGCTCGGCAGGGGATGAAGAGGAGGGTGGTGTTGGCAGTAGGACGGGGAGTGGGAGCCCCCGCAGGTAGGGAAGGGACAGTTTTCTTCCTCCTCCTGGGAATGTGAGCTGCCAGCTGTGGTAACAAGGTCCCACAGCAGGTTGACGGCCCACAGCTTTTCCTCCTTCTAACTCCTTCTTCTCCTGTTTCCTTTGCCCTCTGGATCCAGTGTTGATGGCGATCTTCTGTCATGGTGGCCCCTTCAGGGTGAAGGCGAGGACCCACTCGCCAGGTGAAAAGGAAACATAATTTATTGTGGAACAAACACAAAACGCAGCACTAAGTTGGAAAAAATATCACAAAGCTGCACGGAAGGATAAACGGGGACAAAACCTTAACCGAGAGCAGCTTGGGGAGAAAATAACATCAGCTTTACCAAACAAAGTGGAGATGCAGTAAAAAGTAATCCAAACAACAACCAGTCATCTGCACAGTAGATTGCCATGCTGATTGTGCTGCGAATGCTGAACAAATTGAGGAAGGAGGTGATTAGCGAGAACAGATGCAGCTGTGAATAATTAACACTACACAGAACTAATCACGGGAAATTAAGGCGCTGTCACAACAAAGAAACACATGATGACAGGATGATGGCCATAATAATAATCCAAAAGATAACCTGACTGAGAGTGGATAAAAGTGAGGTTGAATATAACCTAAATGATGGCAGGGGAGTGCAAATAATGATAATAAGTGGTAAATGGTAAATGGCGTTCACTTATGTAGCGCTTTTCTTCTTATCTCTGGATGACCAAAGTGCTTTACAGATCCTGCAATTCACCCATTCACACACATTCACGCAGAGCCGCCATATACACAGGCGCTAACCAGGCCACCAGGAGCAATAAACATGGCAATGAGTAACTCCTGCCAATCTGGATTCGGGAGTCAGACTCGATCTCTGTTTTTAAGAATAGGGCTAAAACCTACCTTTTTGATATAGCCTACAATTAGGGAGGGATCATGTGTTTCTGAACCCTCCCTTAGTTATGCTGCTAATAGGTTTAGTCAGCCGGGGGACCTCCAGTAATGCACTGGGCCTCACTCCTTTCCTCACTCTCTATGAAATATTTTTTTTTGCTGGTCATTAACATTTGTTTGTTCTCTCCCATAGATTGAGTCCCCATCGTGCTGTTTGCTCTCTACATGTCTGTTCTTTTCTTCTTCTCTATCCCCTCACCCCCCAGCCAGTCGCAGCAGATGACTGCCCCTCCCTGAGCCTGGTTCTGCTGGAGGTTTCTTCCTGTTAAAAGGGAGTTTTTCCTCTCCACCGTCGCCAAGTGCTGCTCACAGGGGATCGCCTGATTGCTGGGGTCTTTCTGCAACTGTGGGGGTTCCCCCCTACAGTCGATAGTGCTATGAGCTGACTGTTGTTGTGAAATGGCGCTATACAAATAAAGTTGAATTGAATTGAATGAGTTCAAAAGAAACACAAAATGTGGACAGGGGCTGCAGCCCTGTCCAGAGCGCGACAGTTCTATTGTTCTCGCTGGTGCGTGTATACATCCTGTGACTCCATGTTTTTAGATATAAGATTTTTTGACTAAGAATTTGTAAATAGTTAAGCAAAAAATGTTGAGGGGATCAACTACAAAGGACAAAGCCCCATTGATGAAGAGGGTTCTCAGGAGAAGTGTCCCAACCTCAACCAGGGTAGTAAATTTTGAATTACTGGATATTTATTCACAGCTTTGTTACAATAACTTTTTTCAATATCCATCCATCCATCCATCTTCTTCCGCTTAATCCTTTTCGGGTGGTGGGGGGGCTGGAGCATATCCCAGCATCTTTGGGCGAGAGGCAGGGTCCACCCTGGACAGTTTGCCAGTCCATCGCAGGGCCAACACAGAGAGACAGAAAACCATTCACTCTCACAGTCATACCTAAGGACAATTTCCATTTATTGTTTTTATTTATATTATTTCTAATTTTTTTTTCAATATCTAGTGTATTGGTTTCTTATCAGCTTTGTTTCAAATTGCTTTATCATTGCTATTTATTGGTTTTCCTGTGTTATAGTTTTTACTTTATCTATTCCTACGCTGTTGAGCATTTTTTCTAGAAAAACAAGTTTCTTTTGGATAAATCTCATCCAATCTTACGTTATATCTTTACCTTTCTAGAGATTCTTCAGATGAAGAGTCATCCATCATGACCACCAGTTTCTAGAGAGGAACTGATTGCTGGACTACAAAAGAGATAAGAAAACGTCTAGACATGGACACACAAAACAGCCTGTAAATCTGACACTGTAGGTTCTGGCAAACACAAATATTTGAGAAGATGTATAAGGGCTTCATTTTCATTTTTACTATCTCAAAACTCTTGTTCATGGGCATTCAAAATCATCATCATCATCATCATCATCATCATAGCAGTCTGTCATGGGTGACAATGACTGTTTCATTTAGGTCTGATAAGATTCCTCCACACAGCTCTGTCCTTAACCTTCTGCTGCCAGGAACTCCTGTCTATGTCCAACTTCTTCAAGTTTCTTTTTACAGTGTCTTTAAATCTGAGCCTTGGTCTACCCTGATTGCGTTTGCTCTCGCATAACTGTGAGTAGAGTAACTGCCGAGGGAGACGCTGGTGGTCCATCCTCTCAACATGTCCGAGCCATCTCAGGTTCATCTGTATTAGCATGTCCTCCATTGATGGTAGACCAGCTCGTTTCAACACTTCTATGTTGGTTATCTTGTCTTTCCATGAGATGTTCATTATGGCTCGAAGGTGTCTCATCACGTACGCATGGAGTTTCTTCACCTGCACTCTGTAGACAGTCCAAATTTCAGCACCGTACAATAGAGTAGCCAGTACTGTCGCTCTGTACACTTTGCATTTCACACGGATAGACACATGTCGATTGTTCCACAGTCTCTCCCTCAAGTTTCCAAACACAGCACTCGCTCTTCCCATTCTGAGAGATAGTTCATCCTCCAGCCTAGCATTCTCTGAAACAGTACTCCCTAGGTACTTGAAAGTCTTGCACTTGACTAGTGGCTCTGTACCAATGCTGATCTCTTCTGGTAGTGATGTTGATAACTGGAACTTTGGTGGTTGTTAAAGGCACTCTGTCTTCTTGATGTTGATTTGGAGGCT